>CM059782.1:32017452-32617452 GCA_030435695.1 Brachymystax lenok tsinlingensis
AATACATCCACAGGTACACCACCAATTGACTCAAATTATGTCAATTAGCCTATCAGATTCTTCTAAAGCCATTACATAATTTTCTGGAATTTTCCAAGCTGTTTAAAGGCACAGTCAATTTAGTGTATGTAAACTTCTGACCCACTGGAATTGTGATACAGTGAATTATAAGTGAAATAATGTTGTCTGTAAACAATTGTTGGAAAAATGACTTGTGTCATGCACAAAGTAGATGTTCTAACCGACTTGCCAAAACTGTAGTTTGTTAACATGATATTTGTGGAGTGGTTAAAAAACAAGTTTTAATGACTCCAACCTAAGTGTATGTAAACTTCCGACTTAAACTGTACCTTCTTCTTGACCCACAATCATGCATTGTCACAAGCAAGGAGGAATTTCTGCCTTTGTCCATATCAACATACTCAAAAGGCTGTGTCTGTTTTGGAGGAATTCCTTGATATAGCAAGAGACCACTAGGAAAACCAGAACATTTTGGCAAGCTTTCTGACAGTGGAGAAATGTGTATCAGTGCTTGCATACATAGAGTGATAGTTTAAAAAAACTGTTACAATAGCACAGTGACAGTTTTCTATCCACTTAGCATAATGATTTATTGGGGTGAGCGTTCATGTGGGCAACAATGATAAACTGTGTCATCCCAATCAAAATGTCCTTGGATCGCAGATTAGTGCAGTAACAATACGATTAGCTGGTCACTAGATCAGTATAAATAGTTTTCTGTATGGATGGGGAAATGTCCAAGCAGTGTGGAGTGGATGGAGGCGTCTATTGGTCCGTTGGGCAGAGGGATGGGGCCACAGGCTGGTATGCTGTGCAGGATCCCTGGGCTACTTATCAGGGAGTTCTCACCATAGGAAAATAGAGGATTTTCCAAAAAGACAAAGTAATTCGCCCATCTTTTGTATCAAATCCAACAAGAGCTACTCAGCCCTTGATTTCATTATCAGTTGGATTTACACTAATCCCTCTCCAAGTGGAGTTGCCCCTTGTCAGGTCTCTATCCCTGGGTGTCAGAAAAAGCTGAATGGAGAAAGTGGCCGTCCACTATTTAGTTCGGGGTGGGGGGCGGCTTGGAGATGATGCGTGTTTATGATCATCCTCAAGTTTTTATTTCCCACTTTATGGGAAACGTCAGAGTAATCCCCTCAGGATTCCCCTCGAGAGTTCTTTAGCCGCCATAAGCCACACATTCAACAGGCAAAACCCAACAAGGGCTCTATAGAGACTGCTGGTATTAGAGGATGATTGGTGGGGGTTTAATCTGCTCTTGTGGCTAACCTTTCCCCAACAAAAATTAACCTACAGGGAAGTGAGCCGTGGGATTGGTGGACTGGTGGCATCTTTGTTTATGTACATCAGGTTCTGGTGTCTCTAATAGATGTTGTAATTTATAATACTGTAGTTATTTACTCCTTTCAGATCCAAATAGTCTCCAATGTCTACCCTTTTAGGTGGCTAATTCTGAATGTCTCTGCATTATGAGAAGAAAGGAACCTCAATGTGGGTAACATAACATTGACAATGAATTAGGCGACATGAATGCATGAGCATGTCTTCTTTTCTTTGCAAATATTCATGTCACATTGCACACATTGGTGGATTATGGGGTAGCTTAAAGAGCTTCAAATGAGTTCCTTTTGTATGTGATCAAGTCTGAGCAGTGTGCCATATAATGAACTGTTGAAAAGCAACGGGTCTTGTCACAGCACCTCTCTCCCTATACTTTCAAGGTCTCTGGTACTGTCTGAATAGCTGACTATGACAGCCTTACCCTGATTACAGACAAGCCAATAGGAGTTACCATGGAAATGGCACTCAGGTCACCGTCTTTGTATGTATTCGATTCTTGGGCAAACTACTTAAGTCATATACGTAAGACGGTTTGCTAGTTTAACGTTATGCCAGCTTGTAGCTGCTCAGATTCAGATAATGCCAATTTACTCGGAAATATGAAATGTGTCTCTTATATGTACCCTCATTATCTGCACTAATTGTCTCAGAATCCAGACAACTAACCTCGTAAATAAAATAAATTTTCATGAAAATCTTGAGACGGTATATCAGATGAGAAGATGGATGTTCCTTCATCTGTTTAGGGAAAGCATTTAGTCTTTATTCTGTGTTTGGGCTCTTGAAGACTTCGGTCCTTGGGTTTGTAGATGTAATCCCCGTATTCATTATTTGCATTCCAGACAGCATGAGTGTTTTCCCTCAGGTCTGTACAATGCGTCACAAAGACACTAAAGAACACAACAACATGTCATCGTTGCGAGATCCCTATAAGTCATCACCAACCACGCTTAGCGTAATCTCGAATTTGGAGTTTCTCTGTTTGATGTTGGCCGTGGGAGAGAAACGTTGAGGGACAATTATCTTGTATGTCCTTAAGAGGTCTGGCGTTTTGTAGGACAGCTTCAACACAAGAGATCAGAGAAGTGGAGTATATACAGAATTACTATCTGAGGGCTCTTTAGATCCAAGGTATTACCAACTGTCTAAATGAACAGGATGCAGACACTTGACAAAACAGTCAGCGTGTCATGTCTTTACAACATTTTACTGCGCCTATCAACCAACCAATATTCTCAAATGAAGACCCCTTATCATTCTGCAAGCATTAACAAGGTCGTAAGTGTCCAGTGCAGATGAATGCGGTGCTAAATTAATTTGAAGTCATGTATTTTGTGTGTCGACAAAAGCGACCAGGTTTGAACTGGTTTCCATAGCTGGTGGAAGATCTTTGGGCTCCAGTGTTTGCCCAGGTGTTAGTCCTCCTAACTGAGACAGCAAAGGGTTTGTCCAGGTCTTCAACCTGCACGTCTACACATGTCAATGCCTTGATGGTATGGATAACCTTTTTTAATAGCTCTGACATCTTTATATTATAAAGATGGCCAAAAGTGTTATGAACCCTGAGTGTGACACAAATAGTGAAAATCATGGAAATTATTTAATTCCTACTTTATGTTGACACATGCTGCTGTAACAAAATCCGTTTGTGACCAGAAAGATTATAGTCGAACAAATAACTAACTTTACAATTGTATACACAATCACAATGCCCTACACCCTTAAAATTAAAGGAAGCAAATAAGGTTCTTGAGAGCGATGCCATAGGGCACGATGCCATAGGGGTTTGAGCCTTATTTGCATATTTCCTAGGGAGCCTTTCGAGTGGATTTTACCAGTACCACCCATGACTGTGTTTGCTAGTGACAGAGTCTTAAGTGAATATGTTGTCATTAAAATGAAATTCTTTAATGCAATATATATTGCATAAGACTATCTTTTGGGGGCCTAGTTTGAACCTAACACAGGGTCCTAAAACTCAAGTCACATTTTGCTGGCCTGCAAAGTTATGTGTAATTTTTATTGGAATTGTTGGATATCCAACATTTAGAATTGTTATTCACCTGCAACCTGCATTCAGAATGACTGTCAGGGATGGGAAGGCTAAGATATCACACTACCTTAAACATCTAAACTGGAACCACCATATCAGTAAGTCCAAGTAACCGATTGGAATTGTTTAGAAAAATGTACGTTATTTACAGTATATTTGAGTAGCATAAGATTAATTAATCAATCAATGTACATGCAAAAATATAGATATTGAAACCAACAATTGTAAAAATCAACCTGCAATAGAGCATGCTGCGAAATATGATAATGAAGGGTTTCGGTTTAACTCTGGCTATTAACACCAACACTGGTGTACTTTTACACCACTCTTGAATCAACACTAGAAATGTTACACTGAAAAATCTAACTGGACCATTTGCTGTGTGCTATCTGCAGGCTTCCATACATTTTAGGAACCTTTTAGAATTCTGAAGAACCGTAGTTTCCACGTCAAGAACCCCACACTTAACTCCAAGGTTCTATATCGGGCAAGATTTCTCCAAGGAACCTTAAGAGCTGAAGAAGAACCATTTAAGAACCTTTTATTTTTTTCAGTATATGCAAACGTGATACTCTGAAAGATCTGATGCTTGACTTGTATGCTGTTTATGTATTGTGCGAATTCTTTTACTAGCTCAGTGGCGTTACTCTTCCCAAACAACATTAATCATCAAGCCCAGAATTCACCTTGCACAATATGATTGCATTGTACGCCTCTGGAGTAAAGTGTATATTTGCTCAGGTGTGTCAAAAAGGCATCTCCTGAGGCGCTTGGCAACATTGTTGGCAATGTGCGTTAAGGAATTTCTTATAGATAAATATAGGTGCAGAGAAGCAGCTAAAACGGTTGTGGAGCACTTCATATGACATCGGCGTGCTAATGAAATGTGCTCTAACAGTCTGTCTAAGGTCAAGTCCCTGTGTCCCGAGGTGAAGGGGCCATCCAAGGTTTGGATCCTGTCACTCAGGTACTTTGTCTGCAGTCGTGAGGACTGTGCGGACTGATCGCTGCACAGCTGGCAGGTACAGTCTGGCTGGATCCACACTGAACCAAAAGTATAAACACAACATGTTTCATGAGCTGTTATAAAATATCCCAGAAATGTTCCATACGCACAAAAAGCTTATTTCTCTCCGATTTGGTGCACATATTTGTTACATCCCTGTTAGTGAGCATTTCTTACCAGTACCACCCATGACTGTGTTTGCTAGTGACAGAGTTTTTAAATTAATGATTTTCTTTTGTCCTTCACTAAGTGAGATCTTAAGTGAATATGTTGTCATTAAAATGAAATCATTTAAGGCATTACATAAGGACTTCTTCTGAGGGCCTAGTTTTGTTTACATCCCATTTCTCCTTTGCCATGATAATTCATCCACCTGACAGGTGTGGCATATCAAGAAGCTGATTAAACAGCATGATCATTCTTCAGGTGCACCTTGTGCTGGGGACAATAAAAGTCCACTCTAAAATGTGCAGTTTTGTCACACAACACAATGCCACAGATGTCTCAAGTTTTGAGGGAGTGTGTCATTGGCATGCTGACTGCAAGAATGTCCACCAGAGCTGTTGCCAGAGAATTGAATGTCGATTTATCTACCTATATCCAACAGTTTGGCAGTACGTCCAACAGGCCTCAAAATGGCAGAACATGTGTAACCACGCCAGCCCAGGACCTCCACATTCGGCTTCTTCATCTACGGGATCATCTGAAACCAGCCACCCGGACAGCTGATGAAACTGAGGGTTTAAACAACCGAATAATTTCTGCACAAACTGTCAGAAACCGTCTCAGGGAAGCTCATCTGCGTGCTCGTCGTCCTCACCAGGGTCTGGACCTGACTGCAGTTCAGCATTGTAATCAACTTCAGTGGGAAAATGCTCACCTTCGATGGCCACTGGCACAGTGGAGAAGTGTGCTCTTCATGAATGAATCCCTGTTTCAACTGTACCGGGCAGATGGCAGACAGCGTGAATGGCGTTGTGTGGGCGAGCGTTTTGCTGATGTCAACGTTGTGAACGAAGTGCCCCATGGTGACGGTGGGGTTATGGTATGGGCAGGAATAAACTACGGACAATGAACACAATTGCATTTTATCAATGTCAATTTGAATGCACATAGATAGCATCACGAGATCCTAAGGCCTATTGTCGTGCCATTCATCAACCTCATGTTTTAGCATAAGCTAATGCACAGCCCCATGTTGTAAGGATTTGTACCCAATTCCTGGAAGCTTTAAATGTCCCAGTTCTTCCATGGCCTGCATACTCACCAGACATGTCACCCATTGAGCATGTTTGGGATGCTCTGGATTGACGTCGGCAACAGCGTCTTCCACTTCCCACCAATATCTAGCAACTTCGCACAGCCATTGAAGAGTAGGACAACATTCCAAAGGCCACAATCAACAGCCTGATCAACTCTATGCGAAGGAAATGTGTTGCGCTGCATGAGGCAAATGGTGATCACACCAGATACTGACTGGTTTATTGATCCAAGCCCCTACTTGTGACCAGATGCATATCTGTATTCCCAGTCATGTGAAATCCATAGATTAGGGCCTAATTTATTTATTTCAATCGACTGATTTCCTTATTTGAACTGTAACTCAGTAAGCTCTTTGAAATTGTTGCATTTATATTTTTGTTCAGTGTATAAATTATATCTCACTGTCATAAAGCAGAGACACCAACAACCATACCTAACCTTAAAGGAAAGATTTATCAATTTGTAATGTTATATCGTCTTTGTGCATCTCTAAGCGATGTTCTATTGATTCCCAGGGGCATTTCATGTTTTCATGCGTATCCATCGTTCAAGCAAGCAGAAATACAGCCAGTATGATGAGTATTCCATCATATGAGGCATCCGAGGTATCCAATGATGCAAAATGCACCATACCAACTGTATTTCTGCCTGATTGAACGGTGAATCACTCAGATGCACACGAAAACATGAAATTATCCCTGGAATCGATAGAACATCGCTCTGTTGCACAAATACAGAATAACATAATAAATGGGTGAATCTTTCCTTTAACTTTCCTTTAACCTTAATGTACCCCTCATCCTGTCCCTAGCTGTTCAGTAAGCAAGGCCTACATTTTCCTTACCCCTCCAACCTCTAATGTTAATTCGCATCCACAGCTTTCTTCTATAGCATTTCACTCTTAGAAATAAGGGGACAGCAGGGGGTTTTCGGAACAAAAAGTGGCATAGGTGGTGGGCGTGGCAGGGGGCGTGATAATAGCCGTAGTCGGGCCCCTCATGACCCTGAATTTTCTCTGCAGAAAAAAAATGCATTTTCAAGCCAATTTCCTTCAATTCTACACAATTCACAATAGCTTTATGCAACATATTGTTGAGTGCAGACCCATTCCGACTTTATATTAATCCAATTTATTAAAATTTTTACACTGTTTGGACTTGGGCATCCCAAAAAATAAGCTTACGCAGCCCGGCCAAGGATTCTTTTTAATTATATTTTTTTTACCGCCTTTTTCTCCCCAATTTCATGATCTGCAACTCCCCAACAGGCTCGGGAGAGGCGAAGGTCGAGTCATGCGTCCTCCAAAACATAACCCGCCAAGCTGCGCTTCTTAACACCCGCCCGCTTAACCCGGGAAGCCAGCTGCACCAATGTGTTGGAGGAAACACCGTTCAACTGGAGTCACTAGAGTGCGATGAGCCAGTGAAGGGGAAAGGGGGATACCTAGTCAGTTGTACATCTGAATGCCTTCAACTGAATGCATTTAACCCCTTTGAATCAGAGAGGTGTCGGGGGGCTGCCTTAAATTGACATCCATGTCTTCGGCGCCTGGGGACAGTGGGTTAACTGCCTTGCTCAGGGGCAGAAAGACAGATTTTTCCCTTGTCAGCTCGGGGATTAGATCCAGCAACCTTTCGGTTACTGGCCCAACGCTCAAACCACTAGAAGCCCCCATGGCCAAACTCACCCCTAACAGCGCTGAGCTAATTGTGCGCCGCCCTATGGGACTCCAGGTCTCGGCCGGTTGTGACACAGCGTGGGATCGAACCCCAGACTGTAGTGACGCTGCAAAACACTGCGATGCAGTGTCTTAGACTACTGCACCACTCAGGAGGCCTCCACCCAAGGATTTCAATGGCAGAAAAATCCCTGTATAGTTAGGGTATAGTATTGTTCCCTGGGGGTACACAAACGTTAAAAATACACACAATGTACCTTCAGAGGCACACATATGATCTGACATGGTTTTGTTCGATACCTGTATGGGTAATCTACAATGAAAAAAATAAAGGTTCTTAAATGTTTTTTCCTCAGCTCTTAAGGCTCCTTGGAGAACTCTTGCCTGATAAAGAACCTTTGAGTAAGTGCGGGGTTCTTGATGTGGCATCTACGGTTCTTCAGAATTCGAAAGGTTCTTCAAACGTATGGAAACCTGCAGATGTCCCTTTCATAGCACACAGCAAATTGGCCAGTGTTAACTGGTATTGATTTTTCAGTGGAACATTTCTATTGTTTATTAAAGAGTTAAATTAACACTGTAAAGAGTTAAATTAACATTCAGTGGTGTAAAACAAAAACAGTGTAGGTGTTAATAACCAGAGTTGAACCAAAACCACACTCATCATTATCATATTTCCCAGCATGCTCTATTGCAGGTAGATTTTTCTGAATTGTTGGTTTCAATATCTATGTTTTTGCATGTACATTGATTAATTAATCTTATGTTACTCAAATATAAATAACATACATTTTTCTAAGGTATTCCAATCTGTTACTTGGATTTATTGCTCCCATTACTGAAATGCTGGTTCCAGTTTATTAGATGTTTAAGGTAGTCTCATATGTTCCTTTCACAACGCAGCGTGTGTGCGCTAGCTTTTGGTCTCCATAATACTCTAAAGCGTTTCAGGAAATTTTGAATCTTCATTGTCTATTTTAGTCTCTGAAACCAAATGGTTTTGTGCAGCAATGATAATCTACAGTTCAGTATATTCTATCAATTAAGTCTTCATCAATAATCTGTCCATTGTTATTTTAAATTTACTAGAAAGATAAATAACATACATTTTGTAAACTTATCAGTCCAGTCAGTTAGTTAGATTTATTGCACCTGTTACTGAAATGGTTGTTCCAGTTTAAATGGTTAGGTCACAGGGGTCAAAGTTATTCCATGGAGGGCTGGGTGTCTGCGGGTTTCCGCACCTCCCTTGTATTTAATTGATGAATTAAGGTCACCAATTAGTAAAGAACTCCCTTCACCTGGTTGTCTAGGGCTTAATTGAAAGGAAAAAAAAAAACCTGCATACACTAGCCCTCCATGGAATGAGTTTGACCCCCCTGGTTTAGGTAGTCTCCTTTATCAATGTTCCTAACCTTGATAATCATTCGAAATGCAGGTTGCGGGTGAATATAAATTCCAACTGTTGGATATATTACCTCCAAATGAAATTATATTTAATAATATTGTATTTGTCACATGCGGCGAATACAACAAAATACAAAAATGCAGCCGCTGAATATCCCTTTTTGCATGGTGAAGTTATTAATTACAGTTTGGATGGTGTATTAATACACCCAATCACTACAAAGATACAGGCATCCTTCCTAACAGAGTTGCCAGAGAGGAAGAAAATGCTCAGGGATTTCCCAATGAGGCCAATGGTGACTTTTAAACAGTTACAGAGTTTAATGGCTGTGATAGGAGAAAGATGAGGATGGATCAACAATATTGTAGTTACTCCACAATACTAATCTAAATGAAAAAGATATATATATTCCAAAACATGCATCCTGTTTGCAACAAGGTACATAAGTAATACTGCAAAGAATGTGGCTATTAAGAAGCGTTATGTTTGGGGCATATCTAACACAACACATCACAAAGTACAACTCTTCATATTTACAAGCATGGTGGTGGCTGCATCATGTTATGGGTGTGCTTGTCATCGGCAAGGACTATGGACTTTTTGGGGGGATAAAAAGAAACGGAATACAGCTATAAGCACGGGCAAAATCCCAGAGAAAAACCTGGTTCAGTCTGATTTCCATCAGACACTGGGAGACAATTTCACCTTTCAGCAGGATAATAGCCTAAAACACAAGACGACATTGAATGGTCCTAAATGGTCTAGTTACAGTTTTGACTTAAATCGTCTTAAAAATCTATGGCAACACTTGAAAATGTCTGTCTAGCAATGATCAACAATCAACTTGGCAGAGCTTGAAGAATTTTAGACTTAGATTTTAGTAATTTAGCAGACGCTCTTATCCAGAGCGACTTACAGTTTCATCTTAAGATAGCTAGATGGGACAACCTCATATCACAGGCATAGAAAGTACATTTTTCCTCAATAACATAGCTATCGGTAGAGTCAGAGCTAGAAGGGGGGGGTCAAATTCAAGTGCTGGTTCATTATTATTTATTTTTTTTAATTGGGGGGGTCGAGGTGAGGAGGAGGATTATTTAAGATACTGTTTGAAGAGGTAGTTTCAGATGTTTTCAGAAGATGGGCAAGGACTGCTGTCCTAGCTTCAGGGGGAAGCTGGTTCCACCATTGGGGTGGTGGAACCCCGTAGAGGTGAGAGGGCCAAGGGACCTGATGTGGCAGAACGGCGTGCTCGGGTTGGGGTGTAGGTTTTGAAGGTAGGGAGGGGCAGTTCCTCTTGCTGTTCCGTAGGTAAGCACGATGGTCTTGTAGTGGATGCGAGCTTTGACTGGAAGCCAGTGAAGTGTGTGAAGGAGCAGGGTGACATGAGAGAACTTGGGAAGGTTGAAAACATCACCTGGTAGGAGTGGCCTGCCAGGTAGAATGCAATCCAAGAGTGTGCAGAGCCTTAGACGCCCAGCCCTCAGAGGGTGGAGAGGAAGATCTGATGGTTCACAGTGTTGAAGGAAGCAGATAGATATAGGAGGATGAGAACAGAGGAGAGAGAGTCAGCTTTGGCAGTGTGGAGAGCCTCCGTGACACAGAGAAGAGCAGTCTCGGTTGAGTGACCCATCTTGAAGCCTGACTGGTTAGGGGCAAGAAGATCGTTCTGAGAGAGATAACGAGAAAGTTGATCAGAGACCGCATGCTCAAGTGTTTTGGAAAGAAAAGAAAGAAGGGATCCAAGTTTATAGTTTGACGTCAGATGAGTCAAGTGTTGGTTTCTTGAGGAGGGGAGCAACTCAGGCCATTTTGAAGTCAGAGGGTATGCAGCCAGTGGTCAGGGATGAGTTGATGAGGGAAGTGAGGAATGTGAGAAGATCTCCAGAGATGGTCTGGAGAAGGGAGGAGGGATGGGGTTGAGTGGCAGGTTGTCGGGCGGCCAGACCTCACTAGTCACAGGATGTCATCTGGAGAGAGAGTGGAGAGAGGTCAAAGTGTAGGGTAGTTCTGTGTGAGTGAGACCAGTGGACACAATAGGCTGAGTGAATGAGTAGTGGATGTCGTCAACCTTTTTTTCAAAGTGATTGACAAAGTTGTCCGCAGAGAGGGTGGATGGGGGGTGGATGATTAAGGAGGGAGGAGAATGTGGAAAAGAGTTTCCTAGGGTTAGAGGAAGAAGCTTGAAAGGTAGAAAGTGGCTTTAGAGAGGTAGAAAGTGGCTTTAGCAGTGGCTACAGAGCAGGAAAAGGTAGAGAGGAGGGAGTGGAAGGATGATAGGTCCTCCGGAAGTTTAGTTTTCCTCCATTTTTGCTCAGCTGCCCGCAACCCTGTTCTGTAAGCTCGCAATGAGTCACGCAGCCACAAAGCAGGAGGGGAGGGCCGAGCTGGCCTGGGAGGAAAGGGGACAGTGCGAGTCGTAGGGTCGAAGAGGCAGAATCAGGAGACAGGAGAAGTATTTAGCAGAAGGGAGAGATGATAGGATAGAAGAGGAGAGAGAAGTGGGAGAGAGAGAGTAAAGGTTGCGACGGCGCATGATCATCTGGGTAAGTGCTGATGGTTAGGGTTGGAGGAAAGGGAGACAGAAAAGGAAACAAAGTAGAGACCTGGAGAAGGGTTGCAGTGAAATCAGTAGGCGAGCAGCTTCTAGTATAGATGAGGTCAAGTCTATTGCCTGCCCTGTGAGTTGGAGGAGATTGGGAAAGGGTGAGGTCAAAAGAGGCAAGGAGGGGAAAGAGAGAGTAGGAAAGAAATTAATCGAAGGCAGACATCGGGAGGTTGAAGTCGGCAAGTACGAAGAGTGGTGAGCCATTGTCAGGAAATGAACTTATCAAGGTGTCAAGCTCATTGAGAAACTCTCCAAGGACACCTGGTGGATGATAGATTACAATAATGTTAAGCTTGAGTGGACAAGTGACAGTGACAGCATGGAATTCAAATGAGGAGATGGACAGGTGAGAAGGGGAGAAAATATAGAAAATATCAAATCTCCACTTAGGAGAAATAGTAGACCTGTGCCACCACCGCGACGACCAGATGCTCTCGGACTATAAGAGAAAACATAGTCAGATGAAGAAAGAGCAGCTGGAGTAGCAGTGTTCAGTGGGGTGATCCATGTCTCCGTCAGGCCCAAAAAATCAAGGGACTGTGATTGGTGCCAGGTTTCCTCCGGACGTGATGCTTGCCACTCAGGCCAAAGAGTTCAATCTTGGTTTTGTCAGACCAGATAATCTTGTTTCTCATGAGAGTGCCTTTTGGCAAACTCCAAGCAGGCTGTCATGTGCCTTTTACTGAGGAGTGGCTTCCATCTGGCCACTCTCCCATAAAGGCCTGATTGGTAGAGTGCTGCAGAGATGGTTGTCCTTATGGAAGATTCTCCCATCTCCACAGAGGACCTCTGGAGCTCTGTCAGAGTGACCATCGGGTTCTTGGTCACCTCCCTGACCAAGGCCCTTCTCCCCCGATTGCTCAGTTTGGCCGGGCGGCAAGCTCTAGCAAGAGTCTTGGTGGTTCCAAACATCTTCCATTTAAGAATGATGGCCACTGTGTTTTTGGGGACCTTCAATGCTGCAGTCATTTTTTTGTACCCTTCCCCATGTCTGTGCCTCGACACAATCCTGTCTCGGAGCTCTACGGACAATTTCTTCAACTTCATGGCTTGGTTTTTGCTCTGACATGCACTGTCAACTGTGGGACCTTATATAGACAGGTTTGTGCCTTTCCAAATCATGTCCAAGCAATTGAATTTACCACAGGTGGACTCCAATCAAGTTGTAGAAACATCTCAAGGATGATCAATGGAAACAGGATGCACCTGAGCTCAATTTCAACTCACGTAGCAAAGGGTCTGAATACTGATGTAAATAAGGTATTTCAGTTTTTTTATATATATACATTTTGCAGAAATGTTTCAACCTGTTTTTGCTTTGTCATTGTGGGGTATTGTGTATAGATTGATGAGGAATATTTCAATTTGATTCATTTTAGAATAAGGCTGTAACATAACAAAATGCGGAAAAAGAGAAGGGGTCTGAATACTTTCCGAATGCACTGTAAATCAAAGGTGCTTTAACTCATCCTCACTGCTTAGTCTTAGGGAGTGTCAGTTACACTATTCCGTCCGTTGGTTTTCCTATGATGTATTCAGCCTTTTGAAAAACATTGATCTTGGACCAGAGATCATGTGCTTGTGTGCTGTTCCTGCAGGTTTATATGTGTCCCCCTTTTTGACTGGAAGTTGATATTAGAATATATTTTTTTGTCAATGTTGAAAAAAAAACTTTTCTTCATCGCTACGGCTTTAAATAAATAATAATTGTTCACCAGATGAACGCGGTGCAATTAGAAGCCTCTGCCAATTTGGCTAAAGTTTCGTTTTTCTAAGCCTCCAACATAACAGTGTGCCCTGCCGTCAGCACCTTGAGTAAGTAAAATAACTTCCTTTATGAACTACCCAGCTAGATATTTGCTTTGCGAAGGTCTGCGAGAAGAAAAGAGAGGGATTGCTGCAGTGAATAACTTTTAAAACACTGTGTTCCAATGAAAAGCAGCAGACATAAAAGAGCATGAGAAATGAATTGGATGTCGTTTTTTCCCCTTCCAACTATATGAAAAAGGCTGCCGATGGGATCTGAATCGCTCCTTTCCAGGTGATTCATTGCAGGGCTCTGTCAAAAGGCGCTTTCCACAACATGAGACGAACAATGACAGTGTGATTGCATTGAGAGAAGCTCTGATTGAAAGCTATCGGCCGTATTCTATTCTACATTCTAACCCGGAGAATGCAGTTTGCATTCCCAGAGAAGGCGACCCACTAACATGAAAACTGAATATTTTAACCACGGCGAGGTTGTCAAGAGAGCTGTTTCAGGAGGTGTTGCGTAACAAGAGCTTCCCGATTTTAAATTAACCGTACCAATTTAACAGCCCCTTAAACATGAATAGAGGAGCTGGCAGTCAGATTGATTGGAGAGTAAGTAACATTCAAGGTAGTTGATGTGTTTCAGTGTCACTAAGATCTCAGCTGGGGAGTGGAGCTGAACAGATTGTGGATGACTGCCATATCTCTTGATCACACGTTCATGTCTCGTTCACAACTACATACAGAGTTCCCAGGAAAAAAATACTTACCTGGCTAAGTAGTTGTAGTCTATTGCACTCTATGGAAGATTTTGCGCAACAGGCAGTGCTAGCAAATGCAACTGTAACTGACAATGTCAGTTTTAATGTCAGCCTCTAGGCATAACATCATAACACTTGATCGTGCGTATTTACAGACGTTGTAAATGTAATTTTACATATTTATCTTTATTAGCCAGACCTGTGCCACTGATGAGGTAAGTATAATATGTAGGCTAGGCCCTGCCCCACACAGATCCACAACAGGCCTCACTCCTGCCTTTACCCCAGTGCTCTGCTCCACAGCACTCCACGTGAGAGCAGAATAAATATCACCTTAGATACTGTTTACATTTAGGGCCTAGGACTACCATTACCTTCCCATCAATATCAGCACTTACAGGCCATAATACAGTGAGACAGGCCTCCAACCTGTAATTTTCATAGGCCCTAATTCATGGTGAAAGAAAATAATAGCAGAGGGTGTTCAACTAAACAATGATGATACTTACAGATAATTGCCAGAGATGACTAGTATAGTCACTCCCAGATAATCCTCAATCTATCATTTCCATGGGAAATTACATTCTAAACTATGAGCCGTTTTACGAGTCATTTTACAGTCCAGCGCCCTCAGAATGAGGAATGAACTTGCAGTGTCAAAATACCCAAGGCAGTTTTAATAGAACTTTCTATTTAACATCACTTAATAGAACTTTCTATTTAATAGAATATAATATAACATTCTGTATCAAAAAAAAAAAAGTTATATAAAAAAAAAAAATAATCAAACTGTTTATTTAATAGAACTTAATAGAACTTTCTATTTCTATTTAATAGAACGTTATGGCATATATTCAAACAAATAGATAAATGTCCCATTACGTAAAATTGTTTACTCATGACAAAACCAGGGACACTTGCTGTGCACACAGCATTGCGTTCTGTGTGTAGATGTTGAGTGAGAGGAGTTGAATTTCCTCTTCTTGCCCCCAGAGGGACAGAGAGAGATGCAGACATTCTCACCCATATTTTACTGGCCCAGTGAATACAGTAGTTATTGAATTTAATATTATCCAAGTCATTAATCCACATGAGTAACTAATTGGATCAGAGAGCTGCAGCAGACGTGACATGTATGTACAGTATTTGAGGGAGTATTTACAGTAGTTAAAAGCACTCCTCCCATCAGACCGCTGTGGAATTCAGGAATCACTTGAACTGAATCCAGAGCCGAATGGTCGCCAGCAGAAAGACAATCCTCCTTCTCCCAGGTTAGCTGGCTGTGACCCTGGATGCAAATATGCTGCAGGCTCTGACAAAGTGCACAGGAATGTCTGATTGATCCCAAATGTGGATGTGCCAATTGATTACAACTCAGATAAGAGAGGCTGATTTATATAGAGATGTACATGTCACTTTCTTATTACATATTTCCGTTCCAATAAAACGTTTAGGCTGCAGATGGTTTAGCATGATGGATTGGTAGCTAGCTGAGTGATTTCCACCTTGGTCGAGAGAAGGTGTGGCTTCTGGCTGGTGTTGCAGTGCTTTTTTGGAAGACAATGCTATCAGCCTATCAATCAGTCCACATTTTTATCTGATAAAAAGCATATAGCCAATTTAATGCCAGATGTTTAAGAATAAACATAATAAATGTTATACACCCTGTAGAGTTGCAGCTAAAGGCAAATAGACAGAGATGCAGTTTCCTTGACCCGAATTCATAAAATGTCATCAAGGCTTTACTGTCATCAATTATCATAATGTAATTAGTCAGGATACTCACTCTGTTTAGGACAGGGCGTCACATGCGAATCATTAAAGAGATGGATGGGACTAAGGCTTAAGCAGGTGTGAATGAGGCTGAATGGTTGTAATGTGAGTTTCTGTTGCAGGGTTTTCTTTCTACAGCAGTGTAAGGCCACTGTGGCTGTGCAGCACGGTGCTATCAAATAGTTTGTCTACCAACCACACATACATGTACTTCTTCATTCAAAGATCATTTTTTTTTAATCTTTTTTGTTTTCATTATCGAGACAAACTTTAAAGGCATCTAATCTCCCTTTTCCCCAGTCAGATGTGCAAATGGCAGATAGTGAAAATGTGACAGACCGGCTCGATTTGGTCTTATGTAGCAAAATTTGAAATTGTGTTTTTTTACATTGGATAAAAGTAGAGACTCAGAGCTAGAAAATTGTATATCATACACTACAGTTGAGGAACAATGGGAAAGTTATTCTGTTTGAAAGTTGATCAACTCTTCACTTTTGTGAAAATGGCCCTTGAATATTTTTTGGTACACCTACTGGAGACCTCTTCTTTGTCTACAATCATTCAGCCTCATTCACACCTGCTTAAGCCTTAGTCCCATCCATCTCTTTAATGATTCGCATGTGAGGCCCTGTCCTAAACAGAGTGAGTATGGTATTGTACTAAACAACCAAAGATTTCAAGACTAAAGGCTGTTTTATACTCCGTCTATCGACATGTCTGTATACATTTGCCACAGTGACATCAGGAACATAACTAGCAATGCAAATGGCTCTGAGATACAAATAATATTACTACACAGATCATACACGTAACATTAGCTAGCTGACAGTACGCTTTAACTTGCAATGAAATTGACTTTCTGACAACTAGAAACGTATAATATCTGAAAATGTAGCTAGATAGACTCTCTTACCCGTATACATGGATAAACGCTTCTTCCTCACTGTCACGGTTGCCATGGTTGCCCTTAGTTTGAAGATGTAATCTGGAGACAGGTGTTTTTTGCAGTTCTTCGTAATATCTTTCAAAAAAGCTGTGTTAGAAAAGATTACCTACACATACTGAGCAGCTCATGTTATAGACAGAAGCGTGCTACATGGCAGACCAATCCAAACTCATCTCTCGGTATGTCCAGCCCATCCATTATCTCAGCCAATCATGACTAGCGGGAAGGTTCCTGACTTTTTCCGTGGCTAAACCAACTAGGCTTGTAATTGATCCATTTTATTCATATTTACAGATGGCAATCAAGTTTGTTATTAAGCCACATTTTCCAGAAGGCATTTCTGCCTAAAACTACCCTATGGACCCTGGTATAAAGTAGTGCACTATATAAGGAATAGGGTGCCATTTGGGACATAGTCATTGACATTTTCCTCCCCCTCTTCCAACTCTTCATGGGCATCCCAAGTTGTTCCTTTTCCCCACACTACTTCACATAATTGAAAAGCGTCTGCTATACGATAAAAGACGCCATCGTCGCCAAATTAGCACCATATTCAAAAAGATCTGAAAGCCGCTGAGCGTTTACAATGGCACCTTTTAAAAGCATCAACGGCTCAATCATCCTGTGTGTTTTTGTTTTCTCTGTTGTCTGTGTAAGGCTACAACTCTAAAAAGATGCCAAAGAGAAGGTTGGTGTCTTTTTTCCTATTCATTTAACTAGGCAAGTCAGTTAAGAACAAATTCTTATTTACAATGACAGCCTAGGAACAGTGGGTTAACTGCCTTGTTCCGAGGCAGAACGACAGATTTTCACCTTGTCAGCTCAGGGATTCGATATAGCAACCTTTACAGTTACCAGCCCAACGCTCTAACCACTAGGCTACCTGCCGCCCCATTATAGTAGTTGAAGTAGCAGATTCCTATCTTGTCTTATCCTAACACTATCTCTAAGTGAAGTGAGGATTACATAATTGGAACCTCCAGCTCAGCTCAAGGTGACACTGTGGCAGATAGCTATGACTCAACAACTCCCACTGTGATCAAGTTGATTCTATATTGTCATGCGTCAGTCAACCAGGCAGCCATTCAACCAGCCAGCCAGCCAGCCGACCTGGGAGTGGATGCCCAGCTAGCACTTAACGTTCTGAGAACCATATGCTTCTTAGAGCTTGGTGAGAGCGTGGTTGTCCTATGGCTATTTTGCATGCGACCTTCCCACAACTTTCTGGGAATGGTGCAGGACAGTGGCTTGGCTTTGGAGAATTCTCAGCACATTTAAGGAACTTGCTAAACTTTCATTACTTCCTAAAAGTTCAAACATGGTTACATTTCAATTTTGGTAATGTTTTAGGAACGTTCTACAACTGGTTTGACGTTTGGAATGTTCTCAAATAGTTCAGAGAATGTTAAGAAACAACGTTCTTCTGTGGGAATTTCAGCACAACAGCATAATGTTTTTTAAAGGTTTCTTCATGGTTCTATTTAAAGTCATGCTCAAATTGTTCCATAAAAACCACAAGAAAACTTTAGTAACATTCAGAGAATGTTCTAAGAATGTTATTTAAAAACATGCATTTCGTTCTCAGAATTTAAAGAAAAATGTCCATGAAAACCACAATAAAACTTTAGTAACGGTTAGAGAATGTTATTTAAAAACATTTATAAAACGTGTTGTTTGGATGCTGATTGGACGAGCAGTGTTCCAAGCCATGCCTCACAAATTGGCCACACCTGATCTTAATGAACTCTTGTTTCCTTTGAAATGGACTAAATAGACTAAAATGAACAGCTTTGTATGCCCTTTAAAAACCTGCCATTCTAGCTCCATCCTGATGGTGCAGCAGACTAATTTTAGAAAATGCTTAGAAAATAGAAGATTATAGGTTTGAATCTCACTAATGACATGTCACAATATGTCATCAGTATGTCATCAGTTTTGCATGATTAATGCCTAAGGAAATTAATTTCTATCTGTACTTGGAGTTCAAAAAAGTTTACCCCAAATAAGCTAGTGGTGTTATTAAAAGTCTTATTGAAACATTCAGTGAACTTTTTGGAAATGATTTGAAAACCTCCAAATAACCTAGAATTTCCAATAACAGTTTTAATAAAACCTCTCAGGAAAACTTTTCAAGGAACCAGAGTAAAAACATTCTCAGAACCACCCTGCAACCTAAAAATAACGTTCCCAGAACAGCCAAAATGTTCATATCTGTTCTCATAATGTTAAAAAAAAATATGGTTTTACCGGTCAGCAAAAGTATGGCTTCATTCCTTAAACTTACAAGGAACCAAATGTGCTAGCTGGGTGTGCTGTGCTAGTGTAATGGAGCTGGAGGAGCAGAGAGCCTGGGGCAGGTAGGCAGGCAGTGTGAGTGGTGCCATGACCCGGGTCAGGTGCTTCTAGGCTGGGCTGAAGTGGTGCCATAGCCCCAGTGAAGACACGGATCTGTCAGCAACACCAACACCAGGCCAGAATCCCTACTGCTGCAGCTGCCTGCTCCTCTAGATTGGGAAACTCTCACCTGTGTCCCGACCAACACCCCCCTCCTCCTCCTTGAGTTGGATCCTCTCCACCATCATCAAAGACTGAGAGAGAGAGAAAGAGAGAGAGTAATAGGGAGAGAGACATAACTCTTGTGACACATTTGACAGAGGAAGCTGTTAGTCAAGGAGCTTGAAACTGTTTCTTCTGCCCTTGTATCGAGTGACATCCTGGCAGAGCTACAAGAAGCTCTCACTCTCCTGGTTGTGAGGGGAGGAGGAATGCAGAGCAATGCTCCAGAGTACGACTCCTGCTTCACACCTGCCTTTGCGCTGACTCCAGATCAGATCACAGAGGGAATGGAACACAGACATTTTGCGTTTTTACACTAACAAAATATGTTGAAGTAAGAGCTGCTTTTCTTCCACATCAGATTTCCAACTCTTCTGTTTACACTGTCCTTACATTAGCATTGGATGTGGTGTGGCAAAATTCCAATTGAGACGCCAGGTCCGTCTCTTTACACTACAACAAAAATGAGTTGTGTGCAAGACTTCTCTTCGAAAACTGGTTTCAAGACATCCTCCCACCTCATTACAGAATAATAGACAGTTTGAATGTAAACAATATAAGAGAATCAGCCCTGTGTGTTCACCATTCTTTGAATGGTTCTAGTTAATTGCACTTTCCAGACCATGATGAGAATAATTAATGTGAATGAATAAAAACATAACCCCTCCAGGTACCAGACGCCTAGATCATTTATTGTCTTATTTTAGGACACACCAAAAATGCTTCGTCATTTTATATCCCTGTAATTTATATTCCTTAATACACTTTCCCCCTCTGAGAATGCATGGCAATGGGTTCAGATGAGGCATTTGAATTGTAACTCAGTCGTAGAGTTTTTTTAGAGTGCCTGGATAAAATCAAGTTGGCACCAGTGACCTCATGTCACCATTTAAGTAATCACTCTAAAAAGTACAAAATATCATATTTTGCACTTTTTACTACAAAATATGATACAAAATATCATACTGTATTTAGTTTGCATCATTTTGGAATATTATATACAAAAACATTTAGCATTTTTTCTCGGGTTCTAGGATGAATATGGCTAAGCTCTCAGCTAATTGAGTTGAAAACAACCCAGTAAACACATCCTGTGTTCAAAGGGTCGAGCTAGAGAACATAAAAAACGAGACACAATCTTCTATGTATAACTTCACAGCAGTCCCTTCATCTTTTGTGCCAGCCAACTCTATTTAGGAAGCCACAAGAAAGTGTGTCTGACAGTGTGCAGGCAGGAGCAGTCCTGTAATTCCTCTTGATACCTGTGCATTAGGGCTGCTGCTACTCACAGGGAGAACACATCAAATGGAGATGAAAAATCTAACTCATGAAAAGTCATATGAGTATGGAGGTAGATTTCAATCAAAATGAATGAGATTATTCATTTCCAACATTTTGACAGAAATCTATCTCATATATCAAGCACATGTTTAAGACTAGACTAGATGATGATTTTCCCCAGAAACTCAGGACGCATAAGAAATTGGATATTCTCTACAAGTCGCTGCAGTCATCCATAAAATTACAATAATTTGATTAGCATATTACCAAACTACAAAGATGTCAATCATTTTGTGTGGCAATGACACTGGATTATTATTGAGTCATACAGTAAACTGATATCAGACGATAACCACATTGTAAATTACACATCCAATAAGGCTTTGACAGAAGTTTTAGGATGATGAGAATCTCGACACAATAAGTTTGTTCGGCTAGTGTTCATAACTCACTTAGACGGAAAAGGACTGTTTCCTCTTCAATATGGGATTGCGGGTGTTTTCTGGACTCCCCGAAAGGGTCATTGTTTTATTTCTGAATACACAAATGAAGAAGATGTAACAGCTGAGTCCCAAATGGCACCCTATACACTATGTGTGGCTCAGTTGGTAGCACGTGGTGCTTGCAAGGCCAGGGTTGTGGGTTTGATTCCCACGGGGATCAGTACCGGGGAAAAGTATGAAAATGTAGTCACTCACTACTTCAAGAGTGTCTGCTAAAATGTAAATGCTACTTTTGACCAGGGCTCTAGTCAAAAGTAGTGCACTATATAGTATAGGAAATAGGGTGTCATTTGGGATGTGGTCTTCACGGGTCGACTAAACACTGCAGACAGACAGGTAAACAAGCCTGGTCCTGTAGTAAACCTCAAACAGCAAAAAAGCCCTAGAAATTATGAATGGCAAACATTTCAACGTGCTGCCACACCAATAACCCAGACAACGTTGAACCGCACAACGTATAATTAATTATATATAATTAATTATATATAATTAACCATTTCCAAGCAGTTGCCTTTTTTAAGAACAGATGCAGGCTAGGTGACCCGATATTAAGAAACCACATGTGAAGAGAGGAGCATAGAAACAGAGTATCGTGTTTACCTTCATAACATATATGGTAATCCCCCGTCCTCCTTCTTTCCTCCCCCCATCAACTAGCAATTATATCCAGTTAGAGATTACGTGTGCTCCACTGTTGCGCCCCTGTCTTCTTCACAGGAACCCACCGAGTCGATTTGGACTGATAATAATACCGGTTAGCTGTATTTTAGCCATTCATTTGATGAAGTGCTTTTCACCTTTTAGCTTTAATTATGCCCAGACATGCCAGAGAGAGAATTAGATGGCAGGGAGCAAGAGCTGTGTATCAGTTTAGAGGATAGAGAGAGCTAGAAGAAGGGGAAAAAAAGAAGAGGACATCTTGAAACGTCTCTTTTTTGTTTTTCGGGACAGATATATCCTGTTGACTGAAGTGGCCTTGGTTCATAACAGAGCATGTCTGCTAGCAACAGCTTAGCTGGTCCACTGAGGTGTCTGTCCACACGTCTTTTGGGTTTATTTAAAGGAGATGACTAAGGCAGTCTCTTCTGAAAAGCGGATTTTTTTATTTATTGTGATGACCCCGCTTGACACTATTGTGCTGCCTTCGACTTAAAAAAACATGCTACTCCAAGGGTAGACTTTCAGTCAGCCAGGCAGTGAGAGATATGTGAGAGACTGCATTTGAATGTTCATCTTCCAAGACGGACTCCAGTTGTCAGCATGTCATGTATTTGGTTACATCAATGTAACATTCATTTACAGTTGGAGTCAAGAGGAGAAATCCATTGATCCACATTGATGAAATGTGAAATGTAACAATCTACCCTTTAGTTTGTTTAGATTTCTCCAAGCAGTATAGTTGTACAGTCTGATCATGTGTTATAGCATTGACACTTGGTTGACAGGGTTTGCTTAAGGAAATGTCTGCTTGCTTCTCAAACGGCACCCTATTCCCTTTAAAGTGCACTACTTTTGACAAGGGTTTTGGTCAAAAGTAGTGCACCATATAGGGAGTAGGGTGCCATTTGGGACGCATTCACTGTGTAGAAGTGTGGTATTTCAGAGTATGTGTTCACCTGCATAAGTCCCAGGGGTCTGTAAGGAAGCTGAACACTTCTGCCTCATACTGTTGGAATACATGTGTGTCATGGTCAATGTGAAATATCACATTTTTACATGACAACACGCCCACACTTATGAAAAGGTGAGAAGAGGCGAAGCAGAGAGTGCGTGTATGTTTACTTCCTCTTGGTGGAAAATGTTACACCTCTGCCTGAGAGCGCATGATTATGAGAAGTGAAAAAAGGAAAGAAAGGAACACTAAAACGGCTTAACATTTTTCCTGGCTACTTATGGGGTTTATAGACAATCTGGAATTCTTCCTGACCCGTAATAGGAAGTAGAGGGCTTTGGAGAATGGGATCAGTTTGTGGTCCGAGCCGTGTGTGTGTAGGTCTGGGGACTTTCCGGGGGGTGACTGAGTTTACACATGTGTGTACCTGTGTATGTGTACTATGTGCAGGCCCGGACTACCGGATTTGGGGCCCCAGAGCAAATTTCTGGCTATTCTACACATTTTTCTTTTAGGGGGGGCATGTGTGCATGTGTGCCAAGGTGATCACAGGATCATGTGGCAAGAGTGTTTGTGTGTGCATCTGTGTGGCTGTCTGGTTGTGTTTTTGTGTGTTGTGAACATTTGTACAAAATTGGTTCCTGTTTCCTTTTTTATACACTTTCATTTTACTGACGGGTATTCGGACTAGGAGGTGATGTCATAGTCTCATCCTTTTAAGAGTGACTGCGGACCATATATTTAGAGAGTAGAGGAGAAAATCAGAACATAATGATCTCTCTTCCTTCTCTCCTCCAGACAAATCATATTGTGCCTTTTTCTTCTCAATTTCAAGTACCCCGCAGAATACATGATTAAGATGGTTTAACTAAGTACAGTGCCTTCAGAAAGTATTCACACCCATTGACTATTTCCACATTTTGTTGTGTTACAAGGTGGGATTAAAATGTATTTAATTGTCTTTTTTTTGTCAACGATCTATACAAAATACTCTGTAATGTTAAAGTGGAAGAAATAAAAACGAATATATCTTGATTACATAAGTATTCAATCCCCTGAGTCAATACATGTTAGAATCACCTTTGGCAGCAACAGCTGTGAGTCTTTCTGGGTAAGTCGCTAAGAGCTTTGCACAATATTTGCACATTATTCTTTTAAAAATTCTTCAAGCTCTGTCAAGTTGGTTGTTGATCATTGCTAGACAGACATTTTCAAGTCTTGCCATAGATTTTCAGGAACATTCAATGTCGTCTTGGTAAGCAACTCCAGTGTATATTTGGCCTTGTGTTTTAGATTATTATCCTGCTGAAAGGTGAATTTTTCTCCCAGTGTCTGTTGGAAAGCAGACTGTACCAGGCTTTCCTCTAGGATTTTGCCTGTGCTTAGCTCTATTTCGTTTCTTTTTATCCCCCAAAACTCCCCAGTCCTTGCCGATGACAAGTATACCCATAACATGATGCAGCCCCAACCATGCAAGAATGTGTTGTTTTGTCTCCAAACATAACACTTTGTATCTCAGGACATAAAGTTAATTTCTTTGCCACATTTCTTGCAGTTTTACTTTGGTGCCTTTTTGCAAACAGGATGCATGTTTTGGAATATTTTTATAATGTACAGGCTTCTTTCTTTTCACTCTGTCATTTAGGCTAGCATTGTGGAGTAACTACAATATTGTTGATCCATCCTCCATCCTCATCTTTCTCTTATCACAGCCATTAAACTCTGTAACTGTTATAAAGTCACCATTGGCCTCATGGTGAAATCCCTGAGCGATTTCCTTCCTCTCCGGTAACTGAGATAGGAAGGATGCCTGTATCTTTGTAGTGACTGGGTGTTGATACACTATCCAAAATGTAATGAATAACTTCACCATGCTCAAATGGATATTTAATGTCTTTTTTTAATTTGATATCTACCAATATGTGCCCTTCTTTGCAAGGCTTTGGAAAACCTACCTCGTCTTTGTGGTTGAATCTGTGCTTGAAATTCGCTGCTCGACTGAGGGACCTTACAGATAATTAGGGTGAGAATTTACAAATAACTGATGAATTTACGAACACTCAACACCCGTTGAATATGGCCGGTGTCAGTAAACGTCGGCAAAAAAGCGTAATTAAATTGTTGCCAGAAGCACAGTTACAGTCACCAACGCTCTGGATAACATGAAACCAGCTCTGCTAGGGCGGTAAAATGGTCAGAGTGAGGTGTTCTCTCATTTGTTTCTGGAAGTAGCTAGCCAATGTTAGCAAGTTAGCTTGGGTGCGGGTGCTTGACTGCCGTTGTGTTGTCAGAACGCTCGGATCAACCCTACTCCTCCATCAGAGCCTCCAGTGTGCGAAACGCTCTGAATTTACAAACTGACAATCTGACAAAGCTCTGAATTTAGAACGCACTGGGCGCACTCTGAGCACCCTTTGGCACTCCAGATTGAATTTACGAACACACCCTTAATTGTATGTGTGGGGTACAGAGATGAGGTAGTCATTCAAATATCATGTTAAACACTATTAATGAACATAGATTCCATGCAACTTATTATGTGACTTGTTAAGCAAATGCTTACTACCAAACCTATTTAGGCATGCCAAAACCAAGGGGTTAACTCAAGACATTACATTTTTTCATTTTTAATGAATGAGTAAACATTTCTAAAACAATAATTCCACTTTGACATTATGGGGTATTATGTGAAGGCCAGTGACACAAAATCTCAATTTAATCCATTTTGAATTCAGGCTGTAACACAACAAAATGTGGAATAAGTTAAGGGGTGTGAATACTTTCTGGAGACACTGCACCTGTGTGTGTTTGGACTAAAATATAATATGATGTCTTTGTATCTGTCTCTTCCATATAAGAAGCTAACTAATCAATGTTGATATATAAATTAACACTCTCACTATAAATGTAGTTAACTGAACCAGTATTACCTCAGTTATCTGAACCAGTATTACCTCAGTTATCTGAACCAGTATTACCTCAGTTAACTGAACCAGTATTAGCTCAGTTTACTGAACCAGTATGAGCTCAGTTTACTGAACCAGTATGAGCTCAGTTTACTGAACCAGTATTAGCTCAGTTTACTGAACCAGTATGAGCTCAGGTAACTGAACCAGTGTGAGCTCAGTTTACTGAACCAGTATGAGCTCAGTTTACTGAACCAGTATGAGCTCAGTTAACTGAACCAGTATTAGCTCAGTTATCTGAACCAGTATTACCTCAGTTATCTGAACCAGTATTACCTCAGTTATCTGAACCAGTGTTACCTCAGTTAACTGAACCAGTATTACCTCAGTTAACTCAACCAGTGTTACCTCAGTTAACTGAACCAGTATTACCTCAGTTAACTGAACCAGTATTACCTCAGTTATCTGAACCAGTATTAGCTCCGTTTACTGAACCAGTATTAGCTCAGTTTACGGAACCAGTATTAGCTCAGTAACCATACATTTTCAGTGTATGCCTATAGATCCCCTGAACATGTCTCTACAGCAGCAGTAGCAGCAGAGTCATCCAGTGAATCTAAGTTAAATAGATGAACACTCTGCTCTCTCCCGAGGACTGTGGCGTTGCATCTGTCAGGCGGCACTAAATTTAGCGCTGGCGTTTATTTACCTGATGCCCTTGCTGGAGTGTCCTTGCTAAATGAAGGGCGAACAGGCCTGTCACCAATCAGAGCAGCGGGCTGCACACTCAACCCCTCGGGAACTCATGGATCACAGACGCACACATGCATGCATGCACGCACAAGCATACACACGTACACACACATGCATGATACATGCATGCACATACACACACATTTATGGGTGCATGCACAAACATACACATACACACACAAAGACACACACAGTCCCTCCCAACCTCTATGGTCACAATCCCATCCAGGTACAGTTGAAGTTGGAAGTTTACATACACTTAGGTTGGAGTCATTAAAACTTGTTTTTTAACCACTCCACAAATATCATGTTAACAAACTACAGTTTTGGCAAGTCGGTTAGAACTCAACACTCAACACCCGTTGAATATGGCCGGTGTCAGTAAACGTCGGCAAAAAAGCGTAATTAAATTGTTGCCAGAAGCACAGTTACAGTCACCAACGCTCTGGATAACATGAAACCAGCTCTGCTAGGGCGGTAAAATGGTCAGAGTGAGGTGTTCTCTCATTTGTTTCTGGAAGTAGCTAGCCAATGTTAGCAAGTTAGCTTGGGTGCGGGTGCTTGACTGCCGTTGTGTTGTCAGAACGCTCGGATCAACCCTACTCCTCCATCAGAGCCTCCAGTGTGCGAAACGCTCTGAATTTACAAACTGACAATCTGACAAAGCTCTGAATTTAGAACGCACTGGGCGCACTCTGAGCACCCTTTGGCACTCCAGATTGAATTTACGAACACACCCTTAATTGTATGTGTGGGGTACAGAGATGAGGTAGTCATTCAAATATCATGTTAAACACTATTAATGAACATAGATTCCATGCAACTTATTATGTGACTTGTTAAGCAAATGCTTACTACCAAACCTATTTAGGCATGCCAAAACCAAGGGGTTAACTCAAGACATTACATTTTTTTCATTTTTAATGAATGAGTAAACATTTCTAAAACAATAATTCCACTTTGACATTATGGGGTATTATGTGAAGGCCAGTGACACAAAATCTCAATTTAATCCATTTTGAATTCAGGCTGTAACACAACAAAATGTGGAATAAGTTAAGGGGTGTGAATACTTTCTGGAGACACTGCACCTGTGTGTGTTTGGACTAAAATATAATATGATGTCTTTGTATCTGTCTCTTCCATATAAGAAGCTAACTAATCAATGTTGATATATAAATTAACACTCTCACTATAAATGTAGTTAACTGAACCAGTATTAGCACAGTTAACTGAACCAGTATTAGCTCAGTTATCTGAACCAGTATTAGCTCAGTTTACTGAACCAGTATTAGTTCAGTTAACTGAACCAGTGTTAGCTCAGTTTACTGAACCAGTATTAGCTCAGTTATCTGAACCAGTATGAGCTCAGTTATCTGAACCAGTATTAGCTCAGTTATCTGATCCAGTATTAGCTCAGTTTACTGAACCAGTATGAGCTCAGTTATCTGAACCAGTATTAGCACAGTTAACTGAACCAGTATTAGCACAGTTAACTGAACCAGTATTAGCTCAGTTATCTGAACCAGTATTAGCTCAGTTACTGAACCAGTATTAGCTCAGTTATCTGAACCAGTATTAGCTCAGTTTACTGAACCAGTGTTAGCTCAGTATACTGAACCAGTATGAGCTCAGTTTACTGAACCAGTATGAACTCAGTTTACTGAACCAGTATTACCTCAGTTATCTGAACCAGTATTAGCTCAGTTTACTGAACCAGTATTACCTCAGTTAACTGAACCAGTGTTAGCTCAGTTTACTGAACCAGTATGAACTCAGTTTACTGAACCAGTATTAGCTCAGTTTACTGAACCAGTATGAGCTCAGTTTACTGAACCAGTATGAGCTCAGTTAACTGAACCAGTGTGAGCTCAGTTTACTGAACCAGTATGAGCTCAGTTAACTGAACCAGTGTTAGCTCAGTTTACTGAACCAGTATTAGCTCAGTTTACTGAACCAGTATGAGCTCAGTTAACTGAACCAGTATTAGCTCAGTTATCTGAACAAGTATGAGCTCAGTTATCTGAACCAGTATTAGCACAGTTATCTGAACCAGTATTAGCTCAGTTTACTGAACCAGTATCAGCTCAGTTAACTGAACCAGTGTTATCTCAGTATACTGAACCAGTATGAGCTCAGTTTACTGAACCAGTATGAACTCAGTTTACTGAACCAGTATTACCTCAGTTATCTGAACCAGTATTAGCTCAGTTTACTGAACCAGTATTACCTCAGTTATCTGAACCAGTATTACCTCAGTTAACTGAACCAGTGTTAGCTCAGTTTACTGAACCAGTATGAGCTCAGTTTACTGAACCAGTATGAGCTCAGTTTACTGAACCAGTATTAGCTCAGTTTACTGAACCAGTATGAGCTCAGGTAACTGAACCAGTGTGAGCTCAGTTTACTGAACCAGTATGAGCTCAGTTTACTGAACCAGTATGAGCTCAGTTAACTGAACCAGTATTAGCTCAGTTATCTGAACCAGTATTACCTCAGTTATCTGAACCAGTATTACCTCAGTTATCTGAACCAGTGTTACCTCAGTTAACTGAACCAGTATTACCTCAGTTAACTCAACCAGTGTTACCTCAGTTAACTGAACCAGTATTACCTCAGTTAACTGAACCAGTATTACCTCAGTTATCTGAACCAGTATTAGCTCCGTTTACTGAACCAGTATTAGCTCAGTTTACGGAACCAGTATTAGCTCAGTAACCATACATTTTCAGTGTATGCCTATAGATCCCCTGAACATGTCTCTACAGCAGCAGTAGCAGCAGAGTCATCCAGTGAATCTAAGTTAAATAGATGAACACTCTGCTCTCTCCCGAGGACTGTGGCGTTGCATCTGTCAGGCGGCACTAAATTTAGCGCTGGCGTTTATTTACCTGATGCCCTTGCTGGAGTGTCCTTGCTAAATGAAGGGCGAACAGGCCTGTCACCAATCAGAGCAGCGGGCTGCACACTCAACCCCTCGGGAACTCATGGATCACAGACGCACACATGCATGCATGCACGCACAAGCATACACACGTACACACACATGCATGATACATGCATGCACATACACACACATTTATGGGTGCATGCACAAACATACACATACACACACAAAGACACACACAGTCCCTCCCAACCTCTATGGTCACAATCCCATCCAGGTACAGTTGAAGTTGGAAGTTTACATACACTTAGGTTGGAGTCATTAAAACTTGTTTTTTAACCACTCCACAAATATCATGTTAACAAACTACAGTTTTGGAAAGTCGGTTAGAACATCTACTTTGTGCATGACACAAGTCATTTTTCCAACAATTGTTTACAGACAACATTATTTCACTTATAATTCACTGTATCACAATTCCAGTGGGTCAGAAGTTTACATACACTAAGTTGACTGTGCCTTTAAACAGCTTGGAAAATTCCAGAAAATTATGTAATGGCTTTAGAAGCTTCTGATAGGTTAATTGACATCATTTGAGTTAATTGGAGGTGTACCTGTGGATGTATTTCAAGGCTTACCTTCAAACTCAAGTGCCTCTTTGCTTGACATCATGGAAAAATCAAAAGAAATCAGCCAAGACCTCATCCTTGGGAGCAATTTCTAAACACATCAAGGTACCACGTTCATCTGTACAAACAATAGTACGCAAGTAAAAACACCATGGGACCACGCAGCCGTCAAACCGCTCAGGAAGGAGACGCGTTCTGTCTCCTAGAGAACGTACTTTGGTGTGAAATGTGCAAATCAATCCCAGAACAACAGCAAAGGACCTTGTGAAGATGCTGGAGGAAACAGGTACAAAAGTATCTATATCCACAGTAAAACGAGTCCTATATCGACATAATCTGAAAGGCCGCTCAGCAAGGAGGAAGCCACTGCTCCAAAACCGCCATAAAAAAGCCAGACCACGGTTTGCAACTGCACATGGGGACAAAGATCGTACTTTTTGGAGATGAAACAAAAATAGAACTGTTTGGCCATAATGACCATCGTTATGTTTGGAGGAAAAAGGGGGAGGCTTGCAAGCAGAAGAACACCATCCCGATCGTGAAGCATGGGGATGGCAGCATCATGTTAAGGGGGTGCTTTGCTGCAGGAGGGACTGGTGCACTTCACAAAATAGATGGCATCATGAGGATATGAGGATACATGTGGATATATTGAAGCAACATCTCAAGACATCAGTCAGGAAGTTAAAGCTTGGTCGCAAATGGGTCTTCCAAATGGACAATGACCCCAAGCATACTTCCAAAGTTGTGACAAAATAGCTTAAGGACAACAAAGTCAATGTATTGGAGTGACCATCACAAAGCTCTGACCTCAATCCCATAGAAAATGTGTGGGCAGAACTGAAAAAGTGTGTGCGAGCAAGGAGGCCTACAAACCTGACACAGTTACACCAGCTCTGTCAGGAGTAATGGGCCAAAATTCACCCAACTTATTGTGGGAAGCTTGTGGAAGGCTACCCGAAACGTTTGACCCAAGTTAAACAATTTAAAGGCAATGCTACCAAATACTAATTGAGTGTATGTAAACTTCTGACCCACTGGGAATGTGATGAAAGAAATAAAAGCTGAAATAAATCTCTACTATCTCTCTACTATTATTCTGACATTTCACATTCCTAAAATAAAGTGGTGATCTAACTGACCGAAGACAGGGAATTTTTACTAGGATTAAATGTCAGGAATTGTGAAAAACGGAGTTTAAATGTATTTGGCATGTAAACTTCTGACTTCAACTGTATATACACTATCATCGCACTAAGGAACTAGCTCTGAGGTCTTTAGAGCCCAGTTTGTCAATGAACCAGAGGATTTTGTGAACCAGAAACAATATGTTTCATTTTCTATTGCTATTTGAGATTTTTTTAGTGCCATTTGTGGGGTTTGGTGGTGGTAGAGTGGTATTTTTCACCTTTGGTGTTTTTGTGTTGCTAAGGTGTTGAGCGCACAGCTTCCATATGGATCAGTGCATCTCTATGGTGCTCCTGAGACATCCCTCTTGTTCCTGCGCCATTCCAGGTCCGTTCTTCCTGTAGTCCCCCCTGTATGGCACTGATTGACAAGTGTCCGCTCCTCTCAGCCGCATAATTAATCTGGTAATTGATGTCAGAGGGTCGGATGCTGTTGTCTTTCTTTGCCTAAGTAATCTGTGTCACCACTGAGGAGAAGGAGTAGGAGTTGGGAAGTTTTTTTCTGTTCTCTTTCTCTCTCTCTCTCCCTCTCTCTCTCTCTCTCTTCTTTCTTTCTCTTGCTCCCTCTCTCCTCTTTCTCTCTCTCTCCCTCTCTCTCTCTTGTTCTCTCTATTTTTGAGCTTAGTCAAGACTCTCCTCAGAGACACGTATGTTATTCCCTTCATGGTTTATGCATGTTATTGTGCCGGGTTCATTGTGTCTGGCAGGCAGGGTCTTTAAGGGGAAGGTAAATGTTAGGCTTGCTGTTTCCATTAGTAACCAACAGGCCTGCAGGAAACAGAGTGGTCAACCTGCCAGGCCTCAGTTCACTCTGTTCACCCTCTATGTCGCAAATGGCATCCTATTCCCTATAGGGAATAGACTGCCATTTGGGAAGCACACAATTTATAATTTCACAGACAATACTAGGTCTTTTGCATTGTAATTACCTGCTTTTATGTTTTGTTTGTACAATATACAGCTACCTTTATACAGATGTATGATCTTTAAAAAATATAAATAAATTAGGGGGTGGATCAGCTTTAATATTGCGGATAGATTGTTGTTTCCATCAATGTAATTGTCTGCATCATTTCCAATCCCCCATATATTTTTGGGGTAAATACGTTTTTAGTATATACCTTTATTATTCCCCCCAAACCCTACCAATCCTCCCACCACCCCTCCCCCAATTGGAGTAAACTAATAAACAATAACACTTAGGCTTCTGCCTTCAGTTTATACATCTTATACACATTCTACAGACACAATCTATTTTACAATAGTTATATTTTGTTTGTTTTTAGTCCTGGCCTTCCTCTATGTCTGATGTCCAGTCAGTTTGATTTCTATTTGACATATATTTGCTGTGCTATTTCACAAAAGTTCGGAACCTATATACATTTTACAGATCCCGTATTTTTTACAGATGTATGATCATAATTTCAGCCGATATGCTACAGCAGGAAAATAATCCTGCAGCAACAGGAAATGGGAATTATTATGTGGCTAAGTGGTTTATAGTTAATGCATTTTTTTTGAAGGGGTTGATATATTTTTGATTAGGGGAAATCAAGTCTGACATTTTAAAGTGTAAATTACACTAGAAGTTCTCAGCAACTAAAGAGTGGTCAAATTAATATCCTACTTTCTACATCATGACTATCCATAGCAGTACATTTGTGGGGTCGTAATGATGGGAGCATACACATTGTCTGCATCCAAAATGGCACACTATTCCCTATTTAATGCAATGCTTTTGATCAGGGCTGTTGTCAAAAATAGTGCACTATGTAGGGAATAGTGTACCATTTAGGACACATACTATGCATGCTCTCTGATGGCAGAGACCCTGGAAACAGCCCACTCCACTTCTTCACCTCCTGATTATTTAACTGGCCTCACCACCGAGGATGCCAATCAGCTGCTGATTGGATGTCAAAGACCTGCAGGATTTTCAATAGACCCTGAACACTGTGCTGCAAAGAACAACATCCTCTTTTACACCATATATTCATTGCTATACATCTTAAAAGAAGCAACAGAATGTGTCCATCTAATTCGGCACACTTCCCCAAACTCATGGCTTAGCCCCCCAGTGCCCCCTATTGGCCCCCCACTCATCTGTTGCCTCCATGGACCTAGTCAATACTTTCTCTAAATAGTAAAATCCACTTTGATTAGAGAATTTTTTAAAACATAAAATTGCCAATTGTTACAGATTGTGTTTTTGACAACAACTAAGATAATAGCTGGAGGCGTTATAATTTTTTTTCTACATCATCATTAAACGATCTATTCCCTTTAAACAATCCCTATAGAGTGATTAGCATTTCCACAAGCACACTTTCTCTCCCTCTCTCTGTCTCTTTCTCTCTCACCCCCCTCACCCCTGCAGTTTGATGCGGGGGTGATGTGAGGTGTTATGATTATGATTATTATGAGTATGATTATTATGGGGAATAGCGAGAGAGAAGGTCCAGTTCTAACCCTGTCTATCAGCTCGCTCCCTCACTATCCCTCTCCCGCGACAATAACACTCTGCAATTCTTACACATTGATCACAGACCCATTAAAGGTATTCAGTCTCTTTTTTCTCTTCGTTTTTTTCCCTTGTGCAATCTTTTCTCTGTAAGGGCTTGAACCGCTGCATCAGTCTGCTGCTATAAGCTCAGAGTGCATTTCTCGGAGTTGTTGACAGCAGCCATTACTAAGACAACCTACCCAGGGTGTGCACCCTACTTTTGACCAGAGCCCTTTGGGAATAGGGAATAGGGTGCCATTTGGGACGCGGACTACGACATTATGCCACGGAACCTTTTCAGATCACGTCATGTTAATAGAATAAAAATACTTGTATATTTCCATATATTCAAGATTATGGCCTGATTTTATGTTTTTTTCAGTGGAAAGTAAGGCTCTTAGCATAGTTTGGGGATCAGACTCTAGCTTAGGAACCTTATAGTCATTATAATCCTAACATTATAAATGTATTGCCTGACTCCAAGCATGTCCTTCCAAAGCATGTCCACTTAAGAGAACCCCATTGTTCCTGACACGGTGTTTACATATGAAAGATCTCAGAAATTAAGTGGGAGAAGTTAATGTCTCAGATTCACTGTGGAACACATATAGTAAATCTTAATATAGCAGTGATGATGGAAATACAACGATAAAGAAATAATGTTATGTGCAAATGGATGGAAATTAGACAGAACTAAGTAATAGCATATTTTGGGGTGCTGTTGGTGCCTGGTGAAGTGAATGAAGATGTCATAAAACATGTCTTTCAAAGGAAGTCAAGGTGGTTGGAGGCTCACATCAAAGTTCCCTGGGAGTAGATACAAATTGCCTGTGAGTCCCAGGGGTCATGCTCAATGCCAGTCAGCTGAATGGTCTCTATAGTCACATCTAATTGGTCTGTCTGTATAGTGCTGCTTCCCGTCTGCCTGCACAGTGTCACGGTGCACGTTATTTCAACCCTGACCCGCTGAGGGTGGGCGTATGACCCTCTGTCCCAAAAACAGACAGGGAGAGGAGAGTAGGCCTCCTTCCCAAATAGAAAAGTGTCCTGTCCAGCTCTCCTACAGTACTCTATAACAATTCAAAATCATATTAATTTCCCATATCTGTTTGTTTAACTTAGTGTCAAATATAACTGTCTAAGTCATTAAATGAACTGAGTAGTGGTAACTTACAAAACACAAGCAGTAGTCATAATAACTTAATTACATTAAGTCAAACTTACTCAGTTCCTCAATGTGTCTCTCTTTACCAATACATTGTTAAGGTATAAAGTATTTATGAAACTCTGTCGAACAAAGGCAGAGATTTAGGCCAAACAAGGTCCAGCTTGTTCTAAATGAGATGACTGAGAGGTATATCCCCCATGATCACAATCATTCCACTGAAAGGCTGAGAGTCCACTCGTTTTATCTGTGTGTGAAATGACAAGAATCCCTCTCATCGACTCTGAGGCAGACATGTATTTATAGAAAAGCATTTGGGGCAGTAAATTCAACACATTTTGTAGCGCCGAAGTCCAGTCTGTAGCGAGTGAGTGAGTTTTTACACACTTCCCTGTCAGTTTTCAGGGCGTTTCGCAAGCAGAGGAAGTGGCAAAGTCTCACGGGTCAGACACAACTGTAGTGCCGCCGGAAACCGGCCTCTCTTAGTTTGGTGAGGTAGGACAAAACACTGTGTACCAAGAACATTAATTCAACTGAACGCGCACATGATTGAAACGTCTGTATTTGTAAAAACCCATAACCAATGTATGAGAAATATGTGATTCTCCTTAACCAACATAGCAACGTTCCAAGAATTCTTAGGGAACATTCTGTGCTGGCTGGGGTTAGTGCGTGTTGATTTCTTAGGTTCTGCATCAACATTGTACAAACTGACAGTTTATAGAGAAACACTAGGATTATCCCTTTGAGAAAAAAAACACATGATTTCACATGTGAAATTTCCATATGTGAAATCGTGTGTTTTAAGAACACTTCACATGTGATGATTCTTGTGTAAGCCTTAACAAACCAACAAATCTGTCAGTGCTCAACAATAACATGTGTTGACAATAGAACAGAACAGATTAACTGGAATGATATTTACTCTCACGGGTGGCCAAAAATAACTATCTGAAAGCCACACCCCTAATAAACCACTCCTCCAGTCTTCTGATCTGACCCGGTGAATCATAGCTCAATAACCCAGCATCAACAACCCAACTTAAAGAAAACAATGGATTGTTTGTGACCCAACTGGCTTGATCAAAATAACCCAATGTGTGTTCTGTCCAATATTTAAGCGAATTGGGTTGTTTTTAACCCAGCAATTTTTTTTGTGTAAAGTAAATCTCAGCTTTGTTAAAAATACACTCAAGAAAAACTATTATATTTATCATAGTGATTCAGGAGTAACATTAATACAGAATAATATGCCCCACCAACATTAGACAACTACACAATCAGATGATGAGAGAATAGTCAGATGAACTGATAACTGAAGTATACACTACCATTCAAAAGTTTGGGGTCACTTAGAAATGTCCATGTTTTTGAAAGAAAAGCACATTTTTGTCCAGAAAAATTGTTAATGTTGTAAATGACTATTGTAGCTGGAAACGGCAGATTTTTTATGGAATATCTACATAGGTGTACAGAGGCCCATTATCAGCAACCATCACTCATGTGTTCCAATGGCACGTTGTGTTAGCTAATCCAAGTTTATCATTTTAAAAGGATAATTGATCTTTAGAAAACCCTTTTACAATTATGTTAGCACAGCTGAAAACTGTTGTTCTGATTAAAGAAGCAATTCAACTGGCCTTCTTTAGACTAGTTCAGTATCTGGAGCATCAGCATTTGTGAGTTAGATTACAGGCTCAAAATGGCCAGAAACAAAGAACTTTCTTCTGAAACTCGTCAGTCTATTCTTGTTCTGAGAAATTAAGGCTATTCCATGTGAGAAATTGCCAAGGAACTGAAGATCACGTACAACGCTGTGTACTACTCCCTTCACAGAACAGAGCAAGCTGGTTCTAACCAGAATAGAAAGAGGAGTGGGAGGCCCCGGTGCAAAACTTAGCAAGAGGACAAGTACATTAGAGTGTCTAGTTTGAGAAACAGACGCCTCACAAGTCCTCAACTGGCAGCTTAATTAAATAGTACCCGCAAAACACCAGTCTCAACGTCAACAGTGAATGTGGAATTGTATTTTCACATGTGAAAATCTAATTTGCCCTTTCATATGTGAAAATCTAACTCACATGCTCAAATTTGGATTTGATTAGAGCTTTGATCAGCATGAAAATTCTAACCTGATGCTACCTGAGCCTGATAAGACATATATTAAATACATTTTATGAGCCCTACATGAATGACATTTAATGAGCCCGAGACCAAAAAAGCCCAAATGCTTCTGCCATTATCCAATACATAGGCTATATGATATAGGCTACTGCACATTACACACAACAGAACAATATTGTATTATCTGGACTGGAATTATGCACACCGTTAAAACCAATACAATTTGATTTGATTTGAAGCAGAAGAGAACATGCTATTCTGGTACAGCACATGCGACCTACAAAGTTTCAAGTATAGGCTAGTATAGGCTAGTGAATTTGATTTTAATTTTGAAATATAATAAGGCCTATTTGTATAATTAGTAGGCTGACGCATATATACATTTCATAATATTTCCCCTAATGTTATTAGCCTTCCTCCTCTTTCTCTCTCTATTGTTGCTTCATTCCTTCCTCGCTTCCAACAGTTAAATTAAATATGTTTCGTTGTCCTTATCTTCATCATTCTGATGACATCCTTGAATAATATGGGACTAGAATTAGATGCAGAAGGCTTCTCTTCACGAAGATTGCATGGTTATGGGTCTGAATAAATAACTGCCGTAGCCTACCGCCAACGCGCATTAGCTCTTCTTTTAAACTACCCATGAGTGCTATCGGCTGCTCTATTTAAAATTCAGCAAACAAGAGCTTGCGTCCCTCTTCGAATAATCTATTGGAATAGTAAATGCTAAAGCTATTCAAGTCTAGCTTTTCCTGCATGGGACTCCAAGAGCTAAGGAGCATTTTTAAGGAGAGGCCAATGGAGCACAGGCGCAAGAGACAGAGGCTATAAGTTAGAAGCTTATTATGCATAACCCATCATTAATTATCTAAATATAAGGCTAATACTGCATTGAATGTATTACCTGAAAGAGGTATGCTAGGACATCTTTATATGGGGCTATATATCAATCTAGAACAGGATGATCTATTTTGATGGAGTTGATGGAGAGAAAGATTGCGAGAGAGTGCTCGTGTGTGCACTGATTTGAAGCAACGATATTCAAGTGATATGCTGTTTAAAACTGTTTTAAAAACTGTACAAAATAAATAAATCTTTACATTTCCCCCCCGAAAGCCAGATGGAGATGTATAAATTAGACGGCATTCGGTCTTTAGATTACTGTAGCATAGGCTATGTTGCAGCAAATGTAGGCCTACCTGTCACAAGAAAAAAAGTTACCATGATGAGATGATACTGTAGGTCTACATGCATTGTGAACTGAGCTCCATACTGAGATGGGCTGTCTGTCCCCACCCTGAGCATTGATTCCTCATCCAGAGGCCGTAGAGAAGCCAGATTTAGACATTGCATATGATTTAACAGTTCCATTTCACGCCATGCTGTTCATATAAATAATTTATTACAATTTACCGGTTTCTCGCAGTTATTTATCCTGGGAAAAGGGAGTGGTTTTGGGCGGTAAATCCCGGTAAATCTCGGTAACCGGGCTCCTGCCATTCAACCCTACACTGTACTGCATGATTGTAGTGGGTTTACTAACGTGTTAGTTCTAGTTGACTTTGACATTAATATGGTGACAACGATGTAGGCTGTTTGTAGCGGTTAGCGATTATGATATAAAGGTTTGGCTTGGAAAAGTTATTTCACCTTGTCACAGAAAGCTGATGTCTTGTGCACTGAAGTCCACAAGCGAAGTGAAAAGGTGAGAGGAGGAGACGCGAAAAGGGTGTAGATGCGAAAAGGGATCATGCTGTTTGTATGTGACTGCTATGAAAGTGAGTCTACGTGTAATCAGGGGTGTATTCATTTTGTTGAAAAACGATTCTGTTGAAAAACGTTTCTTAAACGGAAGCAAACGGGGATAAACATACCTGAATCTGTCCAATAGAAACTCTCATTTGCAACTGTTGGACTAATGATTTCACCCTAGATCAACTAGATGCAGGCAAGAGTGTGCAAGGTGGTATTGAATGTGTCACTGTCTGTAACCTTGGTTACTCAAATTTCTCTCAAACCTGTTGCCCTTACGTTGTAAACTTTCATTCTTAGGCTAGGTTGTAGCAACCTCGTTGAGGGGTATAGGGAAAATGTTGAGTATCGTGTAGTAGCTTTAACCTATTGATGTTGCATTGAGCTAGGTGAATGGAATATGAATGAAAGTCATCCAATATGCTGTAATAGAAATAAGTCCATGTTCTTAAACGGCACCGACCGCCACATGTTGATATTTTGCATCCTCATGTTGTCACATTTATTTCACGAGATCATGTTTTCACATGTGTAGTTTCATGTTATCACATGTTGCTTTTACATGTTATTAAATGTAAGGGATCATAATGATGACGTGTCTTTACAAAGATGGCGTAACTCATGTGATGTGTTTAATAGTTTAATGGTCCACGGCATCGGAAAGGCCTCAATCCCTTTCCTCAAACAGCTGGCACCTTGTCTAGTCCCCCTGTGATGATCCCCTTAGCTTGTGATCTGGGCTTTTAAAGACTTTACTACCCACAGTAGCCTAAAGATGCAGTGCACAAAGCTTTAAACCTAACCCTCTCCTTACCTGACGAAGCACCGACCTGCTGCCAGGCTGTAAAGATAAAGGGCGGGGTGTTTTCCCACCTGCACAAAGAGACCTGAGATAAGCACAACTGCCACTATTCCTGTCAGTCACAAAATACACTACTGTTGCTCCGGTAATAACATACACCATACTTCACTATCTCCTTATTCCAATATGTCTGATTTGTTAAAGAATTTAAGATTTATAGAACTGGTGGTTGTGTACATGATTGGCTTGGTCGTGAAGTTCGTCCTTATCTGATGACGGACTAGAATATATGGAGATTTGACGTCCCAAGTTTACAGTATGTGTTCAAACACTCTCTACACACATATTCTACGCTCCTAAAAAGCGTGTCGTCTTTTTGTGTCGTCTTGTTTTCCGACCGCCACAGGATTAGTGGCAGCTTACTGAGTTTACTGCAAGACTTTAGTCATTAGTAAGGAAGGAGGGGTTCCTCCTTGCTCTTCGGACTATGATCCCGGCAGGCTAGTGTTAACGAATCGGTTTAGTTTGACTTGGAGGTAGAGGACCACGACTCAGAGTCAACATCCCAAATGGCACCCTATTCCCTTTACAGTGCATTATTTTTGATCAGTGCCCATAGGTCAAGTCTGTCTTGCTGGTCAAAAGTAGTGCACAATAAGGAAATAGGGTGCCATTTGGGAGAATACCAGAGGATTGGAGTCAGACACTGTCTGGTGAGAGATAACGAGGAGAACACAATTACGTCACAGAAGGGAACGGGCAATCAATGGCAGCAACCTGCGATCGATAGCCATGCTCTTTAGGTTGGAGCCACTGTAGCTGGGCTATGTCTACTCCACAGCAGTTTATCCCAGCACTAATCTAACACGCCAATTTTATATCTCTAGTAACAGCATTATAATTCACAGATACAGACCGAGAGAGAGAGGCCCCCAGAGGAGAGAGACAGATAGAGATGGAGCGACAGAGAAAGAGACAGAGAGAGATTTTCTCTGCTCCTTTCATAGGAGGGGTATTATCGGTGTGGTATGTGTGGAGTGAACATTGTAAAAGGACACACCTAGGAGAGATGGTGCAAGTCTGTCTGTCTGTCTGTACAGTCATTCCATCAATAGCTTGTTTACCTGAAATTAGGTACCAGAATAGGAGAACATCCACAGTTATGTATGACACATAAGACACAGGCATGAGAAGATACATTTTTACACAGTTACTATTTTTTTAGGGGTCAAACCACAATCGTGTGCACAACCACTACAAAGGGTACTTAAACACAAGTGTCTACATCGTATCACTTACATGTGGTCTAAAACATAAGAGCATGACAAGCACCATGAGTGGTAAACACATCTTCTGAACAGGGACCTGAATGTTATTTGACTGGGAGACAGAGCATTTTTATAAACCATCATCAAGGGATTTGGAAAGTTATTCATGTGTGGTTTGACGTGTCCACCATAATACGGTGCCATTTGGGAAGAACCCACAGACAGTCCACAGACAACAGCAACAGAAGTACGAAGACTAAGCCTTTGTTAAGGTGCTGTTTGTGAGGGAGATTATATTATTCCCGGGTGGTGATGAGGAGATGGGGTGTGGGGGATGAGGAATGACTGGCAGGGGTCACTGGGAAAGTGTGACTCGGAGTGCAGCGCTGTCAGGGTCTAATCAGCTCGCTACTATCCAGGCTCACCCTCCAGAGCTCCGTTTGACATCTGCCTTCAACACCTGCTCACAGCTTTGCTCTCCTCAACTTAGTTTGCCACATTGGGCTGGTCTCTCAAGGTGCGTCTGAAATGGCACTATATCCCCTATATAGTGCACTTGACCAGGGACGGTCTGTGACGGTCATGGCATTTTGGATGACGGTAATTGACCAGCCAAATGACTGCGGACACCGCAATAATCGTTCGAATAGGCACACATTTTCTCCTCTTCTCCACTCCTGACTGCATGTGCCGCCGTAAAAATAGAAAGAATAGAACGGGCGTCCCCATTCAAGTCAATGCGGGCATAATGGGTGGACTGGCGGCCATTGCGAATGTACCCATAACAGAAACGGAAGAGGAAGCGAGACACCCCACTCCCAATTTGTTTCTGGTTACATTCAATGAACTAAGTAGACCAGACCCAGCTGCTGTCGCACTGGTGTCTATGGGAGAGCCACCCCATTAAGAAGCCGGAACTGACAATGTTTTTCAGTTTTTGAATGGTAAACGACATCTTCATTTCTCCACCATCTTTGCCCATAGGAGCAAAGCAGAAAGTAAAAACAGGAAGTAAAAGCAGGAAGTGTACCCATCAATATGTGATGTGATTTGTTGATTCAACTCAACTGACATTACAAAAAAATACATTCCATAACATAATTTGAATTAATATTCTACATTTCAGCCAGGAGCAACACAGTTTCATCATGTTGTTTAGAGTCCATGTAATCGCATGTTGCTCCGCCATCCCACCTTCAGTCAGCTGTTTGTTCCATACCCCGAAAACCCCCCCAAAGTAGATGTAGATCTTCTCTTCAACGGTTATGACAGGTATTTTATTTTCATGACGGTCTTCATCCATAACTGTGGGTTGCACGGGTGTACGGCACTGCTTTGGTCAAAAGTAGTGCACTACAAAGGGAACGTGTGCCATTTGGGATGCATCCTCAGTATAAGCCCCACTGCCTGTCTGCCACACTCTATTGACTTAACCCACTCCGCTCTCAGTCACTCGCCTCATTAGCTTCTAGTTTGCTGTTTTTCTGAAAGCTACTCACGAAGCTACTCACACACTCACGGAAATCACAGTTCTTCCCGAGAGTTTTGACGTTTGACATTTGCAGGTTAAGTGTGAACTGTGTAGAGGACTCTCACTCCTGGTGTGATGTCTGCGAAGAGAACTGGACAGTTATGTTATCGTCACTGTCGCTAGCTGGTCAGTTGGATGCAACTCTGTCCATATTGGTATGAGGTAGTTGTCTACTTTTGACTCGTTTGCTTTATGATGTCTGAGCAGACATTACAAATATGCAGTCTGTGACTCATGAAGTTAATGGTTACTTTACCTTTGGTTAATATCATAATCAATTAGGAAATAGGGACGAACTGTATCTTCAGACACCATGAGCAATACTTTAGAATCAATCCTGGACAGTGTAGAACATTTCCTCCAAGCTTACTTCTGACAAAGAACCAGCGAAGACCCAATCTGATGACAGATGCATTGTTGCTCCAAGGACAGAAATCATCAACATGGATGGGAAAGAGCAGATTGAGAGTGTGCTTGGCTGGCATGTTAGCATACCATAACGACTAGCAGATACTGGGGTGGTTAGTGTGGTTGGCATGGGGTAACGCAGTAGCCTGTTCCTGTGCCATAAATAAGCCATGTTGGTGTTTTCTTTATTCCGGGGTTCATTTTACTAAGGAGGGAATTACAGCTTATATTTGATAGGCCTGAGGTGATATGGCAGACACTTGAAGGACTCGGGATCATTACACAGATAGTATCTTTTCCTCGGGTTTAGAAAAAAACACAGATTGAACAGATCATGTCGAAGCAGAGTTTGCTCACCATAAGCATTGGTTTTGCATATCCAGATTTCTTACGCCAATGCAATTATCATGTGTTTTGTCTCTTGCTGAAATTGCCATTACTGTTTCACAGTAGAGGGCCAACCCAGTAAGCAAAATTACGTTGAAAAGACGTCTAAAATACGTACTTTCCAGATGTTGAAGTTTGGTTCATTTTAGGTTCTGAATGAAAGGTAAAAATAAGTATTTTGTGGACATTTAAGTAGGGGTGTGAATGTTTCAATGTTAAAACTTTTAAACAAAATTGGGATCCTTAACGTTCCTAACCGAAAACAATGTTGTTGTTTTTTTCTTTCACAAAATTTAAATCACAGTGCAGTTGTCACAAAACATATAATTTTCTGAGTTATAGCCTAACTAGGCTATCTAGGTCTGGGGAAAGGTGTGTAATTTAAATAAAACCAGAGAGGAAGAGGCACATTTTAGGCTACTTGGTGAATTTGCCAGGCATACAAGACAAGAAATGCATACTACCAAGACATATGGACACCACAGTTCTTTCTGCCTGCCCCCTCCTCTCACTCCCTCACGCTGTCAGCATTAGGGCATCTTCTGGAACAATTTTAGCTAACCATTTCCTAACCTTAACCTAATTCTCCTAACCTGCCACGTTAATTATTTTAACCTGCCACGTTAATTCTCCTAACCTGCTACATGTTCTCCTAACCTGCTACGAAAAGTCACTTCTGCTAGTCTTGGTTTCCACTACTGTGATAGAACCTCGCGCGCTGGCTCACCTGCAATTTCTCTTTGCTACCCACTAGGCACAGAGGTAGTTTTGATTTACATTTGGTTGAGTTGTCAACTAATGTGAATTCAACGTGAAATTAATGAAAAATGTCACCATGTCATTGGATTTAGGTTAAAAGTTTGGTGAAAAAAATACGATATTCCCTTACATTGATGACTTTTTTCCAATCCAATCAGTTTTCCACATTGATTCAAAGTCATCATATAGATTTTTTTTGGTTGAAACGACGTGGAGACAATGTTGATTCAACCAGTTTTTGCCAAGTGGGTAATTATATAAGTGTGTGTTCCGTCTTTGGTCTGTTGCGTGTAGAAATCCTAGCCTACAGTGCATTCGGAAAGTATTCAGATCCCTTGACTTTTTCCACATTTTGTTAAGTTACAGCCTTATACAAAAATGTATTCAAATGACAAAACCTGACAGAGCTTGAGAGGGACAAAACTCCCCAAATACAGGTGTGCCAAGCTTGTACCGTCATACCCAAGAAGACTCAAGGCTTTAATCGCTGCCAAAGGTGCTTCAACAAAGTACTGAGTAAAGGGTCTGAATACTTATGTAAATGTGGTATTTCAGTTTATTATTATTTTTATATAAATTTGCAAAAAAATATAAAACCTGTTTTTGCTTTGCCATTATGGGGCATTGTGTGTAGATTGATGAAGGAAAAAACTATTTAATACATTTTAGAATGTAACAAAATGTGAAAAAGTCAAGGGGTCTGAATACTTTCCAAATGCACTGTAGATGTCTATGATTGGTTCAGATTTGGAACCAAATCTGATCCAATCATAAACATCTATGTTTGGGCCAAATCAAGTCCAGTCTGGACCAGACTAAATTGGAAAAAAATATATATTTTACTAGGCAAGTCAGTCAAATTCTTATTTACAATGACAGCCTACCAGGGAACAGTGGGTTAACTGCCTTTTTTTTTTACCTTGTCAGCTCGGGATTCAATCCAGCAATCTTTCGGTTACTGGCCCAACGCTCTAACCACTAGGCTACCATTAGGTTTACATTTGAGCCAAATCAAGGCCAGTCCAAACCGGACAAAATCTGAACCTACAGTTGAAGTCGGAAGTTTACATACACCTTAGCCAAATACATTTAAACTCAATTTTTCACAATTCCTGACATGTAATCCTAGTAAAAATTCCCTGTCAGCTAGGATCACCACTTTATTTTAAGAATGTGAAATGTCAGAATAATAGTATTTCAGCTTGTATTTCTTTCATCACATTGCCAGTGGTTCAGAAGTTGACATACACTCAATTAGTATTTGGTAGCATTGCCTTAAAATTGTTTAACTTGGGTCAAACGTTTCTGGTAGCCTTCCACAAGCTTCCCACAATAAGTTGGGTGAATTTTTGCCAATTCCTCCTGACAGAGCTGCTGTAACTAAGTCAGGTTTGTAGGCCTCCTTGCTTTACAGTTGGGATGGTGTTCTTCAGCTTGCAAACCACCCCCTTTTTCCATAATGTCGATGGTCATTATGGCCAAACAGTTCTAGTTTTGTTTCATCAGACCAGAGGACATTTCTCCAAAATGTATGATCTTTGTCCACATGTGCAGTTGCAAACCATAGTCTGGCTTTATTATGGCGGATTTGGAGCAGTGGCTTCTTCCTTGCTGAGCGGCTTTTCAGGTTATGTTGATATAGGACTTGTTTTACTGTTGATATAGATACTTGTGTAACTGTTTCCTCCAGAATCTTCACAAGGTCCTTTGCTGTTGTTCTGGGATTGATTTTCACTTTTCGCACCAAAGTACGTTCATCTCTAGGAGACAGAACGCGTCTCCTTCCTGAGCGGTATGAATGGTCCCATGGTGTTTATACTTGCGTAGTATTGTTTGTACAGATGAACGTGGTACCTTTAGGCATTTGGAAATTGCTCCCAAGGATGAACCAGACTTGTAGTGGTCTACAATTTTTTTCTGAGGTCTTGGCTGATTTCTTTTGATTTTCCCATGATGTCAAGCAAAGAGGCACTTGAGTTTGAAGGTAGGTCTTGAAATACATCCACAGGTACATCTCCAATTGACTCAAATGATGTCAATTAGCCTATCAGAAGCTTCTAAAGCCATGACATAATTTTCTGGAATTTTCCAAGCTGTTTAAAGGCACAGTCAACTTAGTGAATGTAAACTTTTGACGCACTGGAAATAATCTGTCTGTAAACAATTGTTGGAAAAATTACTTGTGTCATGCACAAAGTAGATGTCCTAACCGACTTGCCAAAACTATAGTTTGTTAACAAGAAATTTGTGGAGTGGTTGAAAAACAAGTTTTAATGACTCCAACCTAAGTGTATGTAAATTTCCAACTTAAACTCTATCTCAGAATGCGTTTAGACAGGCAGCCCAATTCTGATCTTTTTTTCAATAGTTTGTCTTTTGACCAACCAGATCAGCTGTGAAACATGTCTGATGTGAAAAGACCTGATGTGATTGGTCAAAAGATCTGATTTGGGCTGCCTGTCTAAACGCAGCCATAGATAGGTTCAGATTTGTGAACTTAGTTCAGTGTATTTGTGTGACTCCCAGTGTAGGAATTAGGTCTGAAATTGAAATAGTACATAAGTGGCATTGCTAAAAACACCAGGCCTGAGACTTTCTCTCCTCATCACATATTATCCCTGGATGGTCTAACATGGCTCCTCTGACACACCTGAAGAACTATTCTTTGCTTCTTTACCCCCGAATCACGACACCATGCCCCTCCACCCCTCCCCGCATTGGGTTCACCCTGCTCTGCAGTTCAAAGGGGGTTTGCCTGTCTAGCCTTGGCGCTTAATGTTTAAGTATTGGGAGCGGCTACAGGGAGCAAATACAACGTCTTTACAGACACTGTGACACACTAAGAGTTACAATCCCAGGTACTGTGATTGTGCAATCTCCATTGTAACTCAAAAGAAAAGCCTACAGGACATATCAATCCTTTCAATGCAAAGTACGACCAATGTTGTCTCCACTAAAAGGTTGATTGAATCGTGTTAAGTGATTCAAAGACATTCAGTACCAGTCAAAAGTTTGGAGACACCTACTCATTCAAGGGTTTTTCTTTATTTGTACTATTTTCTACATTGTAGATTAATGGTGAAGACATCAAAACTATGAAATAACACATTTGGAATCATGTAGTAACCAAAACAGTGTCAAAATATATTTTATATTTGAGATTCTTCAAAGCAGCCACGCTTTGCCTTGATGACAGCTTTGCACACTCTTGGCATTCTCTCAACCTGTTTCACCTGGAATGCTTTTCCAACAGTCTTGAAGGAGTTCCCACATATGCTGAGCACTTGTTGGCTACTTTTCCTTCAGTCCGAGCTCCAACTCATCCCAAACCATCTAAATTGGGTTGAGGTTTGGTGATTGTGGAGGCCAGGTCATCTTATGCATCACTCTCCTTCTTGGTCAAATAGCCCTTACACAGCCTGGAGATGTGTTGGGTCACTGTCCTGTTCAAAAACAAATGATTGTCCCACTAAGCGCAAACCAGATGGGATGGTGTATCGCTGCAGAATACTGTGGTAGCCATGCTGGTTAAGTTTGCCTTGAATTCTAAATAGATCACTGACAGTGTCACCAGGAAAGCACCCCCACACCATCACACCTCCTCCCCCATGCTTCATGGTGGGAACCACACATGCGAAGATCATCCGTTTACCTACTCTGCGTCTGACAAAGATATGGCGGTTGGAACCAAAAATCTCAAATTTGTACTCATCAGACCAAAGGACAGATTTCCACCGGTCTAATGTCCATTGCTTGTGTTTTTTGGCCCAAGCAAGTCTCTTCTTCTTATTGGTGTCCTTTAGAAGTGGTTTCTTAGCAGCAATTCAACCATGAAGGCCTGATTCACGCAGTCTCCTCTAAACAGTTGGTGTTGTGATGTGTCTGTTACTTGAACTCTGTGAAGCATTTATTTGGGCTGCAATCTGAGGTGCAATTAACTCTAATTAACTTATCCTCTGCAACAGAGGTAACTATGGGTCTTCCTTTCCTGTGGCAGGCCTCATGAGAGCTAGTTTCATCATAGCGCTTGATGCTTTTTGCGACTGCAGTTCTTGAAGTTTTCCAGATTTACTGACTTAAAGTAATGATGGACTGTCGTTTCTCTTCGCTTATTTGAGCTGTTCTTGCCATAATATGGACTTGGTCTTTTACCAAATAGGGCTATCTTCTGTATACCACCCCTACCTCGTCACAACACAACTGATTGGCTCAAACAAAATAACTTTTTACAAGGCTCACCTGTTAATTGAAATGCATTCCAGGTGACTACCTCATGAAGCTGGATGAGAGCATGCCAAGAGTTTGCAAAGCTGTCATCAAGGCAAAGGGTGGCTACTTTGAAGAATCTCAATTATAAAACCTATTTTGATTTGTTTAACACTTTTTTGGTTACTACATGATTCCATACATGTTGTTTCATAGTTTTGATGTCTTCACTATTATTCTACAATGTAGAAAATAGTTTTAAAAAATAAAGAAGAACCCTTGAATGAGTAGGTGTTCTAAAACTTCTGACTGGTACTGTAGATGTAAAAATAATTCCAGCTGGGGAAATGTTGTGGGATAACTGGCATAAGTGTGCCAGTTCCACCCTTACGGATTGTCAGAGGATCAGGCCAGGATGAAAGCCCTCAAGCGTTGAGTCTGGACCTGCTATTTGAAACTATTAACCTTGTCCTTGGTGATGGTTTTCTATTGGGTCGAATAAAGGAACCTCCTTTTTGCTCACAAATCATAGCAAAGAGCTATCTGGCACAGTGTGTGTGTGTGTGTGTGTGATTATTCTGCAGCCTTAATCCATCAAACAGGGTTTCAAAACCTTAGACAGTAGGAGGACTTAGAACAGTCATGAAGGACTTGGACCAGCATAAGCCCTGTTCAACCTCTTTATTTCTGCTTCGCCACATTCTTGGTTATCACTGTATTGGGCGAAATTAGCCACCTGTTTTGACTCAATCAGATCAGAGGCAAATTGAGATCCTGCATGCTGGCTCCAACTGGTGAGGGGAACATGCTCAAACAGCCAGTGCTGTATTTGGGTATTTTACTACAGGTATGTTCCTGTAGTCAGTGGTGACCCGTCATTCAGAGAATTTGGGGCTTTGAGCCCCACATTTTTTGCCGCCCCCAAATATTTGTTTATATATATACATAGATTTACATTAGAAGTGCCCTTCCAAGAAGGCTCAAGGTCATTGGCCACAGATAAAATGACGTCAAATCACGTTATATCTACAGTAGCTTTGATTTGACTGATCATGTCAACATCTTACTTTCAAAGTCTTAGCTAGCAGTCATCATCATGAATCAAGTAGACAATCTACTGGCAAATCCTTTTTAATCCTTGTTATATGAAGATAAATAATGAAGATAAATTATAGATAAAACGTATCGGTGCTCAGTGGCCATTGGACATAAACATTACACAACAAGTTGGAAATCGCAAATTCAACAATGAGTTGTTGGGAAGGAATCGGTGACAGTGGCTAACCGCAAGCGTTGCAACTGGGAAGTCAGACTGGGAAAATACTTTTTGAACAGTCATCCAACTCGGAATTGTACATTTACTTCATTGATGACAAAATTTGCCAACGAAGGACCGCCGCGCGCAACAAGGTGAGTCCAAAAATGTCTTATATGTTACTGCATAAATGATATAATATGCCAGGGAGATATGGTCAGCCATATCAGCTATGTTTTTTAAACAAGCAGTAAAAGAGGCTGAATGATCTGTTTTGCTGCCAGACAAGGCTCCGCTGATAGCCATTTGTACCAGTGGTAAGGATTCACTCCATGGTGCTGAAAAGAAAACTCTGCTGTTGGGAAAGCTTTATGTAGGCCTTAACAGTTTGTGGGCACTGCTTGTCGCCATTATAGTGCAATTAATGTATTGTTTAGTTTTGTGTTGTGGCTTTGCTGGCATGCATCCCAAAGAAATTGGGGAGGAGTTTGCCCCACCAAGATTTACCTGCTAAAATCGCCACTGCCTGTAGTCACCTGGAAGAGAGATCTATGGCCACAGAGAGAACTGACGAGTCATCCCTCTCACTACTTCTCACAGTGGATTATCCATCACATGCAACAGGCCCTGTGGCGCTACACAATTTATAATGCCCTCAATCCCTCCTTAATGATTTCATCAAACAACTCTCAATGTTGCTTTGTCACTCCCGGTAGCAGTTAGCATGGCATTCTGCTACTGCTCTGCTGTCCCTAGTGAATATGTTCTACTATTTACAGTGAGGGAAAAAAGTATTTGATCCCCTGCTGATTTTGTACATTTGCCCACTGACAAAGAAATGATCAGTCTATAATTTTAATGGTAGGTTTATTTGAACAGTGAGAGACAGAATAACAACAACAAAATCCAGAAAAACGCATGTGAAAAATTTTATAAATGGAATTGCATTTTAATGAGGGAAATAAGTATTTGACCCCTCTGCAAAACATGACTTAGTACTTGGTGGCAAAACCCTTGTTGGCAATCACAGAGGTCAGCCACTCCTTTGTTGCCTTGGCCGTGTGTTTTGGGTCATTGTCATGCTGGAATACCCATCCACGACCCATTTTTAATGCCCTGGCTGAGGGAAGGAGGTTCTCACCCAAGATTTGACAGTACATGGCCCCGTCCATCGTCCCTTTGATGCGGTGAAGTTGTCTTGTCCCCTTAGCAGAAAAACACCCCCAAAGCATAATGTTTCCAACTCCATGTTTGATGGTGGGGATGGTGTTCTTGGGGTCATAGGCAGCATTCCTCTTCCTCCAAACACGGCGAGTTGAGTTGATGCCAAAGAGCTCCATTTTGGTCTCATCTGACCACAACACTTTCACCCAGATGTCCTCTGAATCATTCAGATGTTCATTGGCAAACTTCAGACGAGCATGTATATGTGCTTTCTTGAGCAGGGGGACCTTGCGGGCGCTGCAGGATTTCAGTCCTTCATGGCGTAGTGTGTTACCAATTGTTTTCTTGGTGATTATGGTCCCAGCTGCCTTGAGATCATTGACAAGATCATCCCGTGTAGTTCTGGGCTGATTCCTCACCGTTCTCATGATCATTGCAACTCCATGAGGTGAGATCTTGCATGGAGCCCCAGGCCGAGGGAGATTGACAGTTCTTTTGTGTTTCTTCCATTTCCGAATAATCGCACCAACTGTTGTCACCTTCTCACCAAGCTGCTTGGCGATGGTCTTGTAGCCCATTCCAGCCTTGTGTAGGTCTACAATCTTGTCCCTGACATCTTTGGAGAGCTCTTTGGTCTTGGCCATGGTGGAGAGTTTGGAATCTGATTGATTGATTGCTTCTGTGGACAGGTGTCTTTTATATAGGTAAGAAGCTGAGATTAGGAGCACTCCTTTTAAGAGTGGGAGCCAGAAACCTGGGAGCCAGAAATCGTTCTGATTGAGAGGGGGTCAAATACTTATTTCCCTTATTAAAATGCAATTCCATTTATAACATTTTTCACATGCGTTTTTCTGGATTTTTTTGTTGTTATTCTGTCTCTCACTGTTCAAAAAAACCTACCATTAAAATTATAGACTGATCATTTCTTTGTCAGTGGGCAAACGTACAAAATCAGCAGGGGATCAAATACTTTTTTCCCTCACTGTATGAGAGCTGTCTCTAAATGGGGTAGTCTCTACTGCTGTATAAATATTATGCTGTTGAGATTCTGCCCCAGTGTTCAGATCATCCAGATATCTCACGCCCCTGTCCATGGCCTCTGGGTAGGGTGTAGTTGCCTATAGATGCTGATCTTGACTCAGTTTTACATTTCCCCCCACTAATGGTTAAGGTTAGGCTTGGGGGAGGGGAAGCTGGTCCTAGATCTGTACCTAGGGGAAACTTCATCCTGGAAGCCATGGCCTCTGTGCTGTGTCAATGCCGGAGAAGAAATGCTGGGCTGGGCTGTGTTCTTGTTGTCAGCTGTGCTTCCAGTGGACTGGTTGGTTCCCTCGGAGCCCAGGCAGCAGCACAGCTTCCTAGTCGTCTGTACAGGTTGCATTATTCATGGCCTTCAGTCTGCATTATTTACATTGCTTACCATTTTTACATGTTACACATTTACAGGAGGCCTTTTTCTCTTCTCCTCGTGTGATTGAGGTAATGTACCCTTTTGGTTTGACGGTATATGGTACAAAGCGTAATGTCACGGCGTCAGCTACCAGGGCGGATGTGGTGGTGCGGTGGTGGAGTTTGAGGGTGAGGGCTCCACCTGCCTCACCAATCCCCACCACACCATGCGTCTGTCCCTGTGGTTTTGAGGTACCTGTGTGGCATCACTGGAATGCCTGCTTAGGTCTATATCTCAGAGTAATGATACCTGAACTCCTGTTCACTGCCTGTGACCTCAGCCCAAACACTGCCCTTGGTTTTGGAACGTCTCCTGCAGCTGTAGGCTCGTCCTCCCTGTGTTTACTCAGAACTTCCATGTTGACGGCTGCTGAAATGTGTCTACTGCCAAGACGACTGAGATTCTCCTGTCACTCTGCAAACAAATAACACCGAGGAATTTCAAGGATGTGCATGCGCACAGCTATACGTAGCTAATCACGTTTTTTTTCTCCTCACTCACTGAAGAGGGGGACTCTCGGTTTGACCTGGCGCTCTGCCAGTTACGCTGGTCATCTTTTGGCAAGGGCCTCATCACGTTCCTGGGCACACTAAGCGGTAGGTAGCTTCACCTGCCCTGACTGAGCTGGCATGAGCCACTGGCACAGTGTTGGCAGTGCTGGAGGTCAGCCAGAGCAGGTTTTAATTAGACCTAACCCGTCTCTCCTGTGGTTGGCAGGATCTCCCCCATCTCATGTGCCACACAACCGCGGTGAATGTGGGCAAAGCAAAGCACAAGCAAGACCTACAGGCCTATTCGAGCATGCAAATAAAGGTTAATCTGAACTATTCATATTTCTGCATTATCACTACGCTATTGAATACCAATGTTAACCAATAGTTCACCCTGGACACATTATGCAATGACACAAAATATGATTTATATTTATAGACATTTGAATGAATAATCTCCAAATGCTAAGTAATCCATTGTTTGTTCGACCCAAATCGGCACCTCCTCACTTAACAAAGGGTGTTGTGATTACATACAAAGCACCTCCCAATCGACTTTTCTTCAACCAAGCCTTGGATTCTTTCTGTGTTGCTTATGTATGTGGTAATATACATATATCAGTGCAGAAAAAGAATATTCCCTTGACAGTGGTCATTCACTGTGGCAATATCCTGGCAAAATCTTCAAGGCCTCTCCCAATGTTTAATATTGTGTCAGACCAGAGTGGTTCACTCATTGATACATCACAGACAAGGTTTTAATTCAGATGAACCCAGAAAATAGTGATTAAAGCCATTTAAAAAGATCACCATCTATGTGAAACTCAGATATGGTCTGCAATACAGCATCAAATGGACACTGGTGAACACTGGAGTTTTGGTCATCTCCAGAAGCATCCAATGGAAGACAACAAATCATTATCTGCAAAGGGGCCTGCTAAAAAGGCCTGGCCATGGAGGAGCAGAGCGTTAATATGTCTCCCAAGACAAACAGCCACCATCTTTGAGAGCGGTCCTGCAAACATGTGAAGACAAGAGAAAGTAAGACAATTACCACATACCTCGCCTGCTGCTATGGACCAGTGAATACAGTGGTTACCATGGCTTAATCTGTCAATGAAGTGGACTTTGGGGGACAAGCTTTGTGGTCTGATCCCTGGCCCAAACAGACAGCAGCACGTTTGTGTACACTTGACAAGCCAATTCCAATAACCAATGGCCCAGGATTGGGAGGAAGGAGAGGCCTGGGATAACACCCTCAGAACACCCTAAGTCCCCCAAACACCATTCAAACCAGGACACCCTTTTGTGCCTGTCTGATTTTATCCATATGTTTTGGATTATGGTTCCATTGACTTTGGGGAATTTATTAAGATAGGCCTAAACATAATTATATTCCATAATAGGATGTTACTAGTTTGGAGTAAGGTTGAAATATGACATGTTTTGTGTGGATTTTTTAAAGTGTTTGTTGCTAAGGAATTCCCCTAGTTCTAAGGCTAAAAATCTGAACCTGTATTTACAGGCCTATGCTTCCACACAACATAAGTGTACTGTAACAATAAAGAAAATGTAATTCAACATTTGTATTAACAGGTGTAACAGAAAAGTGTTTGTTACTGTTATAATGTGTGTCCACGTGGTTTGAAGTGGCGTTCCACTAATTACCTTTCGGCGAATTTTGGAAAGGCGCACCGAAAGCGCGCATTACGCATGCATCATTAACATAAAATTTGAGTTTGAGTTAGACGTCATTGGCCAGTTTTGTCCATTTCAAATAAGCTTGTTTCTATGCGACGCTGTATCTAAAAGAACAAATGGACGGCGGCTCTATAACGTGACATGCATCCACATAGCCTATGTGTGCGCCATGGCATATGCCAGTGCATGCGCATTTTATATTTTTCATGTATTTTTTTTCAAGAAAATAAACGCAAGGATTTTCACATCCACTGACATATCATATACGCCCATAGGATGTGACTGACTGAAACACAATTTGCCCTGCTACTTTCTGTTCAGACTGAAAATGTATCTACAATACTGAAACTAGAATAAGGGGTATCATGCCCGAGTCAAAATATTTATTCAACGGACGTTTGGACATAGTTTAGCCTAAATTATATTCTGTATTAGCTTTTTTTAAAAACGAGTCTTTTTTTTCCCCTTACCCGTCTAATTTCCAATCCGTGACTCTCCCATTATTTTTCACAAAGTTAGTTTGTAGGCTATATCCAAGTGCGCGGTTATGCACTGAGTAAATTATACATATGAGAAGCAATAATACCGGGCAATATGGTTAACTAATTGTACAACTTTTTTACAGCTCTTGGCTTATTCATGCAGCCTATCGACCCAGACGCTCTAATATTCTTATACAGTGAAAAACTCCCATGCGTGTCCATGGGCATCCGTGCGCGCACACGCATTTTCAAGCTTTTTCCCATGAGTGGAAAGTCAAATGTACCTAAGTAATAATTCTAGACACAATATTCGAATCACCCTCACTAAGTCACATAACATAACAACATAGGCCTATAGGCTACGAGTTGGGTTTTTCCTCAACTGGGAATCGTTTTAGGAACAGAGGAGAGAGAAAAGGTGTAATTTATGTTTTCCCATGGAGTGCAGCCCCTCCCCTAAACCCACCCTTCAGGTGGAAAAAAATCTTTAAAGATTTTTTTTTTTACTCTTTTGTGTGATAACATCAGAAGGGTTTGTCTAGGCGAACCAATCAGGTCCCTCCCCTGCCATAGATCGGTGCTATAATACATAGCAGTAAACGCGGTCTGCTCGCACAAGCGGCTGTAGCTCGACTGCGCAGAGATTCCGTTGTTAATTTTCTCACTTTTTACCCACGCAGCAACGTCTCTCCTTCGATGTGTTCCGTTATCATTTTGCAGAGGCGTTCATTTCCGCACCTGCCACGGTAGTGATCGGGGGGCACCGTAGCCTACAGACGAACTAGAGGAGGAGACAAGGACATTGTGGAAGCAGCGGCGCGAGAGGGAGGAGAGATATAGAATCAAACGGCCGCTGGTTGATAACACACTGAGGCTCCGAGTAATTTAGATTTTATGGACGAAATGCTGCTGTTGACGAGAATCGTTCTGGTCGGGTTGATCTGCTTGTCCTTGGTGTCCTCTGGGATGGGCTGTGGACCGGGCAGGGGCTACGGTAGGAGAAGACATCCGAAGAAGCTGACACCTCTTGCGTACAAACAGTTCATCCCGAACGTCGCGGAGAAGACCCTAGGGGCCAGTGGCAGATATGAAGGCAAGATCACACGGAACTCCGAGCGATTTAAAGAACTGACTCCCAATTACAATACTGACATTATCTTTAAGGATGAAGAGAACACCGGTGCGGACCGGCTCATGACTCAGGTAAAATGAATAGCCTACCTTTTTAATGCCTTGCATCATTTAGGACACTGTGTAACATAACCTTTCACATTGGATGCAGATTGCGCACCACAAACAAATACATATTTAGGTCTCAAGTCTGAGCTTTTTTGTTGTAGATGTGTGAAAAGGTTCCGTTTCAATCTCAGAGCATTGCACTTTTTATTAGGTCCTGCATGGGTAAGGCTTTCATAATCAAACCAGAGACATGACATAGGCCTACTGGCAGACCAGTAGGACACTCGGCCTTCATGATTGTGGCAGTTTATTTGAAATATTTATGTGGTCCTCTCATATCTATATTTGTATCAAGGCCTTGTGCAGACGCACATCGGTTGTCTATGCAATACCATAGCATTTTGTTATTCCGCAATTGCACCGTTAAGATTTCGATTACATTTTGTTTTAAATCTTTAATTTCAGTCATCTGATCTGGCATATGACTAGAACAGTGGCCTTATTTATGCATGGTTGGCGCATTCAGACATTTTCTTGCATACTGTTATTCACCCTTTCGCAGTATAGTGTTTATCGGCCCATGAAGACATTGACATTTCTTTGAGAATGTTCTGAACACTATCACTACTTTAAAAAATGGGTGGGACGCGGCCAATTAGTGCAAGGATATAGCAAGCTGCACCGACTGCGCCTCCGGTAATGCATTTGCTTTGGAAAGGCTGCGTTGGTGGCAAACAAGCATTGTAATTTCTGTGAATCAGATTTCCCTCTGTCGAATCCTTGTCTGTGATTTCTTTAAACGATTCTGGGTGGCTATCTTGCATGCATTGTCCATAAAAATATCGGTCAGAAATGCAGTCTGCATAACATGTCTCTCACCTATGCGGTTACTTGATTTCCACCAGCTGTTAGCCTATATTGGGTGTCTGTTGCACGTATTTTGCAGTTGCTGTGTTGCTATTTTAATAAGAACGTCTATTACTTCAGTCCGGCCACCTTAAAATGCCACTGAACCTGAAGGAGTGTGATGATGGAGGCGCGCGCGCCAGACTCCCTGAACCGTATACCGCGACATGGGCACGAGCTTAGATTAAATATTCACCCTGCCTTGCGTGCAGTCTCAACATATCTCTAAACGCTCCCTTCCCTTCCTCTAATATAGCTTATACGTTATCACACTTCAAATGGAGGCTAGAGTGAGAGATATAACCTTCTATTCTGTCTATAGCCCTCGGCCGCTGCCAGTTAAAGATGTGGTTGAACAGGGAATTGTGCCAAAGACTCCACTTTTTGACACACCGTGCGCTTTCATCTCCATTTACCGTCCTTCTTTATTGGTCTGAAAGTAGAGGATGTATGTTGGTTTATTATGTTATCACTCCATAAAAAATGCGCCAAACCATTTGCAAAAACAACAACTTATTAATAACAAAATAAGCTCACTGTTTTATGCTTTGTGCTAGGCTACAATTCATAGAAAGGTTACATTTTTAAAATATGACATATTTGCTATAGATATAGACCAGGCAAGGCAAAAGGAAGCTAATAGTCAAACATCCCCGTGGGAATATGCCCCCTCACTCCATTCATTTAACACGACCTGACATCCAGCCTACATTATGCGGGAGCATTTGAACTTATGACCTTTGGTCAATGAGAAGAGGACGCATAAACAAAGTTCAACAGACAAAACATGTATTAAGTATGGAGTACTTAAAGTATTTGCTGTTTAGTGGCGCACTGCGTAGCCCTAATGACGAGATGCACCTGCAACCACATCACGAGTTAGAGAGACTGTTACAGACCACAAACGTAATACCTGAATAATATGAAGACCTAATGGTTAGCATCTAGAATATGTTTGCCGTCTTCTATATTGTATGGTTGTTGTGCGTAAAGGTCAATCCAGTGGACTGTCGTGGGGACGGCGCTGACGCACCGTGGGTGCACAAGTGCACTGAAAGTTGTAAACTATGGGATGGATTCCTAGCTGGAATAGAGCTCAGTCTCACAATTGTTTAAACAAAGTGTAATTTCAATGGAGATTAGACGTCTGTCGGTTGTGGTTTCCTATGTAAATCAAACTCTATTTAAAGTGATGATGACTATAAAAGCGTGATGTCCCCTGGCTGCGCCAACTCATTTTGAGTAAGCGGGTTAACCAAGCAGCCCCCTCAACTACAAAGACAGTTCGTTTCGAGGAAAGTTAACGAGGTCGTCGCTTTACAGACATTGTTAGCGCGCAGTCCCGGACGTTTCTGTCGCGAATAAAAACGTCACATGGTCGTCTGTAGCGAGCACAGCTTAATGGGAACTGAGTATAGCCACACAAACGAAGCGAAATTGAGACGGACCAGCGGGTTGTTTGCACTGACAGGTACATGATAAGTGTTTCCTCTAACCAATTCATTTGTGAGAAGATTAAGAGGCAGACTGCGGGCGAGGCTTGTTGAAAAACTTTTCGTCTGAGGACAAAGCGCCAGCGGAGGGATCCTGCTGGGCTTCACGGTGGTTGAACAGAATTTGGCTGGATTTGCGGCACACGACCCAATGAATTAATAAATAGTTTAGGCTTCACGGCTCTTGGCTCCGGCAGTCCTACTCAGAATGTGCAGGAAAGGGTTTTGGCATGGTCCCTTTGCATGTTTTACCAACTGCCTGCTACAAGTGCGAGTATATTGTTGGTTTGTTTTGACGTCTCGCAGGAAAGACAGGTTAGGCTAATTGCGATATCACTGGTAGGCTAACCATATGACCAGCATTGGGGATCCTTACCAACAAACGAAAGAGGATGGAGAGTGGTGGCCCATGCTATGGGTGTGTGTGTGTGTGTGTGTGTGTGTGTGTGTGTGTGTGTGTGTGTGTGTGTGTGTGTGTGTGTGTGTGTGTGTGTGTGTGTGTGTGTGTGTGTGTGTGTGTGTGTGTGTGTGTGTGTGTGTGTGTGTGTGTGTGTGTGTGTGTGTGTGTGTGTGTGTGTGTGTGTGTGGGGGCTTACTAGTTCTATACAGATAGTTAGCCCTTTAGGAAGAAAACCAAAACACCTCCAGTTGAGTAGTCCTGTCACGTCCCAAGAACTTGCGGGACAAGAATAATGAAACGTTCCCTCTGGTTGCGGTGAAAAGACTCTTTGTAATGTTTTATTTGACATATTGGTTAAGTGTCGAGAAGAGTTGTCTTGGAGAAGGCCAAGCATCTCCACTAAGGGTCCCTAGATAGGTTAGGAAGTGTAACATTCCAATTATAAGACAACTATTTTATAACTCAGTTATTCCTGAAGATTATCCTCAATATCAGTTATTTATTCAAATTAAACACACGTCTTACTAAAGACGCTTGCTTTCAATATAGTTATATATTTGTTCAATTCCGATGCATTTCAAATATGTAATTAATTCCATCATTTCGTTTTATTGGACAGTCTTTCACGTTATAGCATATTGGGAGAGGGTACAAATAGGCCATTGAGCGGTCGCATCTTTCCAAGGACCAAATCTATATGTTTTAGGCCAGTGAAGCGAATGCAATGCCTTATCAATTTTTGATCACAAGCTTCTCTATCGGACATGTGCCCTCTGACTCTGCTCTTCACACAGAATATTCGAGCTTATTCAAACAAACCATTCACATTGTTGTGTGGAGGCATATATCCAATCACATCACTATCTAGAATAGATGGAGGATCTCTAGTGTGGAATATAGGAGATGTTCAGGTTCACCAGAGGTAATGGGATGTGAAATATTAACTATTTGAGTGATTTGTATTATGTAATCCAATAAACCAGTAGGGTGGTGGTGGTGTGTGTACCTTGTTTCAGATCATACATCCTGGTCTCTGGTCCTCAAAGTGCACATATGAAGACGAACTATATATTGTCAACTCTATAGGATAATTGTTTTGGCCTCCAATCATGCATCTACACAATCACATACCTTCAGGCTTGTGAATTAAGTTTAAGATTAAGAGCCAATGAATGAATATACGCTGTCTGGAACATAACACTTATCATATATCAAATATGAGCCTAATGTAGGCTTTATACCCAGGCCTGATATAGCCTACATGAGGGTATTGGCATCTGGTGAGCATGATTAGTGAATTTGATATATCTTAATAGACGACTAACTCTTCCATTTCCCTTCCCCCAGAGATGTAAAGACAAGCTGAACTCCCTGGCTATCTCTGTCATGAACCAGTGGCCAGGGGTGAAGCTCCGCGTCACCGAGGGCTGGGACGAGGATGGGCACCATTTCGAAGAGTCGCTACACTACGAGGGAAGGGCCGTGGATATCACGACCTCCGATAGAGACAAGAGCAAATACGGCACGCTGTCCAGACTAGCAGTGGAGGCTGGGTTCGACTGGGTCTACTACGAGTCCAAGGCCCACATCCACTGTTCTGTCAAAGCAGGTAGGGTGTCAAGTCAAAAAGATGTTGGTAGCGATCACTGACATCAAAAACGAATGTGAATGGGGAAGATACAATATCTTGGAAAACGTGAAAACGTTTCCCGCCACATATTGATGATACATTCTTTTGTATATATATATTTTTTTTACAATATAGGCTACTCCAGCTAGATAATTAATTAACATATATTATTGGAATGAAATAAACAACTATGATCTTATTTGATGCTATCTCGTTAGGCAGCCCCCTTCTAAGTTCAGAATTCTACACGTGTCCTCTCGCTATTCTCTTGTTATTATCACTCGTTATGCCGTGATCTTTTATCCTTTCATATCCATATTTAAAATATATATGTATATGTATTTCATAGTAGTTGTGTTATTTATATGGGTATTTGCTGCCTGTTCATTGTTAATGCATATCAGCTATTTCATGATCTTATATCGCCCCACACTGTCTCCTCGATGGAACCACGACCATTTATTACACAAAACCTATTCCCACACTCATAAAATGCCATTGCATATATGGAAAAAAGTATTTTCATTGTTCAACTGATAGGCTATGGAATTCAAAATCACTGCACGTCAGGAGAAGGCTATTTGAGTTTAACTAAATGCATTACAGGTTTAGATGTGTGATTTGTATTATTTGTCGATCGAAATAATCTATTCTAGGCCTATGTTTGCGTCAGTGTTGACCGTCCAAAATGTGTAGCCTAATGAATTTGACCAAAATAGGCCTACTTTAGACAAATCTTTTGGGTTAAAATCATCTCTTGATTTTCCTAAAAACCTTATGGAAATCAACGTAGGCCTATTCTTCCCGTGGATCACATTTCGTTGAGAATTTAATGGCAAATCTTATATTTAAAATGCAACACACACGTGTTGAGATAATATAGTCCGTGTCATTAGGGGTCATGTGACTTTACCAAAGGGATTTGGATTTAGCAAAGTTGAATTCGTTAGGGGCAAATCTGGTTTTCAATTGTCACCTTATTTCATGCCCCGGAATCTTAAAAGAAGATTAGATGCAGAAATTCAGAGCGGGACTGTTCTATTCTGTGGATGTGTGTGTTTACTGACTGTGATCCTAGAGATCGGAATGTGAAGAGTTCTCCCAGTCCCAAGACCGGAATTATTGTCATCAAGATTGACAACAAAGCGGGGGAGAAGTGGTCAAAAGAAGGGACATTGATGTTGGTCGACTGCAAGCATTTAGAGTCTGAGTCCTCATTTAAATTCAAATCTACATCTTGAGAGGCTTGGAAAAGTGGCTCCACTGGGTAAATAGTGTTTGCGGCGCTCTTGCTTTTTTTCTGAGTAGGCTATGTGTGTGAATTGTCACGTAGAGGTTTCTGCACCTGAGCAAATATGGGAAGAGTAGCTGGGAAAGGCGTAAATGTTCTTTTCCAAGAGTGGCTCTGTCCACAAGCTGATTTAGAATGACAATGTCAGCTCTTTATTGGTTTTTAATTAACGTTAGAGGAGACAGGGCTTTCGGTTTTCTCATCTCACACAATGAGAAGCAACCAATACGTTTTTTGTGAAGGAGTTCCACATTCACATTATGCCAAATGAAAGCATATGGCACCATGTTTTATATGGGGGAACATAAAATGCAATCTCTATAATGTTGAGTTAAATAATCGTTTTAATAAGAGATATGGACCAAAAGCACAATTTTCATTCCTCTTTTCTTTAAAACGTGTGGATATAGCCAATAGGCGTATATGTGACAGTGGTTCATTCGTAGACCTATAGGCACATGCGCTACAGGCTGCACACGTTCCATAGTGCTGAGCCCAAAACTTGTCCTGCTTTCACGGGGAGATAAAATAGCCTAGTATGTGGATATATTGTATATTTACAATCATATTCACAATCACTAATACAATATTTTATTTCAACAGAAAACTCAGTTGCTGCCAAATCAGGCGGCTGCTTCCCAGGCAATGCTTCGGCGACTCTCAAAGATGGAAGTAGGAAGGCAGTGAAAAACCTCCGAGTTGGCGACAAAGTGCTTGCTGCCAACAGTGATGGGGACCTCGCATACAGCGACTTCATCATGTTCATGGACCAGGACTTGTCAACTAGACGAGTATTTTATGTGATAGAGACTAAAGAACCGGCTCAGAAAATCACCCTTACAGCTGCACATCTCCTCTTCGTGGTCAACAACTCAACGAATGATCTCCACAGCATGTCAGCAGTATTTGCGAGCAAAGTCAAACCTGGACAAAAGGTGGTTGTCTTTGATGATTTGCAAAACCAACTGAAGTCGGTCACCGTGGGACGGATTTACATGGAGGAGCACGAGGGGTCCTTTGCGCCCGTGACGGTTCAAGGAACCATCGTTGTTGATCAGGTGCTTGCGTCATGTTACGCGGTAATTGAAGACCACAGTCTAGCGCACTGGGCGTTTACACCTGTCAGACTGAGCTACTGGCTGTCCTCGTTGCTATCCGCGAAAGACCACTCCATGCCCAACGCCACCTCACATGAGGACGGAGTGCACTGGTACTCCAACATTCTATATCAATTAGGAACGTGGCTCTTGGATAGCCACGCGCTTCACCCACTGGGGATGTCAATAAACTCAAGTTGAAGCAAAGCAAAATAAGACAATAAACAATAGTAGAATGAAAAATACAAAGCCCCCAGCGAAGTTGGGATATTTATTTCAGTGACTTGTACATGTGTGTCCCTTTTTAAAGAATGAATGGAGCCTTAAAAGTTTTCTTTGAATAATTTATTCTCATGTGAACTGGCTGGCATCACACGGATGGATCCTAAAACGGTGTGACCAGCAAATTGTGCAGAATCTATTTTTGTATATCTCCAAGTAAACCACAAAGAAAAAGAAGACCATGTAAAAAGGAGCAAATGTCTTGACAGGTTTCAATGTTCTGTGCATATTATGTGCAACTGACTGATATATTTTGGGGATAAACAAACTTCGTGGGGGTCCATAAATTATATTTTTATACACAGAATTGTACATTTGATTTTGACAGATCGTTACCGAATCACATTTCGTTATTTGAAATAGTGTAAGATACGAGAATATATTTTAATTTAAATAGTTGGGAAAAGTCTTGGAAATCTTGTACTGTTTTGTTTATTAAGAATTGTATTATTTTGGAAACGTTTCATTTAAGTTGTCAGATTGGGACAGATATTCTGCCTCGTATAATTATTTCCTCAGTTTTTGTTGTATTTCTTTTTTCAATTTTTCTTTTAGAAAATTTGAAATGCACAGTCTGACAATTCAGTAACAGTTTAAGTAGTACAGAACAAAACGTTTCGTTGAATAAATTAAAAAGTAACTCCTGTAAATGTACTAAAATGTATTTTTCTTTTCATATTTTGTAATAGGGAAATAGTTTTATAGAAATAACATGCGACAGATGCACAGTTTGGATAGTATATAATAGCGTTCCAGTTAACTTTCATAACAGGGCGATGTGTCAAAAAATGTCTAGAGTTTATTATTTATATGTTTATTACAAAATGAGATAAAGAAAATATTCAAACCTGCAGTTGTTACATGTCTTTTTCCAGTAGCTCTTGTAAATTGACATTCTGGGTCCATAAGAGAACCTAAAGGCTACCAAAATGAAATGAATATTAGTTCTACTCAAATCTAGAATTCGAACTGCTGCTTCAATTGCACAACTTTGGCGCAAATCTATATAGCTATGAATTACCGTTGAAATTTTTCTCAAATGAAATGTGAAGTTTAACATATTGAGGTAAACGTGCAGGGATTCCTCTGCTTTGAACTGCCCAATGTCTGCTTGCGAAATGTAGAGACCCCATGTCAAATTTAACGAGGTTAGCCTTTCGCAAATAACTTCTGAAAAACTTGCAGACAGATTAAACAGAACCGTGTTTGTTAGCCCTCCATCTGCTTGCAGACTGTGAGCATAGTGGCAAATCCATTTACAGGAAACGTCGTTAAATCAGATATTTGCTCAATGACCAGACTGCTTATGAAGATTTCACTGCCACACAATACACAAATGCCTGTCAATTCAAGAAACGGCGACTGTTGTTCTCAGACAATGGCGAGGTATTGGAAGTCTTTCTGGCTGCAGTCTACATCGCGCTGAAGAACCTAGTCTACACACTGTTTAGAAGTCAAGATTTACTTCACACATGGTCATACAACTGAAAGATAGGCTGGCAAATAAATTAGCTTAAATTTAAGGTGAAAGCTATTGAACATGTCAACCTTCAAAGTCTCTGTTTTATGATCATCCTTACCCATTCGATTGTCGATATTCACCAAATCGATATGATTGGGCACCTACTGATAGGAATGAAATCCGCAGATTTTGACTCAACACAATAAAAACGGTCTTTAGTCAATCTGTTAACATGTACAAGTGCGACACCATGTGGTTCAGGCATTTGAAATGTCTCTGTTCTGTACACAGGCGACAGACAGAGCAAAGGGGGGAAACAAGCGTCATCTCCCCATGAATTCAATCTGGGGTGCAACATCATCACGATTAAAAACATCACATTGACCTTCTCGATTGTCTAAATATTCTTTATTTAATATTCCTATAAAGAAGTGAGTAGAAAAGATGGACCAGCAGCATATAGGAAAGAATTTAACTTTAGGTAAATTGGTAGGATGTCCCAGGAGACTAAACTGTAGGTGAGATTGCTGATGCTAAATTGCTGGTCATGTTCTATAAAAGGCTCTAGCTGAGAAAGTGGTGCAATGGTACTTTGGAATGCATCATATATGACATATATTTGATATAAGCAGTGCCTTCAGAAAGTATTTACACCCCTTGACTTGTTTTTTTACATTTTGTTGTTACACATTGGAATTAAAATGTATGTAATTTTCTTTTTTTCCCCAATGATCTACACAAAATACTAATGTAAAAGTGGAAGAAAAATTATATAAAAAAAAAAAAAAAAGATGAATGGAAAATAAAACACGAATATATGTTGATTAGATAAGTATTCAATACATGTTAGAATCACCTTTGGCAGTGATTACAGCTGTGGGTGTTTTTGGGTAAGTCTCTAAGAGCTTTGTACACCTGGAATGTACAATATTTTCCCATTATTCTTTTAAAAACTTGCCAAGTTCTGTCAAGTTGGTTGTTGATCTTTGCTAGACAGCCATTTTCAAGTCTTGCCATAGATTTTCAAGCCAATTCAAGTCAAAACTGCAACTAGGCCGCTCAGGAACATTCGATGTCGTCTTGGTAAGCAACTCCAGGGTATACTTGGCCTTGAGTTTTCGGTTATTGTCCTGCTGAAAGGTGAATTTGTCTGTTGGAAAGCAGACTGAACCAGGTTTTCCTCTAGGATTCTGCCTGCATGTGCTCAGCTCTATTCAGTTTATTTGTATCCTAAAAAAACTCTAAGTCATTGCAGACGAGCATATCTATAACATGATGGTTGAAAATATGAAGAATAGTACTGTGTTGTTTGGTGTTGGATTTGACCATAACATAATTCTTTGTATTCAGGATAAAAAGTTAATTTCTTTGCCACATTTTTTTTGCAGTATTCCTTTAGTGCCCGGAGCGGTTTCCTTCCTCTCCAGCAACTGAGTTAGGAAGAATGGCTGTATCTTTGTAGCGACTGGGTGTATTGATACACTATCAAAAGGGGTCATTCAGTCTGCTTTTTTTTTTTTTACCCATTTACCAATAAGTGGCCTTTTTTGTGAGACGTTGGAAAATCTCCCTGGTCTTTGTGGTTGAATCTGTGCTTGAAATTCACTAATTGACCGAGGGAGCTTACAGATAATTCATTTGTGTGGGGTACAGATGAGGTAGTCATTCCAAAATCATGTTAACCACAGTTATTGCACACAGATTGAGTCAATGCAACTTATTATGTGACTTGTTAAGCACACTTTTACTCCTGAACATATTTAGGCTTGCCATGACACAGGGTTGAATACTTATTGACTCAAGACATTTCAGCTTTTAATTTGTAAACATTTCTCAAAACAAAATTCCACCTTGACGTTGTGGAGTATGTATGTGTAGATCAGTGTCACAAAATCTAAATTGAATCAACTTTAAATTCAGGCTGTAACACAACAAAATGTGGAAAAAGTCAAGGGGTGTGAATACCTACTGAAGGCAACTGAGTTTACAAAACATTAAGAACACCTGCACTTTCCATGACAGACTGACCAGGTGAATCCAAGTGAAAGCTATGATCCCTTATTGATGTTACTTGTTAAATCCACTTCAATCAGTGTAGATGAAGGGGAGGAGACAGGTTAAAGAAGGATGTTTAAGCCTTGAGACGTGGATTGTGTATGTGTGCCATTCAGAGGGTGAACGGGAAAGACAAAAGATGGGTTTTTGCTGGGTTTTTCATGCTCAACAGATTCCGGTGTGTATCAAGAATGGTCCACCACCCAAAGGACAACCAGCTTGAAACAACTGTGGAAAGCATTGGCGTCAACATGGGCCAGAATCCCTGTGGAACGCTTTTGACACCTTGTAGAGTCCATGTCCCGACGAATTGAGGTTGTTCTGAGGGCAAAGGGGGGGTGCAACTCAATATTAGGAATGCGTTCCACAAACACACCAGGTGAGGAAGGTAGGTAATACTTGTTTACATGAAGGTGGTATGCATAAGGCATTCATAACACCTTTTACATTTCAGTTTTATTTATACACCATTCATAATACATTTATTCAACATCCTTCATAAAGGGTCTTCAAAATAAAAGTCCCTCTTCATTATAGTACAAACAAGTTCCGTAAATAAAATAATCTGGTAGGATTAAGCCAGATGGTTGCTGCTGTTACTAATTATGTTGGTTCAAACCCGGGTCTCCTGCATACCACAAGACTGTGTTAGCCTGCTGAGTTAAAGAGTAGGGTTAGGCATTAGTTTGTAGATCTAATATAAGGCTTCAGGTCTCAGCTACATTTGCTTACCACAGCATTACAATGGCAAACAATTGCTCAGGTGGCATCCAGACCTGGGATCAAATATCATTTGAAATCTTTCAACTACTGGGAGCTTTTCAACGAGCCTGCCTGAAGTGCCAGAGGGTCAGGTGGGGTTTGCACTTTAGTGACTATTCCATTGTGCCAGGCAAGCTCAATCAAGCACAGCTAGCTTATGTATTTGAAAGATACCACACCCAGGGCTGGTGCCATCCCCTACTGCCATGGTGGCCTTTAGCACAGCATTTAACCCTCTTAACTGAACCTGAATCAACGGTAATAAAAAGGTCTATAGGGCCACAAGATTCCCCTTTTCCACATTTTATTTAACGTTACAGCCTTATTCTAAAATTGATTCAATTACATGTTTTCCTCATCAATCTACACACAATACCCCATGATGACAAAGTGAAAACAGGTTATACATTTTTGCTAATTTATAAAACATAAAAAACAAATACCTTATTTACATAAGTATTCAGACCTTTTGCTATGAGACTCGAAATTGAGCTCAAGTGCATCCTGTTTCCATTGATCCTCCTTGAGATGTTTCTACAACTTGATTGGAGTCCACCTATGGTAAATTGAATTGATTGGACATGATTTGGAAAGGCACAAACCTGTCTAGATAAGGTCCCACAGTTTACAGTGCATGTCAGAGCAAAAACCAAGCCATGAGGTCGAAGGAATAGTCCGTAGAGTTCCGAGACAGGATTGTGTCGAGGCTCAGATCTGGGGAAAGGTACCAAAACATTTCTGCAGCATTGAAGGTCTCCAAGAACACAGTGGCCTCCATCATTCTTAAATGGCAGAAGTTTAGAACCACCTAGACTCTTCCTAGAGCTTGCCGCCCGGCCAAACTGAGCAATCGGGGGAGAAGGGCCTTGGTCAGGGAGGTGACCAAGAAACCGATGGTCACTCTGACAGAGCTCTAGAGTTCCTCTGTGGAGATGTGAGAACCTTCCAAAAGGACAACCATTTCTGCAGAACTTCACCAATCAGGCTTTTATGTTAGAGTGGCCATAAAGAAGGCACTACTCAGTAAAAGACACGACAGCCCACTTGGAGTTTGCCAAAAGGCACCTAAAGGACTCTCAGACCATGAGAAACAAGATTCTCTGGTCTGATGAAAACAAGACTGAACTCTTTGGCCTGAATGCCAAGCATCATGTCTGGAGGAAACCTGGCACCATCCCTACGGTGAAGCATGGTGGTGGCAGCATCATGCTGTGGGGATGTTTTCAGTGGCGGGGACTGGAAGACTAGTCAGGATTGAGGGAAAGATGAACAGCACAACATACAGAGAGATCCTTGATGAAAACCTGCTCCAGTGCGCTCAGGACCTCAGACTGGGGCGAAGGTTCACCTTCCAACAGGACCAAAACCCTAAGCACACAGCCAAGACAATGCAGGAGTGGCTTTGGGACAAGTTTCTGAATGTCCTTGAGTGGCTCAGCTAGAGCCCGGAGAGATCTCTGGAGAGACCTGAAAATAGCTGTGCAGCGACGCTCCCCATCCAACCCGACAGAGCTTGAGAGGATCTGCAGAGAAAAATGGAAGAAACTCCCAAAGACAGCGGTGCCAAGCATGTAGCATAATACCCAAGACAACAAAGTACTGAGTAAAGGGTCTGAATACTTATGTAAGTTTTTTTATTTGTTATAAATTTGCTAACATTTCTAAAAACATGTTTTTGATTTGTCATTCTACAGTAGTGTGTGTTTAGATTGTTGTTGGAAAAAAAACAATTTAATCTATTTTACAATAAGGCTGTAATGTAACAAAGTGTGGAATAAGTCAAGGGGTTGAATACTTTCCGAACGCACTGTATATACTGTATTCTACTGTATTTTGGTCAATGACACGCCGACATTGCTCCTCCTGACATTGATATATTTCTTCATTACATTCTTTTACTTTTAGATCTGTGTCTTGTTAGATATTACTGCACTGTCGGAGCTAGGAACACAAACATTTCGCTACACCCGGAATAACATCTGCTAAATATGTGTATGTGACCGATAAAATTTGATTTGAGGTGTAATGCTGTATTACTGGGGGTGGGGAGTAAATGCCCACTAAGTCGCCAAAAAGAGGTAGGGCCACTGCAAGGTTTCTAAAGTCTGAGCACTGTTGCAACACGACTAGGAATTCCACCTCTCTCTCTCTCTCTCTCTCTCTCTCTCTCCCCCCCTCTCTCTCTCTCCCTCTCTCATTGTGTGTTGTTGTTGATATTGTGAGGTGGAAACTTGGGAGGGACAAACTGGCACGTCTCCTCCAGAGCGTTGACCTTGGGTCTCTGGCAGATACAAAAGCGGCCGAGCGAAAGCATTCCACAGAGCAGGTAAATAAAGCCCTCTAATCCCTGTGTGGGCCTCATGTCTGACTGCTGCTTGCTGCAGTTTGAACAACCGTTTCAACAATTGGTGACATTTGCAAACATGAGCAAACGTCTGGCATTTCTGAAAACACAACTTGGGTTTCATAGTGGTTATGTTGCCACAATGGCAGGGTAAATTATGGCTGCTTGAAAATTGATGTTTCCATAAAAAAAATTGTGGAAACTGTTTTGATGGGTTGCATCTGTTTCCACCAACCACTAGGTGTCTCTGCAACACTGTAGATGCTTGGTAGTAACTTGGAAAAAGCTACAGAGCCTCAAAAGAGCACATTCCCACAATCTTCCAAGGAAGTGGTAATAACATAGAAATATGTTTATAAGCATCTTATCTGCTTCTAGTAAGCTCTTTATACTATTGTGATTATCTTCATCACTCTAGACACCCCACAGTCTTCAATCTGAAAGTTCTCAAGAAAAACAAAAGACGAAATACATTTAAAGTGTTTATTTAGGTAAGAATCACTTAACTATTCAACAATGTACATTGTAGCTTGTATATTTCGTAAAATCATTTAGCTGTTCAACATGTTGCGTCAATATTCAGTGTACAAACGCATTACAGGCAAACATTTCACGGACAAACACTGAAGTTCTAGAACAACAACATTGCATCACAAACTTTGGGGTTGTACAATCTTGATGGATCAACATGTCTTCCAACACAAATGTGAAACATACATTTTGGTAATTATTTTTTTTTTTCAACGATTCCAGTCCGTTTTTCCCAGTGCTTGACAATATCACACCGTACAAGAAATCAGTGTAGTACCTTTTCACGATCCAACCAAACATTTGAATGCCGAGCATAGCTGGCATGAGTTGGGTGGAGTGGAAGCGAGTGGCTTTAAGTGTGTCTGATCTGTGACCCCGGGTGTCGTCACAGAGATGTAAACCTCCATCCATTGGGCTAACAAACAAAGGTAATCCAGGCAGGGCCCCTGCTTGATACAGAAGGTTAAGAGCAGCAACAACCACCACAATAACAACACACCTCAACTGAGTCGACGCCAACCTTGGCGGTTGGGGGGAATAGGGTTACAGGAAAAGAGGTTGGAAGAAGGAGAAGTCTGGCCAAGGGTGTTCGAGGTCCAAAACCACGCTGCAAAAATCGACTGAATTATCAAGATGAGGGGAAAAAACGTGTCAATTGTGTTCCCACAGGACCTGCAAATCAAACAAATAGTGTTAGCATTGACGCAAGGTCGGTGGGATCCAACCTATAAAAACGGAGAGGAGTCAACTAGGGTTATTCAGCCGTGGTTCTGCAAAACACAAAGCGCTTCTGGATCCCATCCAAAAACACCTGAGAGGAATAAGAAATGTTAGTCGTTCGAAGATCTTTTAAACTTCAGGTTTAACTTCAACCCAACTGTCTTGTTTTGGCCATGATAACATTTTAAGCAGCATAGTAGTTCACTGGATGTTCCCGGGTTCGAAAACCATAGACATTTAAAATAAAATAATCAATAGCAAAAACAGTAAGACAATAGGAGCAGATCAGTCAATCACCAAGACACTACGTAGCATCTCGTTTGAAATCTAAATTAGTGCAGCTTTTAAAATATCCTCAACATTAAAACCGCTAAAGCGGAGTGCTCCAAACCTGATGACATAAAAAATCATTACATTCATCATAAAGTTCATGCAAGTACAATGGCAATAAAAACCTTAGAAAGAAGGTACAAATAGGTCCAATATGAACCTGTTCTCCGTTACCAGACGTAACTTATGTCGTATACTAATGTGACTTCAATGGCATTGCCGATACTTTAAAAATCCATAGGATTCAGAATTAAAATTCAATACAGTTTAAAAAAGAAAACAAAAGGAACAAAACAAAACTAAGGTCAGTCGAGTCAAAGTGAAACCACGAAAAGGGGAACAGTGACAAACAAAACCACTTAAAAAAGATTGTACTCAGCATCACGTACCCTTCTATGTCTTGCAGGAAACCGCAAGATTTGGACTTACAGCTAATACTATCGGCATTTAAAATACTTTATGAATGATCAGTGCCGAGTGTTGGAGGGATGAGGGTGATTAAATATATTAAATGAATAAGTATATTCAAATAATTGACTACAATAGATTACTTGCCACAAATAATGGCATATTACTGTACCAAATTGGCATGTAATGGAAATATGTAGCCTACGTTAAAAAGTACCTCATCTTACTGATACACCTAGATCCCAAGTTTCATTGTGCAACAGGCAGTTGTTAAAGGATTTGGTAAAACACAGCACAGGGATGGGAGTCAATGCAAGAAACAATACCAGGGGGGATCAAAAACGAAACAATACCTTAAGAAAAATATTAGATCACAATGAATGACAGCTTGCATCAGAATTGAGCTTCATCGTAAAGCACAAGACACATAGACATTAGACACACAGACAAAGTTGTGGGCTGGAGAAGTTAAATCGGCTTCACATACCCATATCTTCATGGTATATATAGGCCATATTTTATTTATTTGCCCTTAAAAAAAGTCTTCAAATATCTACGAACAGAAACGGGGTCCAGGGTCTCTTTAGTTTTGGTTCAACACACAAATGAAACACTAGTAGAATAATTCAAGTCTGGACACATCAGTTTTTTTTTTTATATATATGTATATAAAAAGTTAACTTGATACAACAAAGCACATAATGAGAACTCAAGAAGTTTCGAACAGTGATAAACATTCGGTGAAAGTTCTACTTGTTTGGTGTTATGTACATTACTAATACACTGATAATGGTTGCCCCCACACCTTCCGAAGCAGAAAATGTACTGCTCTGAACGACTTGAACGAAAACATACAAAATAATGTAATTATACTGCGACTGTTCTATTCTCATTTCTTATTACTCAAGGTTTGTCACTTTCGGGAGCAAGGAAATGTCAACAATATTTTCAAAACAAAAACTTCACTACACCTCGATCCAGCAACACTGAAACGTACTACGTTGTCTTCAGATGTAAATTGGACTTTGCTGCACCAGATACCAGGTTTCCTTAACCTGAAATGGATCAATACTAAATCAAATTAACTACTGAAGGAAGGGAACATCCTCATGACATCAAAATACCTGTGTGTGTGTGTGTGTGTGTGTGTGTGTGTGTGTGTGTGTGTGTGTGTGTGTATATGCATGCAAGTGTTCATTATCTAGATAATCGATCGGCATAGAAAGAGTTTTTAAATCAATTTGTTCTGGAAAGTAAAACCAAACCACAAATGGCATATTCCCTTCTGCGGCTTGGTGTTCTTACTACAACGCTAACCTACAAAGAGATTGTCAAGACTGCTACGACATTTTTCATTCTGGCCAAACACAAAAACAAACAAACCAGTATCCTTGTTTTACCATTAAATCAAAAGTAAAGTTATTATTAGTTACTATTAAATTAAAGTTCTATATGAATATCAGCTAGTCAGAAAGTCATGCAAACCAGACCAAGCCAGGCTTCCAACTGTTCCTAAATGACCCATATCAATAGCTTTCATAATATAAATCGGCCAACAACATTCACTGTATCAGTAATCCAATACAGATAAATATGAATTTATAGCAACTTAAACAAATCTGCTGCAATGTAAAAATGTACCCTGAAAAAAATTGGGAAGCTTCATAAGGTCTTTTTCCAATCAATCTGTGAAATATATTGTTGACATAGTTTTATAGCCTACCAGCCATACTCAGCATTTCAAATCATTATCCCAAAGGACCATGACAATCCAAAATCTTTAAAATAGAACTTGTAACGATAATTTATTCTGGAGCACACCCACTAAACCTGACATGTACCAATGAAATCAGAATATGCTATAAAATATACTAAACTAAATGTAGACGGCCTATTCATGTTTAACCAATTAAAAGACTAAATAAAAAGCTCAATGATTAAGTAACGCTACCAGCCAAAACAGACTTTTTAGAGTGAGAAGGAAAATGAAACCAGTCTTTAACAGTTAACGTCAATTAACTTAAAAGTGCAGAAGAAAACCTAACAAATAGACACTGTTATCCATGTTATCCAGTCTTAAAGTTAGGAATAAGATCTTACTATATTTTGTATGGTCAGTCAATCTAGATTCTATTCGAACAAAAATCCTTGGAACCATTACCTGGTGCATGTGTAAGTTTGAATCATCACCATCATCATACCCTCAAACTGCATTTGACCAGAATTGCTTTAATGGCTTTAATACGTTCCTACATGTTCTCCACTAGGCAGTGCCATTTACCCAGAAACTAAACGCTGCTTGAGGAAAGTGCTTGAGGAAGGGCCCTACCCAAAAAGCCACCCCATAGTGTACACAATCATTATCAAATGCTGCCATCTATAGGAGGAAAATGGCACTGCCAGAAGGGAAACTATGTAGTGGAAAGCCTCGCTCCTATTCTACACCTGTTTCATTCAGTAGCTTTCCTCAAATCCAAAACACCTGTTCAGAAAATGAGAAAAATCTTGAACTTAAAACAATAGCTTATACACAGGCAGCTCTCCAAAACCCGTCTCTAACTGTTGATATCGATGGTGTTCACAACTGAGCCGAGGATGGGAGCAACCATTATCCAGTGTCAACCACTACTTCTTGTTGTCGTTAGTGCCCGATGCACAAACCTTTTCTCATATCTCACATTTCTTCTGTCACAGTTTGAACGTCACCAGACCGGCGACCATGAACATTGTCACATGAAACCGGCCTTGAACCTCCCCCTTGACCCGCAATTCAACCATAAGCAAAAAAAAAAACATGCTGCTTTGTGCTGAGGACTTCAAAGCGGATAGTCTGCAGGCGAGGCGGCTGGGGTTGCTTGTTGTGAGGAGGAGGAGGGTGCGGTGTAGGTTAGTTGGTCCATAGGGACGTGGTTACATCTAGGTGAAGGAGCTGTACACGGGAGCCTCAAGGTTGAATGAGCATTCCCGACGTGATGTCCCCGCACCGGGGCGCTCGCCGCCTCCCTCTACCGCTCGATTCAGCCGTCAATCAGCGACACGTCAATGTGCGACAGATCTATCATGTGCCTGTATGGTTACAAAAGGAGGATGTCTCGTTGAGTGAGCGCTCTAACTTAGCGTTAGGTGTAGGCCCTATTCAGAGCGATGCATTTTAGGGAGACTACCTCATTAGGATTTGTGGGTTTTAAAAAAAGGGAGAGTGAAACAAAGTGGTTTATTTACCTGTTGAAGCTGACTTGGAAACTCAGGGCATGCTGGGGATTGTGAAATTTGGCAATAGCTTTCCTCTGCTGGGGCAGCATTTTGAACATCTGCGGCAGCATAAGCAGAACAAGGGAAGAGCATGCCTTTAGAACAGGGCAGTTGCTGCTACTCTCAGCTCAAGCTTCTCTCATCCATATTGGGCCCTGGTCGACAGTAGCACACTATATGTGGAGAATAGGGTGTCGTTTGGGACGCAGACATGGGGGGGAGAAGGCATACCTGGATGGGGCCGATGGAGTTGAGCAGGTTTTGGAGCTGCGTGTCCGTGGTGGATGTAGACAGGCCGTCTATGGACACAGTGCAGGCCTGGCTTTCCCCCGTCCCCGCCCCTCGCTGATTCTGTCTGGTGGGCATCAGGCGCCCACACCCCAGCTGACCCGCTCCTCCTGCACCTCTGGCTCTGCCACGCCCCGGGACAACCACCTGTACCAGGCAGGGAGGAAGAGAGGAAACTGCTTGAACCTCTTATGCAAGCATGTTGATGTTTTAATTCCGTATCCAGCCGAGTGGAGACAAGATGTCTGACACATCTACCAGGGTCTACTGTTTTTCAGCATGAGTGAAAATTCAACAACCGGATGGTTTTTCTCCCTTTTATTTTCCCAAAACACCTCCAGGCTGCTGAGCTGCTTTTGCCTGATTGACTCATCATATTTCTACATACGGCGTCAACGTCAAACCATGACGACTGCTGCCTGCGTGCTGTGTGCATTCTGCTGCGTCTAGGGAGAGACCCCAGAGTACGGGGGGGAGGGAACCAGCCAGCCAGGTGTCATGGTGGCTGCCTCCCCCGGTCAGCGTCGCCGAGCTGAGGGCGTCCGCATGTCTGCACGCTGCTGACAGGCGTGCAGAGATGCCAGGAGACCCTGTGTAGCACCCCGACTCTCAGCTTGTCAACATCACAATACCTGGCATACTGGCCTGTCATATTACTAGAGCTACTCCAAAATGGTAAACCTACTAAATGGCAGGGGAAAGCCAGAGGTATAAAAAACATATAGAGAACAGCAAAGTGCTCAGAAGATTTCTTACATTTACATTAAGATGAAAGACCTAGGTACCGCTCCTGTCCCTAAACGCAACACCCGTCCTTCACAAATATGACAGTATTAGACAATTTTGTATCATTTCATCAGAGGAAACGCATGCTCTGTACAAAATGGCATCCCATATGGCTCTGGTCAAAAGTAGTGCACTTTGTAGGGAATAGGGTGCCATTTGGGAAATATTACATTTTTGATGTATTTTGTGTAGTGGTGGTAATGGTGCGGAGTGTGAGGAGGGAGAACAACCTACCCTGTTGCCCAGCACCCCTCTGTTCCCCTGTGTGACCAGGCCCTGTATGGGCTGTCCTCCGGGGGGGTTGGCCAGGGTTATCTTCCTCACTGGGCCCTGGCGGAGATGTGGGGCTGGCCTGGTGGCCTGCTGCTGCTGGATGGGGGCGCTGATACCACTCATATCTGCTCCCTGGAGATCACATAGCACAGGGAAAATAAATAGACCGCAGGGCTGCGTCCCAAATTGCACCCTATTCCCAATATACAGTGCGTTCAGAAAGTATTCACACCCCTTGCCTTTTTCCGCATTTTGTTGTGTGACAGCCTGAATTGAATGTTGATTAAATTGACATTTTCACTGGCCTACACCCAACACCTCATAATGTCAAATTGTAGTTATGTTTTTGACATTTTTATAAATTAATAAAGAATTAAAAGCCAAAATGTCTTAAGTCAGTAAGTATTCAACCCCTGTGTCATGGCAAGCCTAAATAAGTTCAGGAGTAAAAATGTGCTTAACAAGTCATAATAAGTTGCATGGACTCACTCTGTGTGCAATAATAGTGTTCAAGGTATCAACAACAAAAATATATAACATTTCTTTGGGATGAAACATTGAATTTGGTACTACTGCTATTAGCCAATATAAACACATTGAATAACAGATTCAATACATGGAATAACAGATGGTCCCAAAAACTATCAAAAGGAAGTTTGTTCTGAAGTGTCTGTCCTATATCTGACAGATATAAGAACGATTATTTATTTATCCCCTTATTTTAGGCACTAAACTCCATATATACTTCCATTCATTTAAAAAAAAAAAAAAACTGGTACCAGGGACCTTATGACAAGTCTTAGGAGTGGTCATAATAGTTTGTAACGGTTGATGTTTTTCGTACGAAGAGCGATTTTCAGGATGTCTCATGGTCTGACAAACACCGCTCTAGCTCTGCCACCTTTCACCGCAGATGCGGAAAGGCAATATCGGTGGATTGAGACGCAGCCCAGGCAAAAAAACAGATATCTTTTGCTTAAACAGGCGGATTTTGATAGGAATGTTTTATTGTTATGTTAATTCAATTTCTGTAGGGGTGTGGAAATTGTAGGCCAAGGGTTAACATGATTGTTTTGTGACTACCTCATCTGTGTAGACCAGGGAGGTTTTCCTATGGTTGTCTAAGAAGGGCACCTATTGGTAGATGGGCGAAATAAAAAGCAGACATTGAATATCTCTTTGAGCATGATTAAGTTATTTATTACACTTTGGATAGTGTATCAAAACACCATGTCACTACAAAGATACAGGCGTCTTTCCTAACAGAGTTGCCGGAGAGGAAGGAAACCGCTCAGGGATTTCACCATGACAGTTAGAACAGTTAGTGATAGGAGAAAAACTGAGGATGGATCAAGAACATTGTAGTTTCTCCACAATACTAACCTAAATAACAGAGTGAAAAGAAGGAAGCCTGTGCAGAATAAAACCTGTTCCAGAACATGCATCCTGTTTGCAACAAGGCACTAAAGTAATACTGCAAAAAATGTGGTACAGCTTTGTCCTGAAAACAAAGTGTTATGTTTGGGACAAATCCAATAAAACACATTACTGACTACCACACTCCATATTTTCAAGCATAGTGATGGCTGCATCATGTTATGGGTATGCTTGTAATTGTTAAGGACAAGAGAGTTTCAGGATTAAAAAAAAAACGGAATGGAGCTAAGCATAGGCAAAATCCTAAAGGAAAACCTGGTTCAGTCTGCTTTCCACCAGACACTGGGAGACGAATTTACCTTCCAGCAGGACAATAACCTAAAACACAAGGCCACATCTACACTGGAGTTGCTTACCAAGAAGACAGTGAATGTTTCTGAGTGGCTATGACTTAAATCTACTTGAAAATCTATGGCAAGACCTGAAAACGGTTGTCTAGCAATGATCAACAACCAATGACAGAGCTTCAAGAATGAACCCAAAAAAATGATGGGCAAATGTTGCACAATCCAAGTGTGGAAAGCTCTTAGAGACTTACCCAGAAAGACAGATGTTATAGCTGCAAAAGGTGCTTCTATAAAGCATTGACTCGGGGGTGTGAATACTTATATAAATCTGTATTTCATTTTCAATATATTTGCTAAAATGTCATGTTTTTACTTTGTCATTATGGGGTATTGTGTGTAGATGGGTGAACAACAATTTTATTTAATCCATTTTGAATTCAGGCTGTAACACAACAAAATGTGGAATAAGTTAAGGGGTATAAATACTTTCTGAAGGCACTGCACTACTTTTGACTTATTGTCGTGCACTACCCATAAGGGGCTCTGGTCAGAAGTTGTGCACTTTGTAGGGAATAGGTTGCCATTTCGGACGTACACTCTCTGATCGATTGCCTTTCCACACATTTCTTCGTTTTAACACACAGTTCTACAGTGTGTTGTCCGACGGGAGTCCTAAGTCCTTGAAATCAATACAAGTGCCCGGCGATGCAGAGAACACACACCGATCACGGATTCCAGAATGGTTGAATAAGATCCTGCCGAAATGGACAGCCAAAGCAATGTCTGAAGTGAGTCTGGCTTCCCTGTTCACACCTCACAATACCAATGAAGACATTAGCTTTGAGGTGGAGCAGTGTGGGCCTCATGCTGTGAATGGATACAACATGGGATGGTGGATGGACACACTCTCGTTATTAAATAGTTACAGATAGCTAGGGCTGTGCAGCCTACTATTACCATGGGTACACACACACACACACACACACACACACACACACACAGCTGAAGGTCGTCCCTCGTCTCCTCTCTTATTCTAAATGTGACAGATCAATACCGAAGAGGGAGAGAAAGACAGCAGTGATATATATGACTGACCCGTCTCTGGCCGTCGTCCCCCAGCAAATGGATTAATCCTCCTATAGAAGTCTACAGCTCCTGATTGCACCCATCAGATGCTAAGCTGCATTACAACCGAGTGACATGCTCCCTGTCCCTTTACCCCTCCCCCTCTTCTCCCCACCCCACTTGCTTTTGTGCCTCGTGTTGCATTGTAGGGCCCTGTTCCGTCTGATGAAAATTTAATTTCCCCCCTTATCTGCGCTGCCTAAGCTATACAAATCCAAAATCCCTCAAAAGTGGTGACTCTTTCTTACACAGGTATTATGGCGCAGAGCCGCCCTGTTGAAGGAAGATTAATTGCCACGTGTCGGGGGTTGACGCTTGACGTTTCTATAGCTCACACACCTGAGAGACGGATGATGGAGAGCGCGAGAGGGAGGGAGGGAGAGAGGAGGAGGGAGAGAGCGAGGGAGAGAACATTGTCAGGCTGCCGTCGATGACAGCGGAACAATGTGGAAGAGCGAGCATCAGGAGAATCTGCTTTTCAGCACAGCTATGGGCTCCCTCTCTCTCTTTCTCCCTCTGAGATGCAGCACTTCAGATAGCTCGGCACAGGTTTCTATTAACGCGGCTGACACCCAGTTATCTTAATCTAAGGCAGCAGAGAGAGAGAGCGAAAGAGAGAGAGCCTGCGGTTCAGCCTTTACAGCCTTATCCTCTGGGATGGCAGCAACGCAGCTTACTCCAAAATACTCACATCTCACAAAGGCCTCAACAACAGATATGAAGGTTTTAACACAAAGCCATTTCCAATTTACAAACGAGATGAATTCCTAATTAAGGCGGCAGTGACTTGATCAAATGAGAATAAAATGATCGATGCTGACAAAGGAGGGATTGAATCTGGACCCAGTTGGCTTATAATGCTCTTTTCTGTTTTACACTGCAAGTTCCCTTGTCTTTATCTTTTTGCCTTTAAAAAGGACAGACACCAACCTTTAAGGGCAGTGGACTGGTGTCGCTACCAAATAAATGCTATAAATGTCAGATGAATGCCAGACAGTTTATTGACTGGCGCCTTTCACTATTTAAAAGGTAAGATTGGTGTGGAAGCACCTTATCTTCAATACCACCACTCAAACTAAGGGAATCGGACACTTTATGGATACATTTTGCCAAAATGAAACCGACAGAGAGCCATATGTCATTCCGAATAGGTTACAAAAAATGATTCCTCCTAGGGAGTGAGTGACATTTAAAAGTATCTGGAAATTCTTGAGTTGAATTCAAGGGAACAATGATGGAGGGTGGAGGGACAAAGGCACTAACCAAACAATAAAGATACCGTTTGTCTAAGGTTGCAAAATTACAGTACATTTTCCCAAATGTCCATGTTTTCCAGAAATCCTTGTTAAAGGATTTCAGATTTCCCTCCTTATTCCGTGAATCTCAGGGAATTTTGCAATCCTATATTTGTCAGTCTAAAAGCAAATGACCAAAACAGGCACTCACCCCTCCTAGAAGCTTGACAACTCTGATTTTCTGTGGGATGTGTGGCCCCGCTCGGTCTCCACTATTGGCTCGCTGCATCACAGTTCTCTTCACCCCTGACTTAGGCCCCAGAGCCTGGGCCTGGCCTGGACTCAGACCTGCCATCAGAGCTCCCTGCATGGGCATGTTCCCCAGGGCAGTGGGCCCCCCTGGTCTGATAGGGTTCAGCTGGGTAACGTTCCTCCTCTGCTGCTGATGTTGTTGCTGGGCCTGCTGGGTAGGGTTGGGACCGGGGCCCATGTTCTGCCCCTGTTGGCCCCCCTGCCAGCCTGGCACTGGGGCTTGCTGACCCTGGCCCCTGGTCATCTGCAGGCGGGTCTTCACGTTCTGGCGGAGTGCGGGGGCCGTCGGTGGAGTGCCGTTGGGCGGGAAGGCAGTAGAACCTTGCTGGAGCTGTTGGGGTTTCGGTGCAAACTGCCTCTGCTGCTGCTGTTGTTGTGGCGGGTCACCCTGGCCGTTGATGCGCTCCAGAAGCTCCTTCTTGCGGACGCCGGCTTGCATCTGCCTCCTCATCTCCTTCCTCTTCAGGATCTCCTCCCGGAGTCGCTTCTGCTCCTCGATCTTCAGACGGTACTGCCGAGTCTCTTCGTCCTCGTCGGGATCCTGCAACCAACCAAACACTATGAGGAACATCACACTCACACTCTCCATGAGCTAGTAACATGGGTAGCATCCCCAATAGCACCATATTCCCTATATAGTGCACTAATTTTGACCAAAGTCCTATGGGCACTCAGTGCCACTCAACCTATTCCCTTTATACTGCACTACTTTTGACCAGCGCCAGTGCACTATAGGGAATAGGGTGCAGTCACAGAGCTGCAGTGACTACCATTGGAACAGTCTAAATTGGTGTGACATTCACGGTAGTAATGAGAAGCGATACCCCAGAGAAATATACTATGACATTGATCCCTTTTCCAATGGACTCTCCGGTGAACGAGTCTCAACTAATTTATAACCTTATGATTGGGCCATTAATAAATAGAATAGCATTCACTGCCCCATCCAACTGAACACGGCGGGCTTAGCACGGCTTCATTTCTCAGGTTACTGAATTTTACAGGCACAATGTCTGTCAAAATACTCAAATTCTCAAATTATCGCCACGCCTTAAATGTGATGGTAAAAAAATTAAAAATGATTGGTGAAACTGAAGAGGCCACTTTCTCAATTATATTGAGTCACACATGAAAATCGTTTTGCCTTTGTTTCCCCATTTTGGCCATGACTTCAACACCGTTTTACTTAGACACTTCTTTTGTGCGCGTCCCGAATGGCACCCTATTCCCTACATAGTGCACTACTTTTGACCAGAGCCCTATTTACACGATATAGGGAATAGGGTGCCGTTTGGGACGCACACAAAAGTAGCGTCTGAAGAAAACGGTGTTGAAGTCATGGCCAAAACGGGGAAACAACCACGTGGGTGCAGGACTGACCTGTTCTGCGATGTTTGACTGAGTGCCTGTGGAATCCCTGCGAACCACCGTTCTTTCAGGTGGTCCAGGTAGCTGTGCTGCAGCCTTGTTGGCAGAAGTAGGTTGGGCTCTCCCTCTGCCACCGCCGGGGACCGGCCAAGCGTTCAGGCTCGGTCGCACCCCCCCCTGCATTGCCCTGGCAACGGGCCTGACGTTGGGCGCCGAGGCGGGGCGGACATTGTTCATGTTTTGGTTGCCAGGTGCCACGGGGAGCTCGCGGAGGTTGCTGTTGCGCTGGGGAAGGACTTTCAGTGCAGGAGGGTTCTGTGGAAAAATGGAAAAAGGGTTTTGTATTTTGTTAGTCTTTTGATCACAATCATATTCTAAATCACTAGCCAGTTCCGAACTGAAGCTTGATATATCTATATAACCAATGTGATTTCTTTGTCTCCTGTGCACGTTGGGTTTTTGATTGAAAGCAAAGCACATTGATTCCTTCAAAATCAGTTGGAACGTGTCATGAATCCAAATAGTCCTACGACCGATAGTGGCTGCTCACCATCCTGGGCCTGACGGGGGCGTTGCGTTGCTGTGGGTGGGCTCCGCCAGGGTGCATCTGTCTGGGGCTGCCGTGCTGCTGCATCTGGTGGAAGAGGGGCTGGCCCTGCCCACCGCCGTGGTGCATCATGGGGCCTTGCCGCTGCTCGTTGGGGTGGAGCTGGTGCTGTGGGTGGTGGTGGGGGGGCGGCTGAGACAGGTCCTGTCTGTGGTGCTGCTGCTGTTGTTGTTGTTGATGGGAGAGGGGCAAGTCGTGATGCTGGAGGTGCGAGTGGGGAGGGCCGTGCTGCATCAAGCCCTAGTTTTAATTTGAACGCAAAAAGACAAAGCGGGCAGAATGAGTGATTTTGACAGACAGGGTAAAATATTGACTGTTTTGACTTACAACTTGAAAAAAACATGTAAAAATCAGCCACACTTCTAATGTCCTCATATGCAGGCGATTGAAGCTGTTTTAAGGAGAAACGGTTACATGCATATGATTAACCTCCAATCGGTGTCCTCATATAGCCGCGGTAACAGAGGTAGAACAATGAGCAGTACACTAGAGGGCACTCTTGTCTGTGCCTCACCATTCATACCGCATGGGAAGGTCTCTCAGAGAAATACTAGCGGTTTTAATGACTTTTTCACTAAACAGGGAATATTCAACAAGCGGTTCCAATATTTTTTATAACCGAGTAAGAACGGTGCGAAATTCATGAATTTAGAATAAGAAAGGACCATATTTCACATTTATCCCAACATGTATTGTATAATTCTTTTATTTTACCTTTATTTAACTAGGCAAGTCAGTTAAGAACAAATTCCTATTTACAATGACGGCCTAGGAACAGTGGGTTAACTGCCTTGTTCAGGGGCAGAATGACAGAATTTTTACCATGTCAGCTCGGGGATTCGATCTAGCAACCTTTCGCTTACTGGCCCAACGCTCTAACCACTAGGCTACCTGCCACCCCATAATCACTGATTGTGAAGAAGCTTGGAAAACCCCATAGTATGCAATATAACCTGAACTGATTTCCATCTATGCCCAGTTAATACTTAAGCAATAGACAATACATACCCAATTGTGGACCAACCCCTGAATCATTCCAACCGCCTCATGCAAAGCGCAGGCCACCGCCACACACGTTCATTGGTAGAAGATTCACTTACTCTCATCCGTACCTGCATCCCAAACTGGAGCTGCTGCAGGGGGAAGGGCCCGGGGGGCACCTGCTGCTGCTGCTGAAACCCGGGCTGAATGTGGCCCATGAAGGGCCTGGTGTTGGGGGGTCCGCCGAGCCCCGTCAGGCTGCCCATGCCCTGGTGGCCCTGGGGGTGGCCCTGGGGAGGCAGGTTGGGTCTGGGGGGCTCTCTCTGGAACAGCCCTAACTGGCCCCCTGGACCCTGGCCTGGCTGGTTGAACCCTCCTAGGCCTGGCTGGTTGAATGCCATGTGGCCCTGGCTGGGGATCTGATGGTTGTTACTGTTTATGAGTAAACCAGGGTTCTGGTGATCGAACATGTGCTGCTGTTGCCCAGGGAACCGCCCTGGGTCTAGAGAACAGGAGGAGAAGTAGGAGGGAGGAAAAATCCACAACAGAGACGTCAAGTTGTTTGCTGCGTCGCCACATTTCCCACTCACTTTTAATACATCAGACAGCGACTGCCTCGAGTCTTGGCTGCATGGACTAAGGCTGGGGGAAGCACCATACATAGGCCTACATCTCTATCGACAGAAAATAACACGACACCAATATATGACGGTATTTAATTCCACATAAGCAGTGATTAGAAACTGTGTGATAAGCTTGTAAATTAGGAGCCCCGGCTCATTCGAAAGCATGTAGGTGCACATACATACAGTGCATTCAGAAAGTATTCACACCCCTTGACTTTTTCCACATTTTGTTGTGTTACAGCCTGAATAGAACATTGAGAACCTGGCCTACACAGAATACCCCATAATGTCAAAGTGGAATTATGATTTTTGGAATTTTTACAAATGAATTAAAAATGTAAAGCTGAAGTGTCTTGAGTCAATAAGTATTCAACGCCTTTGTTATGGCAAGCCAAAATAAGATCAGGAGTACAAATGTGCTTAACAAGTCAAATAATAAGTTGCAAAGACTGACTCTGTGTGCAATAATAGTGTTTAACATGTTTTTTGAATGACTACCTCATCTCTGTACCCCACACATACAATTAGGTCCCCCAGTCGAGCAGTGAATTTCAAACAGAGATTCAACCACAAAGACCAGGGAGGTTTTCCAATGCCTCACAAAGAAGGGCACCTATTGGTAGATGGGGGGGGATCTGACATTGAATATCCATTTGAGCATGGTGAGATACAGGTGTCCTTCCCAACTCAGTTGCTGGAGAGGAAGGAAACCGCTCAGGGATTTCACCAATGGGCCAATAGTGACTATAAAACAGTTAGAGAGTATAATGGCTGTGATAGAACACTTAGGATGGATCAACAACATTGTAGTTACTCCACAATTCTAACTTAATTGACAGTGAAAAGAAGGAAGCCTGTACAGAATAAAAATATTCCAAAACTTGCATCCTGTTTGCAACAAGGCACTAAAAGAAATACTGCAAAAAACCGGGCAAAGTAATTCACTTTTTGTCCTGAATACAAAGTGTTATGTTTGGGGCAAATCCAATACAACACATTACTGACTACCACACTCCATATTTTCAAGCATAGTGATGACTGCATCATGTTATGGGTATGCTTGTAATCGTTAAGGAATGGGCAGTTTTTCAGGATAAAAAAGGAACGGAATGGCGCTAAGCATAGGAAAAATCCTAGAGGAAAACCTGGCTCGGTCTGCTTTCCACCAGACACTGGGAGACGAATTTACCTTTCAGCAAGACAATAAACTAAAACACAAGGCCACATCTACACTGGAGTTGCTTACGATGAGCACAGTGCTTGTTCCGGAATTAAATCTGGTTTAAAACGGTTTTCTGCAATGATCAACAACCAATTTGACAGAGCTTGAAGAATAAATAAAAAATAAAAAGAATTGGCAAATGTTGCACAATTCAGGTGTACAAAGGTCGTAGAGACTTACCTAGAAAGACTCACAGCTGTTATCGCTGCCAAAGGTGATTCTAACATGTATTGACTCATGGGGTTGAATGCTTATCTATCTAATCAAGATATACAGTATTAGTACTTTTTAGAAAAGTACACATTTTTCTTCCACTTTTACATCAGAGTATTTTGTGTAGATCGTTGACAAAAAATATTTTAATCCCACTTTGTAACACAACAAAATGTGGAAAAAGTCAAAGGGGGTGAATACATTCTGAAGGCACTGTATAACATTAATTTAGGTAATGGAACTCTGCAATTACGCTTGCAGCGTACCCTGAAGGTATACTGCTAGGGGTTAATGCCCAGAAGGCTTAGATATGCTAAGAGAGACGATTTAACCCCTTAAAGGCGGGAAAGGACGCGTGGGTGGGCGAGCTATGTGTGTGTGTCTAGGTGAGGAGGGTTGCGTCCCAAATGGCACCCTGTTACCTACATAGCGCACTACTAATGACGAGCGGGCCCTGGTCAAAAGTAATTCACAACATAGGGAATAGGGTGACATTTGGGACAAAAGTAGTGCACTAAATAGGGGAAAGGGTGCCATTTGGAATGCAGGCTGTGGTCTTACCCTCGATAAAGAAGGGCTCTCTGTCCTGGGGGGCGGGGGGAGGCTGGTTCCTCCAGGGCTCCATGTGATGGGGGGGCCTCTGGGGCGGCTGGCCAAAATTACCAGGCATGTGCTGCTGCTGGAAGTCCCCTGATCCCTGTGAGGGGGGAAAGAGGTGTACACACACTCATACATTGAATTCCACATTGGGAACCACAGCAATCACAAACTAATTAAAACTAATGAAAGGGGTGCATTTCCGGGTAACAATATTATACTACAAAGGGAGTGAGTGCTCGGGAATTGATTCTCATTAGGCACGATGTTGACTTGGGTAAAATGTATCAGCCATTTTGTGAGAAACTACCATTGACAATAAGTGAGAGTAAACCTCTAAATTCACTAGCGCATCCTAGCATCATGACAAAAAAAAAATCTTTCATCTTGGCCAGGAAAACATTAATTCAAGAAACGGTTAAAAAAATCGTAAACAATCTTATAACACAATGGATCTCTATGGTAAACCTGCACTAAAGCCTACATAGAACTTTGTTGACGGGACCTGCTCGCGTTTCGGGAACATGGACGGCAAAGCATATTGGGCTTGTTAGATCAGTGCTAATTTCTTTGTTTCATCCACCCATTGTGTCTGTACAACAGCTTTCCACTTCCACACAGCACAAAATCCCCCCACAGTGCTCGGTCTAGTCTTCCTTCGAGGAAAAGCAGCAGATAACGATCCCATAATCCCTCCTCGGAATAAGATCCCCCATAGCCTGTCTCTCCTTTATTCGCTTAAACATCTGTCTCTGTTGAAAAATTAACCTTCAACTCAACACGTGGCACTTCCACAAATGGGTTGCTTAGACCTCCATCCTCCTCACCCCTTTGTAAATGACTTAAGATGCTATCTAGGCTTAATCCACCTTGATTCGCCGGTAGACTGCCGGCATTTAGAGAGGGATGGAGGCGCGTTTTGAATGCTGGAAGGGTGAGAGTCGCCAAAGTTGCTTAACAGAAAGTTAATCAACGGGGCTTAACGAAGCAGAGGACGAGAGGGAGCGGATCATATTGTTAGTTTGGACATTATCGCTCTGTTCCAAAGGTCAGTCCGGTTTGCACAACGGAGACTCGGTTGTCTACATAATACCTCTGGAAATTTGTATGAATTTGATAACGCTGCTCATCCGCTCTGAGTGCTAATCCTTGATAAACAGGCTGAGAGGTGCTCAATGTGTAACTGATGCTGCTGATATCCCTCTCGGAAAGAGAGGGCTAGCGAAAACAAACGTCATACAATGGACCGGGCCATATGTCAAACCAATCAATGACAAATGGAAATGAGGAGGATTAGAAGTGGCATTTGTTTTGGTTGGTCCCTCTTTGGACATAGTGTCTTGTACAAATGTCCCATTGTTGCCACTGTTTATGGAGGAATTTCATATTTAAGGATAATGGTACTGTTGACCAACGAGACTAAAAGATATGTTAGACAAGTGCCTCCACCATCAGAAAGAAATTTGAACCCGATGTGACTTCACCTTTTAATGTTATCTTTGTAGCTTGGACAATGTGGAACCTGGGCTACTTTTATCTTTTCAATATCTAACCTGATGATATTACAACATATTTATATTTGGAACAAATGGCAAAATATATTATATTTTAATGCTGGATACTTTTTTGATGCTCGACGCAAGAAATGTACATTTGGGCCAAATTACAAACCTAAAAATATATTCTTGACTAGCAGTTTCGATCACCATAGTCCCTAATTAGCTCCTAATTGGAACCCCAGATTCATATTTCATAATGCATTTTCCAAATGTTTTATAGAAGTATATTACATATGGAATCACCCTCCTTCCTGAACAATTAAATATGATGGTATGATAATGTATGATAATCATCCATTATCTGCTGCCCAGTGGTAAATGGATGTTGCTGGGTGTTTTGTCACCTGCATTTCAAATCGTGTCCCTGGCAACAGCAGCCTAAATGTGAGTGACAGCTGGGGAATCCAACACTATGCTAGGCATCAGCCCAGCCTCTCCCTCCAACTCTGATAATAGTGAAAAACAGCTCTGCTACACACTGGAGCACTCTCTGCTATCAATGTCCACCACAATCACAGACTGGAAAGGAGACGAGGAAGATTGTTATTTAAAAAAAGCCAAAATTGTATTCAGACTATAAACGCGAGATCCTGGCTCATTTGTTGACAAGGTTTGTAAGTACACCTTTCGCCAAATGCAATTGGATGCAGCCATTTGTCAATGTCTGATTTGCATGAATCCATATAAAACGCTCTTCCTGAGAAGGTGTCAGTCAGCACCAGCGCCACCTGATGCCTGGGCATCAATTAGCTTGGCACCCTGTTCTCTACATCAGTGGTTGTCAAACCTCTCCTCGGGGACCCCCAGTCCTTACCACCCCTACCTTGTCACAACACAACAGACTGGCTCAAACAAATTAAGAAGGAAAGAAATTCCACAAATTAACTTTTAACAAGGCACACCTGTTAATTGAAATGCATTCCAGGTGACTACCTCATGAAGCTGGTTGAGAGAATGCCAAGAGTGTGCAAAGCTGTCATCAAGGCAAAGGGTGGCTATTTTGAAGAATCTAAAATATATTTTGACTTGTTTAACACTTTTTGGGTTACTACATGATTCCAAATGTGTTATTTCATAGTTTGATGTCTTCACTATTATTCTACAATGTAGAAAATAGTAAAAAAAATTAAAATGTTTTCCCTAAATATGCGTTGAACAATTAAAGCTCAATACACTGCATTTCAAACAGTCAGCAATAATCTAATGAATTCAGGACTTGTGAAGTTATACCTAGGCTAAATATAAGCCTTCCACAACCATAAGACCCACTAATCATTTTATTATTTCATGAAAATAGTTACTTGCTTTTTTTTTGCAATAATCATGGATCTGGCTTTCAAGTCCATCTATGAAAATGCCCTTTTTTGTTACAAATTTAACCATGCATAATGCACATTCACTAATAATGACTGAGCAGGCATTAGGCTATAGAAAATTAAGACAGGTCTCATCAACAACCTCTCAAGCCCACGTGCTAGTGATTAGCCAGTTCTGCTTTATATTTCAAGTTTAGCCAACTTGGATCTATCTGTTAGCTAACAAGGTTGAACAGTTGAATTGTTGTGAACACACCCTTCTGTCTGTCTCCAACTGTTTGAAAAGCATGTTAGCCTGTCCACTGAAATCAAGTGGCCTAGCTTATTTCTCAGAATGACAAAGAGTTGCCAGTTTTATTCTAATTGCACATTTACAAAACACAGACTAGACAGCTAGTGTAGGAGTATTTGGCTAAAATACTGCTAACATACCAATTCCACACGCGACAAACATCCATTTTACAGAATCAATGTTCAATGATACTCTCGTTTTAGTAGTCTGCTCTGCGCGCAATTTGAGTAGTTGAGACATGAAAAGGGTATCGTTTGAAAAGTTAACTTCTCTATTACAGTAAAAGAATGTCTGAATGTGTTTTGGTGTCCATATTACCCATTATTTTGGACCAAACCTCAAATGCAAATAGCGAGTTGAAACCGCTTGCCAGAGAGGAAGATGGGATCTCAACTTTGTTGGCATGAGAGGCAGAGGGAGGGGCTTGGTGTGTGTGTAAACCATAGAGGAAGAGGCGACTGCATTTCTATGGGCTTATTTTGGACCAAAGCTTGTCGCCTGCCTTCCAGCCTTTGGGACAACGACTCCCATTGTTAGGGCGGAGACTTACATTTCTTAATTATATACAGATCTATGGTGTAAAAAGGAAGGTACACACAGCACAGAGGCACAAAGGAAAGGATACCAAAAATACAACATGAGAACAATAACGAAACCTCAAAACCTTCTTGAGATACAGGCATTTGGAATATCGCGCAAAAATTCAAATTAAATCACATTCATTTGGTATAATCGCCCAGCACTAATGCAAACTGAGTAACTTGGCCAATCCACTTCCCCGCCAGTGCTGTAATCACTTTAAAGGCATTCCTTTCCTGTCATCTCTGTAATCGGTTCTATGTTACTCTGGCTGCGTTTAGACAGGCAGCCCAATTCTGATATTTTTTTAAAGAATTGATCTTTTGAACGATCACATCAGATCTTTTTCAGATCTGATCTGATTGGTTAAAAAAAAAAATCAGAATTCAGGTGCCTGTCTAAACACAGCCTCAGAGGTTCTTCAATTACTCCAGTTTCCTTTTCTTAACTACCTGAATATCTATTTATCCCTTAGTATTAAACCAAAATTATGTTTTGGGGTTGTTTTTCTAATTCAAAACAGCCTTCTAAAGGTCTGTTCTGTTTTGTGCCTCAAACTTTCCCTAAAAAGTAGTATTTTCACTGGTGGTAGTGGGCTGTATCCTGGACTGTGTCCCTAATGATACCCTATTCCCTTAGGACTCTGGTCAAAATTAGTGCACTATGTAGGGAATAGGGTGCCATTTGAGACAGACCCCTGATTTCAGGATTCAATTGTGAAGCCAACCACATAGTTTGAGCCCTAGCACATCCATAAAGACTGCTGACTAATTTAAGCCTCAGCCACCCCAGCCCTCCAAGAAGGCCAGCCACGGCCAAAAGCCCCTATCAACCATTTCCAGTTGTGCAGACAGACTCAGTATGAGTGTTTACAGATTTGCTCCAACAGTATTTGGACCAGAGCGGGTATCTAATTGCCATAATGATATTTCCCTCACAAAGAGGCCCAGTGCTAACCATGTGATGGGGGAGTGTGTGTGGAGCAGCTGCTACTCACAGGGAACCTCTGAGGACTCGCAGCAGGTCTGGGTTGGCTCTGGGCAGGAGGCATCAAGGGCACTGCAATGAGAGAGAGAAGGAGAGGGGGATGAGAGCGAGCGAGCGAATGATGTAGATGGGGCAGGGGGCAGAGAAACCGAAGAGGGAGGGGCCAAGAGAGAAATGAGAGGAGGGGTAGTCCATTAGACACCTCTGTGTACTAAAGGCTGATTCACAGGCACGCATCTTACATTTCACCTCCGAGATGGGCTCACATTTGTACACAGTTGGAGAGATGCAAAAAGGAATGAATGAACATAGTGAAAGCATACGGTTGAAGTTGTCTAATGGACAAGGAGGATGGGTACTTTTGGCTCTGAAAGAGGCCATTTCATCACACAGTATGAGGCTTTTTGACTTCAGTAAATACTCCATGCATCTTCAATTCATAATCAGTTCGAGTTGCAACGGGTAATGGCAATTTATTTTCCACAGAAATTGAAAAGGAAAATTCGTTGCAAATATGGGTTAAGGGACATATGCCAACCTCTGGTAAACACTCCCGTTATCCTGTCCACCCCCCTCCCCTCAAAACCCACACCGTCTGTCTATCTCTGTTACACACACCCCTAGTCATGACTGGAGGCAATCCCTGATCTTTTCACACACACAGACCCACACACACAAACACCTCACCAACACATTTCAGTCTGGACAGACAGGGGAGATAAACCAATGGAAGGGAGATACCGCCAAAAAACGACAAGTAAATAAACCTATTACTGGCTGAAAGCCCTATTCACTTGTCATTCAACCCAAACAACAACATGACATTCTAATCCAGACACTTTTCAAAGCAGTGCGCGGATAACTGCCAACCATACAGCATCGTATGCCTTTGCTTAGAGGTAAATATTCAAAACATTCAACAGAGGTACTATCCTTACAATAAGTCCAAAACTTAATGAAAAAGGACCCAGTGGGCCACTCAAATGACACCCTATTCCCTAAATAAAGAACTACTTTTGACCTGGGCCCAAAGGTATTAGGGTGCCATTTATGACAACATCAAAAGTAATGCACTATATAGGGAATAGGGTACTATTTGGAATGCAAGCCAAACCCTGCAAACATGTGGAGCAACCGGAAGTGCAGACCTACCTTGTGCAGGGGAGGACGCTGGGCCCCTGAAATGGGGATTGATGTGGATGTTCTTGGGCTGCTGCTGTTGCTGCTGCTGTTGCTGCTGCTGTTGCTGTTGCTGGTGGGGGTGGTTGTGTGAAGGAGGGGGACTCATCATGCGGGGAGGCGGGTCCATCTGTGGCCTGACTGGTGCCCCGTGTGATGAGGGAGAGCTACGGTGGGCCATGTGCTGGGGGATGAGGGGTTGCAGTGGCTGCTGGGCCAGCGAGCCCCCACTGTGCTCCTGGAAAAGAGGCCCTCGGGGGCCACCGGGGCCGCCCTGGCGATGGTGCTGCTGATGAGGATGATGAGTTTGGTGGTGAGGGGGAGGCATTCTGGAGGGAGACTGCTAATTGAAGGGAAGGAGAGAGAGAGACAGAGATCGTAATGGAGAGATAGAGTGGGGGAGAAAGAGGGAAGACCAATACAACAAGTCAGATATGTTGAGTATACGAAACATTACAAACACCTGCTCTTTCCATGACAGACTGACCAGGTGAAAGCTATGATCCCTTATTAGTGTCCCTTGTTAAATCCACCTCAAATCAGTGTAGATGAAGGGAAGGAGACAAGGCTTAAAAATCCTTATTTAACCTGAGACAATTGAGACATGGATTGTATATTTGTACCATTCAGAGGGTGAATGGACAAGACAAAATATTTTAAGTGCCTTTGAACAGGTTATGGTAGCAGACTGGTGGGATTTTCACAGTCAACCGTTTCCCATGTGTATCAAGTATGGTCCACCACCCAAAGAATATCCAGCCAACTTATCACAACTGTGGGCTGCATTGGAGTCAACATGGGCCAGTGTCCCTGTGGAACGCTTTCCACACCTTGTAGAGTCCATGCCCCGACGCATTGAGGCGGTTTTGAGGGGGTGTATTGCTCAGTAAATCAGTTCAATAAAGACATCACTAGTCCCTCACCTAGGCCTATACGTTAAGCTTTAGCGCCTATTCAATTACCCGCTGACCAGTCATGTATCAATTCTAAACCAAGTTAAGATATTTTCACCCCTCCAGTCATTCCCCACACAGTACATCGCCACTAAGATGAATGCATCCTGTTAGGCTTTTAGTAATATATAGCTACATTGAGACTGGTCCCACTTTTAATTCATGGCACAACTGTGATCCAGTTGAGCGTTCCCATACCTCTTAAAGAAGCATGTTTCCTTTTTCATATAGAGAACGGAGTGGCTGCGGACGTGACTTTTGTCTGATCGTTTTTTTGTCCGGACTACAGATGCCGAAGCTTCTGTGCAATGTGCCGATCACCTTCTCCGCATGTGCTTATGCTCTACTTCACTCGTAGCGAACAGGCTACTCTGGCGAATGGTGCTCGTTTAATAAAGTCGGATCAAATCTGAATCAATGACTGCAAGATCACATATTGATAGTATTCTGCATAACAGAGCCAAATACAATAGCATAGTATTACATTACTCTAAAGGCGTCTGTATAAATAGGTTCGGTTTGCTCCTAGCCACCTCGGCTAGGCAACACAAACGTCTGTGCTCGCATACTCCCTAAAGACCTTCAATTGAAAAAAGCGGCAATATTACTGTTGCTTGTCCCTCTTGAGCCACCGTAACAACATACGGAGTAAGACTTCCTCAAAATAGCCCGAATTAACCTAAGATAAATCAAGAAATCTGTAATACATTTTGACGTTTCTGCCGAGGACGTCTTAGTCACGCAATTTTTCATCTAGCTAAGATGTTTGATGCAGTTCTTCTCAAGTGAAACAACTTTCATGAACACTAGTAGTGCACTGCAGACAGTAGGGCCCAACTGCTGCTGTGCTCTCTCGTTGAATGACAGCAAACACCTCATTGGAAACTTCCGTCCATAGTTCCCACCCCAACTTTTGACCAATCACCGACAGGATGGACGTAGACTTGGTCTACCGAACTTAGACTTGCCTCAAGAAAAAAATACGTGCGAGAACAGCCCCCTATAAAAACCGCAGAACACCAAAACCTCACAAAATATGCGCAAACGGTTTCAACTGGGAAGCATGTAACAGGCTTAAGACAAAAACACTACCGCATTTTTTTCACTCAAGTGACCAAAACTCAACAGCGCACGCCACTAGACAAAATACACAAGTAGGCTAAGCTGCAGTTTGTTAACACCATCTGGTCTAATATTCGCTCACTGTATATCATTCAAAACAACTGTGGGCTACCGTCGAAACACTGTATAACTCAAGAAAATCTAAAATGCCTATCCTCATGAAACTGATTGAGGTCAAATGGTTTGTATGCAGATGCTGCACGGGCGTTTCACTGGTAAAAATGTAAGAATTATCATTCACGATTGACAGTGAGAAAGGGAAGGAGACCCCAAAAATGTGTGCGCAAAGTAAAGAAACACGTGCAGAAGCTTCGGGATTTTTATTCCAGAGAAGAAAAAAAAATCCGAGAAAAAGTCTTATCTGCAGACATGGCCTATCCAGAAATGACTTCAAATGGATGAACAACTTAAATGAATGGATTATACGCTTCAAAAGATGTCTAATAAAAGACCACGAGAAACTAAATCCTATGCAAAGAACAACATTTATTTCATATAATTCTGTCTAAATGGACTACCGCCAACGTTTTTGGTATAATCCATATATCAACATTGATAAGGGGAGCAGAGAAGCGGAATAATTGACTTTGTTTCACGAGCAAGTGATCACGGTTTCATTAGGCCATGGAAAGAACGGCATATTTGCGAACAATCACAGCCTGCATGGCTGCGCCTTATTAGTTTTGCAGGTAAACATTAGAGCCGGGACGATACCAGTATCACAATATTGTTCATTTTGTTAAGATTTACCTGCATGCCCATATGCAGTGGCATCATTGGGAGCCTCTGGTCATTCATTCGTCCTCTCCCTCCACCAAAGTCTCCCATCCCGAATCCGGGGAACCCCCCTCTTCCTCCTCGTCCTCTGAATCCTCCTCGGACCCAAAGGCGGCTTTGCTTCCTCTGGCGCTCCTTCTCCTCAAACTCCATCAGATCTGCTTTGGCCTCTTCAGAGAGCTCTGGTGGGTAAAACACATCATCAGGAAGTGGGCATTACAACATTCCGTGGTAGTTTCCCAGACACAGATTTAAGCCTAGTCCTAGACTAAAAAGCACTTCTTATGAAGAATCTCCATTGAGCATGCGTTTTATTCTAGGACTAGGCTTAAAGCTATGTCCAGGATACAAGCCCTCAAATACAGCCCATTTAGGAGGACTTGCTCAAGATGAATTTGTTGAACATTTTCTTTTAATCCATGTTGTGTAAATACATTTTAGAGTTAAACTTGAAATGCTCTTCAACCATAACCCAGTCAACCAAACAAAGCCCAAACATCTGACGTATTACAGTTAACTTCTTAGGGCTAGGGAATTTTCGCCTGTCTGACGTGCCCAAAGTACAATGCCTGCCACTCAGGCCCAGAAACTAGGATATGCACATAATTAGTACTATTGGATAGGAAACACATAATGTCTGTGAGTATAACAGAACTGATATAGGAGGCGAAAACCCGAGGAATTTCTGTCCGGAAATATTTTTTATATTTTCTTTTTTACCTTTGCTTAGTTTGAAAGCCTGTTTATTGAATTTTCAGGGAAATATGACCCATGTTGCAGTACCTATGGCTTCCACTAGATGTCAACAGTCTCTGGGCAGTGTTTGAAGCATTTATAGTGGAAGAGAGCCGAAAGGAAGACAATTTTGTATGACATACCAGGACATCCTTTCTGTCTAGTGCCCGAGATACCCGGGAGCGCGCAGCTCGGTATTTACCTTTTCTATCGTGTAGGTTATTATCCGAGTGAAATATAATAGCCAATATAGATAAATGGATGCCTAAGGATAAATTATAAATGATGTTTGATTTGTTTGGGCAAAGTTGATAGGTATAACTTGAACGCTTTCTCTTCACTGTACAACGGGCGAGTAGACTGGAAATGCTTGGTGGATTATCTGAACATAACGCGCCAACCAAACTGAGATTTCTGGATATAATAAATGACTTTTTCTAACAAAAGAACCATGGATTCTCTTGTTTGGACACTTGGGATGCCCTCAGCAGAAGTTCTTCAAAAGATAAGCGATTTATTTTAGCTCTTATATGGGTTTTGTGAGACCTGCGCTGGATATGAATTTATGCTAATGTGGAAAATATGAGAGGTGCTATCCTCAAACAATCAAATGTTGTGCTTTCACCGTAAAGCCTTTTTAAAATCTGACAACGCTGTGATATTAACAAGACTCTAATCTTTACAACCATATGCAACACTCATATAACCATGAATGTTAAATATTACTAATTTTTATTTTGAATTTGCAGCGCTTTGTTTGCTCTGAAAACAATCCCGATCCGTAAGAGGTTAACAAAATACGAAGCAAAAATGTTTTTGACATTTGAATTAGAGTTTCCTAACCGAGTGCAAGGTTGTAAATAAATGTACCTAATGTTTCAGGAATGTTTCTTCTTTTGCTTGCTGCATCTGCCAGCCGCACAATGCCAGACGTGACGTCTTTGCGCTCCGTTTTGAAACGCAACCGGCCAGACTGTCCATCGTCGTCTTCCTCTTCATCCTCGTCTTCCTCCTCCTTCACTTCTTCCTCTGGCTCTGGTTCATTTTCAGCCTTTGGAAATATAGGGATCATCTTAGATTATGAACAACCCATCAGATATATGGATAGTGTTCATCTTGTAGGCCTATAAACTGCAACCATGAACATACTAGGTGTTATCTGATTTCCCAACACTTCACAAAAGATGCAGGCCTTCAGTATGGTTTAAACCATTAGAATTAGCTACGCACACATTGTTGATAATTAGCTACTTTTTTTAGGCTAGGCAACTCCAAAATCGCCACATAGCGAGCGTCAGTCAGCACAGCAGCCAATTGACTCAACGCAACACATCAGACAAAAATGGGCTCTGACTATTACGGTCTGCATCCCAAATGTACCTTATTTCCTATATAGTGCATTACTTTTGACCTCAACCTCTAAGTAGTGCATTATAGAGGAATATATAAGGAATAGGGTGCCGTTTGGGACACAGCCAGTGAGTGAGGGAGACCCATTCTGTTCACACCTCCTCTGCGAGCTGAGAGTCTTCCTCTTCCTCCCCCCCTCCGGTGCTTCCTGTTGCTCTGCCTGCTCCTTTAGATGCTCCGGTTGTTCTCCATCTCTGTAGCTTGCTGAGTAATCATCCACCTACAACAACATGGAGAGATTCCGAATCAATATTCTAGATACTAGTCAGTCATCAACAAACAGTGCCTTCAGAAAGTATTCGTAACCCTGGACTTATTCCACAGCCTTAATATCAAAATAGATTCCATTTATTTTTCTCTTACCCATCTACACACAATACCGCAAACATATTTTTGGACATTTGAGCTAATTTATAGAACATTTTATACAGAAATATCTCATTCACATAAGTATTCACACCCGAGTCAATACTTTGTAGAAGCACTTTTAGTGCCGATTACAGCTTTGAGTCAGTCTTCTTGGGTATGTCTGGATAAGGCTTTGCACATCTGGATTTGGTGATTTTTCCCCATCCTTCCTTGCAGATTTTCTCAGTTAAGTTAAATGGGGAGCGGTGGTGAACAGCAATCTTCAAGTCTTTCCACAGTTCTTCAATGGGATTCAAGCCTGGCCTTTGGCTGGGCCACTCAAGGACTTTCACATTGTTGTTCTGAAGCCATTCCAGCGTTGCTTTGGTAGTATGCTTGGGGTCATTGTCCTGTTGGAACGTAAATCTTTGCCCCAGTCTAAGGTAGTTCGCACTCTGAAGCAGGTTCTCATCAAGGATTTGCCTGTATTTGGCTCCATTCATTGTTCCCGCTATCCTTGCCAGTCTGCCTGTCCATGTCGCTGAAAAGCGTCACCATGCATTACAGAAGGGATGGTGTTAGACAGGTGATAAGCTGTGCCTGGTTTTCTCCAGATATAGCGCTCTGCATTCAGGCCAGAGAGTTACATTTTTGTTTCATCAGACCACAAAATATTTTGCCTTATGTTCTCAGTCTTTTAAGTGCATTTTTGAAAACTCCAGGAATACTGTCATGTACCTTTTTCGCAGGAGTGGCTTCCGTCTGGCCACTCTCCTGTTAAAAACGGCCAGCTCATCTCTTTTCCAAGACCAACTTTCTTTTGGTTTTCCTATTGGAATAAGGTCACGCCAATCATCCTAATTTTATTAGCGAATAAGCAGCCTTCTTTTCCGGGACTTAGGGCAATACCTGATCAGGCAGGGCCTCAGGCAGTCTATAGTTTCCATTCTGATGATCAACCTGTTTTCTCTCCGGCTTATTTGACCTCCTTAGAAGGAATTGCTTTTCTTTCTGATGTTATTGTGTGTTCAGCTAAATGTAAGTGCCAAAATCCCGATGTCTTGTTGTTTGGAGCTAAATAGTGTCTGAGGTAAATATGCACCATTTGCTTTAAACTTGCTAGCTAGCTAGCTTGAATACTCCCGCTAGCATTAGCATTGTCATCCAGAATGCATTACTATTTAGCATGCTTATTAGAGATTAACATTTGTCTGTGGTGCTAGGCTATTTTTGGTTGTAGATCGCTCATGCTTGTTAGGTTTTAAAATGTGTAGATATTTCTGCATTGCTCTATTGTTCTTTGTGCATCTAGCATGTGTTTGGGTCCACATAGCCTGTTTAGTTGTTGACATGCAAATAGGCATATATTTTCCCATACTGTGCCATAGCCTAAGTTCTCCTCTTTTCTTTACAGAACCACAATTAGTATCAGAGTGGTGTTGTGTGTGGCTCTTCATTAAATCCTTGAACTGGAACTACTGTTCTGTGTGTTCTGAAGGGACACCCTGTGGTGGTTGCTACCGGCCTAAAATCTAGCACCTACGTTTTTTCTATCCTTTTTTATCAGTCCTTCGAATTCATTAAAAAAAAAACATTTTACACGCCCATGAAGCCCAGATTGTTGAAGTGCTGTCGAGACTGTTGTCCATCTGGAAGGTTCTCCCATCTCAGCCAAGGAACTCTGTATGTCAGACAAAGTGGTCATTGGATTCTTGGTCACCTCCCTGACAAAGGTCCTTCTTGCCCGGCTGATCAATTTGGTCGGACGGCCAGCTCTAGGCAGTTCCATATTTCCCCAGATAAACTCAGAAAAAAAATGAAATGTCCTTACACTGTCAACTGCATTTATTTTCAGCAAACGTAACATATTTAAATATTTGTATGAACATAACAAGATTTAACAACAGACATAAACTGAACAAGTTCTATAGACAAAATCAAAAGTAACAGTCAGTATCTGGTGTGGCCACCAGCTGCATTAAGTACTGCAGTGCATCTCCTCATGGACTGCACCAGATTTTCCAGTTCTTGCTGTGAGATGTTACCCCACTCTTCCACCAAGGCACCTGCAAGTTCCCGGACATTTCTGGGGGGGGAATGGCCCTAGCCCTCACCCTCCGATCCAACAGGTCCCAGACGTGCTGAATGGGATTGAGATCCGGGCTCTTCGCTGGCCATGGCAGAACACTGACATTCCTGTCTTGCAGGAAATCACGCACAGAACGAGCAGTATGGCTGGTGACATTGTCATGCTGGAGGGTCATGTCAGGATGAGCCTGCAGGAAGGGTACCACGAGGGAGGATGATGTCTTCCCTGTAACGCACAGCGTTGAGAATGCCAGCAATGACAACAAGCTCAGTCCGATGATGCTGTGACACGCTGTGACACACCGCCCCAGACCATGACGGACCCTCCACCTCCAAATCGATCCCGCTCCAGAGTACAGGCCTCGGTGTAACGCTCATTCCTTCGACGATAAACACAAATCCGACCATCACCCCTGGTGAGACAAAACCGTGACTTGTCAGAGAAGAGCACTTTTTGCCAGTCCTGTCTGGTCTAGCGACGGTGGGTTTGTGCCCATAGGCGACGTTGTTGCCGGTGATGTCTGGTGAGTACCTGCCTTACAACAGGCCTACAAGCCCTCAGTCCAGCCTCTCTCAGCCTATTGCGGACAGTCTGAGCACTGATGGAGGGATTGTGCGTTCCTGGTGTAACTCGGGCAGTTGTTGCCATCATGTACCTGTCACGCAGATGTGATGTTCAGATGTACCGATCCTGTGCAGGTGTTACACGTGGTCTGCCACTGCGAGGACGATCAGCTGTCCGTCCTGTCTCCCTGTAGTGCTGTCTAAGGCGTCTCACAGTACGGACATTGCAATTTATTACCCTGGCCACATCTGCAGTCCTCATGCTTCCTTGCAACATGCCTAAGGCACGTTCACACAGATGAGCAGGGACCCTGGGCATCTTTCTTTTGGTGTTTTTCCAGAGTCAGTAGAAAGGCCTCTTTAGTGTCCTAAGTTTTCATAACTGTGACCTTAATTGCCTACCGTCTGTAAGCTGTTAGTGTCTTAACGACCGTTCCACAGGTGCATGTTCATTAATTGTTTATGGTTCATTGAACAAGCATGGGAAACAGTGTTTCAACCCTTCACAATGAAGATCTGTGAAGGGCTGTTTCTTTTTTTTTTGCTGAGTTTATATGCCTCATCACAAAAGATCTACGGACAGTTCCTTGGACTTCGCTGTCAACTGTGGGATCTTATATAGACACGGGTGTTCATTTCTAAATCATGTCCAAACAATGGTATTGACCATTCATGGCATTTTAAGGATGATCAAAGGAAATTGGATGCACTTGAGCTCAAGTTGGAGTATCATAAAAGGGGTGTGAATACTTATGTAAACAGATATTTCTGTATATCATTTTTAATAAATTTGCCAACATTTCTAAAAACATGTTTTCACTTTGTCATTATGGGGTATTGTGTGTAGATGGGTAAACAACAATTCTTTTTCATCCATTTTGAATTCAGGCTGTAACACAACAAAATGTGGAATAAGTTAAGGGGTATAAATACTTTCTGAAGGCACTTTAGATGAAATACATTCCTTCTGTCCACCACCCTTGTATTGGCTCATGTTTACTGTTACTATTAATATGAGGAGGATAGTATTACACTGGCCTAAGATTACAGCCTTTGTGGGTTTAGGCTAACTTTATCCCCATGGAAATGATGTCTAAATGAATAACAGTAGAGCCAAAAATACTGCAGTGTTCCCCTTTAATGAAAATATTAACCGCGAGTATAAAGGGGAAAACATTGAAATGTTATGAAGGGGGGGTTGGCAGGGGAGTTTAGAAAGGGGGAGCCTTTTTTGAATTACCATAACAGTGGGAGCAGGCTTCATTACAATTCCTGACGGCATTTGAAATTCAATGAGATGTAAATGCTTGACATGATATACAGAAATGCAGGGGGCACACTCTCCGGATCAGTGATGGTGAAAATATCACCGAGCTAGCTACTGACTACTGCACAAATCGCTGCATTATTGGCTCACTTTAGAAGTTCATGACTCAATGCCGTGCAGGAACATCACACACGATACAACCGTTTTATGGTTCCGAAACCAACATTAAAGGCCTCCCAACTCATCTTTGATATGCCATGTGGTCGCAACTCGCGTAGTTACACTTATTTCAAAGCATATTTCCATTGAGAAGCCACTAGGTGCTTCATAACCGTCAAAATCAGGTCAGTGTGTAGGTCGCAGGCCAGTGTTTGGTGTTCTGCACCATTAACCTGCCAACCCAACACATAATATTGCAGACAAACACCCTTGGCAGCAGAAGGATAGACAGACTGACTGCCCCAAAGGGACAGAAAGAGCTTAATCCTTTAAACTGTTCCACATATTACCTCTGAATAGCACTGCAAACAGAAGTGTTTAAGCCCAGGCAGTCAAGTGACCTTGTAAACATAGTTATTACACACAAAAACACAAATGTGCAATACGCACTCACTGGGGTTTTTCAAAGTAAGTATGAAGTAAAACCGTGTAACCCTACTAAGAAGGTCAAAGGGATGAAAAAGTAATATGTCTTTGTCAGACAGGTGTCAAGCGTCATCACACCTTGGTAAATAGGGCCATTACAGACATCACACATTAATCTAGTCTTATCTTTTCCCCTCTTCACTTCGAGGTTTGGGAAATAAATAACAGGGGAAATCGCATCAATCATTTCAGGACTGTATGGGGTGTCGGGTTGTCCTTAGGAAGGTCAATAATCTTTTCACCTATGTGAGAGTTTATCAGATGGAGTCGAGAGCCCGAGATAAAAGGCCCTCGCGTAAACCTCCACCGATTGGCAGCGCGTCTTCCTCGCACAAAGCGGCTCTTTAGCCGGACAAAGATACAGGGCCCAAGGTCACAATGGCACCGGGCGTCACAGCCGACAGACACCAGAGCATTACCTACCTACCGCCAAACAAGCTGTCAACACCAACTTTGTCAGCGAAAGAAGAAATCAACTGGCGGAGAGTGATAATGAATCTAATCCCCCCCCCCACCCCTACCCAACACGCATCCCCTTTAGCGCCCCCTGAATAGATTTGATACGTGCCCCGTGAAAACCAAGACGGGGAAATCAACGTTATCTTTTCAAGATACAATGGAGTAAGACAGAAGGAGGAGTTGGGGGCTGGGGACTCACTTGAAATTCATCGTCTAGAGGCTCATTGATTTGAATGTCTAACACTTCGTCCTGGTAACTCCCGTCGCCTTCGGCCTGTTCTCCTGGGTATTCCATTTGGCCGTCTGGCATCCCCATGTCATTGGGCTGGCTGTACTCATCCACGTACTTTACTCCCCCTTCCTGCTGGTAGCCCCTCTCTACATCTCCTAGGTCGTCTGTGTAGTCTACGGAGTTCACCTGCTGGTCAAATTCGCCTAGAGTAGCATTGAGGCTAACGCCCTGGCCGCTGAAAGTCAAAAACACACAATTATATAGGGCGTTCACTCAATGCAGTACAATGTAGAGAAAAACCGGGCAATTGAAGAGGGTGCCATGAAAATAATGTCAAAACGTAGTTCTTTGCCCCATCTCATTACAACTGACATAGAATTACTCATTAGATTGATTGTTCTCTACAGTGTTGATGAACGTTAATTTGCTGTGACCGTTGCTAGTCTAGACTGCGCCGCTCTTGGTTGTATCTCTTCCATATTTGCTGTTGTGAGGTGGTACCATTTGGAGGTGTTTCCACTGGTTGGACCAATAAAAATCAACTTGATACCTGTCATTTTCACCTCCAGATCCTTGGCTTTCATTGCCTATATTGGCAATCAATCTACATTGAGAGGGGACATTTCTATGGCGTTTTAAAAGGAAAGACTCCGAAATACACAATGAAAACAGGAACAGATTGTCTTTGCGGAAGGTGGATATTGAAATTCAGTCTGTTAGCTTTGTAAATAAATATATATTTAGTCGCTATTTAGTTGTGTGTTCACCAGATTTCAGGTGGTTGTTGTTTTCACTCACGAACCTGCAGCCACTAGTTAGCTTGTCAGTTGACGTTCAAAGTTAGCGCCGCAGCGACACAGAGTTCTATTGAGTAGTTACCACTTTTTCATCATGCCTGTGATGACATTCCATTCACTCTAAACCTGCTACATTCTCAGAGTAAATCGTCTGTAACCATATATAATAGAGACATGGGGTTTGGACCATTGTTTTTCTGACTGAATTTTCAATTGAATGGACATCTTTGTATAAACCTTGAATGCATTAATCATTTTATGGGTGAACACCCTAAATTTTAAACTAAGGAGACTGCAGCTCAAAAATTGTCATGCCAAGTGTCTACAGAGTAAGTATGGAAATGCAATCAGCACGATCAGACCACGTAGATACAATGAACTTACATGTTTTGATCTTCGTCATCGCTTTGCAGAAGGTCATCGTTCAATTCCTCATCTGACACTTCTGAGGGATTCTAAAATCAAGAAAAACAACCCAGAACAGATCAGTATGTTCTAGCTCATGTTATTCATTCCTTGCAAGCCAAGGCTTTGGATGGCAAGGTCGACTATAGTACAACTACAGAATATCAACCAAAAGTGAAGTGTTCTTTAATTTCTACAAGCCACATCAGATTGAATGTGTAGGCCTATGTATGATTGAATCAGATTGCAAATCTCACATATTTTAAGTAAATACTTGAATTAATAAAATAGTCCAAAAGGTTGCTTTATTCCCATGTGTTGAAGGCAATCTGGGCAGGTTACGTGTGTTTTCACATAGTCCTCTTTAAAGTAAAAAAGAAAAGAAAAACTCAGTTCTCTTTGTATTCACACTGCCCTTGCCTTTGAATGAGGGCGCAACTCTTTTGCCAGTTCACTTCACCAATTTTGTGATCCGAGTTGCTATATTTAGAAAGGAACCAAGAGGCATTTCATACAAATATGTTATTGGACAGCTAGATATACCTACATACATTTGGGAAGCGAATAGATTGCATTTAGTTAAAAGATGCGACAATTTTAAAATCAGAAGATATTATTGGTAACAGAATAAATAGCAGAAGAATAAGCACAGATTAAATAATGCTGTAATTGAAAATTGTACATCCAATGTAGGCTACTGCCCTTTTAAAGAGCTAGAATAGACTTTGTACCCGGTTGTGATTCTCACCAAATATGTTCTCTTCTCACACTATTCAAACCCCACAACCAAATAAACAGTTTATGAAGCTCTCTTAGTCTAAAGATCAAATCAAATTTATTTGTCACATATTGCTAACAAATAATCTGAAGTAAAACCTCCACACATAGGTTATTTTGGAAATACACACACACACACACAAAAGTATGTGGACACCCCTTCAAATTAGTGGATTCAGCTATTTCAGCCACACCCGTTGCCGGTCAACTGTAAGTGCTGTTATTGTGAAGTGGAAACATCTATGAGCAACAATGGCTCAGCCTCGAAGTGGTAGGCCACACAAACGCACAGAACGGGACCGCTGAGTGCTGAAGGGCGTACTGAGTAAAAATTGTCTGTCCTCAGTTGCAACACTCACCACCGAGTTCCAAACTGCCTCTGGAAGCAACATCAGCACAATAACTGTTTGTCAGGAGCTTCATGAAATGGATTACCATGGCCGAGCAGCCACACACAAGCCTAAGATCACCATGCGCAATGCCAAGGATTGGCTAAAGTGGTGTAAAGCTCACTGCCACTGGACTCTGGAGCAGTGGAAACGTGTTCTCTGGAGTAATGAATCACGCTTCACCCTCTGGCAGTCTGACGGACAAATCTGGCAGTCTGACGTGTTGGCAGATGCCAGGAGAACGCTACCTGCCCCAATACATAGTGGCAACTGTAAAGTTTGGTGGAGGAGGAATAATGGTCTGGGGCTGTTTTCCATGGTTTGGGCTAGGCCCCTTAGTTCCAATGAAATGAAATAACGCTACGACATACAATGACATTCTAGACGATTCTGTGCTTCCAACTTTGCGGCAGCAGTTTAGGGAAGTCCCTTTCCTGTTTCAGAATGACAACACCCACATGCACAAAGCGAGGTCCATACAGAAATGGTTTGTCGAGATCGGTGTGGAAGAATTTGACTGGCCTGCACAGAGCCCTGACCTCAACCCCAGGGAACACCTTTGGAATGAATTGGAACGCAGACTGCGAGCCAGGCCTAATCACCTCACATCAGTCCCGACCTCACTAATGCTTGTGGCTGATTATTGGAAGCAAGTCCCCGCAGCAATGTTCCAGCATCTAGTGGAAACCCTTCACAGAAGAGTGGAGGCTGTTATAGCAGCAAAGGGGGGACCAAGTCCATTTTAATACCCATTATTTTTTGACGAGCAGGTGTCCACATACTGTTGGTCATGTAGTGTATTTGGTGAGAATCCCAACATAGGGTACAAAATAAATTATTGCTCTTAAAAGAGCAGTAGCCTACACTGGGTGTACAATTTTCAATTACAGTATGATTTAATCTGCAGTTATTATTCTGCTATTTATTCTGTTACCAATAATATTTATGTTAATAGTATCTTCTGATTACAATTATGTCTCATCTTTTAACAAATGCAATCTATTAGCTTCCAAAATTTAAGTAGGTTTATCTAGCTGTCCAATAACACATTCTGATGAAATGGTTTGTTCCAGGGTGCATTGAGTGAATGTTAGGAAAATATCTTTGTTTCTTTCTAAACATAGCAATGTTAATGCAAAGAGGGCTCGGACCACAAAATGGGTGAAGTGAAATGGCAAAAGAGGTTATTTTTTTTAATTTTTTTCACCTTTATTTAACCAGGAAGGCCAGTTGAGAACACATTCTCATTTACAACTGCGACCTGGCCAAAATAAAGGAAAGCAGTGCGACACAAACAACACAGAGTTACACATGGGATAGACAAAACATACAGTCAATAACACAATAGAAACATCTATATACAGTGTGTGCAAATGTAGTAAGATTAGGGAGGTAAGGCAATAAATAGGCCATAGTGGCGAAATAATTACAATTTAGCGTTAACACTGGAGTGATAGATGTGCAGAATATGAATGTGCAAGTAGAGATACTGGGGTGCAAAGGAGAAGAAAAAAATATGGGGATGAGGTAGTTGGGTGGGCTATTTACAGATGGGCTGTGTACAGGTGCAAGCTGCTGGTAAGCTGCTCTGACAGCTGATGCTTAAAGTTAGTGAGGGAGATGTAAGATATAAGAGTTGGGTCCTCATTCAAAGGCAATGTGAATACAAAGAGAACTGAGTTCTTTAACGTTTTTTTCCACTTTAAAGAGGACCATTTTTTTTCTACGAAATGTACAAAAAAATACAAAAGAAAAGTACCCTAAGAATTTTTGTGGCCCACTGTACGTCCTCCTGGTTCACGTCAATAAATGCCCCTGTGGTGGAGCCACCTGGCACAAGCCTACTGCAAAACGTAACATCACTGTGAGGTCTAACTCTATGGGATCAAGGATGATTCACCTTTCCTACAGCTGGCAGGCTGCATTCTTAATGTGTCATAGGTTAGCATGGCAGAGGCACCTATGAATGCTATGAAAGTAATTACAAACAGAGGAGTTGTGGAGTCCTTTGTCTTACCTTTTTGGCTGTCAGCCAATCCTCATCGAGCAAATCACCCTCAATTTCACTGTAAGAGAAGAGATAACCCATGATGTAAAGCAAGGCAGTGCATCTAATTTTACAATGCTATGTATTGGTCTAGTCTCTATGCAGCTAGTCTAGACAGGATTCTTCACTGGAGCCTAAATTCTCATTAGCTGGCCTTGCTCATAGGCTACATTCTGCGCCGATAACACAACATATTTACGATAAGCAGATGCCGATGTCCCACAATATTTACACTAGACCAGTCTCTGCAAGGCCAGATTCTAGTGGTACATATGTTGTTCTCATAGGCTGCAGTCCCTATATTGTTCCTGGGTCATGTTCAGTTGACCACAAACAGGAGAAAGTACTTTAAATGGAAGCTGTACCACTTCAACTTCTCTCCTACCAGGTATGCTCATAAATCTGCATCACATTCAGATCATAAACTCATGTCGTCATACTGTTTGTTATAGGGATTTTTTTTTTTACAAATTACAATAGTATACTTTTGTATATACAGTATCACCCAGCTCCATTCATGAACACACTTGTGAAAATGGGAAAATATGTGGTGTGGTGACATGGTGGCATAGTCTCTGCTAAAGACAGTCTCTGCCTAAAATCTCTTTTAGGCCTATATTTTCTGCACGAGTTATGTGCTTCTTAGTTAAGAGTAAGGAACTACTGTACTAATATTAGGCTTGGGTGGTACACTGTATATCGGAGTATTTGGAAATAGCCACAGGATGGTTTTTCAACAGTCAATATCGTTGAAACTATTTATTTGGAGGAAATAAATTGTATCAATGTGAATATTTATAGCTACTTTTTAAGTAAATACCTGCAGTCAACTTGTGCAATATGTTAGGAGATAAAGATCTCACTCTTCATTTCACCTGTCACATTATTTTTTATTATGAAACTTACCGGTAGTCCCAAGTCAAGTGGTGTTTGTTTACAAGCACAGAACGATGAGTGACCGGAGCCTTGAGTCACTCACTGTTGTGCAGCCAGGTGATCTAGTTACAGTATGGAATTCACAACTAAATGTCTGCTAGCTAGATACATTATAACTATTAAATTAACTGTCTAAAATGTTCTGAATGCTCTGCAGTTGTACATTTGGTTTGCTAATTTAGAAGCTAAGTAGTTAACTCCAGCCCAAAATAAATACATAAAAATATCTTTAAAAAAATCTTTAAAAAGAGCCTTGCTGTCTAAAAAATGTTTTGTGCGTGCAGCAAACTGAGTAGCATTTTTTTGTTACTTGTATAACTTTGAGCTGGGATGTCTGTCATGCAAATACTTCAGGTCAGAGACGCAATGCGCTCGTTAGCATTCTCTATGGGATTGCACATGTACTTGTTAACATTGCTAACCTTCAAATTACAACAGCGCCCCCTGTGTTCAGTGCCGGTATTATCGAATATCCCGGAACGGCACAAAGGTTGATATTAAAGTATGACAATCTGGATACCGCCCAAGCCTAACTAATATAGCCTAATGTTAGAGGCCAATCCTAAAACTGCCTGCAGTAAAGGGAAAAGGCGACATGCAAAACCTGGGGAATGCTTGAACCTTTAGCCTATGACAGTCATGTTACACCAAGCAGCAGATATACCTGTCTAAATCATCATCTTCGCCTCTCCTCCTGCGTGATCTCTCCGCACCTGGTTTATCATAATCTTCAAAGTCATCATCTGAAAACAAAGAGACAGGGTTCTTAACTCTGTTTGCTGTCAGGGTCTTCAACACCAGCCCTTGAGGGCCACAAAGTTAGCACATCGTTGCTTTCCAATTGGCAAATTAAAACTTGGGAAACCAGGTGTGAAGACTCTCGGGTCAATCAATAACATGAATTGATCAATTAGGTCCAGCAATTGAGGGGATTCGATTAACCTGGCCGGGCACCCGGGTTTTGCCCCCCCCAGGTGAAAGTTGGATGCATTTATTTTAGAAACCGGGCAAAGTCCCGGGCGAGGGCCTGGTGCCCCCTTCAAAGCCCACGGCTATGTCGGCATTTTTTTTAACATAATTAAGCACGTGGAGTAATGAGTAGGATTCTGTGTTCACATGCGAAAGTGATTGCGTTTGATGAAAACGCTTTATCTGCCTTCCCAATGAGAACTAGTTTAAAATGTAAACATATATTTTCTGGAAAAGAGATGTATGTTTCTGGACGATGCACCATGCTGCCTTGTTGACAACATGACCGAGCGGTGCAGATTACTGTTCGATTTGAGAAGGGCGCTCCTTCCTCACCGCTTTGCCCGTTCACATCACGGGCCATAGACCGGCGCCCTGAGGTCAAGCATAATCTAATCCACCCATTGATAACCCTTGTTGTTTCATTGGTCAGTGCGTTCCCCTGCTCAGATGCTGCATGCATCATCCCATGGTTGCGTGCCATGTCATTGACTATGAAGGCTGGCACCAGATTGCTATCGGTGCTTTTAATGCTGTGTTCAAAACAAACTGGGAACGCAGAAATCTCAGACATCCGTGTTCCGACATCAGAGCGTTCAAGACAACTGGGAACTCTGGGGAAAAAAACGAGCTCCGACTGGGAAAATCGTTTTGAATTGTCATTCAATTTGGGAACTTTGGCCTCTTTCTAGAGCTTCAACTTTCCGACCAGAAGATCACTGAAGTCATGACTTGACCATGATCTGATCTTGTATTTTTCTGACTGCACAATTGTCTGGAATGCAACATAAGACAATTGGGAACCCCCCCAAAAAAAATCTGGTAAAATCATCAACATCAGTGACCTTCAGGTCGGAAAGTTGGAGATCTAGAAAGATGCCAGAGTTTCCGAGTTGGATGACCGTTCAAAACTATTTTTCTCCAGAGTTCCCAGTTGACTTGAACGCACTGATGTCTGGATCCCTGTGTTTATGAACACTGCATACATAGCCTATAACATATGGGTGACGTCCCCTGCACAGACGTTGCATGCATCAACCAATGGTTGAGTGCCACATCATAATCACCGATGGACAGATTTCTATAATATATGTGGTCAGCTGATACATATGCCGCGTTCAAAACAACTGGGAGCTCGGAACTCTGAGATCTCCGATATCCGTGTATTCAAACCAACTGGAAACTAAAAATAAAACACTTGCTCTGAATGGGAAAAATCGATTTGAACTGTCATCCAACTCGGGAACTCGTATTTTTCCGAGTTCCCAGTTGTTTTGAACGCGGCAATAAAATACCTATCCTGGTGTAAGATCTGGCAGAGGAACGCGCCCAATGAATTAATTAATGACTTGTGTGGTTAGCAAGCTACAACATTTGACTAACTAACAAAAATTTGTTTTAATAGTTCAAAGTAAGTTACTGTAAGGCACAAGTTTAGCGCGACAAATAGCTACCATGCCCGCTAGCTAACCAGCCAGGCAGCGGAGCCTGCGTCATACAGTTAGCTAGCTACCGTTAGCATTTATTTGAATCCGAGACAGAACATAGCTCTGTTGAACTTCTACAGTTCGGGCATCTAGTTATCACATGCAGACACCGTATCAAGTGAACTTGCAATTACGTTATCAGAACAACCACGAAACAACAAGCATTTCGCCACACCCGCAATAACATCTGCCAAATATGTGTATGTGACATGGCGCAGCGAACCAGCTTTCTATCAAATTAGCTGGCTAGCTTACTGTGGGCTTTACACTTGGTGATAAAGGCTTCAAATATCCACAGGCACCTTCGAACTTTTGACCAACACACTCACCACAGAGCCTGAACTTGTATCGCGATGCGTAGTTACATATAGATCTGTTTCTGGGAACGAGTGTGTGTTAGGCCAATGATGCGGCCTAACTCCTGCAAGCTGGTTAGCAAGCCCAAAGTCTAGCGAAATAATGATGGTTAAACTTACCTCGGGGGCTGGCCGCCATGACGCAAAACTATTCCCTCCGTGTACGTCCACTTCTATATAATTGCAGAATGCATTGAAATGTTGACACTTTTGTGTTTAAAATCGAGCTATAATGCTACAGCTAACGTTGTTTACCACCATCGGCAGAGAATCGGAACATAAACATGGCGGAGGGAATTAGCTCGGATGCATTCTGGGAAAGCATAAAGGATCTGATCCTAGGTCAGATTAATTGACCTGATATTTATCGAATCAACGTTGGATGTATGATAATAAACTGATCCTAGATCTGCTCTTTTGGTCAACTTCTCTCTGCAGTTCATGAGACCCAACAAGTATGCATGATGTCTAATTACATTTTTACTTATTGCATGGAACCCGTGGAGTAAAGAAACGGAGTAAAAATACTTTGGAGGACTGCTTAAGTCGTTTTTTGGGGGTATCTGTACTTTATTTTACTATTTATATTTTTTACAACTTCTACTTTTACTCCACTTTTTCTTCACTTATCAAGAGAACAGGTGGTCATCCATACTGCCTCTGATCTGGTGGACTCACTAAACACATGCTTCATTTGTAAATTATGTCTGAGTGTTGGAGTGTGCCCATGGCTATCCGTAAATACATAAATAAATAAATAAACATTGTGCTTTCTGGTTTTCTTAATATAAGGAATTTGAAATGATGTATAGCATTTTCTTTTACTTTTGATACTGAAGTATATTTAAAACCAGATTATAGACTTTTACTCAAGTAGTATTCTACTGGGTGACTTTTACTTCAGTCATTTTCTAGGTATCTTTACTGTTACTCAAGTAGTGCGAATTGGGTACTTTTTCCACCACTGCATAAAACTATGAAAGTATACATATTTTCTCAATAAGAGTAGGTGATAACATGAAATATACAATACATAGGTATACAATGTCAGTCATTTATCACACATACTGGGCCAATTTATCCCATTCTTCATAGAGACCATCCTCTGGGATTGTGACTTGGATAGGAAACGGACGATGCTTATCAGTCTCACTGGCAGCTATAGGAATTAACAGAGGGGAAATGTCACAAAAATCATTTGTGGATAATGGGTGTGTCACAATGATGTCACAGTGGATTGTGAATAAAAAGTGAACTATCCTTAACAAAGGACTCCTCAGTCCCTTGGGAATAACTTGAGGTTATCAATCACTCTCAGATCTATTCTTTAGGCCAGAAACTGACTGGTGTAAACATGACCGATGTAAATCTTTTGTATTCTACTTGATGTTTTTAGATCAACAAATGCATATTTACGTTTAGATCTAGTCATTATGAAATTCCAGAACTGGAGTTAATCTTATTAAAGTTATTCAAGTCACTCCTTTGATTTTTTTGTGTGTGTGTGTGGGGGGACCAAAGCCTTTCCAGTTAACGTAACAAAGGTTTCGGCATAGCATTCTTTTTTTCTGGTGTCCATTCTAAATTCTGGAGTCCATTAAGCTCTGAAGTAGGAATCCAAGCAGTTGTCTCTCAGACTCTACAGCCAGACTTTGGAGCTACTGGTAAAGTCTAACCCCCAAATTCTTCTTCGGCTGACAAACGTCAACAAAGACCCCTAGAGACACCAAAGAGAGGTGAGCAGTGAAGTGAAGCCTCATTGTATTGGCTCATTATGGGATCCTGCAGTGAGGAAGAAGCCATTTTGTAGCACCACAAGGTCAATATCTGAAAGCCAGAGCGATGGAGGGGATCAGCCATGAGATGTTTAATTTCAGAAGGTGTAAAGGGACTTTCCTGGTAAATGACAGTCTGTGAATCCTAATGGACTGTGGGGATTGGGAGGATAAGATGGTGAGCTGGCGAATACCTTCCTGGTTTCTTGTGGAGTTGTGTATTGATAAAATACACAATATTTTCCCTATTTCTCAATTATGTCATTTTCCTTAGCATTGCATCCCATTTATTTTGATGTTTGGAAGGTAGGCTTACCTTCTGATACACATTTTTTGTAAACACGTCTGTAAATAAAGTCTTTATGCATGCAAGTACCAAAGGAAATCCTCAAGCAGTGAACAATTGAACTCTTGATGGTTGTTATCAAGGATAAGGTTGTTATACGGTAAATAAGAAAATAACTTTCAGGGTGTCCAAAGAACACAAAACAACATTAGCTATCAGTAGTAACATTTACCAAATATGGTAAAGATCCTGCTGTAAAAACATGACTTGAAAAGATGATAGATAGCCTATATATACATTTCAGTTAATGATACAATTATTTAACTAATAAGTACTTTCATCATGCTCCAATCATTACATGTTTTACCATGTTTTTCTTATGATGATCAACATTATTGCTATGCATATTGATATTCCTAATTGGGATACCATCTTATGAAATATTAACAACTGAACAGCTGCTTATAAGATGCTGAGAGGTTGTATATCATTATCTCTCGATCCTGATTCTTTTTTCCAAGATTTTTGGGGGTTATTTCCAATAACAAGTTCTGAGGATAGCTGTCACATTCTATTACGGTGCCCTGAATGATTCTGTGCTCTTTTCCCAATCCAGTGGTTTTCCATAACAATGCAATTTAAAGGGTGGAAAGCCTGAGGCGACAAGAATTTATCCTCTTCAGTTAATGGACAAAAGTTCTTCCCACAACAAACCTGCCCATATGCCTTGTGTATACCCACTTGACAAAGCCACAGCCTCATCTTCTTTGTTTTTGTATGTAAGCCATTTGTATGTACAAAGAACTAATCATTGTCAAAATAATATAAACCATCCTGAGAAAGTCCAATAGCATTGCGAACAGACATGTAAATGAAAGGATTCATTGTAACAGAACATTCCTCTATTGAGTTGTGTGAGATAACACACACACATAAGCCCTTTAAAATAAAAAGCATACAGTACGACCTATCTATACCATATAAATGTAATCTCGTTATAGTTCTGTGTTCACCACACCGCCTACTCTGATCCCCTGAAAAATACAATCAAATTGTAAAGTAGGCCTACGTGACAGGATAGGTCCTTCATTTTGGTCCTTGTTTCCCAGGGGACCCCAAGTTGTGATGAATATGTAAAAGTGTATAAAACCACCCCTTAGACTTGTGGAAGGTGAGAGCTTTTGTCCCTCAAGGTCATGTGTAGTCTGTGCTGTGCAAGTCTATTTCGCTGAGAGTGTAGCTGTTGGGGGGGGCTGTTCTGAGAAGATACAGTGTTTATTTATTTGTATCAGTGCTTGTTTGTTTAACATATTCAAATGATTGTGTGAAGTTATGGCACTGCAATAATGTATTTTGTTTTCAGTTGGTTTCATGTGTTTAGAGTGTCAGATGGGGGTCCAAGCACATTGAATCTGACCTGCCTTACGTGCATTTTTGGTCAATTGTGATCTTGGTCAGCAACTACTGAAGTCAGAAAGCACTGCAGCCTAGTACTGTAGGACGTGAGAGACTTCCAGTGAAAGTAACATATCTAAGCAATTATGATGTGTACACCGAGTGTACAAAACATTAGGAACACCTTCCTAAAATTGAGTTGCACCCCCTTTTGCCCTCAAAACCGCCTCAATTTGTCGGGACATGGACTCTACAAGGTGTCAAAAGCTTTCCACACAGATGCTGGCCCATGTTAACTCCAATGCTTCCCCTGGCTGTATGTCCTGTGGGTGGTGGAACATTCTTGACACACAGGAAACTGTTGAGCGTGAAAAAACCCAGCAGCGTTGCAGTTCTTGACACACTAAACCGGTGTGCCTGGCACCTACTACCATACTCAGTTCAAAGGCACTTCAAAATTTTGTCCCCAATTGCTTCAAGATGTCCACCATTGTTCCTGTACCCAAGAAAGCAAAGGAACTGAACTAAATGACTATCGCCCCGTAGCACTCACTTCTGTCATCATGAAGTGCTTTGAGAGACCAGTTAAGGATCCCCTCCAGCTTACCTGGCACCCTAGACCCACTTCAATTTGCATACCGCCCCAATAGATGCACAGACGATGCAATCGCCATTGCACTGCATAATGCCCTATCCCATCTGGACAAGAGGAATACCCATGTAAGAATGCCGTTCATTGACAACAGCTCAGCATTCAACACCATAGTACCATCCAAGCTCATCATTAAGCTCGGGGCCAACAATGACGAGACAGCCTACAGGGAGGAGGTGAGTGCCCTGGCGGAGTGGTGCCAGGAATGAACCTCTCCCTCGATGTCAACAAAACGAAGTAGCCGATCGTGGACTTCAGGAGTCAGCAGAGGGAGCACGCCCCCATCCACATTGACGGGACCTCTGTGGAGAAGGTGAAAAGATTCAAGTTCCTCTGTGTACACATCACTGACAATCTGAATGGTCCACCCACACAGACAGTGCGGTGAAGAAGTGGCAACAGTGCCTCTTCAACTTCATAAGGCTGAAGTAATTCAGCTTGGCCCCTAATACCCTCACAAACTTTTACAGATGCACCATTGAGAGCATCCTGTCTGGTTGCATAACCGTCTGGTACGGCTACTGCACCGCCCGCAACCGCAGGGCTCTCCAGAGGGTGGTGCGGTCTGCCCTACGCATCACCGCGGGAACACAGCCTGGCCTCCAGGACACCTACAGCACCCCATGTCACAGGAAGGCCAAAAAGATCATCAAGGACATCAACCACCCGAGCCACGGTCTGTTCACCCCGCTATCATCCAGAAGGCGAGGTCAGTACAGGTGCATCAAAGCTGGGGCCGAGAGACTGAAAAACAGATTTTATCTCAAGGCCATCAGAATGTTAAATAGCCATCACTAGCCAGCCTCCACCTAGTACCCTGCCCTGAACTTAGTCACTGTCACTAGCCGGCTACCATCCGGTTACTCAACTCTGCACCTTAGAGGCTGCTGCCCTATATGCATAGACATGGAATCACTGGTCACTTTTATAATGGAACACTGGTCACTTTAATAATGTTTACATACTGTTTTATTCATTTCATATGTACAGTGCCTGCAAAAGTACTTATCGCCCTTGCCGTTTTTCCTATTTTGTTGCATTACAACCTGTAATTTGAATAGATTTTTATTTGGATTTCATGTAATGGACATACACAAAATAGTCCAAATTGGTGAAGTGAAATGAAAAAAATTACTTGTTTAAAAAAAAACTGAAAAGTGGTGCGTGCACATGTATTCACCTCACCCCCTTTGCTATGAAGCCCCTAAATAAGAGCTGGTGCAACCAATTACCTTCAGAAGTCACATAATTTGTGAAATAAAGTCCACCTGTGTGCAATCGAAGTGTCACATGATCTGTCACATGATCTCAGTATATATACACCTGTTCTGAAAGGCCCCAGAGTCTGCAACACCACCAAGCAAGTGGCACCATGAAGACCAACAAGCTCTCCAAACAGTTCAGGGACAAAGTTTTGGAGAAGTACAGATCAGGTTTGGGTTATAAAAAAAGACTCCCATGGAGCACCATTAAATCCATTATTAAGAAATGGAAAGAATATGGCACCACAACAAACCTGCCAAGAGAGGGCCGCCCACCAAAACTCACGGACCAAGCAAGGAGGGCATTAATCAGAGAGGCAACAAAGAGACCAAAGATAACCCTGAAGGAGCTGCAAAGCTCCACAGCGGAGATTGGAGTATCTGTCCATAGGACCACTTTAAACCGTACACTCCACAGAGCTGGCCTTTACGGAAGAGAGGCCAGAAAAAGACATTGCTTAAAGAAAAAAATAAGCAAACACGTTTGGTATTCGCCAAAAGGCATGTGGGAGACTCCCCAAACATATGGAAGAAGGTACTCTGGTCAGATGAGACTAAAATGGAGCTTTTTGGCCATCAAGGAAAACGCTATGTCTGGCGCAAAACCCAACCCCTTTCATCACCCCGAGAACACCATCCCCACAGTAAAGCATGGTGGTGGCAGCATCATGCTGTGGGGATGTTATTCATCGGCAGGGACGGGAAAACTGGTCAGAATTGAAGGAATGATGGATCACGCTAAATAGAGGGAAATTCTTGAAGGAAACCTGTTTCAGTCTTTCACAGATTTGAAACTGGGACAAAGGTTCACCTTCCAGCAGGACAATGACCCTAAGCATACTGCTAAAGCAACACCCGAGTGGTTTAAGGGGAAACATTTAAATGTCTTGGAATGGCCCAGTCAAAGCCCAGACCTCAATTGAATTGGAAATCTGTGGTATGACTAAAAGATTGCTATACAGAACCCATCCAACTTGAAGGAGCTTGAAGGAGCAGGAGCAGTATTGCCTTGAAGAATGGACAAAAATCCCAGTGGCTAGATGTGCCAAGCTTATAGAGACATACCCCAAGAGACTTGCAGCTGTAATTGCAGCAAAGGTGGCTCTACAAAGTATTGGGGGCTGAATAGTTATGCACGCTTAAGTTTTCTGTTTTTTTGTCTTATTTCTTGTTTGTTTCACAATAAAAAATATGTGTATCTTCAAAGTGGTAGGCATGTTGTGTAAATCAAATGATACAAACCCCCCAAAAAATCTATTTTAATTCCACGTTGTAAGGCAACAAAATTGGAAAAATGCCAAGGGGGGTGAATACTTTCGCAAGCCACTGTATATACTGTATTCTACTCTATTCTAGTCAATGCCACTACGACATTGCTCATCTTAAAAATCCTTCTTTAATAACCGGTCTCCTCCCCTTCATCTACAATGATTGAAGTGGATTTAACAAGTGACATAAAGAAGGGATCATAGCTTTCACCTGGATTCACCTGGTCAGTCTATGTAATGGAAAGAACAGGTGTTCCTAATATTTTGTGCACTCAGTGTATAAACCCTGGATTGCTGATGCTATGTATTGGCCAATGAGGGGCTTTGAAGACACAAGTCAGCTATATTGGTAATCCTCAGAAGGAGCAGTCCTCCATAGGAATTAATGCAATTCTACAGTATTTAAATTAAAATCAAGGACAAAATTACATGTATTTAAGTATTTTTGTTGTAGTGGGGACAGTAAGATTAGTACTATGTAATAAAAAATATTATGTTCATTTTTATTTGTGTGTTTAGCTCACATATAATTTAAACATATGCATTAAGGTATCTGTAATAGAACATACCTGGCAAAAACTAATGTAGACATTAAAGCTGGGATACGCAAAATGTGAAAAAGCGCCAATGGTCAACCCAGGCGCATTTGATTTTGTTTTTGGTTTATTTTTGAAAAGGAGGTGATTATCCAGCAACGTAATAAAACAAAGTCGTAGTACATACTCTGCTATTCTACCGTGCGTGCAATGATGTCTTGACTTTATTGTTGTAATATCGCAAACGGACTTGGCAGTTTCAATGCAACGGATTCCAACTCTAATAAATGCATTTCTATAGCTTCCAAACTTTTTTTTAACAATGGTGGGAGAGTACCAAAATGGAGGCGCGGTCCCTTCAAAACAGCGCCGTCAGTCATGTCATCTAGTGTATGTATAATCACTGGATAAAAGTAAGTTGTGTCAGTATGTTTTTTATGTCTGCCTTTGACTGTTTCCCTATAAATGGGCCTAGAACCTGTGACTTTGAATAGATGTTACTTACACGTTGGGCCACACATACCACAAAACCATCACAGCATCAGGCAATTGTTAGGAGCCAAACAGCTTCTACAAACACAGAAACAAATCAAATCAATATGTCAGGGTCAGGAGGTTCCAGGACACCCTCTATTAGGTTTGTCAATAATAACATGTTTACCTTCATGATAAGCTGTGTGTGAAAGCATGTTACAGAATTCATAACTGTTTTGAGAAAAATTGGTCTGTCTGCTGGCTGAATTACTGCATATAACATTTGCATTACGCCTACATAAATCTATGGATTTATTCAGTATAGGTGCACTACATTGACAAATCTACATGACACTTTATTTCACAAAAGATGGGCTAAGTGCTTTGGCAGTTTTCACATTCATGCTATTTTCAAATTCCCAGACTATTGATTAATTTCCACCCCCAGCACGCGGGCACCAGGATTTTCACTATGACCTATTGTCATTGGATGCCAGGTTTAGATTCGCAATCCCATTGGCTCTCTGGCTGTCAGTCTCAAATGTTGCTGATTTTTGCGCGGGTCGTGGACGCGCAACACAGACAGGGACGTAACTGCTCTGAGACTGTCTGGAGTCTGTCTGAAACTGATAAAATTGGAGATGGAGTTTAAGGCTCTAGCTATGTAAATTGATAAGAAATCATGAATTCGAAATGGGAATTTACAGTCACTCAACAATGCTAGCGATTGAATTACGACGCAATACAAATCAATATTTAGGCTCATGCTTTGAAAGTTTTTTCAATGTTTATCATCAGACAATTCATTATGCACAGGTAAGACTACCGTCTGTAGATCGCGATACTATTGTATATAAGCTTACTAAATGCTGTTATTCATTGCTGTTAAAAATGTATATGTTATTATGATAAAAATTGGTAATGTGTTATTGTAACATAAAAGTAACCAACATTACATGCTGTTAAGTTGACGTCATTGCTGTTAATTCGTTGATATAACGCTGCATGCGTTAAGGGATGTGAATGATGCTCTGTACAGACATACGAAATTGTTGCTTTTGGGAATATGTATCCTATCTATCCCTCATTCTTCGTCCGGTAGCCTACTTTGTGAGTGTGCGCAGGCAACGCATCTTCGCTCTCGTGAATACCGTTATTCTTAATAACCCTTTGAGCACCTCACGAGAGTGGCGCGTACCTGTTGAGCATCTTCAGAGGATGATGATGGCGTTTTTGAAAATGTTCTCAGTGTGAAATACCCCAATGTTACGCCAAACTAGCCTATTAGTCATTTGTTGTTTTTGGATGACGAAACATTTACAACTTTGAATTACTTTGAATTCGTTTAGTGTAGCTGCACTGAGCGTGTGCATATGACCACAAGAGCCGTTGTTGGCACGTAGAAAAATGGTTAACACTTAGGCACATTTGTTTTCTAGTGTGCTCTTCCCCCGCAGGTATGATGTTCTTCGGTTCTGAAAAGAAGCCTATCAGCTGAAGTGTAAGCGTAACGTGGCATTTCAATGGAGCAATTATTTGAAAGGTTGGTTCTGATTGAAAAGTAAATAAGAGGTCTTGTCAAAATGGCGTCTACCTGTTTAGGTAAGGCAGGATAGCACCTAACCCAACAAGTAAATTCTATATATTGCTCAAAGAGATCTTAGTCATGGATTGGAAGTTGGAACTGTGTCAAAACATGAGTAACAGTTAGTACTTTTCTTTATTCACACAGTCAAGGTATATAGGTCACAAGTTGTTCCTTCAGGAAGGGAGGACCATGTAGCCCTGAAGATGAACCAAAACGTCAAGTCTCAGGTTTATTAGTCTTTTATACTGCACCTCACAAAGGTGGTTGGTTACTGGTCATTCACTGGATTTGGCATAGGACACTAGAATGACTTGCATTTTTGTTGAAGAGAAGCCATTCAAAATGGTTGTATAAGACAAAATAAATTGTGTAGCCTGAAACGTTTACATGGTAGATTTTTCCATTACACATACAATTAACTTCTAAGAAATTGTCTTTAGATACAAAGGTTCTCTAACCTTTTTTTTGTTTGCTGCCTCAGTCAGAGATGAATCTTTGCATGTGAAATAGACACCTTTGCTTTGTCTTGTAGTTGTATGAAGGCACTAGTCTGGTCTGACAGGGCAAGATGGCGGCTGTTGAAGTCTCAATGCATTGCTATGTCCTATTGATTCTTTGGCTAGTTGATGAATGTGACGAGACAAATCTTGGACAGAATAGTATAACACACAGTGCGGTTATCCGCGTTAGATCAGAGAAATCATTGATTTATTTGGTACTGCTACATGTAAAGTGAGCTTTCATTGCACCAAAACTGCTTTTTGTTTATGTGTTAAGTAAACAATATTTCTGGGCACTGTTTCCAATATTTTGTCCACATCACCCCTGTTGTTGATATGCATATGATATGAATTATCCCAGTGTCTGGTTTTGTTTCCGACAAAATATCCATAGTATTCAGTCTCACGCCTCTCGTCGTCACAGTAGAAGGGAGTGAAAGAGTTCAGAAAATGAGCAGGGCAGCCTGGAATATTGAGATCTTGCCGGCACACCCAATACCATTTTCCTCATGGCTCAAAATGACTCATGTCATTATGGTTTGACGAAGCTAATGCAAGTGATAGACAAGTCTTCGATGCAGACTCTTTGACGTGACAAATGTGGTTAATGGACACAAGATTTCATAGCCTACATTTAATACAGTAAAACATGTACAAAAACCACAAATGATCAGAATGAGTTCTAATGTCTAGTTAATGATGTACAGTAGTAGACCAGCAGAGCTCTTCTTTAGATAGACCCAATCAGAGAGATGCCGATAGATGCAAGGCCTCTTTAGGTGCTGTTCAACGACCCTCTGGGTGCAGTCTGACAGTACATGTTATTTCCGCTCGGTTGCTCTGTGATGTTTATCTGTGACTCTTATCAGTGACCGGCCTGGACAGATCACTTAATTATCACCTGTTAAAGCTTGCTTTGTGTATCTGCCTGTCAGACCTTGTCCTCACTGAGCCCTCATCATACTCCTTAATGGGTTTTGAAAGGTTTTAGATTGTTTTCAATGTAGCCTAACTTGGGAAGTGTGCAGCCACGCTTAAACATGCCAGCTCCTTTGATCTTTTCAGGTGTGTCCCTAACCTGACCTGTTATGGTTGACATGTACGATATTCCAATTGCAATTAGAGAGGGAGAAGCAATAGCAAACCGTGCCCATGGTGCTATTAGTCTGTCTGCAAGCATTTTCATGACGGTCCAGCGGAGCTGGTTTAAATTCAAAACCACACAATGTAATAAAACAGGCCTCCTTTGGGAAATCCCTGCCATGCTCTTCAACACACACACACACACATATATATATATATATATATATATATATATATATATATATATATATATATATATATATATATATTCAATTATGACTCTGAGATTGTTGTAATTTTTTTCGGTAGCACTTTACTGAAAGCGGACCGGTACATTATGCAGTTATAATGCTTAAGAAAATGTCAGTGGCACTTAAAACAGGCTCTGTCCTTAATCCTATATCAAGCATGGATTATTCTATTGTTTTTCATGTTAGCAGCATATTTAGATGTTTGTTGTCTTTGTTTACAGGGGGCCCTTATGACACCTTGAACCCTGTCGATAACCCCCCATGTCTGTAGTGATGACACTTTTCCAGGGATGATGGTAAGATTCTTGTTGACCAGTTTTTTTTTGCTAAAGCGCATTTGGGGATGTTGCAAGGAGAGAAGAGAAATGCTAGGAATGCTGCAAGGTTTTGGGTAAAGAGAGCAAGTGTTATCGCCTTGGGGGAACATGAGTTTGCTGCACAGACTAATATTAACAGAAAATGAGTAGTAGCTTGCATCGTCAAATCTGATATGATGCTGAGAAATGGCACATTGCGTTCAGCACTGCAGTCCAATCATTTTCAACAATCATTCCTAATAAACTCAGATTCTTGATCTCTTCATAAGATCATAAAAAAAATGGGGATCTGAAGTCGGATAACTTTAGCTGGGGAAAAATACTGACAATTTTTCTACTCTGCTATTGGTTCCCTTTTGCTTGCCTCACTCTAGTGGCTGAAGTCACGATTTATGGCCTAGCATCATGGAAATTCCCAGAGAGAATGGTGGTTCATCTTTCATGTAAAGCTGTTTGATATTTTATCTAAACATGTCTTGGGGTATCTCTGTGCTCGTACGATATAGTACTGTTGGTTAAGTTCGGTCATTTCATCTTTGAGCAGTGCACCACACAACAGAGACACCAGCCAATGCTGCTCTCTAAATGGCTGGTTGTTTTTCCTATTCTGACTACGTAATGACGCTGCACTCTGGAAACAGGGCGTTTCCTTTGACATTGGTCTGGCATATTTTTGAATCAAGGCGTCAAGGCCTTCGCTGTATTTTAAGGGGGTCTCCTGGCAGTCTGCCAGAATATGGGCCCACTTTCCTCGTCCCCCATGGCTGCACAAGATCATGAGTCTTTGCACAGCTGTACTCTTTGCTGGTCTTAGCTGTTGAAATCTCAAGGCCAGCAGCCTCCATTTTATGCTAGCGAAGGGGAAAGAGTTTGCGCTCCAGTGTAGCTACAGGCTAATTGAAAATGCAGCGCCTATAGGAATCAGGGCGATTTGTACTAAAAGACGGTTTCCCGTCAATCTGCATAAAATGTTATCATATGAAATTATCCATTTGTCAAATAAAATAAAATAGTTGACTGTCCTCAGCAGTTACTGTATATTATTTTACATTTGACAGCGATCCAACATGTCCTATGATATTTTTTTTGTTTAAATGTATAAAATAAATGTTTATGTAAAATAAAAACATTTCACCATATAACAAATATATATAGTTTTCAGTTTTCAGGTTAACTTTAACTGGTTATCTGTTGTTTTGTCCTAAAATAAAAATGTAACCATGTTAAATACAGATAGTGGGAAATATGTAGGCCTATATATTACCTAATTTCAAAACGTACCAAATCGTGTTATCTTTAGTATCAAATATTATCAGATGGTGCTTATATAATAAAAAACAAAATAAAATCGTTGACTTGCAAACAAATATATATCATTCACTTTTTCGTGAACTTGAAGAATTGCAATCAAATTAGATTTACACAAATAAGGATACAGGATAATATTGACTGATTATTGTAAAATATGATAGAATGACGTTACGTGACAATTTAATGTCTTTGTATTTTTGTTGTTTGTTTTTGCAATTTCACGTCGTTATTTGGCTTTTTAAACAAAGGTTACAACACCATTTTGTACTGTACATGGTTTGAGGTCTAATATTGTATATTTTAGCATTCATTTTGTGTAACCCATTGAAATATTTATTGCGATTGTACACCCACCATTACTGAAAAACTCAAACGGTATATATGGGTATATTATGAATATTCTTTTGAAATGAAGGTAACTTTCAACTAACATTTCAATCAATTATTATACTATAATAGAATGTAATGAATTAACAAATAAACTCACCCCCTGAAGTGGACATTCGCAACTAAACCTTTAAACCGATAAGACTATATGGTGTTGGTCTTCGAGTTCATTAGGTTTTGGAATAATATTTGATGTTTTATACTTGCCCGCGTTATTTTTAAAGTGAATGGATTCACATTCACTTGTAATGCGTTTTCTATATACTATTTGTCAACATACTTTTGAACAATCAAAGAATGATCAGGTCTTAAAAAAATGTATCCTCTATAAGTGAGGAAGAAAATACTATACCTAACAGAACCCATAAACTGTAAATGTCCTTACATTGAAATGTCTCTCTCTGTCCTGTGTATAGTCTGGTTGAAAGTAATTTAACATGTTCCCATATAGTAAAAACTGTAGCTACAAACTCCACGTATGACGAGTGACTTAATCTTTTGAATTGTGGGGCATGGATGACTGGTGCCTCTTACTTTCACTCTCTGAATGCTGGTCTTGGTCTACTGTAAAAAAAAAAAAAAACTTTTGTGAAGGCCGAACTGTGTTTCTATACCACATAACACAAGAATGTCTGTCAGTGACGCGTTGGTCTGCCATGCTACTCCCTCGTCACAAAGGTAGAAAGAGTGAAAGAGGACTGTGGGTTTGTGTGTGTGTTGTGGTGTGGAGAGGGGTGTTGGGGGGGCTTTGAGGGCTGGTGGTGGAGTAGGAGAATCAAGCTTTAGCTTAATGTCAGCCTGTCTGCACTGTAGTCCTGGATTTTCACTGTTCTCTCAAACTTCTTGACCTTCAGGGTGAGACAAAGTGAAGCCCAACACAGTTGAGCTGAATTTTCTGCAGTGAGATGTCTGGGGTACATTGGGGTTTGGAACACATGGGATTAGATTAATCTACATTTTCTATTTGGTAATAACCCCAGCAAGCATTGGATATCATTTTACATTGATGGTTGTGGCTGAAGTATTACATAACAACCAAAAACATGAATATCTCCCAAAGTTTTAAACAAGGCACTGCATGACTGAGCTTTAGTAAAATTTGTGAAAATATATATTTTTGTACTGCACACGCATAGTACATAGAATAAAGGCTGCTTAGTTCAAAGTTAATTCTGCTGAAGAATATTAATACTTTATTTTGTGATACTCTTATTATTATGAATACTCTGAGGTTCTAAGTAATTTATGACAAGGTTGGCTGTGTAAAAAAAACAACATGAGTATTACCTTCTAGGCAGCTGCGATAGTCGAAAGTGTGTTTGTTTCGATATGAGAAAATGTGTTTTGTAGTTTAAGATAACAATCTAGCTACCATTTAGCAGATGCTCTAATCCAGAGTGATTTTCATTAAGTACAAGAACAGTGACTTTGTCTTTACTGTTGTCTAAAGGGCTATCCATATAGGGCTATGGGTATGAAGAAAATACATGTCCCCTGACCTTATATTAGCATTTGTTTGTGTTTCATGTCCAAATCATCCCAACCTGTCTACAATTTATTGCCTACCTCAATAGTTACTTTAAGATGACATGAAACGCAAAAATTACTAATATCAGGGAGAATTACTTTATTTGGCGGGGGGGGATGCTAAAAAGTAAGCATTTGGAGACACCGGTCAGGTAAACAAAACCAAAGTAAGGATTGTGGTCTTGTCCATAGACTGCTCACATGGTAAGGAAACCAATATGTATTTTTGTAATTTGAGTGAACTATCTATTTTTAAGGTCTTGATATCTAGCACACTTTGTTACTCAATTTTTCTTCTGACATTGTAATGAAGACATTGTAATAATGCTGTATAATGTTTGTACAGTACAGTACACATTTCATGCTACTCATCCTTTCAAGTCTGGTATGTGTGTACCAGGATCCTGTGCGAACTTCTCAACCGTAAAGCCTACCTTGACGAGGATTTGCTTTCTCCTCACAAACAATGGGATCTTCAGACAGGAAAGATTAGCTGGACCAAATATCAATGCCAATGAAAACATGGAGTAAACATCAGATTACACTCTTAGAAAAAAGGTGCTACCTAGAACCTAAAAGGGTTCTTTGGCTGTCCCCATAGGAGAACCCTTTGAAGAACCCTTGTTGGTTCCAGAGTAGAACCCATTTGGTTCCAGGTAGAACCATTTTGGGTTCCATGTACTGTAGGACCCATTCCACAGAGGGTTCTACATGGAACCCAAAATGGTTCTACTTGGAACCAAAAAAAACATTTTTACCTTGGAAACAAAAAGGGTTCTCCTATGGGAACAGCCATTTTGGAAGCCGTTTTTTCAAAGAGTGTACTAATGGAAGTAAAGTTTTGAACATATAGTAGGTGAATGGTTCTGTGAGCATGTCAAGTGGGTTGCTTGGTTTTTGTCTGGGAGCTGTTTATTTTGAATGGTAACCAAGTGAATGGTTTGTTTCAGATATTGACTGCGGTGCTCAGTCTGAATCCTAAGTGATTTCCCATGTTCCACCATTGTAGATGCAGCTGTTGGTTTTAGGATGTGCATACACAGCATGTTCTTTTCCACCCAGCTGCGTAACAATGACAGCTCCAGCAATTTCCCCTGTTTTCATTTGACTGCAAATCCTTCAGCCACTGCCTTTTACATGGGGTTTACTCGTCTATAAAACTCTCCATAACAGTTATGAAAAAGCGGTAGGGGTGGGTGAACAACGTCTGACTTCTGACTGCAACCCCTAGCCTTGAAGACTGCCCTTACAGAAAAAGCAAATACATTTCAAATGATCACGTGTGATCTTGTGTGAAGTTAATGTGACAACATGTAAAAGCAACATGTGATAAAATGAAAGTACACATGTGAAAACATGATCTCATGTGAAATAAATGTGACAACATGGGGATGTAAAATTTCAACGTGATGCAATGAAACTACACATGATAACATTTGAACGTTTTTTCAAGTGAAAGTGCAGATTCAATTTTCACATGTCTATTTCACATGTGAAAATGCATCATGCCGCCGGAAGGGCACCGGAGGGGAAGGCTGCCGTCTTATTGGCTCTTAACCAACCATGCTATTTTGTTAGTTTTTTCGCGTTGTTCGTAACTTGTTTGTTTTGTACATAATGTTACTACTACCGTCTCTTATGACCGAAAAAGAGCTTTTGGACATCAGAACTGCGATTGCTCACAACAAACTGTACAAAGAGTTCTTCTTCAATGAGTCGGACGGGAAGGATATAGTACATACACCCGACCAGGCCCAGATCCCTGTTATTCGCTGGAGAAGGAAACTGAGGTTTCGCAGGAAGGAGATCAGGGTGCCTTGTGTGGGACGAACTGAGTCATGGCTGAACGACGACATTAAGAACATACAGCTGGTGGGTTATACACTCTATCAGCAGGACAGAACAGCAGCCTCTGATACGACACGGGGCGGGGGCCTATGCATTTATGTAAACAACAGCTGGTGCACAATATCTAAGGAAGTCTCAGGGTTTTGTTCGCCTGAGGTAGGGTATCTCATGATAAGCTGTAGACCACACTATCTACCTAGAGAGTTTTCATCTGTATTTTTCGTAGCAGTCTACATACCACGACAGACCGATGCTGGCACTAAAGCCGCACTCAAGGAGTTGTATACCGCCATAAGCAAACAGGAAAGCGCTCATCCAGAGGCGGCGCTCCTAGTGGCCGGGGGCTTTAATGCAGGGAAACTTAAATCAGTTTTACCTAACATCTATCAGCATGTTAAAAGTGCAACCAGAGGGGAAAGAATTCTAGACCACCTATAAATACTCCACACACAGAGACGTGTACAAAGCTCTCCCTCAACCTCCATTTGGCAAATCTGACCATAACTCTATCCTCCTGATTCCTGTTTACAAGCAAAAATTAAAGCAGGAAATACCAGTGACTCGGTCTATAAAAAAGTGGTCAGGTGAAGCAGATGCTAAACTACAGGACTGTTTTGCTAGCACAGACTGGAATATGTTCCGGGATTCTTCCGATGGCATTGAGGAGTACACCACATCAGTCATTAGCTTTATCAATAAGTGCATCGAGGACGTCATCCTCACAGTGACCATATGTACATGCCCCAACCAGAAGCCATGGATTACAGGCAACATTTGCAATGAGCTAAAGGGTAGAGCTGCCGCTTTCAAGGAGCGGGACTCTAAGCCGGAAGCTTATAAGAAATCCCGCTATGCCCTCCGACGAACCATCAAACAAGCAAAGCGACTATACAGGACTAAGATCGAATCGTACTACACCAGCTCCGATGCTCGTCGGATGTGGCAGGGCCTGCAAACTTTTACAGATTACAAAGGGAGCTGCCCAGTGACACAAGCCTACCAGATGAGCTAAATAACTTCTATGCTCGCTTCGAGGCAAGTAGCACTGAAACATGCATGAGAGCATCAGCTGTTCAGGATGACTGTGTGATCACGCTCTCCGCAGCCGATGTGAGTAAGACCTTTAAACAGGTCAACATTCACAAGGCCGTAAGGCCAGACAGATTACCAGGACGTGTACTCTAAGCATGAGCTGACCAACTGGCAAGTGTCGTCACTGACATTTTCAACCTCTCCCTGTCTGAGTCTATAATACCAACATGTTTTAAGCAGACCACCATAGTCCCTGTTCCCAAGAACACTAAAGTAACCTGCCTAAATGACTACCGACCCATAGCACTCACGTCTGTAGCCATGAAATGCTTTGAAAGGCTGGTCATGGCTCACATCAACACCATTATCCCAGAAACCCTAAACACACTCCAATTTGCATACCGCACCAACAGATCCACAGATGATGCAATCTCTATTGCACTACACACTGCCCTTTCACACCTGGACAAAAGGAACACCTATGTGAGAATGCTATTTATTAACTACAGCTCAGTGTTCAACACCATAGTGCCCTCAAAGCTCATCACTAAGGTAAGGACCCTGGGACTAAACACCTCCCTCTGCAACTGGATCCTGGACTTCCTGACGGGCTGCCCCCAGGTGGTAAGGCTGGATAACAACACATCCGCAATGCTGATCCTCAACATGGGGGCCCCTCAGGAGTGCGTGCTCAGTCCCCTCCTGTACTCCCTGTTCACTCATGACTGGACGGCCAGGCACGACTCCAACACCATCATTAAGTTTGCTGACAAGTAGGCCTGATCACCGACAACGATGAGACAGCCTATAGGGAGGGGGTCAGAGACCTGACCGTGTGGTGCAATGGAAAACAACCTCTCCCTCAACGTGATCAAGACAAAGGAGATGATTGTGGACTACAGGAAAAGGAGGACCGAGCACACCCCCATTCTCATCGACGGGGCTTTAGTGGAGCAGGTTGAGAGCTTCAAGTTCCTTGGCGTCCACATCACCAACAAACTAACATTGTCCAAGCACACTAAGACAGTCGTGAAGAGGGCTCTACAAAACCTATTTTGACAAAAGACTTTGCTCAAAGATTTGGCATGGGTCCTCAGATCCTCAAAGGTTTTACAGCTGCACCATCGAGACCATCCTGACTGGTTGCATCACGGCCTGGTATGGCAACTGCTCGGGGGTAGTGAGGGTAGTGCGTACGGCCCAGTACATCCCTGGGGCCAAGCTTCCTGCCATCCAGGACAAGGCAGTGTCAGAGGAAGGCCCTGAAATTTGTCATTGACTCCAGCCACCCTAGTCATAGACTGTTCTCTCTGCTACCGCACAGGCAAGCGGTACCGGAGCACCAAGTCTAGGTCCAAGAGGCTCCTAAATAGCATCTACCCCCAAGCCATAAGACTCCCGAACAGCTAATCAAATGGCTACCCAGACTATGTGCATTGCCCCCCGATGCTACTTTATTATCTATGCATTGTCACTTAAATAACTCTACCTACATGTACAGTGGGGAAAAAAAGTATTTAGTCAGCCACCAATTGTGCAAGTTCTCTAACTTAAAAAGATGAGAGAGGCCTGTAATTTTCATCATAGGTACACTTCAACTATGACAGACAAAATGAGGGAAAAAAATCCAGAAAATCACATTGTAGGATTTTTAATGAATTTATTTGCAAATTATGGTGGAAAATAAGTATTTGGTCACATACAAACAAGCAAGATTTCTGGCTCTCACAGACCTGTAACTTCTTCTTTAAGAGGCTCCTCTGTCCTCCACTCGTTACCTGTATTAATGGCACCTGTTTGAACTTGTTATCAGTATAAAAGACATCTGTCCACAACCTCAAACAGTCACACTCCAAACTCCACTATGGCCAAGACCAAAGAGCTGTCAAAGGACACCAGAAACAAAATTGTAGACCTGCACCAGGTTGGGAAGACTGAATCTGCAATAGGTAAGCAGCTTGGTTTGAAGAAATCAACTGTGGGAGCAATTATTAGGAAATGGAAGACATACAAGACCACTGATAATCTTCCTCGATCTGGGGCTCCACGCAAGATCTCACCCGTGGGGTCAAAATGATCACAAGAACGGTGAGCAAAAATCCCAGAACCACACGGGGACCTAGTGAATGACCTGCAGAGAGCTGGGACCAAAGTAACAAAGCCTACCATCAGTAACACACTACGCCGCCAGGGACTCAAATCCTGCAGTGCCAGACGTGTCCCCCTGCTTAAGCCAGTACATGTTCAGGCCCGTCTAAAGTTTGCTAGAGAGCATTTGGATGATCCAGATGAGGATTGGGAGAATGTCAGATGAAACCAAAATAGAACTTTTTGGTAAAAACTCAACTCGTCGTGTTTGGAGGACAAAGAATGCTGAGTTGCATCCAAAGAACACCATACCTACTGTGAAGCATGGGGGTGGAAACATCATGCTTTGGGGCTGTTTTTCTGCAAAGGGACCAGGACTGACTGATCCGTGTAAAGGAAAGAATGAATGGGGCCATGTATCGTGAGATTTTGAGTGAAAACCTCCTTCCATCAGCAAGGGCATTGAAGATGAAACGTGGCTGGGTCTTTCAGCATGACAATGATCCCAAACACACCGCCGAACGAAGGAGTGGCTTCGTAAGAAGCATTTCAAGGTCCTGGAGTGGCCTAGCCAGTCTCAGATCTCAACCCCATAGAAAATCTTTGAAAGTCCGTGTTGCCCAGCGACAGCCCCAAAACATCACTGCTCTAGAGGAGATCTGCATGGAGGAATGGGCCAAAATACCAGCAACAGTGTGTGAAAACCTTGTGAAGACTTACAGAAAACGTTTGACCTCTGTCATTGCCAACAAAGGGTATATAACAAAGTATTCAGATAAACTTTTGTTATTGACCAAATACTTATTTTCCACCATAATTTGCAAATAAATTCATTAAAAATCCTACAATGTGATTTTCTGGATTTTTTTTTGCCTCATTTTGTCTGTCATAGTTGAAGTGTACCTATGATGAAAATTACAGGCCTCTCTCATCTTTTTAAGTGAGAGAACTTGCACAATTGGTGGCTGACTAAATACTTTTTTTCCCCACTGTACATATTACCTCAATTACCTCAACACCGGTGCCCCCGCACATTTACTCTGTACCGGTACCCCCTGTATATAGGCCCACTATTGTTATTTACTGCTGCTCATTAATCTTATGTTATTCTTATCTCTTACTTTTTGGGGGGGTATTTTCTTAAAACTGCATTGTTGGTTAATGGCTTGTAAGTAAGCATTTTACTGTAAGGTCTACACCTGTGACAAATGAAATTTGATTTGATATTTCACCTTTGTTTTTGTAAGGGAAGTAATGAAATGGTATAGGTTTTAATGAAAGTGGTACGCTGTTCAGCTGAATTATTGTAAACATCTTGAATCAATCTGATTCCATTTGACATGATCACTTAGTGCGGACTTTTCAATATGACCCAACCTGGGATTTGAAATCACAACCTCTGGATTTGGGGTGCCCTGATCTTTCTGCTGGGCCAAAGAGTATGTAGCGTTCTCAGAAGGCCCCAACAATGTCATTAGCTATAATAAATCTCTGCATTTAGCAAAAGAGTTCCCTCTGTGGGCCTCCCGAGTGCCACAGCGGTCTAAGGCACTGCATCGCATTGCTAGAGGCGTCACTACAGACCCTTGTGGCAGGTTGGGCGCCTGCAGGCGTGAAATATCATGTCATGTGAAGTGTTCCAAAAACCCAGATTTCACATGTGAAAGATTGTGATCACGTGAAAATTCACATGCGACTTAATGTGAAATATCATTTCACGTGAAATCATGTGTTTTCTCCCTTAAGGTTGCCCAGATTGAATAGAGACTGTGGCTGGAAACTTTTGTCCAGGGATGGCATCTCATGTTAAACACATGTTCCTTTCCTATTATGTATGGGTTGCTTCCATGCTAACCTGTTGTTGTTGCTTTTTTCAGAGGAAAAATGGAAGGTGTTTAATTAAAGAGGGACATTAGAGAAGTGTATTCATATCTGGAGTTGTCAGTTGGCAGAATAATGAAATGGACTGTTTATTCTTCTCTTCCTCTCTCTCATTTATCTTACTACAAATTTGGTTGAGCGCTTCTTGTACTACCGGTACTTCTTGACTGACCATTAGTCCGCTGAGTTAATTGAGAGTTCATAAAAATCTCCCTAAAGGAAATGAAATACATAGCCTAGCGTATCACCTGCATAGTTAAGATATCGACCATCCTGGAGTATTCCTTCCTGCACGCTTCCTCGTACGCATGGCAGTTTTCGTCCTGAGGGTGTGTTTTAGCGTTTTTTCTTGATTAGAGGCTCATTCTGTTCACCTGGAATACCTGCACTCTCTCTCCTTCAGCACTGTGACCTTTTATGAATTAAGAAGCCCAGGCAGGGGAGTTAGAACCAGTCTACCCCGCGGTTCTTCATAGCTACCATGACTAATTAGTAAAGCTCACCTCTCTCAACGGTGGAAGAAATTATTTCTTGTACAGGGAGGGTGGGGGTTGGAGGGTAAATACTCACCTACTGCAAACCGTGAAAATCCACGTCAGTCAGGAGACCTTTAGGGTAGATTTCATATCTCATTGAGTGCGAGCTAGCATGCCTTCGGCCTGTTTCATGTATTTGTCTCCACAGAAGTAAAAATGAGAAAAGGGGAAACGCAGTCTGCACCATGTCTTTCCTCCTGTCACACAATGGTGTGGAAAGGTCAGGCCTAATGAAGTCAGAGGTGTGACCCCTGGTATTCAGTGATGGTGCGCTTGCCCCCACCCCAGTTCACCCCACCAGCCATGTGGTTTAATCCCCATTTGATCCTAATTGATAGGCAATAACACAATCCTTATCCAGGAGCTGTTTTGTCTTCCGCAGCCCAACGTGAGTGTCAGTGACACAAAGTGTGAAAGCGCTAAACCAAATGTGAAATTGATATTTTTCATGTTTGTGTGCTTAAACCCTGCTGTTTTTTAAATAGACATTTACAAAGTGCTGTGTTCAGTTTGTGTCATCTGAGGCTCTTAGCAGGGCTTACTACCATGACCTCCAGGATCCCTCATTGATCTCAATGGTAAAGTTTGTTATAACTTGACCTCTTTCATCTACAACACCATCTTAAGGACGGCTGTACAGCTGTAAACTGTGGGCTATTTACTTACCATTTAAAAATACATTGCTCGGTTTCCCCTATCACTTCCATTGATTGTTAGCTGGCGGTGGCTAAAGTTAGCTGAAGTTTCTAGTGGCTATTTAGAGAACTGAACAATGGATTACAGTTTCTCCTGGCCGATAGACTACTTTCATGGTGAGGAATCATTTAACATCCAGTTGTAAAATACTGAACCTCCCCTTTAAACAAAGTTTTTAATGAGTTGATGTCTTTGGCTGGATTTTGAGGAATCACTTAAAAATGGGGGAAGCATTAATACCATATTATATTCACTGTTACATAGGCCCTCATTTGTCAAACAATCATAACCTCAAACATGAATACATAGCGAATATCATTTTCGTGGAATTATCAATATTAAGGGGATCTTACTGTACAATAACATTTTGTGTCACCTACAGTATGCAAATGTCTGGTGGCGAACCTGCAGTGTTCCGTGACATTTGTGACTGAGCAGTATATTTGGGTGACTGTCATCTCAAATCAAGGGGCACAATTAAAGATGGGTTTATGTTCACGTCAAGTCTTGTGCATATTACAAGGAAGTCTGGTTTATCAACCAGGAAACAAATATAAATATAAAAGCTCATATCAGTAGAATACTGCAGTTTGATGAGTCTAATGTGAAGTTTATGTTTGTTTCCCCATTTCAACCATTTTCCCAAACATCCATCTAGTAGCTTTACTTCCTTCCCCCTTTAAGCATTTTGCATTTTTTTTTCTTCTTCAAGGCGCTCATTGTTAAAGACTTTGGGCACTTTCATTAACTTCGGGACTGTGGACAAACAGTGACGCCAAGGAAACCGCAAGCTATGTTTTTGGGTAGCTGTTATGCATGGGCAACTCGCGTCACACCAGGCTACAATGAAGTTTAGCATATTTCAACTAGAAAGCTTTTCCCACTGTTTTTATGAGTTACTTTTATCAGAAATTGTGTGTAACAAAAAGAAAAGCTGTTTTCAGATGTGTTTCGACAATAAAGCCCCAGGTTTTTTAAATGTTGTGGGGGAAAACAAAAGGGGAGATTAGACTGCCATTTCCACAAGTCTCCTTTAACTAGCACAATTAAGCAGTCTGTTTCAGCAGTGTGCAACAGCACATTTTGGCTGAGAAATGCCAGGTGTCGTGTATGTTCTTGTTCGTTTCACACGGTGACTCGAGTCCCTCCCTGGAACGCCATTCGCAGGTCTCTGTAGGATTGGAAGTTGTTTTCAGTTTGTTTGTTACCAGAAGTAATGGGGAACCATAAGACCCGATAACATCATTTGTTGCTCGGAAAACATTCATATGGAACAAACGCTAATTACGAAGCCAAAATACTGTGGAGTGGGACTGTGCTTATATACTCCATTTGACTGCAGACACCTGCCCTCTTCATGCCACGCTCCCCCAAGTAGTCCCAAAACAGTCGAAGTGAACTGAGTCAGTCTCAGACATCCATCTGTAGACCCCACCCTTACCCTGCAGACAGACAGACACACCCTGCAGACAGACACACACACACACACACACACAATCGAGATGAAATCATAACAGCAATATCACAATGCTGTTTGGCCTTAAAGTATAATTTTCAGAGAAACAAGTCATTAAAAGTGATTACAGTTCAGGATGAACTGATTATCATGGATTCAACGTCTTATTGTTCGGCACACGCTCAGTTCTACCTGGAGGATTATTTGAATCATGTAAAAAATAGTTGTCTAAATATTACTTGTGTATAATCTTATCATGATGCCTGTAGATGCAGACATGTAACTGGCATGTTTTCGAAAATGTCCCTCAATGGCTGGATTTGTTTTCTTTCTAGTCATGGACAACAACATTTGATGAGTTCTCTTGAGATAATTGCAACCTGCAAGAATTTTCAGCCTGTGTAACGATAGATATAGAGACCAGTTTCTGTCCAGTGTCTTTTCAAAGATGGCTGTCCGTTCCTCCGATGGGAATACAATGGATAAGGTCTTGAGGGGCCTCCTCTCTTTAAGGACGGCCGGCCGGTTGGATCCTCTTGTTCTCGCATTGCACCATGTCCGGAGAGATGCCATTCAAATCGCTCACACAGGCCAAGAAAAGACATGGGCCTGTCATTGTTGAGGTAGGAGCTTTGATGAACGTGTTACTATCACCTTCAGATCAACTAGAGATCATTTTGACATTAACCCTCTCCTTTCTACACCATTTGTCAATTCAAAGTAATACATTTTTTCTCTCTCGATTAATTATGAATTAAAATGTATGGTTATTAACAGATGGCTTAAGAATGGCGCTCAATAGCCACATTTCGATTTTTGTTGTTTTTCTGCGGTTATGCAGTAAAAATCCATATTTGCATAAATCCTTCAACATGGTTATAGCCCATCTGACAGAACTCTACACACTGGCTTAATTTGTAGATGCAGATTGGGCCCCAATCTCTGGGCTGAATGTGTGAGGCTTTACTGTATGTTTGCTTATCTGTCCAGCCATCCCATCTATTCAAATAGGATCCCTTTAATTAAAGGGAGGCGCGGCACGCCAGGCTTATTCTCTTCCAGGGACCTTTTCTCTTATTTTGGGGGCCAGATGGTGGAGGGGCACGGAAGCTCCCCTTTTGTGTGGACGGTCCCTGTGAAAAGAGCCTCTTCTCCCTAATGTAATCAGTGGCACCGGAAGGGTCCATTCTGGGCTGTGAAAGGAGACAATTGGGTCTGGACACGTCCAGATTACAGAAACGCAGAGTTCATCGCCCGACCCTGCCCCCTTTGACCAGGGCTATGGCACGGAGGAGCATCAGCTTTGATCAGTGGAGGGTGGAGGGCACTGATCCGACCTGCCCTCTTTACCCTGTACTTGGCTGCTGCTGACACCTTCTTCCGGAAAGAGCCAGGGGGATTGGCCTGTGGTGGTGGGGCACCATGACCTGTCTAGACACTGTCACATGTTGCTGTGGTGTTGCCAAGGGGAAATTATGAACTCTGACCTTAAATGTAGTTGGTTAAGAGTTACTGGTCATCTAAAGGGGGTTGATCCACATAATACACAGTCTTCTGGAAAGGATCACTAGCTTGACAAAAGTTTTCCTGAAGTTTCATTTTATTTGTTTTTATTCATTTAATTGTGTATAAGTCTGAGCAAGAACTGCTACGAAACATTGAAGGGCAAGATGGCATGGCACATATGTGGCGCTAACTGCGCTGACAAGCAAACACATTTCTTTTTTTCATTTGTTTGTTAGCAGATTATACCTGCTCACTTGGGGATGTTTGTGGAAGCATGATTGACTGTATGCTGTACGGGGACCCAGCATTGCAGATGATCTACATGGGAGCATTTTTTCTGGATTTTCAGTATTTTACAGTTGGGACATCAAAGTTTTCAGTAAGTAATCATTTAAATATTTTTGAGATAAATGCGTTCCTTTGGTTATGTGTAAAATAACCCAACATACTTTTGTTCTAGTATTTGAGTAATTTGTGACGTTTTTCAATAATTGTATGTACTAAGTAATACAGGGTAATAGAATGTAAAAAGAAAAGCTTGAACAAAGCTTCTTAATCGACTGAAAGGCATTGCATTGTTTTTGTGCAAATTGACTCTGAAAAGCAGTGTAACTATAGCTTGTATGGAATATTGCAAGGCCACTTCTATTCTTATATTGAGGGACATAAATTGCTGTATCATGTCAAGAGATATCCATTTGGTCTGTTGACAGTTCTGACAGTTAAGCCATCCACTCGAATATATGAGAACAGAATTGATCAAATCTTGTCAAATAATTAAGTTATTACAATATATTTATTGATTCAATGCATAATAGAACTGTTAATAAATGGTCAATATAACGTGTCTACGTAGTTTGTCTATTTCTGTTGTTCCTTGATAAAAAATTTACAAATCTGCGGCACTTGCGTATTTTGGCCTACTATGCACATTTTTTCCAATATCCAAGAAGGAAAACTCATTGTATCGTTAGTACATTAACGTTAACATTTTAGTAATTTCATATACTCTCTTATCCAGAGTGAATTACAGTACTGGTTCCGCGTGGGAATCGAACCCAAAACCCTGGCGTTGCAAGCGCCATGCTCTGCCAAATGAATCGCACGGGACACACATCGTACCGTGATTCTTTTTCGAGTGTGTGATGACCAGTGCCTATTCACTAGCTGCAGGAAACGGTGGTTGTTGTTCCTGTGGACCGCTGGGTGTAGTGATTCTGCCACCCCGCCCTCACGTCTGCCGCTCAGGAGGAGCAGTAAAATAGCATCATGCGGTGGGTGAGACTAGAGAGTGATGCGCTCACCACTCCTATGTGGCTGCTGTGGTACCCTTTCCGTTCACCACACCGAGCTTAGGGGCTCTCCACACGTCTTTAGGTGGTTTTATTCAACTGTTCAAACACGGCGATGTATGAGGGCGAGTTATTATATGAGTGTGTGCTTAGGGAAATAATTATTGCATAGGACAGCACAAGTAGAAGGTGCTGCTAATACAGATGATGGGTAGCCTAGCCTATCACCATTGACTCCGTGACTAGCCGTTCAGAGACTCTCAACGATAGAATTGATGTTGATTTCACCATGGGAACGTGTGGCAGACCGCACACTAGAAGTATAAGGATCTGGATTGGCGAGTAGTGTTATTTGCAAGAAGGACTTTACAGTGGCAGTTTTTGCATTTGTCTAGCAAGTAATTAAGTAACTAGGAACAGTGGGCAAAACTGGTTGAAATGAGGTTTTTAAAACCAGTTTTGCTCACTGGGATACAGTAAACAGTACATCATGCAGTGAGGCTTATCTTCATGCATTGCTATGTTTTTGTTATCAGCAGTTATCAAATGAGAGATGGAGCCAAGTTCTAATGCCCATTTTCACCAGCTCCTCTACTGAGCATAGAGAAGTCTTTCTGGCGATCTATGCTTCATCTACCAGTCAATGTACACAGTAAAAGGGCAAACAGGGATTTAGTTACATAATCATATCTTATTCCTCTTGCGTAACACGGCTGCGCTGTTTTTCTGCAGTATCATGTCTCCAATGAAGCTTCGCGTCACCATAGAACACTGCGTCATTTGTTCTTCCAGAATTGTACTGTACTCAGAAGTAGAATCTGTTTTTGGGGCATAGGAAGGGCATTGAGTGGTCTGAAACATGGTAACCTTTACATTTGGGTCAAATGGGTCAATATATTAGAATTTTGGTTTATTGTGGTGATTATATGCCATTGATGCCAAATGTTGTTTTACAGAATACGACAACAACCCCGATTTGCAGGACTCTTATCTGTTTGCTTCTGCCCCAGCAACTTTGAATGTAGCCTAATTCAGAGATCATTCTTTACAGTCTGTTGATGAATCCCAATTTTGCACTTTTCCTGATAAATGAATCGTTGTGATGCAGTATACAGCGATTTGCCATCCTATCTACACACAATACATAAGAAGAAAAAGATTGAAGCATACGAAACAGTGGTCAAATTAGGCACCCCTGGTAAATATGGTAATCTCATTGGTTCACAATGTATATTTGTGTCTTTTTCTTTCAGTGTGAGAGGAGGATGGCTGTGCTGTGCACCACGAAGAAGATGTCATGCTGAGGATGGGTTTCTGCACTGATGTTTTTGGTGTGATGTAGCGGCAGCTCTCTCACTGTGTCTCTGTTGCCCATGATGCGTAACCATAGAGAGTGATTGACAGCGTGGTCCCTACACAGCAAAGGAGGCCTGAGGTGAGTAGGATGCGCCCTTGGCCCTGCCTGTCTGGCTGCCTTTGTTTCTCCCAGCAACACGGATACATATTACAAAGGACAGATATCATGGAGGTGGATGTCTGCAACCAGCCAAAATGTTAGAAGAATTCTGTTTCGGGGGTATAGAGTAATAAGACAAATGACAACGGTCAGTGTTGAAAGGAACGATGTTAATATGGTATGGACTATGAGAATCCTTAACCTCTCTCGCTGTTTATTCCACGGCTTGGCCATACGAGAGAGCACTCATGACAGTACAGTATAGAAGAAGAATCATGCGCTGACTCCGTTTCCAATGTTTATGATTTGCATGATGTTTCAGTCAGTGTTCCCAAAATGGTGGGTCAGACCCACTCACGTGCCGCGGCCAATCCTTACCAGGGAATGTTGTTTGTGGGGTCCGCAACATATATTGAATGTCTGGAATCCACAGCAAAAAAAAAGTTTGGGAATCGTTGTAGTGTTGCCGAGTTCAACGTTTAGATTTCCACTGTGTTGAAAACGGCACCATGACCCAATCAGTCTGTACTAATCACAATTGAGGTTTATTGGTCAACTCCAATTGATAGACTATTCGGTGTAGAAATGTCTGAGGTGTACTGAAAAATCTTACAGGGGAATGAACATCCTTTCATACTCTTCAATTCCTAATCTGTAATGTAAGTGAAATGTGAATATGCTATTCTATTCTAGAAACCTTGACAAAAAGAAATCACCTACACTGCTGTTGTATTTCACTGCAGCCTTTATAAACATTTAACAGAACGTTTTGATGTGGGTTGTTATGTCATATGTGGACATGTGCATGAAGGTTAAGGAATTGAGGGGAATTGGAGCTAATGCTTTTTTGACGTATGCCTTACAGTTGATCAAGTTGGAATTTGAGTGAATCTGAATATAAGTCATATTTCATGAAGTTGAGTTACTGCAATATACCACAACCCTGTCAATTTTAAAACAGAACCATCAGAACTACTTGATGCTTGATTATTTTCTTGCAATGGTACACCATCAGCCAAACTTCAAATTCGTAAAATAGTGACGCTCTTCCATGAATTCATGTTATGAACGGCCTTCTCCACTTCCGTATTATCGTGTGTACTTTTGCCAGAGCTTCGGTCAATTTCACTTCAGTTCTTGTAAGTTCAGGGAATTCAGTTTTAGAATCAAAATCTGCATAGATCATTTAAGACCATTTTCCGCTTTTTTTATGAATCGCCAGTCTCTCAACAATATCGTAGCATGGTGTTACTTTCATTTTTTTTGCAAGTGAATCAAATCATCCATAAATTGAAATGAATTATATTTGGTGTGCATCAATCAATCAGCAACGTTATTTAATTGGTTCGTTTAGTCCAGAAAGTGTTTTCAACAAGTTTGTAGATTCTTAAAATTCATGAGATATATATTTTTTTAAAGGAAAAATGCCTCCTAGGTGAGAGAACGGGTAGGGTGACCTACAACAGAAAGGGACATAGTATATCCTACATGATTATAACAACCTAATGGAAGTGGAAAGTTCCCTAAAAACGTCTAGCATTACGATGAAAATGATCCCGTGCCTCTTTTTTCAAGGGGTCACTCAAACGCAGTGTGTGAAATGAGAGTTGCTTTCTGTGTGTCTTCTTAGAATGCATCCGCTTCTCATTGTCTGCCCAGTCAACTTCTGCAGGCCCCAGTGCCCTGAGTCTCATACATGAGAGATCAAGGGTTACCAAGGTGCTATTGAGACTGAGAAGGGCTCAATACGAGAGGGGACAAACTGCACCACAAAATACTCATTTCCTTTGCATGTTAGGTGCCCTGGTGAGGATTCAGACAGGGTCACTGACACAACTGCTGGAGTTGCTGTTTGTCTCATCATTGTTCTTAATGAAAACGGACCCAGCTCTGTGTGTGTGCGTGCGTGTGCGCGAGCGCGCGCGTGTAGCTTGATAATGCATTGTGGTGGTTATCCAAGTTGGACCTGACTATGGTCAAGCAGTGCCAGACAGAAGTACCTCATTTAGAAAGGTAAGAGGTTCATCTGTCCACTCGGGTTCTCTCCACAAAGTCCAGTCACTGAGCTCTGGCATTAACTTGTATTCTAACAAGATTAAAATATATTTGTCCTGGGGATTATCACAGTTAGGTGCCCTTTTGCCTTCTTTTTTGCAGTGGTGCGGTGACAGTGGGCTTTGATCTGCGTTGCATGGCAAGGGTCCTGGCTTGGGCCTGGCCATTCGAGTGCCTAGTGTGAAATTGGCCTGATGTCATCCCCGTTCTCCACCTTTTACATCTTTCACCAGTTTTAATTATGTTTCCGCCACAAAGCCCGGGCACCTCGAAGCAGATTCCACTCGGGCTATAGGAAGCATTTAGAAACTATGGTTAAATGTCACAGTAGGGGAGGGGGAGGGCATAGCAGGATGGGTTCCTTTGTAGAAGAGGTAGACAAGGGGCTTTAATACTTTTCTGTTCTTTTTTTTCTTATTCTCGCTCTCTTTCTCTATCTCTCTCTGCCACCTAACTGCCCGTTGGCAGTGAGCGTTTGAAAAGTCCTGTGAACTTTCAAAGCGACGGCTTCTCTTCTCCTTTAAAAAAATGTTTTTTTTTGTTGAAGAAAGCATTTTAATGCACGCGTGTGTGTTCATGCAGAAGTCGCTCACTCTATCAGTTAACTAACCATTCATCTCCATGGTAACCAATAATGTTTTCTTTGGATAGCTAGCTCTTAAACGCTAGCTAGCGCTTAAAATGTTACCTACGAAACCTCAATGTATTGAATCATGCATTATAACTCTGATACAGTTCTCAAGTAAAAGCACTATGGTTTCTAAACCATCTTTTATGGTTACCTTGAACCTTTATACAACAAGCAACAGTTTTAGGGCATAGCAGTTTGTTATTTCTTTGAAGAGTGATGGGGTTTTGATGTTGGGTTTGAAACTTGGGAAATTTTTATGGGAGGTTCCCATCGAAATGTTGCATAAAAAGGTGCAGGAGAGAGTGTGTGTGTGTGAGAGAGGGAGGGGGAGAACCGAGAGAGGAAGAAAGACAGGGGAGTGAGTTTGGGTGAGAAAGTACTGTGTGTAGAGAATGGGTTACTGTGGGCTGGGGGGAATTAGCCACCTGCAGCCATGACAGGAGGCTTTGACCTTCATTGGTCTCTCGCTCTCTCTCTCTCTCCATCTCTCTCTCTCCCTCTGTCTTTTATTCTTTCTCCTTCCCTTTCCCGCCTGGTCACAGAACCACAGACTCCTTTCAGAAGCAGTAAGGACTGACCGTGTGCGAGTGAGACACTGGCCTTTCTCCCATCATGCCAGTCAATGACTGTTATAGGCGTTGTGTTCAAAGACTAGCGGCACAAGTATGGAAATGCAGAGAAAGAAAAGAAGAAAAAAATTTAAGAGCAAAAAAAAGTTAAATGCCTGGAAACGGTCACCGTCCACCACTTTGCCTGGTGCATGTTCTTTTGTTTTGAAACTTTTGCTAACTTTTTTCGGTTGTGTACGGATCGGTAGAGCGAAGGTATCCATCCACAGACTCAGATTATGTTGGCCCGTGATTTGAATAACAAATTTCGTTTTTATTTACGGTGACTTGTCACAGTTTGCTGAATGTACTCTTTCACATAAACATTCTCTACACAGTTTGTAAGATATGGAATTATACAACTGCCATAAAATGTTTACAAGAATACAATCCAAAAAGTACAAAGGAAACTTTCCCACTGGGCACACACTGGTTGAATCAACCTTGTTTCCTTATCCGTTCAATGAAATGATGTTGAACCAACGTGGAATAGACGTTGAATTGACGTTTGTGCCCAGTGGGTTAGAATTTCTCTATTTGTTTTGCAAGCTATATGCTATTTGGGAAATTCATAGATCTGGAAGTATGTAAAAAAAATATATGTTTTTTTTTATATTTTATCAATATCAATATTTTTGGGTCAAGGATGACATGAAACAAAATTATCTCCCAACAGTCCAAATGGAGGAATAGTCCACTAGCTGTTTTGGTTATATTCTGACGATTTGATTGAATTATGTCATAGGCTAGCTCATTTTTTATTACAAATCCGTGTGATTTAAGGCCCATCTGAGTAGTATATGTATATGGCAATTTGGCAAGATTTGTCTCCGTTTGTCTTAGACCTTCAGAAAAGATATCCAATACATTATTTTGTTCTATTTATGGGTAATGTTGTGATTATTCTAATCACGATAAAAGTAAAGTACTCAAATGTGATGTGTTTTGAATTAGTATGTTTGTGTCACCTGTACTGACTAACCTATGTGATGACAACACAAACCTCTGGGAACATAAAGATATTGGATGAAATTCACTTTTTTTTCACAATTGTTCATGAGCAAACATAAGACCTACTTGGAACTTACACTGAGTGTACAAAACATTACGAACACCTTCCTAATATTGAGCTGCACCCCCTTTTGCCCTCAGAACAGCTTCAATTCTTCGGGGCATGGACTCTGCAAGGTGTCGAAAGCATTCCACAGGGATGCTGGCCCATGTTGACTCCAATGCTTTCCACAGTTGTGTCAAGTTGGCTTGTTGACCTTTGGGTAGTGGACCATTCTTGATACACACGACAATCTGTTGAGCGTATAAAACCCAGCAGCGTTGCAGTTCTTGACACACTAAACCGGTGCACCTGGCACCTATATCATACCCCATTCAAAAGCACTTGAATCGTTTGTCTTGCCCATTCACCCTCTGAATGGCAAACATACACAATCCATGTCTCAATTGTCTCAAGGCTTAAAAATCCTTCTTTAACCTGTCTCCTCCCCTTCACCTACACTGATTTGAAGTGGCCAATAAGGGATCATAGCCTTCACCTGGATTCACCTGGTCAGTCTATACCATGGAAAGAGCAGGTGTTCCTAATGTTTTTAACCAGCACAGGTTGACATTTACGCATTCAGCTTTGTTGTGATATTTCTATTTTATTGTAGGCCTTGTGTCACATGAAAACAATATTTTGGTCATTATTTATTTGTATTTATGTAGTAGTCTTATTGGTCAGGTAACTGTAGCGTCACTGGTCTTCAGAAGGGAGTGTCATTTTGGGTGTTACACCAAATAATAGGGTACGACTCATGTACCGTTCTGGGCTGGACCTAAACACTCAGGGGTAGTAATAGTACCAACACATGGTGGACACATTCAATTCATGTAAATATACTCGATTTTAGATTTTTTTTTTGCATTTTGTCATTGACCTTTTTTGGGCGAAAGGTTACTTAGAATGACTCTTTGGTCAGCGGTGTTGCCAAAACAGTGACGTCATCCACAGGGATCCAGTCCTATTTTGGCAATGGAGGGTCACGTTTTCTTTCCGATATTTCTGTGTTTGCATAGTAATGCCCACGTCTCATAGACGTTCAATTGTCCTTGACTGTGGATAATAGAAAAATGAGGATGCTAGATCCATTTTTAAGTGTATCTTTGAGGTTTATTGACTTTTCTTTTCCAGTTTTTCATGAGGCAGTTAATTACACAATTAATACATACATGATAATTATGTACATTATACCAAAGAATACGTTGAACATAAAATAAAAATAGCATTGTATAATAATACAACTCCGTGTTGTAATTTCATTTCAACATATTCATCTATAGATAGATATTCGCTGATGAGGAAATTCAATATGTCACACCAGCAGTTTTCATGAAGGCAATAATCTTGAATCAAATAGTCTGCATTTTGAAGTAATACTGCTTCTCTGATTCGGCACAGTTCTGTTTCATAAAAAAGTTCTCGCTTGAACTTTAAGGCAAAGTGTGTTCAGTTTGGTGGATTGTAATTCACACACACTTTTTGCAGATACACAACAAAACAATTCAAAAGGCAAAAGTCCACAATTTGGTATGGATAGTCTAAAACTTAGCTTGATCATACTCTTGTCGACAAAGACAGAAGTTTATAAACACAGTTATTTGCCCAAGTACAACAAATTGCAGCTTTCATGCAAAGGCCCCATAAACCATTTTCAAAGAGAAGTTATTGCAAGATAAACAAGTAGTGTAAATACCTCAGAAATCTACTCTAAAGCAACACCGTTCATTGGATAGATTTTTTCCCCTCAATATAATATATATAAATACACATATGAAATCCTTTCAACAACAATAAAAGAGATTTTCAACAATTGTTATACAGTCACTAATGGTTTTGTCTGTTTTTTTAATGATATATATGTATATTAAATAAAAATGTATATAGAGAAAGAACTCCATGGGACATGTAGTTGACAGCCTACATCAGATACTTTGTGCCTACTTTTGATCAAATAGGCCTATAATACTTTCAGCCAAGAGTCACTATGCTACAGAGTTGTCTCCCACGTTATAGGCAGCATTATAATCATTCAAAGCAATTTTCTACAAAATATGATTTATATTGCTCTTCAAAAACGATTTATAGAGGCCTTGGTACATTGATATAACACAGAACACGCACATGTTTCATGGAAATGAACTTGGCTTAGATGTTGTTATGAGACAAAACTCCATTTGTATCCTACGTATTAGCAATGTATGTATTATGTTTGCTAACCAAAACATTGCTACCCAACCACGTCTGTGGCTATATGAATTTTCCAAAAATAGTATTAAAATCCATCTACTTTTCAATTAAGTCTGCACATCACTGACACTCAAAACCCTTGCTATGTCCTTTTTACACTAAACCTCAATAAAACCATAATAACCATGGGAATAAAATATCTTGTCAGCAAATGTATTAAGATTCACAGTTGCCTGGATGCAGCAGAAAAAATTCTTTGGACTTAAGCAGGTTGTTTTTCACTTCACTGACAGATCTCAACGTCAAGTGCCAGATAAAGGCGCTATAATGTAAAAAATGACAATGAATAGCAATATAAAATGAAGTGTATAACAAGCATTTATACTTTTCCTGGAAGAAAAACGACACACGTTACAGGAGATTGAAAACATACCTTTTTACAACATATTTTTATAGACATGATATTGCAGAAATATCTCTATATATTTATCAATTTATGCTGGTATATTCTATACACTGGCCCTTTATTCGATGAAATTATTGCATTGTAAATATACTGATCTGTATCTTTCTCGAAATTAATCGCTGTCTGATTTGTCATCTTTTGACGTCGTAGCATGATTGTACAGTCCCTGTGCCATCAGGTGCAAGGCTAGGGTGTTTTTTGCGCCGGTGGCCTTCTTGATTTTTGCCCTTTTGTTCTGGAACCAGATTTTGATTTGAGATTCGTTAAGGCCGAGTTCTTGCGCCAGGGACTGTCGCCTTTGTTCGGTCAGATACCGGTTCGTTTGAAACTCTGTTTTTAGTCTTTGTAGCTGTTCAGCTGTAAAGGCCGTCCTTGGTCGCTTGTCCTCTTTGCTGGCGGTGGTTTTCTTCTTTGGTTTTCGAGATCTCGGTCCTGTATTTTAGAAAAAATATTGTTATTAGCCAAAACCAATCAAAATATGAAATGTGAAAGATTGGTGTAGCCTATAGGATATAAGTGTTCCAGTTACTAAAACTGTGCAGTAATACATACATTAATTAATGAATTTAAGCCCTACTTATTTATTTATTATTACACTGTATGCCAATAACTCGTGCAATCGTAAAATAAATTGCTCCAAAAGGGTTCTTCGGCTGTCCTCTTAGGATAACCATTTTTGGTTCCAGGTAGAACCCTTTCCACAGTTCTACCTGGAACCAAAGTGGGTTATACCTGGAACCAAAAAAGGGTTATTCAAAGGGTTTTCCTATGGGGACAGCCGAAGAACCCTTTTAAGTTCAAGATAGCCCCTTTTTGTGTTTTGTGTTTTGCCAATGCAAAAATAAGAATTTGAGTGTTCGTTTCACTGCATACCATTCCATATCACACAAGAGTTGTCAAAATAGTGAGGAATAAAGACTAATATTGATAATGTAACCGTAGATCCGCACTTATTTACGTAGAACAATGCACTGGAAGATATATAGATGGTAGGTAGGCCTATACCGATGGGGCATGTCGGTTCAGTAGTTTGTTATGGTCATTGGAGGATATTCTGAGTAGGCCTGAAATATATCACCACAACTGGAACTCCCATCTCAAATGCAACTTAATGAATAATATCAAATATATATTTTTCGTAAATAATTGTTTATATTATACTCTTCATTTTATATACAGTTAGGCTAATAGCCTATAGGCTTGATGATGTCTAGTGGAATACATTGGCCTGTATCGCAGCCTATAGGTTGCTTAATTCGACCTTTGGCTGTTGTTAATTACTTATTCAAGTTTGCACTTTGGTGGGTAAACATGATGGGTTGTAATTGAGTAGTAAAAAATCGTCAGCCCAAACTATTTGATAAAAAAACCAAAAAGTGGTGACGTCTGTTTGGGCAAGTAGGTCTGGATGACTATCAAAGAGATTCTTCAATACATTTGGAGCTCGCTGGAGATGATCAACCAACGTACAACGTTTTAAGATATGCAGCCCATGGGGATACCATCGAATAGTAGTCTGGTTCATGCGATCAACGTTACATAATGCATGAGAACATTGTGTACAATACGATTTTTAGAAATGAACGAAAATGCATTCGAATATTTGAGTTTTTACACAAGTAGAATATAGAATAATGAAGGAAACGTTCATGTTTTATGTTCTAAATATGCTAAATATTTAGAGACCCAGGCAACTCCGTTGTGAAATCTCATGCATAAACAAAAAGAGTGGATTTGCACGACAGAATTGTCGAGGAAAAGTACCCTATAAAGTAATTTAACCTATTGTATTTTATTTCATAATTCTTTGAAATACTTATTGTTTGTGCCCCGATGTTTATAGTAACCTACAGTAGTAGGCTAACCTAGTATTACATTGGCTATGATCTAGCTAGCCCAAAGCAATAGCCATCGCAATGACGGTATCATATTCGTATTATGGGGTTATAATTGAAATACTCATGAAAAAAACAAAATTGTATGAGGCTATTCCAAAATTCGAAAGATTACTATTTGCCCCGCACACTATAGGCTTTTAACATTAATGTGTAGACTTCCAATACCCCTGCGTTTGCACATTTCAGTTTTAAAGCAATGCAAGATGCTATTTTGAGCGGCTTATTTAGTCTTGAAATTGTGCCCTTATTCAAACTCGTGGCTATTCTTTAGCGTTCTAGAATATTGATAGGCTATCGGCTCTTATGCTTTTATTATTAGTATGATGTTTTCATCGATACACTTTGAAGATTTTGCAAGGTTAGAATCTTCTATTTTCAATTGTTCTGATCTTAAAACAGGCGAATACTATTTGCCCTCCTTTCCTGGAAGAACTCGGTCAAGGCGTTTGAGGTCAGTGTTACAACGGCCCGGGGTATTTCAGGTTACAAAGACGAGGGAAAATAATCCTAGCCTACCTGATGAGGGCCTGTCCGAGTATCTGGTGCAGTACACCCAAGCTGGCCAGAGCATAGGTGGTTTGGATGGTGTATTTGAGCTGGCTTGAGAACTATCCGAGTCCGAGCTTAGGCACTGATCTCCATTCTCCCCGCGGGGTTTCAGGGGCTCTTCGGTCGCTATTTCAGCCTTCTTGGCCACGCCGCCTGGATGAGGAGTGGAAGTTCCCTCCGTTGGCACAGTACTCCCCACTTGCTCCGTTCTTGGAACAGCCGGGCTATGGTTCTCTCTGGTAGCGTGACTATTTTCTTCATGATTTATGTTATCTTCTTTTTTCCGCCCAAAGTCCGGCCGTAAGATATTATCGATGAAGAAATTGGTGACTCGATGCGGGATCTGCTGCAGGTTGCCCGGCGCTTGTAATAGAGGGAGTATCACTCTGTTTGACTCATCCGCCGACCCTTGGCGCACCGCATCTCTGTTGCTATGATCATTTTCTTCCATACTGATACACTTTCCAGTTTTCTTTCCTTAACCCCTTTATTGCTCTCCCGCACCGAAATGAGCGCAATCCACTTCTGTGGGAGGCGGAGCTTTTTAAATGTTTGAATAAAGGTTTTAAAAAATAAAAAATAAAGTCAAATCTTGTTGAGTGTGCTGGACACCATGCAACCCTTTGCGATAGTGCCCACAGACAAAACCATAGTTTTGGTCATATATTCCCAAACTTGGCTATCCTATATTGTTGCACTGGATAGACACCATTTGTCATTTGCCCATCCAATTTGGTACTATTCGTTTTCAGTCTATCCAATACAAGTGCTTCAATTACTAAACTAAGGGTAAATAAAGAGGCTTCTGATCTTGAAATACGATCACTGGAGTTTTGTTCTTATTTTCAATACGAGCCCCCAAGTGACGTTGCAGCCGTTATCCCAGACACGTGCCTTGAACCAATAGACTGGGAGAATGTTTACCACGTGACAGTGACTCGTGAATAATCGACAAACGCCCAATCTCTCCTTTTTAAAGGAAAGGCGTTCTGGAATAAAACGACATACCTACACTACATTTCTCTTATGTTTGATTTACTATTATATTGGTGAATTTGTATTGTAGTTGGAGGTTAATGTTTTCCATTCATGCGTAATGCATGCTTAATCTGGAAATGGTCAAACGCCTTTCCATAAAAATAATTATATTGAAATAGACTAAAAATGTAATTGTAAGATTGGGCAAAATATGGAGAGTCGGTTAATAGCCTGCTGTGTGAAGTTCGCATGTTATAACTATTTTGTTTTGGGCATGTAACTAGTAGCTTAGTATCGAAGCTGTAACCAACTACTATGGAGCATTAGGGATAGCCTCTGCAACCAAAATTGGACGAGGGATACCGGAGTCTGTATGGCTCATATTGAAGGAGACTGCTGTACACTGTGTTTGGGTGTTTTACATTTAGGGTTTTTAACTCGGTGCGTTTTTTATTTGGGACGTTGTGAACCTCATATTTAATATTGCGGATTTGTCTCGCATGCATCATGACATTGACAGGGCATTGACCATCCCAGGTTTCTAAAGCCCCATCATTAATGGCCAATTCATGCAATCTCATAACCAGTCATGCAATAATAGCCAGTCATACAATCTCGAAATCCTTTTCATCTCTTCATGTGCTCTTTCATGATTATATAAAGGTTAAAAGCATAAATGGGTCGCTAGCCCTTTAAAAAAATATGTTATGCAAACAAACTGTTGTGTTCACGGTGCACATGATATAGAGTCGCGCCAAAGACAAAACTTGGGAAAAACTTTACTGACCAACTCCTTGGCTGTTTTCGCTCAAATCAGGATTCACAGCGTGCCTTGCCGTAGTCGCCAGAGAGAAGTTGCTATTTGATCTGAAACGTCATGTTGGCTACGCAGTGGGTAAAACGGCGTATGAGTGAGCGTATTTAGCATTGGACCCATAGCGTTTGTCAAATTTAGGTGAAAAATAACTTAATTGTGGAACTGTGTTTTCAACCTCTTCTGGGCCAGTGGGCCTATCTGATGTAAATTATTGTCAAGGTAATGGTAACGTGTCTCATTTCTAATTATTTGTAGCTAGGTAGCATAGAAATGTTAAACTTGTGGAATTTCACAATTAAGCGGAACATGTTGGTCTATAATTTCAACTCAGTCTCCCCAAAACGAAAGGTTTTTATTATTGGTCAACTCGTGCGTCCGAACGTTCGTGGATGGTGGAAAAACTAAGAGTTTTTATAGAGGACGGTGGAGTTACTCTCCAAGAGGGCGTTTTAGAATGACAGTACCTCTTTGGTGTACTCTATAATTAGGCCACAACTTTTTAGGCATTGTCCTGCGGTAAATGGCCTGGCCTTTCACTGTTTCAAAAACAGTTGGCTGACTGTGCCCTATTTTGTTTGCGATCTATTGTGTTTCTATTGTTTGCACTTTATGTACACGTTAAAAAATGAAAGCGTGCCAGCTCTACAGAGAATGCATCTCGAATAGGCCTACACATTTTCTTCAACATTGCGTAGGCCTATTGGCTCATGCAAAATGGCCAAATCATGTGAGCCCCGCATAGGCCTACTTGAACGACAGTCATTTTGACCAATAGACTGGTGGTTTCTGTTAATAAATTCCTACATTTCAACCATAGAGCGATCTCCATACGTCACCCATTGTATAGCAGTGCCTGTCTGACAATAGCCTATATGGTTGGGAGCGGCGGCGGTCCATGAACCATGCACAAACACCACGCAGTGTCCATCTTATCTCTCCAGCTGACGGAGTGAAAGTTCTGAGTAAAGGTTGTAATTAGATAGCCCACTCTCATGCTGTGATTGTTTCTCACTTGTGAGGAATACCCAGATTATCCCGAGCACTAATAAATGAGCAGGAGACAATGGCGGCCAGACAGGCCCGCTACCCCCTCCGCCTCTCGCTGCTCTCGCTGTCAGCCACAGCAAAACAGGGCTGGCGTGGAAGAAACCTCACGATTTCAAGTCAAGAGTCATACAGACCAGACCACAGCCAATTATAAATAGGGTGCTTCAATAGGCCTAATGGATGTATTAAAGATGGAATAAATGTCGTTTTAATGCGTTTTGTTTTGCAGGCTCTTATAGACCGCATAGTCCTATAGGCCTATACATGTCAATATTGAAGGGCTACATTGGTTGTTCTTGATAGATTCTATTAGACAGTATGGCATCGTATATCCCTTAATTGGTAGATTTAATCTATTTGTGGTGTATCACCCTGCACCCGGTTAACAGACTTTTCTTAAAATGTTGACATAGGCTACCTCACATTTTCTTTCTACCTTGCACCTTATACGGGTGCACATATTCCGTTATTTGAGTTATGTTGCCTAAAAGTTATGGGAAATTAAGTCCCCCCCAAAATGTTAGGCTACATTTGATGTCTTATTATTTTATAGTTCCCAACATCGTTTCGTGACCCAGAATCCGTTTTTCGTTGTAGGTCTATATTGTTTGGAATTGTAGCCTATAGTTTTTTCTTGTAAATAATGGTTACTAATTCAGTGTGGATGCGTGTAGCCTATAGATCTTTTGTATTAAATGCATGGCTGAATTAGACATTCAGATTTGTATTTTTCTATTTAACAAATTCTTATTTACAATGACTACCCCAGCCAAACCCTAACCCCGACGACGCTGGGCCAATTGTGTGCCGCCCTATGGGACTCCCAATCACGGCCGGTTGTGATACAGCCTGGAATCGAACCAGGGTCTGTCGTGACGCCTCTAGCACTGAGATGCAATGCCTTAGACCGCTGCGCCACTCGGGGGCCCAGATAGGCCCATAACATGATAATAAACGTGCATTTGGCCACAACCTTCTTAGCAGAGTCTTTACCTATCTCTGCAATATGCCCTCGTATGCATTTACGCGTTGTGCATATCATTTCGCTTTATGATTGAGATCGTAACCCATCTCTCGTAGCATATGGTAGGCCGACATGAGATGTATGGGTTAGCATTGTGTCAGTTTGGCAATAACGCCCCCTTTAAAAAGTAGTGAGATTCGTAAAGGGGTATGCCGCATTGCATTGACATTTGTATTATGCCTGAATGTGACATCATTCTGGTTATCATGTTTTGTTGTTGTTTGTGTTGTGAACATTGCATATAGCGTATTAGTCTGCTGGTGGTCAATGCCGCAACACGAGAGCTCACACCTGGTTTGCAAACGGTATTTGATTTACTAAAGATTTCTTGGGTATTCGCACGTCCGCACCAGTCTAATCCCCCCAGACAAAACATCGCGCCCTGACAGCAACCCTATACCTTTCCCTGAATGGACACTGGCCCGACGAAGGAAATCAGATATTTACTCAAAGGAGTCAATTTTCAACGAATTCCAAAGGATTTATTCTTTAAAACACCTATTGCAATAGTTGGCAAAAAAGAACGATGGTAATCGGCAAAGCAAAAGCCAGTGCATGTCAATTATGCCTCTTATGGGTATAGTAGGCCTTATGCTTTCATGCGTTCCGGAACCTGATAAATCTAGGTGTAGCCTCGTTAAACACTTCCAATGAAAAGTTTGTCACTCATGACATCAATTGAGTCTGTTTATTGTATATTAACACAAAATAAAAGACAGTCCGTAGGTTATTATGAACATTAAAATGTAGCTGTAATCCTAACCAATTTTGTTAAAATGGGAAAGAAATGTTTCTTATGTAAATGATATTAGCTAATAACTCATTTATGGTTATGTAAAATGGATGTTTTGCATTTATATATTCATGTGCTCCTTCAGGGAAGGTGGAAATATTGATAACCCTTAAGGCCATGCATGCATACAACCCAAACCTGTCACATTTCTACAGAGCTGCAGTGTGCCTGCTAAATGACTAATAAAATGTTCTGCAAATGTTTATTGTAGACTAGCCTATAGCCAACATGAACGGAGAAGTAACAATTCACTGAATTCAGTCCAAGACTGTCTACTTTGGAAGATGCTGTGGCCCCAAAAAATCAGTGTTGATACATTTCATAGGAACTACCAATTCTGCATACATAATGTGTCTGCGTATACAAGATACTTTTTAAATTGACATTGGTTAGGTTTGGTCTACGTGTGCGTATGCGTGTACTGCAAACCGTCCTGAGTACCTAACCCTATTTTTCCTGTTTTTCTTTTGGCTAGGATTTTCTGAGAGGTCACAAGAAGTTACTGCCATGGATTGAGAACCTCAACTACAAAAGGTGAAGATGCACAGGGAAGGATTTGTGAATGGACGCTGTGCACGGTCTATGCTAGATCATAGATGGGCTGTGAGACCGTTGCAGTGGTGTAAAGTACTTAAAACTACTTTAAAGTACTACTTAAGTAGTTTTGGGGGGTATCTGTACTTTACTATTTATGTTTTTGCCAACTTTTACTTTTACTTCACTACATTCCTTAAGAAAATAGTGTAATTTTTACTCCATACATTTTCCCTGACACCCAAAAGTACTCGTTACATTTTGACAGGAAAATGGTCCAATTTACACACTTATCAAGAGAACATCCCTGGTCATCTCTTATCTGGCGACTCACTAAACACAAGTGCTTCATTTGTAAATTATGTCTGTGTTGGAGTGTGCCCCTGGCTATCCGTCCCAAAAAATAACTGTGCTGTCTGGTTTGCTTAATATAAGGAATTTGAAATGGTTTATATTTTTACTTTTGATACTTAAGTATATTTAAAACCAAATACTTTCAGACTTTTATTCAAGTAGGATTTTACTGGGAGACTCACTTTTACTTGATTATTTTCTATTAAGGTATCTGTACTTTTACTCAAGTATGATCATTGAGTACTTTTTTCACCACTGGACCGTTGCAGATGTGCATTATTCGCCACCCGCCCTCTCCCACCCCGGCCACCGTTCCTCCCTATGAATGGGGTCGCTAAGATATCAGCTCTGTCACCAGGGGTCGGGCAAAAGCCGCGAGCTTCCGGTGCTCTTTAAAAACCGGAAAGCACGTCTCTCCCATTTGATGAATCTGTATAATTTCTGTGATTTGTCTCGGTGAGAGCTGTTTTTTTCATCCTAGGTCACTCAAGAGCAGAACAGTCAAATCACAGTCAAATCCACACGCCATCAATCCTGGCCTAAAACATCCCTGTCTTTGTTTTTGCTTATTCTTAGTAGCCTAACTTGAGTGTTTCCAGATTTCTATGAAATATGACCTAGAATAAATTACAACATGAGTGAAATAGTTTTCCTTCCAAAATGTTTTAATTAAGTATGTTAAAACGCAGGTTTCGTGTGTTTGTATGGTGTGGGCATACCCTACCACAACAACAGAATGATTTGGGCATGCATATAAGGCTACCTGTCATGAAAAATATTTAGTGCGAATAGACCGCTGATTGGGCAGCTCAGCCAATGAGCAACATGAGCCGTCGTGTTCTATGAGGAAATAGCAAGCATTTTTGAAACGTCTGTTTGAGATATTGCAGGTTAGCGTTTTTCGTCATGAATCCTGTTCTGGAGGCAGCTCTGCAGAGTGGTTACTAGCTGGCCCAGCCACAAAGTAATAAAATCACAGTTTAAACCTAAAGTACACTGCTAACCCTAAGGCCTAACCATAACCTGAAATTATGACCAAAAAGCGAAGTTATGTTTCTTGGATTTTTACAATATTGCCAATTTTGACTTTGCAGCTTTCCCATCTAGCGGAAATCGCTCAGTGCTGCCTCAAGGACAAGACTCGTCCCAATAAACGTCAACCTGCGTTTGAGATACAAGTTTATGTTTTTTAAGTGTTTTTTTTTTTTCTTCAATTTATGTTTTGGCCACAAAAACGAGTATAGGACGAGTCAACAACATTACTTGGGGATGAGTTCTCAGAATTTTTACTTTTAAAAGTGAGATTTTCATTGGACAGTTAACTTTAACTCAAAGTTAATCAAAGGTGGACTGTAGCCTGTGTGACGGGACCAGAGGTTATAGCATATATTGAAGCTCCAAAATCCAGCTTCGATTCTTTACCCTATATGTAACCTAAATTATTGAGGGGTGTCCCGTCCCCGTTCTTTGTTTTAGGATAAATGTTTCCTCGAGCACACGGACCGCATCACCGTCGGGGTCTTGCCAACCGAATGGCCACTTGAAACTGTTGGGTGGAGATCATTTATAGGTTCAATAACTCTTAATCCGTCTGATCGCCCTGGTGTATATAAGCCTCCTTTGAATTGGGATTGTTCTGGAATCTGTTCGGCTTTCAGCATAGAGGTCCTAATTGAGTTTACCGCAGCCCTGACTGCTGCATCCCCCGAACACAATTAAGGCCTTGCTCAGATAAAGCTAACTGAACGCCAGTCCCGTCTAGAAAGAATGCACTTTTTCAACAGTAAATTCGTTAGACGTTTATCTCTTTGGGGAAGATGGTGTGTAATGAAGCGGTGTATGTTGCAAAACAGCGTTATAACGGCGCATAGCCTATACATCAAACTGTAAACTGCAATGCTATATTGACTCATGCGATCAATGAAGTTTTATTTATTTTTTTCTTCTTATTTACATATTTTATATATGTTTTTTGAGATTAAGATGCAGACAATTTTGGGGTAAACAATTTATAGCTTTGGTAAAGTCAGTGTCCTCTATTTAAAGTTTAGAGCCACAAGAAACACAATAAGTATGGTGGTAATATGGCCCATATTTGAAACTTACACACTTTCGTTCCTTCCTTAACTGCAGTAGGCCAAGGCTATCCTAAAAAGTGCCACGGATGTAGGTCTAAAATCAATGCCAAACAAGAAATGTTGTGCAATGCCTATATGTTAAGGGAGACAGTATGCTGCTAATAGCTTTGCTTCCTTCACTGTCCGACTGCCCCATACTGGTCTCGAACCAGTGATCCTCTGCTTCGCATCGCCTTGACAACGTTCCAACGGGTTGAGCCCCTATACAAGTAATTTAAAACTGAGATCACACGCATTTTTCTTTAATTGATGGTGAATGTTTTTCGCTGTCAATCAATACTCAACGCAAAGACAACATGCTTGTAATTTTTTTTTTTTTGCAAAAGCATCAGGCTATGATTTCTGGTCTAATTTGATATTCTTCTAATGTGGTCAGAAATCCTGTTAAAGTTGTGAAAATACATTATCACAAATGTGTTCCAAAAGAATACAGAAGGCTGAGCTGTCATTGTCATATGCGTTTCTATTTATGACAATTGAACCAAGAACTTATAATAATTATTTCTATGTATATCATACCACAAATATGCCTATGTGTAAAAATATAGGATTACATTTACTAATTTCAGTTTTAATGCCAGGGTCAAATGAAGGTAACACTTTACATGCAATTAGTCTGTTGTGTTTTTCGTCCTGATTCAGAATATAATTTTTGTTGCAGTGCATTTTGATAATCAAGTATATATAGCACTTATCAGTTATTAGTTTGAGTTCCACTCATAGCCTTTAAGGACATTTTGTATGGGCCATAAATGTTTGGTGATAAAAAGTACCCTACTAGTCTACAGTGTAGCCTAATGGTAAGGTTTAGGATTCGCTTGAGTGCTATGTAGTTAACTTTTAGTAACATTTGACTAAATTGCTATAGTTTTTCCAATATTTTTTTTATTAAAGATTTATTTGACTTCATGTTGTAGGCCGATTTCATCACCACTCTTGGAGCCTTGCCATGTTGACGTGTGTATTCTCCAATGGTAACATATAGGCTTACCTACCTCGCCATGTTGATGAACACCAAAAGCTCGCCTATACACATCTACGTTTATACAGCCGGACAGCCAGACGTTTCACGTGTCACGACGTCTTACTTGTGACAGTAAAGAATAAACGCCACGTGGTGGCTATTTCCATGAGGTTAATGGCTTCAGACTCTGCCATGTAGAACACGTATCATGCAAAGTGACGGGGCACTTTATGAACTTGATTAATGGCATTTGGCACTGAACATTTTCTCACTAATAAAACCACGTCGAGATGAACAATATACCCATGTAATGTAAACATGCTGAAAGATCGATAGCACACAAGTCCAACATCAATAAAGTAGAGGTATTTTAGGTTACCTGTTCCAACTTCTATAACTTCTATGGCGGGCTACCGCACACGCATATGGCCCTTGAATCCTTGCCTCGTGTACTGCAGTATCCCCGACGCCTCGCGCGTTTTAGATGGTAGAAATGCCTCGTGCACCTGTCCAAGGGGGTCTGCAATTGATTACAAGGGACCACGACAAGTGGACAGCTGGGAAGCACTTGTTACTCAGAAGCCACTTCCACAAGACTATTAACTCAGTGTACTGGTAACTGCAGCTGCCTAAAGTTGGTAAAATGGTGTAAAATGTTGTAATTTTGTAAAGTAATTAGGCCTACAGTATGCATATAGGATTTGCGTAAACCATTGCGTAAACTATTATCATAGGTCTTCGATAATGGTTAAGCGTAAAAGTTATGGGCAACTATCGAATATGTGCACTGAGAGTTCGGCTATAGGCTTACTCAGCTTTTTTGCACCTGGCCATTCGACATATGTATTAAAACCTTTGCGATAGTAACTCCTACACATCAACAATAAAACACGAATATATTATATTTTCACTAGATATATATATATATATTGCTTCAAGCTCTGGTATAGCCTTATACATTTATATAGGCCTAAACTCAAATGAATTAATTAGCCTAAAGCATGTGAAAAGGTTAATGTAACAGCACTGTGGAATCAGAAAATGAAAATAGCATAAAGGAACAATTTTATCCTAACCTTATTAGTGCGTCCGCGTCTGTTTTGGACAAGCACGCTCATCGAATGTCTCACCCAGTCACAAATGTGAGTGGCCAGTTGCGATATGCTTTTAGGTCCAGCTTACTTGAACTTAGGAAAGAGGTCAATCGTTATGAGAGGCTATTCGAACCCTCTTCTTGTGTGGCATCATGCCCCTGCACTGTCCCCAGTTTTAACTGACCGAAATAGTGCTGCAGGATCTCATGAAAGCACATTGCTCGATGACGCACCTTTCACCCCTCTCTCCACCCGAATAGTTTTTACCCCCAACGGTGAAATGGGGTGATGGTGACTTTTAACATCGACAGGTGGTATTCGTAAATGACCTCATTCCACAACGATGTTTCATTACACTGGTGTCAGAAGTGAGATTATTATTATTATCTGATTTATAACTTGAGTGACTTGAAAGATGATTTTCGTGATAATAATATATGCCTAATCCGTCTGATTTTGCAGGTGATAAACTGGGTAGCATATACTATCCTTGAACTTGACGTGTTGCATATGTTAATACCACATGTCACACTTTAAACGAATGATAACACAAAGAGCTTTACAGGGCATAACTTCTTAAGAGCACAACATAAATGTTTTACAAATAATACACGTTGACCTAAATTGTTTCTAAGAAATTCATGAAAAGGCAGAGATGGTTGCCAAAAATAAACCATTGTGAAGGTTTTGTTACTAACACAATCGGTGCTGAAGTCATTCTGAAACTTTTAGAAACTTTTTAAGGGGGTTTTTATGCTGAGAACTCGAGTGAGATTTCTAATCCATTACACATGGCTAATAACGTATTAACTAACTTTCTGCACGGGTGCATGCTTGCCGGGCGTGTGTTCGTTATATCAATGACCAATAAAATATCACTCAATTATGACTCCAGACAGTTTATCTTGTTCTTTTTTTGTTGTGGTAAATTTATTTTCTACATGTCTTATTTGTTTGGAGCGTGGAAGCCCTATGACATGATCATTGTGTTTGCACAATTTCTGGGGGGTGAATGATATTTACATGCCTTTTGTGGATGATATTTACATGAATATCATTGTCTGAGCATCGATTATTCAAAACCCTGGAACGAAAAGGCGCACATTGATGAATTATATTTACCAATGCAGCGCCACGTTTCAACTTCATTAGGTTGTAATATGCTGGGCCGATTTACCAGACGCTAATCCGCACAGTAATATGCAACACTGTACATGTATGCACACATTGAATGTGAGCTTGTGTTGTAATATGAGATGTGTGTGTGCTTTGTGTTTAATTTGCACTCGAAAGGATTTGTTTGGATGAGATGCATCATGTGGCATCACCAGTAGCGGAAGAGAAAACCCTTCATCTCCATTTATGCATGTTGAGTTAAAATACATGGTATATATTTACATTTATATTCTATTCACTTCTATCACTGCCATTCTTGTGGAATATTCTCACATATTGGTATACTCACAGCACTTGCTTGAGGGTTCCACTTAACTATAAAGTAGTTGTATACACTGAGTGTACAAAACATTAGGAACACTTTCCTTCACATAGACTGACCAGGTGAATCCAGGTGAAAGCTATGATCCCTTATTGATGTAATCTATTAAATAAACTTCAATCGGTGTAGATGAAGGGGAGGAGACAGGTTTAAGAAGGATTTTTAAGCCTTGAGACAATTGAGACATGGATTGTGCATGTGTGCCATTCAGTGGGTGAATGGGAAAGACAAATGATTTAAGTGCCTTTGAACAGGGTATGGTAGTAGGTGCCAGGCGCACCGGTTTGAGTGTGTCAAGAACTTCAACGCTGCTGGGTTTTTCACACTCAACAGTTTCCCATGTGTATCAAGAAGGGTCCACCACCCAAAGGACATCCAGCCAACTTGACACAACTGTGGGAAGCATTGGTGTCAACATCAGCTAGCATCCCTGTGGAACGCTTTTGACACCTTGTAGAGTCCATGCCCTGACGAATTGAGGCTGTTCTGAAGGCAAAAGGGGTGCAACTCAATATTAGGAACGTGGTCCTGATGTTTTGGACACTCAGTGTATTCATCATACTTTAAATGCTTAGATGTTAATTTTCTGCTTATACCATGGTATATTTTCAGATGTTTTACATGTTTTGTTCTATTAGCTCTGCTGTTGTGATATTGCAAGCAGACATTTATACAGTAGGTGCAGTATTATACTGAATTGGCCTCTGCACTGGTCTATTCAAGTTCTAGGGGGCATTGACCACCAAACGCCAAATACAACACTGTTTACAGTCACCTAACTAAATGAATGAATAGTGAAAACTGTCAGAGTGGATCAGATATCAATCACACTTATTTTATGAAGCCCTTTTTACATCAGCAGTTGTCGCAAAGTGTGAATCACATTAAGAAGAACGTGTAGAAGACTGGAGGGTACAGCATTAACGACTACCATTTGAATGGGATCTGTGAGGTAATTTGACCTAAGATGGAGTCCATTTGCGGCCAGTTCAGTCAGCTCCTTTGTGGCATCCACTGTAGTACATTACTCCATGCTGACCCAGACAGGTAAGGAGAGATGGGACTGAGAGAGCGAGGTAGGACAGGAGTGACTCTGCTCTTGGCAGCCTCTCAAATAGCACCCTATTCCCTACATCGTGCACTATTTTTGACCAAGACCTGCTAACAAAAAAAAAATGGTTCTATATAGTGCCAAATAAGGCTTCTAACTATAGCGGATCCCTTTTTGGTGCTGTTTATAACCTTTTTTTAAGGTTCTATAAAGAACAATGCTCATAAGGTTCTAAATGGAACCTGTATGGTGCTATAAAGAAACCTTTCCAAAGATTATATAAAGATCCACTAATAAAGCGTTCTATATTGCACCAAAAAATGGTTCTGCTTATGTCACAACCCTTTTTGGGGCTATATACTCTATAACCTTTTTTTTATGGTTCTTCATAGAGCCTTTATGGAGAATGGTTCTATTAAGAACCTTCCTTAATCTTCCCTGTGGATGTTTTGATGAACCATGCAGTGTTATCATTCTGGTTATCCATATTATATTGTTAAAATTCCTTAGGCGTTATTATGTTAATTGACAAGTTGAATTAGGTGTACTAGAACAGCTAGGGGTCCCTGAGGAGAGAATTTAGAACCACTGAGTTAGACGACAGTTCTCAATTGACAAAAGGTCTAATGTGTCTTTCACAAGACATTGTCACTGGCCGTAGTCATATTTAACATGTAATCGCATAACTCAACAGATTACATCAACTGGAATGACCCTCTCTCTGAAGGTTGCACAAACAGAGCTGTGAGCAAACCATGTCCCAGAATATTTGAATGAGCCGACTCCCCTACATTTCGATTATCACCAAAAGAGGAAATAACTCGTTTTTGAACGGCAAACAACCATTGAAGGGCTCAAAGGGTTCATTATGATTCCATCGTTCCCAAAGGACCCTTAAAGAACCCTCTTTTCTTAGTGTGTGGTCTGATCAAAGCCATATAGGCCAGGGCTACCCAAACTCGGGCCTGGGACCCCCCCTGGGTGCATGTTTTGGTTGTCACAATAACACACTATTGACTGTTGCAACGTGAGCAACTAGTGCTAGTAATTCAGTGAATAACTATCCCAAAATGGAAATACTTGACACAAATAACAAGACAACAAGGAACAGAACCAATCTCTTCAGTACCTGTTAATGAATGAAGTTGACACCGAACCAGAATAATTAACGGGGTAGGGTTTTCCTCTCGTATATTGCTTGGTCTGCAGCTCCATCGTCGTGGACATGACAGGTAAGCTTGCATGCATACAGGCTACTCTTTTTTGAGATCGCTAAATAAGATATTTTACTGACTGTTTAAGAATGATTCATAGCCAAATAGTGGTATTCACTGTGAAGCTAATACTGCAATCAAGCTGCTAATGTTTTTTTCTGAGTAGGCTTGCATTGTGAATAATTCATACAACTACCACACCTGTGCATATTACTAAATGACACTGATGTTCAAGATGACATGGTTTTATATTTGCTGATAAATAATATTGAAAGGTGATACCATGCAAACCAACTATGTAGATTAGAAGACCTAGGCTCCTTCGGCTAAATGCATTGAATAAAAAAACAGTACTGGCATGTGATAAAGGATAACATGTCCAATATAAATGTTCTCTTAATTTGAAGAGTTGTCCAATTTCTTTGATTTGTTAGATTTTATAGTGAAGTCTGTCTGTCTGTCTGTCTGTGTGTCTGTGTGTGTGTGTGTGTGTGTGTGTGTGTGTGTGTGTGTGTGTGTGTGTGTGTGTGTGTGTGTGTGTGTGTGTGTGTGTGTGTGTGTGTGTGTGTGTGTGTGTGTGTGTGTGTGTGTGTGTGTGTGTGTGTGTGTGTGTGTGCTAATGTCTTATCACAAAACGAAGAAACAATTCAGTCGTTCGTCCCCACCAGCTATTTGCTGAGTCAGTATAGCGAGACACTCCTTGTACTTTCTCCAGCCAAGACATTTGTTGATATTATCAGTCTTACCACTAGGATGTCCACAGCTGCCAAGTCTTTGACGTCCAGGCAAACAGGATAAATACTGTCATCTGGTGGTAACCAAAGCAATCACCACTGAATTGTTTTTGTCTTTTGCAAATTAATGGCACATAGGCCACTGCGCTCTCTCACACACACATTTAATGGTCTGCTTTTCCCAGAGCAGAGAGAGAAATGTCTTCATCTCAAATGTTTAAATGTAGGCCACGAATACATCCCTTTAATTTGAAAACATCAAAAAATTAATTTTGAGAAAAACTCCCATCTAGCGGGACTAGTGTCAGTTAAGCACTTACAGCTTACAGAGAGAGAGGGAGCACTGAGAAGCTTATCAAAGAGGGCTGTCAGTGTATATGACAGGGCCTGGGAGAGTTATATGTGTATCACAAGCTGAGCGGGCTGACAGCAGTCCCCGGGCCAGGCTCTGTTGTACAGAGGCCCCTGCAGAGAGACGGTAGGGGGGAGACAGGACAGACCCTACTGCCGGGCCCCACACCCGCTGAGCCAACTCCAGGTGAGGGGGCACAGCCACTCTAGTGTGCCACGGGCAAAACACACGCACACATAAGCTTACACACACACACGCACACACACAAAAACACAAACACACACACTCAAGAGCATCAGCTGCCCCACTGCACCACAAAATATACTTTAGCCTATATATGAAGCAATGCCTCTTTTCAGAATCAGAATCCCATATCAGAATCCCATATCCCAATCCCATAATAGAACCCATATGTTTTGTTCTGCTTTGCTGTTATACCATCTTCAAATCATAAAATCTTTCTGCTTTGCCTAACATATAACATCTACTGGCATGAAAGTTGTAACCCAATGTATTTGTCCAATGTCAAAATAACATCCCAAAGGTCTTCATGGTGGTTTGACCTGCTAACAACCATAAACAAAATATTCTTTACAGGGGGGGAAGTGTGTTGATCTATCCAGTAACCCAGTTGAATTAGATATGGCTGTGGGGTGGGTACGTGCCAGTTTCAGGTTGATACATCAAATTAATTCACTAACCCCTCCTGGACTGTCTAGGGATCCTGTCTGGATTTCAGATCAAATAAGCAGCGTTCGCCAAATCTCTCAGCAGACGACTACCTACCCCTGTGGAGAATCTGTCCTGTAGAGAAAACTGTACTTGCATCCCAAATGGCACCCTATTCCCTACATAGAGCACTACTTTTGAGTTTTAGTGAGGTCCGAGAAATTTCTATAGTTAAAGCTATTTTACTGCATTTCTATACAATTTAAAAACTCCTAAATGCTATTTGGAGAACAGCAAAAACAAGCAAAAATGACTCCAGCCATTGTCACATTGGTTGCTGTAGCTTGATTCAACTCAGTCAATCTACAAACACATAGCCGATATAACTAACAGCTACACACTATTCACATTAACGCAGCACTGGGATTAAAAACTATAATTTAATACTTACAGAGGGATCTGTTAGCAGAAAAAATATTTTATTAACAAAAGGTAACCAAATAAGTTTGCTTTACATAATTTTTTTGTTGTGGCAGTTTTACAGCTATTTTCCTGCAATTCTACACATTTTGCCATGGGGTAGGGAGAAGTTGCCATGGCGCCTAGTGGCAGCCTAGGCAGAGAGTAAATTCTGTACATATTTAATCATATTTAATAGTTTTTATATAAATAGTTCTATAAATTGTTTATTTTTCAGTAGCTAAATGAGTGCAGATCAAGTTTTGGATTCCTGCCTGTAAATTGATGAAAATCAGTGTCGTCAACAAGCTAGCTAATGCTAGCTAGAAGGTGTGCGTTTTCATTTGAATTACACCTACTGACTTTGGGTTGTTTTTCACCAACGGTGACCCAAGAGGAGGCTATGCATCTTCTGAAGTACGGAGTGGGCTGCAGTATGTGGGGAGCTAAAACTTACAATACAGAGGATCTGCAGACGGCGCAGATGCCCTGATGACATCGAGCTGCCAGCCTACCTGCTCTTGGACATGCTGACCTGACCACCACCTCCGCTGACCATCTAGTTATGAGCTTCTAGATCCTCCCATGATGGAGGCTTCAAGAAACACTCAAACAGACTTGATCTAGATGATCTAGCTACTGTTGTAGCCTATATTTCATGACTTCTTCTTGTTTATTTTGCTTAACATGTGCTTTGAGATTCTGTATGTGATGAAAAGTGCTATAAACGTTTAATGAATTAATTCATTTTAAAACACATTTCCTGCAATTCTACACATTTTGCCATGACTTATGCATTGTTAATATATCTCAGTGAGAGTGAATAAGAAAATCAAAGGGGGCTCCCTGGAGGTCAGGGCCCCTGGGTATGTGCCCTGCGTACCCGGTCGATAATTTGGTCATGATTACTAGAAGTTTAGATTACTTTACCAATAATTTTTTTTTACTGACATGGGCAAATTGAGTGACTGTCAGTGAGTAACATATATCAAGAGGAAAACTGCTGACGCACTACCAAGTTTCAGAATGGCACTACTTTTCTACTATTGTAACTCTCAACAGTAAGTTGAGACCCCGAGTGAGTTCCTAAACATTTTTTTTACTAGATCTGGACCTTTCTCTCCTTATATGTTGCTATGGTCCTGTGTACTGTACATAAACAGGTACAAAATCATATCACACTCACAATTATTAGAACTAGCACAGTAAGGCTCTCTAGAGCACACTGACATGATAACATGCGGTTGGTTTTGACTCCACCTGAGGTGGATGGAGAATAATATTGTACCATAATACGTACAGCCCAACTGTCAAGTGTTGGGTCAAGTTGGCCCTCAGGGCACTGTATCATGACCTGTGTTGTTTTCTAACTGCTAATGTATGAGAGAAGCATGTGATGCAGAGGGGGGAGAGAGAGGCAGATGAGAGAGAGAGAGGCAGAGGAAAGAGAGACAGGGGCAGAGGAGAGAGAGAGGTAGAGGAAAGAGAGAGGGAGGAGAGAGAGAGAGATTTGTGCTGGCAGAGAGCGGTTGTCTATTGGAGTCCTTCAGTCAGCTCTGGGTGGAAATGAAAAGGGTTGACGCCTCGCCAATTATTCTGACTGAGTGGAGGAGGAGACATTAAGAGGGGAAACGTAGCCGTGGCGTGTGGCGCTGGATCGCTGCCCTGTCGGGAGAGACGCAACGCTCTCAGAACGAGGGCTGAATCCGGCCTGAAAATTGGCCTCACTCCCAGAAATGTCCCCAGTGCAAAAGGTTAACTGTCAGTCCCCTGCTAGGTATAAATAGAAAACTGCTCTCCAGAAAGGCGTGTCAGGAGGGGGGAGCAGATTGGGGAGGGGGTGCTCTCTCTTATGATAGTGATCCTAGTGACAGGCAGGGGTATATAAGTTCAGCGAGGGGGAGGGTTGACAGGGAGTGAGAGAAAAGGGGAAAAAAGCTGAGTACATTATAATGGTAGTCGAGACTGTGACAGGGGCCTCAGACAAAAGACTGTCCTGCTCTCTTCAGCTTCCCCTGCCGCAGACACAACAATAACAAGCCGGGCTAATCGAGCTTCCAATAGAGCTGCGCTGATGCCCCAGCACTTTTGGAAACCATTGCTTTGCGGAAGCCATCTTGACACGCAGTAATTAAGTGGCAGGAATAATTATTGTCATCCAGTCTTGTAAACAAACGTGGAGTTCAATGCCAGATCGAGTTAGAATGGAAGAGAAGAAATACATTCTCTGAATGAAAACGGACAAAGTATTCTTCTTCCTCTATAATACTACAGTTTGTCCTTATAATACTCTAACTATGCTATAGTTTGTCCCTTTAATACTCCAGAGATACCAGAGATAGAGATGACTCACTAGGTTACTCAGGAACTGTTATTACACTTAAGTAAAGTAAAGGTTGAAGGACAGCACAATGGGAGTTATTCGTAATATGTCCCAAATGACATCCTATTCCCTCTATAGTGCACTACGTACCACAGGGATGGGCAACTTTGATGGGGGTGGGGGGCCACAAAAATTATTTTAAGCCCTACTCTACCCAGGCCCGATTGCTTCTGCCATATTTAGATATGATGGTGCCGGAAGAGATGGCTGCCTTTTTACGGGCTCCTAACCAATTGTGCTAGTGTTTTTCGTGTCATTTGTAACTTCTGCCACAGTCTTGTGGTGGAATATTCTAATCAAGTGAGAGAGACTTTGTCATTTCTTCAAACAATCATCTTTATTCAATATCGATTAATTATTGAAATAATGAGACTAGTCAACCCAACACTCTTGACTGTTGGGCCGAGTAACCTAACCTTTACAGACAATGCTGTTTCTTATATAGCTGACACTAAGAATGCTTAGTCATGGCTGGTTCCACCCCTCCCATGGCAGATTGAGGGCACCATAAGCCACTTTGGGTTCATCCTGTGGTCATCTGCACGGGGGTGTGTGTGTGTGTGTGTGTGTGTGGGGGGGGGGGTTGTCTTAACCCCACCCTGGCTTAGTCTCCCAGATGCAAGGATAATTTTGAGACAATGAGGGATTGTTCTAAACTCTTTCATCTCTATCTCGGTTAAACCCACCACATCTTGTCTATGTAATGTAGTCTTTGACTAATTTGTCAGCTCAAGCCATCTCTAGTGACCATACGCCCGGATTAGCTGCAGGGAACTAGAGTTGAGACCATAAAAACACAGCGTTAGTAGAACAGAAATGTATTACTATTAGTTAAACATTAGTTAACCATTAATATCAAAATAATCAGGTAAAAACGTAAAAATTACAGTCTCTTATGACCGAAAAGAGCTTCTGGATATCAGGACAGCGATTACTCATCTCATACTGGACAAAGATTTTCTCTTTAACGAGTCGGACGCGAAGGATTTACTTCAGACACCCGACAAGGCCCAAATCCCCGTCATTCACATGAAGAAGAGATGGAGATATCAGGGACGTAGGTCGAAGTGCCTTGTAAGGATCCGACACCGAGTGGGTAATCCCCCTCTACCATCAGTCCTATTAGCCAACGGGCAATCATTGGATAACAAAATGGATGAGCTCCGATCAAGACTATCCTACCAACCGGACATTAAAAACTGTAATATCTGTGGCTGAACGACGACATGGATAACATTCAGGTGGCTGGGTTTTCGGTCCATCGGCAAGATAGAACAGCTGCCTCCGGTAAGACAAGGGGTGGTGGTCTGTGTCTATTTGTAAATAACAGCTGGTGCACGAAATCTAATATTAAGGAAGCCTTGAGGTTTTGCTCGACCTGAGTATCTCATGATAAACTGTAGACCACACTATTTACCAAGAGAGTTTTCATCTATAGTCCAGGTTCCACCTGTCACCAGAGGGCGGCCGAGACAGTCCTAGAGACATGACACTCAGGTGTGTCCTATTACTCATTATGATTTCCCTGTTAAAAGAGGTGTGTTTTCTGGTTTCTTATGCAGAAGCTTGAATTGTTTACCGTGTGCATTTCTTAATGTTTGTTGTTTTTCGAGTGTACTGTGATCCTTAGGCGACCGTTTCTCAGTAAAGTATTTATGTTTATCCTTAACCGCTGATTCATTGTCTGGTCTCTTCTCTGCACCTGGGTCCAACCTCACCACGTCACAGCAGGTTTCTGCATAAACATGGACCCAGCAGAGATCACCCAGATCAAGAATGTTGTAACCCACCAAGGAGCACTGCTAGGATTGCAGCAAGAACAACTCTCCCAAATATTAGAGACCCTTCGGGCACTTACCGACTCCCTCCAACCACAGTCCAACCTCAACCCAGAAGGCACCAATGTCCAAGTCTCATCAGTGGTACAGACGTCGCCGTAGTTCCTCCAGGGAACCTGCACCGGGAACCCAAGATCCCAGCCCCCGAGCGTTATGATGGCCACCCTGGAGGATGCAAGGAGTTCCTCACTCAGTGCTCTCTGGTGTTCAAGCTACAGTCCTCCTCGTTCCACACCGATCGGGCCATGATCACCTACATCATCTCTCTACTCTCGGTCAAGGCCCTGGCGTAGGCAACGGCGGTGTGGGAACAACAGCCGCCATCCTGCAGCTCCATATTAGCCTTCACTACCGAGCTGCGACGAGTCTTCGACCACCCAGTCGGTGGACGAGAAGCAGTCAGCCAACTGTTCAACATCCGCAAAGGGGCCAGACTGGTGGCTGACTTCGCCATTGAATTCCGCAACCTCGCCACCGAAAGTAGGTGGAATACGAAGGCACTGGTCAACGCTTTCCACCAGGGTTTGTCTAACTCCGTCAAGGATGAACTGGCCTTTCGGGAACTGGGAGAGGACCTCGAATCCCTGATAACTCTGAGTCATGAGACAAGTTATGAGAGAGCAGTTAGCTGTTAGAGTTTAAAGTGACGAAAGGTCGCTGACAAAACTCAAGGAACATTATTTTCTGTGATATAATCTACCCTGTTTTATATTTGACGAGGTTGAAGCACTTCTGACACCATTTTATGATCTTAATCAGATATGATTGTACTGCGCAGCATAGCATGCGCAAATGGCTCAGCATCAAAATGTGTGATTAATTAGTATTACCCGAGCATTTTCCGTACCATAGTTACTGATGAAAAAAACAGGCCTTACCCGGCCCTAATCCGATGTATAATGTTGGGGCTGTTGGGCTCGGGTCGGATAGCAGAGCTCTGGTCTGCATATCCCTTAACTTAATAATGTTTTGTTGACATGGGCTAATTGAGTGACTGGTTACTAACCAGGTTTCCATCCAACCTTTTTATGCGCGTGAAGTACATTGGATAAAAAAAGAAGGAATGGAAGCAGCAAATTTGGAAGCAGCAAATTTGTCAGGAAACTTTCCAAATGTCGACTTAACTAAATACACTAAACAAGGTGGGAAGGTATTATGCGAGAAATGGAGGTGGAAACACTTTTATGCGCAAATATTGATATGATAACCATCATATCAAAGAAAACTTGGAATCACACGATGACATGTTGTATGGTTTTCCCACTACAACTCAGGAGAGCATGCAGTTTATTAGGCTACAGATGAAAAAGGTTACGATGAACTTCACAGGGTGGTGAAAGTGCAAGGTGATGCTCCTTTCCAATAAATATAGAGGGTATATTTGGCTGCCTTTGACAAATATTTTTTTTTTTATCCATAATAATCTCTTCATGTAGGCTATAGGGAAAGGGGGATACCTAGTCAGTTGTACAACTGAATGCCTTCAACTGAAATGTGTCTTCTGAATCAGAGAGGTGCTGAATCAGAGAGGTGCTGGGGGCTGCCTTAATCGACATCCACGTCATCAGCGCCTGGGAAACAGTGGCTTGCTCAGGGGCAGAATGACAGATTTTTACCTTGTCAGCTCAGGGATTCGATCCAGAAAACTTTCGGTTACTATCTGCGAGCTGTTGGCTAGAGCGCACATCCCAATACCAGGGTGGGCACATTCACTATATAATGCAACATTTTTGTGACGAAACCATTAGAAGAGTTTAAAATGCGATGGAAATCAATTTAACTTGTATTTTTTATTAGCACAATGGGAATTTAACCACAAAAGTAATTATTTTTGTGCACTACGTCATCCCGTATAGACTTTTATCTGCAACAAGTCAATTTGATGGAAACACACCTCTGGTGGGAAAATGCACATATTTGATTTATGCAGATTTTTAATATTCGCATGAAAATCTATCGCCAATTGGATGGAAATCTAGCTATTGACTGACATACAGTGCCTTGCAAAAGTATTCATCCCCCTTTATTTGGATTTCATGTAATGGAAATACACAAAATAGTCCAAATTGGTGAAGTGAAATGAAAAAAAGTACTTGTTTAAAAAAAATTAAAAAATAAAAATAAAAAAACGGAAAAGTGGTGCGTGCATATGTATTCACCCCCTTTGCTATGAAGCCCTGAAATAAGATCTGGTGCAACCAATTACCTTCAGAAGTCACATAATTAGTTAAATAAAGTCCACCTGTGTGCAATCTAAGTGTCACATGATCTGTCACATGATCTCAGTATATATACACCGGTTCTGAAAGGCCCCAGAGTCTGCAACACCACTAAGCAAGGGGCACCACCAAGCAAGCGGCACCATGAAGACCAAGGAGCTTTCCAAACAGGTCAGGGACAAAGTTGTGGAGAAGTACAGATCAGGGTTGGGTTATAAAAAAATATCAAAAACTTTGAACATCCCACAGAGCACCATTAAATCCATTATTAAAAAAATTGAAAGAATATGGCACCACAATAAACCTGCCAAGAGAGGGCTGCCCACCAAAACTCACAGACCAGGCAAGGAGGGCATTAATCAGAGAGGCAACAAAGAGACCAAAGATAACCCTGAAGGAGCTGCAAAGCTCCACAGCGGAGATTGGAGTATCTGTCCATAGGACCACTTTAAACCATACACTCCACAGAGCTGGGCTTTATGGAAGAGTGGCCAGAAAAAGCCATTGCTTGAAGAAAAAAATAAGCAAACACGTCAGATGAGACTAAAATGTAGCTTTTTGACCATCAAGGAAAATGCTATGTCTGGCGCAAACCAAACACCTTTCATCACCCCGAGAACATCATCCCCACAGTGAAGCATGGTGGTGGCAGCATCATGCTGTGGGGATGTTCTTCATCGTCAGGGACTGGGAAACTGGTCAGAATTGAAGGAATTATGGATGGAGCTAAAATACAGGGACATTATTGAGGGAAACCTGTTTGTCTTCCAGAGATTTGAGACTGGGATGGAGGTTCACCTTCCAGCAGGACAATGACCCTAAGCATACTGCTAAAGCAACACTCGAGTGGTTTAAGACAAAACATCTAAATGTCTTGGAATGGCCTAGTCAAAGCCCAGACCTCAATCCAATTGAGAATCTGTGGTATGACTTAAAGATTGCTGTACACCAGCAGAACCCATCCAACTTAAAGGAGCTGGAGCAGTTTTGCCTTGAAAAACGTACAAAAGTCCCAGTGGCTAGATGTGCCAAGCTTATAGAGGAGACATGCCCCAAGAGACTTGCAGCTGTAATTGCTGCAAAAGGTGGCTTTACAAAGTATTGACTTTGGGGGGGGGGGTGAATAGTTATTCAATATTTTTGTCTTATTTCACAATAAAAAATATTTAGCATCTTCAAAGTGGTAGGCATGTTGTGTAAATCAAATGATACAAACCCCTGAAAAATCCATTTCAATTCCAGGTTGTAAGGCAACAAAATTGGAAAAATGTCAAGGGGGTGAATACTTTTGCAAGCCACTGTAACAAAAGAAAATCTGCTGATGCACAACCAAATTTCTAAATTGCACCTCGTGTATTCTACTATTCTAACTATTAACAGTAAATTGAGACCACGACTATGCCCTAAAAAAAAAAAATTCAGAAGGGAGAAATAGACCTGCAGGCCTACAAAAGAGGGACTGGCCGCCAGTTTCCCATCCCTGATATAGGGTATAGGGTACCCTTTTGGACACAGACAATCTCCACTATACCTTCTGTATTTTCCAAGACAGAATAAAACAACTTATTAGTGATCAAAATTCAGAATAAAATAGCATCTATATTTTTGTTATGTCTCATTTGCATACCTTATATGTATCAATTACATTTTCAGATGGCAAACTTACCAAAAGGGGTAAACTCTCATACAAACACTTCATGCATTGGGCTCAAAATGTGCACACAAATCTTGTATCTGTATGGTTTCATTCTGCCAAGATGTGTGGCAGAACTATGTAGACTCAATGTAGATACACACACACACACACACACACGTCATTAGGAGTTCCTTTTTATTTTCCAGGTAATAAAAATGATACACAGCTGAAAACACACTCACTCTCTACACATTGAAATAATAGGTGTTTCAACCACCCCAATAATAAAAGCTTCCTTTTCTCCGAACAGCACACCTGGATTGCATCCAAAATGGAACCCTATACCCTATATAGTGCACTACTTTTGACCAGGGCCCCTGAAATTGAACAAAGATTCACACCGAACCAGGCGTACCAACCAATTCAGCTGTGATCTATACATAACAAAATGTAAAAAAAAGTATAATCTGTATTCCCATTTACTAACTACTAGGAGAATTTACAAACAGTTTGACACAATGTTTTTTTTCTTCTCCTCATGGTGAGAATAGTCATTGGTATACAGTCGAAGAATGCAAGTAATCTTAGACACTTTTTGTTTTTACAAAAGCTGCTGCTATTGCTTATTTGATGCTCCTTTTCTATATCCACACTGCATATGATTCCATGGAGTCTCACCTCTTAACCATTGTCAGAAATAATAAATAAGAAGAATAGTCAGCTCAGGTATATATGTGTGATTGCACTTTTATTCCATTAGCCCCCCAACTATTGAACTAAATTGGTATAGTGTGGTAATACCGGTCTGATTATATAGAGAGAAATGATTATACATGTAAGCAATATATAATTATGTACAAGTAATAAAAGTGAACCGGTATAGTAGTGACAAAAGCACTAAATTCTATAATACAAAGGCAATCACAGATTGCAAATCCCCAGGCCATAGTAAAAATGTCCTGTCTCCTTCTCTTAATGTATGATCATAAACTTTAATGCCAAGTCTGGAAAATTCTAAATAGGAAATCAGCCATTCATTTGAGGGGTCATAGGTCACCTCCAGGTTGCACACCATAACCACAAAGTCAGCCAAGAGGTGAGCTTTCACACCCGATTACATTCAGCCGCCTCTTTGTTATCACTACTGATTTCACTGAAACCATGAATATGCTTACTTATTGTAGCATCATGGTACATTCTTTCAAAACATGGTCACATCATCTGTGATCTCATGTATATTTGGTTTGGGGTTATAGGTGTTGGCATTTAATTTCTTAGATATTTTTCTTAAGTTAATTCCAATATTGGGAACACACAATGTCATCGGTGACATACTGTTGGTCGCTGTCTCTGTCAGTGTCAGACATTTTTGCACAGCTCTGAAACGTTTCCCTTTAACGGTCATTTTGTACTCAGCCATAACAAAAAAGCTAACATTGTAGTACCACCCTTTCCCCTCGTCTTTTCTGTTAAGACCTGCACAAATCCACACGCACACGTGCACACACACCTGCAAAAAGCTAATAGTTCACTCTTACACTGTAAACTGAAACCAGTTAACTTTTCATTTTGAAGAACTGGAAGGGCAAATACTGTCCTGCCATAGTGAGGGTGGAGCTAGTGGCTAGAAGCTAGCCTAATGCTATATGGAGCCAAACAGGGATAGCCTAGCGGCTAACTGCTAGCACAATACTATATGGAACCAAAACAGGTATAGCCTAGCGGCTAACTGCTGGCCTAATGCTATATGGACCAAAACAGGGATATCCTAGCAGCTAACTGCTAGCACAATGTTAGTTGAAACCAAAACAGGTATAGCCTAGAGTCTACCTGCTAGCCTAATGCTATATGAACCCTAACAGGGATGGCTTTGTGACAAGCTTCTGGAATAATGCTATATGGATCCTAATAGGGATAGCATAGCGGCAACTGCTAGCCTAATACTGTACGTTATTTTGGCCACCAAGAGGTGCAGAAGTCATGGCACGTTAGGTCAAGGGTGTTCTGGCTAGCTCTTTGTTATAAAACACAGAAAGGTGGTAAAAAAATAATAATAAGAGTCTCTTTTCTTTCAAACTGTCTCTCCCCATGACGGCAGACTTGGTTCTGTTACACCTGTTCTCCATATTGTCAGTCTTCCTTCGTTCCCCTCTTCAGCTAATCTCTGTTCAGTCGCTGTGGAGTTTCTCGACACCACCCTGAAGGGAGAGAGAGGAAAGCCCATGTTCATATATCATGCTCAACATCTGAATCAATATCAGCAAACAACAGACATCTTCCTACAGTGGTAACATCCACAATGGGGTTTGGAGAAGACGACTTGAACCTAAGGCAGTTCTTGACAGTAGACTATAGGGCTATTATAGAGTGGATCACGGTGTCCTATGTATAGGTACAACTGTGAGAAGATTATCTGAAGTCGGGGTTTCAGTAAAATGTGATACCCATTCCTCAAGGCCTCCCTTAACGGTATACGTGTCTAGAGAGTTCTCCCTTTCACTTTTCCCATTTCTCCTGATTTAGAACCTCCCTTCAGAGCCCCAAGTCACGTGTTAAGCATTTGTAGAACATACCAGAAAATAATGTACGTCCCAGAACTTAGAGCAGGGGCTCAGTTCATTTATTTGGTCTTATACAGGAATTGTTATTGCATTCAAGAGCGCTAACGACAACATTAAACCAACATTTACTGACAAAATGACGTACATGACAACAACCACATAAAACAGAGAGATAAAGCTACATAACCATAACAAGTTATAGGCTAGTGATGAAAGATTAAAGGAAAAGCGTTTTCAATACTGTTAGGGCAATATTTAAATAATTTCAAACTTTTGGAAGCACAAAAAAACTAATCAGACAGAAAAAAAAACGAGTTAGCTTCTCAACCTTTCAATCGCTGGCCTGATTTGATACTGTACTACAACTAGTGAATGGTGATACAAAAGTATAATGAACAAAATCTTAAATTAACACATCACTAAAAATGCCTTCTCACTGTGTAAGTCCTAACCACAACTCTTTCTTAATGGCCCCTCTACGCGATTGGTGTCCCCCCCCGCGGGACGATTGAGCTAACATGCGCTAATGTGATTAGCATGAGGTTGTAAGTAACAAGAAAATTTCCCAGGACATATACATATCTGATATGGGCAGAAAGCTTACATTCTTGTTAATCTATTACAGTGAAGGAATACCATGCTATTGTTTGAGGAGAATGCACAGTTATGAATTTGAAAATGTATCAATAAACCAATTAGGCACATTTGGGCAAACTTGATACAACATTTTGAACAGTAATGCAATGGTTCATTGGATCAGTCTAAAACTTTTCACATACACTCTAAATTGCGCCTAAACTGGAATAATACATTGTGGCTTTTCTCTTGCATTTATTTCAAAGACGATCAGCTATCAGCTACAATAATAATGGTCGTATTCATTAGTGCACACTGTAGCAAAGCGTTTTGCAACGAAAAACCATACCATGCGTTTAATATTGGACAATTTGCAGTTCCTCACTGTTTCAGTCCATTTTCTTTCTAGTGAATGCAACCCAGTTGACTGAACTCTAGTGTTAACATGTTCCTGCCACACACAAGCTGGCTGCTTTGTTGAGAAACACAAGCCACAAGTTTGAAAACAATTTAAAGGCAACGCTAAAAGACTGAATGAAAGGTAAACAGACTTAATCCATCTCAGAGAAAGCGAGAGTGAAAAAGAATGAGAGAAAAATTTATAAAAGAAAGAGCAAGCAAGGGCTTGTGCCAACTGCCAACATTTCAAACACCATCAATGAAAAACAACAAGCACGAAATGACCCTTTGGTACATTTGGCTCTAGGACTCGCTAGAAGACTAGCTCGCTACTGCTAAAAACAAAACAACATGCTGTTTTCACACTTTAATTGAGTCAAACTGTATAATGGACGTGACTGTGAAGAACTGTACACAGAATAAGGACCGACTTCGGGCGTACACCTGATGAAGGCCTTATAGCCGACATTGTGTTGTGTCAGGCTTTTTCTCTCACAAAAGTTTGTACCGCATGAACATGTCAATGCGCTGTGTGAATGTGTTCCTGTGCTTACAAACCAGCAGAATTTGACTAATAAAATAGGGGACAGGACTTACCATGGCTAGCTGGCGTCCTATGTTCCCCACAGTCACTCCTCCTGAGAAGAATATGCATGGAAGCCAAGAGCGCACATACAGAAAGTCTGGATACGTGTATCTACAAGAGGGAGAAAAATACATCCGATGAAATATCTGCCCCAATAGTCAAATCTAGCCCCAAATAAGACACATAGAGACAAGTCTTAAAACAGGAATGGCAACTTAAACACAGTTTCAAAGACAGATCTCGGAAGGGGGCAGCATTATTAAAGTTTAAAGTGGAAATATAAAATCCTCTCCCTCTCAATATCATCTCTCTCTTCCCTTCAGTCAACAGAAGCTGCAGGGCCTTTTGAACACAGCTCTTTGTAAGCCCCTCAGTGAAGCGCTCCTTCTCCCCATGATGTTTTTGAGGAGGTGCCACAGAGGCAGGTAGGAGGGCCAATAATTGGGTGTAGAGGCATGGGGGAATCGGATCACCAAAAAATAATTGCTTTCATTTTCATGTCTTATCTGTCAGATCCTCTTTGATGGAATCAGGGGACTGAGACCAGTTCCAGAAAATACACTTTAATAATACATCATATCCTTCACAAAGGAGATAGACATATTTTCTCAAAAGACACCTTATTTGATTCACTGGCTGTACTAAAACTTTAAGGTAAGTAATGATACAATAATATCCACCAAAATATAATATCATCATAATATGGTCCTGTGCAGCTCAGTTGGTAGAGCATGGCACTTGCAACGTTGGAAATATGGGTTCCATTCCCGCTGAGGCCATACAATTTATTTTACTGTAAGTCACTTTGGATAAAAACTTATCCTAAATGGCATATCTTATTATTATCAGTTTGTCTGCACGGTTAACCCCAATTAGTTGTCATTACGCCTCCAATATAATTTCAGTGGGCTTTGCGTTTGAGTGAATTGTAGAGTTACCACCCATGACTGTATTTGTTAGTGACAGAGACATTCGTTCTTTTGCAGTCCTGTGGCCTTCACCAAGAGAGTTCCTAGGTGAATAGTATAATCAAAACTCTTTAAGACATTACATTTCTCATAAGGCCTCGCTTTACCCTAATACAGTGGCCTGAAACTCATGGTTTACAGGCCACATCAGGCCTTCATGTAGGGTAGCAACATTTTGTTAACTTTCACAAAATTCCCAGATTTAAAAACATTCTTGTATGGAGGATTTCCAGGAATCTTCCAACCGGGATTTATTTTGCAACCCAGAGTAGCTGAGGGTGGGTTTAAAAGCTCATGTTCTATAATAGTTATGACTGAAAACACTATGTATAAGTACTATCCAGAGGTGATGTATATCAAATTACTTTATTCTTGCTATGTAACTACTGTAGTAGAAAAATAAAAGTGCAATGTATGTCAAATGTGTGTAGAAATCCTAAAGAAAAAGCTGTAAAATGTTTTTGTTTTTTTATCCTCCGAAGAGGGGTGGATGGGCCAAAAAATATATATATTACAAAAAAAAACACAAAAAGTGAGGTGTAATTCCTACTGGAATCCAGCAAGAGTTAGAATATCCAACAGTTAAAAATGTTATTCACCCGTAACCTGCATACATAATAACTGCCAGGGTTAGGAGTGAGGACACTACCTAAGCCATTTAAACTGGAACAACCATTTCAGCAATGGGTGCAAAAAATCTAACTAAATGATTGGATTAATTTACAAAAATCTATGATATTTATCTTTGTGTAGCAGAAGATTAATCAAAACAAAATCAACCTGCAGTAGAGCATGCTGGGTAAAAAGTTAATTTATCATTATTTAAAAAAAATTGTTGAAGTGACTTGTCATTTAGTTGAGTCAGTACCACATAACATTTGAAGTAATAATGACTTTTAGTTTAACCTACTAGAAGCATGAGTTAAAAAATGCCTTGGGGTTTACAGTGTGGGGTTAACTTCTCAGTTAGTGTGACGTGGTAAATAAAAGCATGACTTGACTTACTGATAGACGCCGTTGTAGACCAGCAGCTGTGTGATAACGGTGGCAAGGAATGCCGTCCCGATGCCCAGGCCAAAGCCACTCCTCGAGCGATCAAACGTCCACCACAGTCCCAGGGACAGGGCAGCCAGGGTCAGGGACAGCTGGGCATTATTGGCAAAGTGTAGTTTCTGTGAAATCGAGCAGTTAAGGACAAAGACAGTATTTGCTTGCATAGGTTCAAATCCGGGCCTACTACCCTTTGACACAACCTATCACTATTTTTCCCACGGTCATCCTCTCTAAGTATCTCTTCAGTAAAAAAAAAATCCCTTAAAATATGTTTAAAAAATATAGTATTTGTTTGAATGTTACATCAAAGCATTACAGTGTGGGTGGCACAAGCAGTGTATATGTTTAAAGCAACTATAGGTTCCATACATACTTGGAAAGTATGTCAAGGTGTTAAAACAAGCAGGAATGCAGTGGGGAATTCAGCCCACTGTCTCACTGACACTAGCTGAATTGCCTTCGGGGCTGTAAAAGTAGCAAAATGACAATATAATATATCAAACTAATCACAGAATGTTACTCAATTATTAATTTGTTACACGTTTAGTAGACCCTCACCCTTGTTTAAGCTCTGGATGTGATAAAATTACTTTGGTGTAAATATGCGTCCGTCCTTTTCTAGATTGGAGGTAGCCAACATGAGAGTGTGCACATTGTGAAGTTGATGTTTAGAAAGGATACAGCACTGGCATGGTTGATGCCAACGAACACTGCGATGCATCTCATGACACTAGCCCATTCCCTCTTGAACTTGTGGGGCTCTCCTAGATGGCTGTCGATGCAGGGGTATAGCAGGCCAACAACAGCTGCAGAAAATACAGTTGAGTTAGTACCTCACTGAATGGCCTACATACAAATCAAACTGACTCATGTTCTATGCTCTTGAATTGAGTTTCAATTGGGGTTTAAAATAGACGGAAATTAAAACAAACAGATTGCTTTCTACTTTCACTTTCAGGCACATGATTATTTCTCGCCTATCAGTCCTTGAACAAACAGGTCTGTAACCTACTGTGAAAAGACAAGTCTCGAACAATGTATCACTAAAATAAAAACGTTAGATCATTGTCTCCCGATTGAATTGTAACATTTTTTCTATTTAATTTTTTTTTTTTAATCACTTTAGCCTACTTCTCAACAACAGGCGGGAGGGGTTGGTGGTGAAAAAGATTTATTTCATTCTGACTGCACACGACTTCCTTGTTTCTCTTTTTCTGTAGTGGCATGTTCGAGGCAGCAGCCAATTATGGACTACCTCCACAGCTCACCCGTTATGAAAGCAGCCAATGAAAAATAAGCACAACCCTAATAAGCACAACCCATGTCCGGCTGTTTCTAGTGAAGCCTATTGGCATATTGGAGGGCAATATAAATACTAATGTATGTTTTCACCAGACAAAACGCTCACCATTATGGGCTCATGCCTGAGAGAACATTTACACAATTAATATATAGAACAATAACAATGATTATGTAGCCCAGGTTGTATAGCTGCCTGCCTATAATGGCATCATGAAACACAAGCCGACTATCTCCACCCTAAAAGCCCAATTCACCTTATTTTATCAAAATTAAAAGTACATATTGCAACCTCATTGAGTCATACAGAATGATTAAGTCAAGATATAGGTTTAAAAAAGTGACAACTCACCAGCTGCCGTGCCGCAGCAAGGGGGAATCCACCACGCTGATGAAAACAAAGTTGCCATCACCTCTTCGGGAAACAAAGTCACATTTCTTTGTAACTGCAGCAAGTTGAGCACCAACGCAAGAACTACTCCCACCGTGAAAAGGACGAGACCCCGTCTGATCAAGTTTGCTGTTCGCACACTGTGCAGCGAGCCATATGCATTGCTGAGCACTGTTGTGACAATGGACATCATTTCTTCAGCTCTCGATGCGACCCAGTTTCCCCCAGAAAAATGCTTAGATTCCACCCTCGATGCACAGGAGCGACTCCAACAGTGTTCTTCTAGTCTTGGCATTTGGCACTTAGAGTGCTGGAAAACAACAAAGATGCGTTAATACATCGTAGCTAACACATATGCATCAATACATTGTATCTAATCTAAATGAACACTGACAACAATGTTGCAAGATCACAACTACGCTAGATATCAAATAAAAGTGGTGTCTAGTCTGGCCTTTGTAGATCATGCTTTTCCCAAGCTGTTTTACCACTACATTTTGATTTGCTACAATCTTACAATGATTATCAATGGACAATAGCAAAGCAGAATGAATTGATGTCTTCTTACCTTGATGTCCAGACGTTCTGACTGTGTGATCTAGCGAAAACCGACTATGCTCATTCGCACCTCGACAATGATGAAGCTGTGAGTTGTGCTGCTCTCTTACTGCTCAGACTGTTATCACGTCGTTAGGTCACATCATCGTTTGGGAGAGGCAGAAAAAAACTATTTCATTCCTGAGCGCAGACCTCATACCAGAGACAGGCTTCCTCTGCAGAAAACAGTCACAGCTGTGTCGGGTGAGTCGCGTCGGCCAATGGGAGCTAGGCGAACGATATGACGCGACGCCACCCCACCGCCCTATCGATCAGGACAGACGACGTCACACGAGTCTGGCGCACGTTCATGCAGTCTGTCTGCATTCGTGGAAGGTTGGAGTAGAATACGCAAACCAGTGATCACTTAAAATAAACTGAGCGAACTTCCAATTGAAAACTAAACAAACTTATTCAAAAGTCATTCCGATTAAGCACGGCGTACATTTACATTTGTCTACAGTAGGCATATTATATTACCAATAAAAATGGCAGATGTTATGTGCCCATAACATTAACTCTGTCCAACCCAAATATTTGAAATGGCTTACTGACTACTCGTTTTTGAGCAGTTGTCTGTTTCAACAGGCAGGCCTAGTTTGATAGTTTATTTTGGGTATGGTCTTTAAGAACTATTTAATTCTGGTAGGTGCCACTCAAGCAGACACCTTCCAGGCAGGTTGGTGAAAACCGAGTCAACAGGACAGCTTCAGCCAATGACTGTCGACCCAGCCCAACCCAGCTAAAGGCCATCGATAACATCACCAGAGGGAGTCAATGACTGGATAATCCCCAGGTCTCTAGGTACTGAAACAGACAACAAACAACAAGGAAACACGTTTTTTGCAGGTGTGATGTGACCCAGTATTCTGAGTGGTTACACAATCCACATGCATCAGGTGATGTGTAGATAAACAAATACTGGCATCATCCGATACATATAGGCTACATGCACGCACGCACAGACACACACACACACACACATCATTATGCTTCAAATGGGTTGGATTAAATGCGGAAGACACATTTCAGTTGAAGGCATTCAGTTGAACAACTGACTAGGTATCCCCCTTTCCCCTTCTGAAACTGCTTTCATACTGCATTTGGCATTACATCTCAAGGTTACTTGCGTAACCCTGGTTCTCTGATATCTCACCTGTAGTGATTGAGTGAGATACTGTATCTCACCTGTGGTGACAATCATTCTACCCAAGTCAATGTTTTGTCACACATCAACATTTTACAATCTCAATTTACACATACAATTTCATGCCAAGTCAATTTGCATACTGGCAACAACAGGGAAACATGACTGAGTCACCTGCATGTTACGTGTAGTGTGACAACCACATAATTTGCAACCTACTCAGTTGTTCCTTACTGAAAAATCACATGATTTCACGTGAAAAATCACCTGAATTTTTACATGTGAAATCTTACGAAACCATGTGGTTTTGGAACACTTCACATGTGAGGATACTTCACATGAAGTTTCACATGGATATTTTTCACATGACATTTCACAGGTTATGCCTGCAAACCAAAGTAAGTCCTCAGGATGTCCCGGAACATCACATGGTCGCAGTGTATTCAACTTAAATATTTGACACTCTTTGACATACAGTACCTGATTACATTGTGTGTGTTTATTTATTCAATATGTCCTCACCTGGGGTTTGAACTCACAACCTCTTGATTTACGGCAGTCAAGCATCGATCATCATGTCACCAGAATAAGACCCTCGATATTTGTTGGAAAGGAGCGTCACACTCTTCACTTTGCACTTTCACCACCGTGTGAAGGTCATCATAACTGATTTCATCTGTAGCCTAATAAACTGCATGCTTTCCCAAAGAGTCGTAGTGGAAGGACCACACAACATGTCATCGCCTGACTCCAAGTTTACTTTGATATGATGGTTATTATATAATTATTTGCACACAAAAGCGTTTCCATAATACATTTTTCCTACACAAAAATAGTCAATTTTGACTAGCGTGTTTAGTTTTGTCTACATCTGGAAAGTTTACGAGGAATAAAATGTGGTTTCCATCAGGCCTGTCATGACATTTTTTATCAGACATGTACTTCACTCACATAAATAGGTTGGATGGAAACCTGGTTACAGCTGTTACGATCCATTTTTATACTGGTATGACTGCTCGCATAAAAACTGTGGATGGAAAAGTGTCAATAACTGATATCACCTGTATTCATACGCTTCAAATTAAATCTCAGCTTTGTTAAAAATACACTCAACAAAAACTATTATATTTATCCTAGGGATTCAGGAGTAACATTAAATCAGAATAATAACCCCCACCAACAGTAGACAACTATACAGAAAACCCCTCAAATTGCTGATAGGTAATAAATGATGAGAGAATTAACTGATAACTAAAATAGCAGTGCAGATGGCACACTTCTGCTTAGTGCAGAGATGTATTATAGGTAATGAATCTGTAGGGGACTATTGAGACTGCTACAGGCTTTGTGGCCCAACATAAAGATCAGCCTACACCAAAATCGAATTAGCACTTTCACATGTGAAAAACGTTCACATCTGAAAATCTAACATGTGGAAATGCATTTTCACATGGTCTAACTAACATGTGGAATTGCATTTTCACATGTAAAAAACATTCACGTGAAAATCTGTTTTTCAAATGTTGTCACGTGTAGTTTCACTTGTTGAAATTTTTGCATCCCCATGTCACATTTATTTCACATGTTCAATGTTTTCAATGTGCAGTTTCATGCTAAAACACATTTCATAAAATTTATTTTACCTTAATTTACCCAGGTAGGCCAGTTGAGAACAAGTTATGTCATGACTTCCGCTGAAGTCTGTGCCTCTCCTTGTTCGGGCGGTGTTCGGCGGCCGATGTCACCGGTCTTCTAGCCATCACCGATCCACTTTTCATTTTCCATTTGTTTTGTCTTGTTTCCCCACGCACCTGGTTGTCATTCCCTCATTACTTGTCATGTATAGACACCCTCTGGTTTCCCCCATGTCTGTGTGTGTAATTGTTTATTGTCAGTGGCACGTTTCCGGCTGGTTTGCGCCAGACTGGTATTTTGTGCTGCCGCACTTTTTCCTGTAGGCATTTGTTTTGTAACGCAATGTGCGTTCAGTGTTTATACTGTGCCACAGTAAAGTGCTTTCGTTCACTATCTCTGCTCTCCTGCGCCTGACTCTCACGCACCAGCTACACACACGGATCCTGACAAGTTATCATTTACAACTATGACCTGGCCAAGATAAAGCAAAGCAGTGCAACAAAAACAACAACACAGAGTTACACATAAACAAACGTACAGTCAATAACACAATATAAAAATCTATGTACAGTGTGTGCAAATGTAGAAGAGTAGGGAGGTAAGGCAATAAATAGGCCATAGAGGCGAAATAATTACAATTTAGCATTAACACGAGTGATAGAAGTGCAGGTGATGATGTGCAAGTAGAGATACTGGGGTGCAAAAGAGCAAGAGGATTAATTTACAGATTGGCTGTGTACAGGTACAGTGATCAGTACGCTGCTCTGACAACTGATGCTAAAAGTTAGAGGGAGATATAAGATTCCACCTTTAGTGATTTTTGCAATTTGTTCCAGTCATTGGCAGCAGAGAACTGGAAGGAAAGGCGGCTAAAGGAAGTGTTGGCTTTGGGGATGACCAGTGAAATATACCTGCTGGAGCGTGTGCTACGGGTGGGTGTTGCTATGGTGACCAGTGAGCTGAGATAAGGCAGGGCTTTACCTAGCAAAGACTTGTAGATGACCTGGAGCCAGTGGGTTTGACAACAAATATGTAGTGAGGGCCAGCCAACAAGAGCATACATGTCACAGTGGTGGGTAGACTACATCCAGTTTTCTGAGTAGTGTTGGAGGCTATTTTGTAAATGACATTGCTGAAGTCAAGGATCGGTAGGATAGTCAGTTTTACGAGGGTATGGTTGGCAGCATGAGTGAAGGAGGCTTTGATGTGAAATAGGAAGCCGATTCTAGATTTAATTTTGGATTGGAGATGCTTAATGTGAGTCTGGAAGGAGAGTTTACAGTCTAACCAGACACATAGGTATTTGTACCACACATTCTAAGTCAGAACTGTCCAGAGTAGTGATGTTAGTCAAGCGGGCGGTTGCGGGCCGCAATCGGTTGAAGAGCATGCATTTAGTTGACTTGCATTTAAAAGCAGTTGGAGGCCACTGAAGGAGTGTTGTATGGCATTGAAGTTCGTTTGGAGGTTTGTTAACACAGTGTCCAAAGAAGGGCCAGATGTATACAGAATGGGGTCGTCTGCGTAGAGATGGATCAGAGAATCACCAGCAGCAAGAGCGACATCATTGATATATACAGAGAAAAGAGTCACCCTGAGAATTGAACCCTGTGGCACACCCATAGAGACTGCCAGAGGTTCCGACAACAGGCCCTCCGATTTGATACACTGAACTCTGTCTGAGAAGTAGTTGGTGAACCAGGCGAGGCAGTCATTTGAGAAGCCAAGGCTTCTTTGCAGGGATCCAGATTTTGCAGCTCTTTCAGAACATCAGCTGTCTGGATTTGGGTGAAGGAGAAGCGGGGGGGCTTGGGCAAGTGTCTGCGGGGGGGTGCTGAGCTGTTGGCCAAGGTAGGGGTAGCCAGGTGGAAAGCATGGCCAGCCGTAGAAAAATGCTTGTTGAAATGATCGATTATCGTAGATTTATCGGTGGTGACAGTGTTACCTAGCCTCAGTGTAGTGGGCAGCTGGGAGGAGGTGCTCTTATTCTCCATGGACTTTACAGTGTCCCAAAACTTTTTGGAATTAGTGCTACAGGATCCAAATTTCTGTTTGAAAATCTAGCCTCAGCTTTCCTAACTGACTGAGTATATTGGTTCCTGACTTCCCTGAAAAGTTGCATATCGTGGGGGCTACTCAATGCTAATGCAGAACGCAACAATTTCTTTGTGCTGGTCAAGGGCAGTCAAGTCTGGGGTGAACCAAGGGCTATATCTGTTCTTAGTTATAAATTTTTTTTGAATGGGGCATGCTTATTTAAGATGGTGAGGAAAGCACTTTTAAAGAGCAACCAGGCATCCTCTAAGACATGTTGCTTTTACATGTTTTCACGTTATCACATTAACTTCACATATGTGAAATTCATGTGGTTTCTCACATTAATTTATTTTTTTGGAGGACTTTTAAAAATATTGATATTGTTCATATCACACACACGCACACATACACACACACACTAGATTTTCCTGCGTTTTGTACTTACAGTTGAAGTTGGAAATTTACATACACCTTAGCCAAATACATTTAAACTCAGTTTTTCACAATTCCTGACCTTTAATCCTAGTAAAAATTCCCCTGTCTTAGGTCAGTTAGGATCACCACTTTATTTTAAAGTGAAATGTCAGAATAATAGTAGAGAGAATTATTTCTTTCAGCTTTTATTTCTTTCACCTCATTCCCAGTGGGTCAGAAGTTTACATACACTACACTCAATTAGTATTTAGTAGAATTGCCTTTAAATTGTTTAACTTGGGTAAAACGTTTTGGGTAGCCTTCCACAAGCTTCCCACAATAAGTGTGGTGAATTTTGGCCCACTCCTCCTGACAGAGCTGGTGTAACTGAGTCAGGTTTATAGACCTCCTTGCTCGCACACGCGTTTTCAGTTCTGCCCACATATTTTCTATAGGATTGAGGTCAGGGCTTTGTGATGGCCACTTCAATACCTTGACTTTGTTGTCCTTAAGCCATTTTGCCACAACTTTGGAAGTATGCTTGGGGTCATTGTCCATTTGGAAGACCCATTTGCGACCAAGCTTTAACTTCCTGACTGATGTCTTGAGATGTTGCTTCAATATATCCACATAATTTCCCTTCCTCATGATGCCATCTATTTTGTGAAGTGCACCAGTCCCTCCTGCAGCAAAGCACCCCCACAACATGATGCTGCCACCCCTGTGCTTCACGGTTGGGATGGTGTTCTTCGGCTTGCAAGCCTCCCCTCTTCTTTTTCCTCCAAACACAACGATGGTCATTATGGCCGAACAGTTCTATTTTTGTTTCATCAGACCAGATGACATTTCTCCAAAAAGTACGATCTTTGTCCCCATGTGCAGTTGCAAACCGTAGTCTGGCGGTTTTGGAGCAGTGGCTTCTTCCTTGCTGAGCGGTCTTTCAAGTTATGTCGATATAGGACTCATTTGACTGTGGATATAGATACTTTTTGTACCTGTTTCCTTCAGCATCTTCACAAGGTCCTTTCCTGTTGTTCTGGGATTGATTTGCACTTTTCGCAGCAAAGTACGTTCATCTCTAGGAGACAGAACGCGTCTCCTTCCTGAGTGGTATGACGGCTGCATGGTCCCATAGTGTTTATACTTGCGTACTATTGTCTGTAAACAATTGTTGGAAAAATTAAAGACATGCCAAACTAAGGAAACATAAAAACATTTCCATCGACCATGAGAATTTCACTCATTCAATGCAATTAGCATTGAACATGCATATTTTGATGTATTTGAGTAGTTGTTTCAAAGTCTTCCCCTTCTTCTTTTATAAGTTGGGTGAAACCTGGTTGGTCATCTGAAAGTTCTATGTTGAAGTCTTAAGTGGAATTTAAGACTTCAAATTGGATTCAGGAAATTGGATTCAGGACTGCCGTATCAGTCTATTACGCATTTATAACTCAAGCCAAAAATATTTTTTTGGGGGATTGAAAGTTAGTATTTGTCCAGTCTCGCTTTCTTAAATACTTTAGTTATCACGGTTGTTCTGCAGCCCATGGACACAAATATGTATACAGCATGTCTTATTGGATAAGAATTCTGGGCCAAAGAAAGGATTCCAATCTTTCATGAACCGAAATGTTTATTTTCCCTCTCTCACATCCCATTTGCTATGTCTCGGAGGGCACTAAAGCTGTTTTGGAGTGCAGAGCCTTATTGCGTCTTTGGAGTACAGAGCACACATGCTGTTTGTGGCGTAGAACAGACAAAGACACACATTCCCTTGCAATGTGTTGACATGCAGAAAATGAGGTCTTTGAGATTTACTTTATCAAACTTTATGGCACAACATATAAATGCAGTGTGGTTGAAAGAGATAAACAGGCAGGGCTGCACAGTTTGACAAAGGGAAAGGAGGTCAAAGAGAGAAGGCTAGGACGTGAACAGGAACGTCCCCAAGGTGAACCTAGAATAGTGTCACAGTACCCTATAATGCCATTGTCTTCCTATGGAGGACATGAGTACATTGTTCCTCCATTGTTGCTCCCAGCTGAGAAAGAGTATGTGCGTGTTCTCCTAAATTAATACCTCCCCAATTTTCCTTGTAATTCAGGGGTTGCTGGTGTTGGCTACACTCAGCCTGAAGCTGAATGTAGGGGTTTGAGGAACCTGGTCCTGAGATCACATTGTGCACAGAAAAACATCCTAACCAAGGATGAAAGGTACCACCGTACATTTTTTCCACTAGCAGTTTTAACACAATAATATTTTGTTACAATATGTAAATGAGGGTGAGGAATTACAGGCCTGCGTTAACCTTTTACTGCAGTGGGCTGAATCAGGGTCGCATAGAATGTTTCTTGGTAGTCTTAAACAAATCGACTTTGAAACAAAAAAGTATACACCTCACCAGTGGTGTGTATTCATGGACGCCTGGGGAAGCCAGGCTTCCCCAAATATTTAATCTCTCCTCTGTGTTTTCATAATTTTCCTTCACAAGTCGCTGAATCTCACCGGAGAAATCATCCGAGCGAGGGGAACAGCTCCACTCTGTCTCAGAGATGGGGATTTGGACGTGTGGTTTTGACTTAATTCTCTGTACAGGCCAACGATTATGATGGCAATTACATAAATGAATATGTTGTGTCACTGGCCTGAGACAATTGAAGTTAGCCTAGATGTAGCCTAGTTGGCTCACATTAGCTAGCTAGCTAACTTAGCTGGTTCATTGTTTCCCATGCAAGGAAGTCAGGCTAGCATGCATTTTAGCTAGGTAGCCTATGACAACAAAAACTACAAGTGTTCTGTATGACAGAGCCATAGACCGTTTTGCCAACATGAAAGAGAGGAGGATGGAATTGGGGTTCAACTTGTCTACAAGCAGGATGAGTCAACATTTTTTGTTTAATTTACACACACACACACACACACACACACACACACACACACACACACACACACAGAGAAATCAGTACCATGGACAGCCACATGATACGTATTAACATTGATTGGACTAAATTGTTTTTGGTATCTTTAAGTTTGTTTTCAGTGCATTAAATTAAGCATATTTAGCCTTGTTGATTTGATGGTTTAAATGTTTAAGTGTAAATGGTGCTGGAATAGAGGAGGGAGTGCTCCTGTTGTCTTTGTGCAGACTTGAGGTAACGCCATCAGTAGTTGTTTAGTAAACTGTCGAAAATAGTAATTTGCTTGACCATGCTGCAGGTGATATAACTGTTGTATGCAATATTTGCTTTGTGGACTTCTCCGGACAGATGCTGCTCTCGGTTTTGTGATGAAACAAACATATGTGTAGTTTAATTTATTCCGCCACTGTGTGACTGTTGTCTTTTTGTTGTCATGGCCTTATTGTATATCAGGTGGCGTATGAACAAATGGCTTATAGAGGGAACAACGCAATTATGACAACATAGGTTGTAATATGGCTTTTTTACTGACTTGGCATGGCTTCCCCAGTGATTTTACCCACGCACTGCTACGGCACATCACACACATGGTAGAAAAAGAAGACATCTGTACCATGTCAGATATAGAGTTGAAATATATAACATTTTGAGTCTGCATCCCAATATTACACTTTATATACATCACAGAAGACCGAAATATAACAAAACGTTTGACATAGAAACACCAGATTTTCAGTGTAAAATAAATAAATGTTTATCAATTCTGAAAAATATTAATAACATTCCACCCATGAGGCCACTAGGTCATTTGACTGCAGGAAAGCATTTTTAAAGCACATTGACGTTAACAAGTACGTTTACTACGTGGATACTGAAATCAAAAAGGGTATGTTAAAGCCGAGCCTTATTGCGTCTTTGGAGTACAGAGCACACATGCTGTTTGTGGCGTAGAACAGACAAAGACACACATTCCCTTGCAATGTGTTGACATGCAGAAAATGAGGTCTTTGAGATTTACTTTATCAAACTTTATGGCACAACATATAAATGCAGTGTGGTTGAAAGAGATAAACAGGCAGGGCTGCACAGTTTGACAAAGGGAAAGGAGGTCAAAGAGAGAAGGCTAGGACGTGAACAGGAACGTCCCCAAGGTGAACCTAGAATAGTGTCACAGTACCCCTATAATGCCATTGTCTTCCTATGGAGGACATGAGTACATTGTTCCTCCATTGTTGCTCCCAGCTGAGAAAGAGTATGTGCGTGTTCTCCTAAATTAATACCTCCCCAATTTTCCTTGTAATTCAGGGGTTGCTGGTGTTGGCTACACTCAGCCTGAAGCTGAATGTAGGGGTTTGAGGAACCTGGTCCTGAGATCACATTGTGCACAGAAAAACATCCTAACCAAGGATGAAAGGTACCACCGTACATTTTTTCCACTAGCAGTTTTAACACAATAATATTTTGTTACAATATGTAAATGAGGGTGAGGAATTACAGGCCTGCGTTAACCTTTTACTGCAGTGGGCTGAATCAGGGTCGCATAGAATGTTTCTTGGTAGTCTTAAACAAATCGACTTTGAAACAAAAAAGTATACACCTCACCAGTGGTGTGTATTCATGGACGCCTGGGGAAGCCAGGCTTCCCCAAATATTTAATCTCTCCTCTGTGTTTTCATAATTTTCCTTCACAAGTCGCTGAATCTCACCGGAGAAATCATCCGAGCGAGGGGAACAGCTCCACTCTGTCTCAGAGATGGGGATTTGGACGTGTGGTTTTGACTTAATTCTCTGTACAGGCCAACGATTATGATGGCAATTACATAAATGAATATGTTGTGTCACTGGCCTGAGACAATTGAAGTTAGCCTAGATGTAGCCTAGTTGGCTCACATTAGCTAGCTAGCTAACTTAGCTGGTTCATTGTTTCCCATGCAAGGAAGTCAGGCTAGCATGCATTTTAGCTAGGTAGCCTATGACAACAAAACTACAAGTGTTCTGTATGACAGAGCCATAGACCGCTTTGCCAACATGAAAGAGAGGAGGATGGAATTGGGGTTCAACTTGTCTACAAGCAGGATGAGTCAACATTTTTTGTTTAATTTACACACACACACACACACACACACACACACACACACACACACACACACACACACACACACAGAGAAATCAGTACCATGGACAGCCACATGATACGTATTAACATTGATTGGACTAAATTGTTTTTGGTATCTTTAAGTTTGTTTTCAGTGCATTAAATTAAGCATATTTAGCCTTGTTGATTTGATGGTTTAAATGTTTAAGTGTAAATGGTGCTGGAATAGAGGAGGGAGTGCTCCTGTTGTCTTTGTGCAGACTTGAGGTAACGCCATCAGTAGTTGTTTAGTAAACTGTCGAAAATAGTAATTTGCTTGACCATGCTGCAGGTGATATAACTGTTGTATGCAATATTTGCTTTGTGGACTTCTCCGGACAGATGCTGCTCTCGGTTTTGTGATGAAACAAACATATGTGTAGTTTAATTTATTCCGCCACTGTGTGACTGTTGTCTTTTTGTTGTCATGGCCTTATTGTATATCAGGTGGCGTATGAACAAATGGCTTATAGAGGGAACAACGCAATTATGACAACATAGGTTGTAATATGGCTTTTTTACTGACTTGGCATGGCTTCCCCAGTGATTTTACCCACGCACTGCTACGGCACATCACACACATGGTAGAAAAAGAAGACATCTGTACCATGTCAGATATAGAGTTGAAATATATAACATTTTGAGTCTGCATCCCAATATTACACTTTATATACATCACAGAAGACCGAAATATAACAAAACGTTTGACATAGAAACACCAGATTTTCAGTGTAAAATAAATAAATGTTTATCAATTCTGAAAAATATTAATAACATTCCACCCATGAGGCCACTAGGTCATTTGACTGCAGGAAAGCATTTTTAAAGCACATTGACGTTAACAAGTACGTTTACTACGTGGATACTGAAATCAAAAAGGGTATGTTAAAGCCATAATAATAACCATGAAAAGGATTCCGCGTAACAGCAAATAGCTTCTAGCAACCGGCTCTGCTCTCTCTCTCTCTCTCTCTCTCTCTCTCTCTCTCTCTCGCTGCTGGTGTCTAGGAGAGATCTTCTGATGAGGGGGATAAAGCAGGATGTTACAACACATCAAATGAATAGCAGATCAAGCCTGCCACAAATGATGCTGTTAGACTGAAGAGGAGGAATGGAATAGCACCATATTAAAAAGGGGAAAGAGAGACTATTAGAACAGAGAGTAAATTGATCTATCAAACTAGCACTTGGCAATTTATTCTTCAATACTGCATGGAATTATGAAGGGAGACATCTTCATCCGTCCCCGTCTTAACCGATACGAGATGAAGACGCAAAAACTTTTCATTTCTCATATTTTCATTTTCAGAGGAACTGAAAGCCATGTCCCTGATGTGTGTAGCTCAATTCGTATGGCTCTACTGTTGAGGGTTAGATTCTGGATAGGGCCACCCATACAAAAATGTATGCACACAGTACTGTAAGTCGCTTTGTATAAAAGTGTCTGCTAAATGACATATTACACTATAAAATTCACATCTTAAACTGCAAATTAGATTTTTTCACGTGATTGATTTTCACATGTGAACCTACAATTCCACATGTGAAAGGGACATTTCCAAATGTAGAGTTGTTTTACATGTGAAACGCCAAAATTAGATTTTCACATGTTAATGTTTTTCACGGGAAATTTCTTACATGTGAACCTACTAATTGGATTTTCACATGTGAACTTGCAATTCACATGTGAGGTGGAAACATGTTATTCTCTTCACATGTGAAAAGGTGCTGTTAAGATGTAAACACTACATTTAATCTGGTTTCACATGAAATTTAAGGTCAGCAAGTGAAAACAGCTATTTCACATGTGATTTTCATACAGGAAACTGCTATTTTTTGTTGTAAATGATGCTTTAAATATGCAACAAACTATTTAGCACATTTGGCCATTTATCAGAAGCTCTAATCCAGAATGATTTATACTCAGTGCATTTAATGAAGGTATGTAAAACAACCACATATCACAGTCATTGTAAGTTAAGCTATATTGAATAAAGCAGCTACCAGCAAAAACAGTGCTAGTAAGAAAAGACAAGTGCAAGTGTTAGTGCAAGGAAGACAAGCACGACAATAAGTACAATATTTTTATATACTGTAAAACATTCTAATGGGGGTCTAATGGGGTCAAGAGGGTTACGTTGAATAAGCTTGTTATAACACAGTGGGCATTGAAGATTTTTACATACTTTTATATTTTCCCAGCAGTTTCACGTGCGATAATTGTAATTAGGTATCCAAAATGCAATTCCAAAATGCATGTCACAGACTTGCCAAAGTAGCATGATCATTCTGTAATGTTGTTATTTTAGTGCTTTCATGAGGTGTGGGCTATTACTTAACCACTAAGGTGGGTAGGTGTATCTACAATAAATTACTGACTTATCAAGCAAGATAAGTAGAATACAGACATACTATGATGATTTTATGCTTAGCTCTTCATAAAGCATGTTGTGTAATCCCATAACTTTCTACTAAAGTATGAGAGTTGTTTTGTAGGCCTGTCACTTCCAAAAAAATAAGAAGTGGGAACCTCAAGTGGCAAAATAACTAACAGCACAGAAGCCCTGTTTATGCTTGGTGCTAACATGCGTCCTTTGTCCTGAATTTTGTCTACATTCTGATAGTACATTTTTAGACAGGTGTAGACGATTGAAAGATGCATTGTGATCTGATTTTGATTGTGTCTGAATAGAAGGATTTAGACAGTGTAGACGGATTTAGACAGTGAAACCATTTAAATCATAATTACCCGCCCTCTAAAATCAATGATAGATAGCGCCATTGACTTATGGCATCGATATGTGTCCTAAAATAAATAAATACATATCATTTTGAAAAAATATCAGTGAAATAATTTGCATACAAGGAAACCTGGTCACAATGTGGACACTGTATACACACTGTGGACAGATAATACCATGTGTAGACGTGACAAACCTTCATCAGATAGTGATTGGATCATATTGATCAGATCAGGAAGCCCAAGGTGTAAACAGGGATAGAGATTATGTCCCATATTAGATTTATTCAATGTCTGTCTATGGTGAGAGAATTATGAATCTTAACTCTTCTCTACAGTGGGATGGGTCCATCAGTGAACCCAAGGTATGCTATGGTAAATTGTTACCATTCTTACTGTTGATTTAATATGCATTATACTTTTCCTAGCCAATGTTGTACATCTCTTACTTTTATATTGGGACAGAAACATCTAAACCAATATGACACCTATGTCAATGAAACTTCGCAAATCAACTTGATTAGAGGTACACAACACACTCCCCGGTCGTTGGCATTAGGAAAACATATATAATGCGATCACCTCGTTCAAATTCTAGACGGTTGGATTAAAACAAAACTATAGCGTCCATACGGCGACCATTGGATTGACCATTTGTCGAAATGAATAAGTGTGTAGTTGCAACAGATTTTATTAAATGTATATATAATGTATCGCTCTCACGTGCCCAATAAGAACCAATGATGTGCTACCTTTATGTAGCATTTCTGACAATGCTAACAAAGATGTTTATAACTAAACCAAGATAGACCACCGCCTGTCGTTTCCAACGGGAACAAATGAGTCATAGTGGGCAGAACAAGCAAGGAGGTGGGCAGAGCCAAGCACGACCTAGCGAGATCCTACCGGCGTGTTCTAGCATCATCTGCATACCTCCGTTAGGGAACGCCCACTATGTGAATTGCGTGTGCGCAATTACTCCATTCGCCTTTGCGCACCTTCTAAACAACGCATTTTTTTTTCTAATTTATGCAAAGGGAAAAGTCTACAAAACTTAGTCCACTCTGTTCGTAATATATTGTAGTTTTGGGATGTTTCATCGATGAGAATGTTTGCAGAATGTCGGCCAAAATCCATCTTCTCCGACGGCTCGCCAGTGGGCTTCCTCTCACTACCATATTTGGTAGTGATTGGAAACACCAAGCGGATGCGTCACATTTATACAGCCAGTGAAATATCTGTGTCATTGTTCTATCTGTGATGCTAACATCTTTTTCAGCCAAATCTCCCAGTTCTGGAACCGGGTCCAGCAACTCGCTTGCTCAGCAACACAGATGCTGCCTGGTGCAGGCCGTCAGATCATAAGAAGAGGTTGAGAACAAACCTAGGCTACTGCAGATATATGTTGGTATTCAAGCTGAGGTTAATCAATGAATGCATGCAGACAATTATCCTGCATAGAAAAATGGGTCGGCTGGTTGTAGTGAGCAGATTCCGATTTGATAAACCAATGATTGGGGTTATGTTTTGATGAGCTAGGTAACGTTAGCTACATTCCAAATCCCAGGTGTGGACATGTTGAGTAATAATTACTGTAGCTGGCTAAATTAGCTAACATTATACCAGTCAGATGAGAGCTAACGTTGGCTAGCTAGGTGTTTGTATATACAGCTAAAGTAATCTGTGTAAACTGCTGACCAGCACTCACAGTTGACCGGGGCAGCTCTAGCAGGGTCGAAATCACTTTTTTCATCCTATGATGGTGCCATGTTGAAAGTCACTGAGCTCTTCAGTAAGGCCATTCTACTGATAATGTTTGCGTGGCTTGTGGAATCGATTTTATGCAGCTGTCAGCAACGGGTGTGGCTGAAATAGTCGAATCCACTCATTTGAAGGGGTGTCCACATACTTTTGTGCACATAGTGTACCTAGCTAACGTCAGGGAGCTCGTTAAATTCAAAGCCCCCCCCCAGTTGGGAAACTGTCAAGCTGCTCACGTTAGCTACAATGAGGGTTCTTCCTACATTCTATTTTTCCTCCCGTTAGGCTACATGTTGCTCACTCAATTCCGATCCGACTGCTCCCATATACACACATGTACTGTGCAACCAAGCTCCCATTATGCCAACAGAAATGACTGGCTATAGAAACATATCTAACTGATGGGATACACAAACAAGACAAGCTACATTCCTTGCCAAAACATGACTTGTATTGCTAAAATAAAGGTTTAGGGAAATACATGCAGGCACCACATTACTACAAGACAAAACGGCACTCAATCAAGCCTAATGGTCTTGTCAGTATACAAGCAAAGCTTGCTTTCGAATGATAAAGCTTGAAAAGGTAGTGGAATGGGTTAATGTTTTAAGCTGCGTTGACACAGGCAGCCCAATTCTGATATTTTTCCCACTAATTGGTCTTTTGACCAATTACATCAGATATTTTCACATTAGATCTTTTCCAGAGCTAATCTATTTGGTCAAAATAGCAATTACTCTCTCACAATAATGTGATTTGTAATGCGTACAAAGTAATGGATTCTTCACACGCCGCACTATAGCTGCATTTATACAGGCAGCCCAATTCTGATCTTTTTTTAATCTAATATAGTAGGTCAAAGCTGTGTGCTTGAAAACCTTGGTAGAGCATGGGTGAAGTAGACATTGTGGCTCGTGAATTTTCTTTCTTTTTTGGCTTCAGACCAATGCCTACTTCTCACTTCAAACGTATTTTTTTGTTTTTAATAACAATATGGATATGCATAATAAAGTTGACAGGATGAACAGCAGAGGGCACTAAAACGTCAAAATGTATCGCACAAGCCCTGCTTGCTGAATGATCAAGACGTGAATAAGCATAAATCAACAGTAATCTCATTACCTGTACTTGTTGATTTAAGTCTGTCAACAAAATGATATCTCTAGTGTTGACAGGTTCACTTCTTGAGTTGCTCAGTTATAACCAACATTCTGAATACATTAAGGGAAATTGTATAATAATGCCAATGCCACATTTCAACACAGTATTCTGAAAGTGTCCTTAGAAAATCTTTATTTCTCCATTATCTTCTGTGTTCTCTTCTTTCCCTCTTTTGCCCCCCTATTCTTACCTCACATGAGAGTAGAATTTTGTGTTTTTCTTAATGATTTTTTTTCTAGACCTCCCTAGATTACCACAAAACATTTCCGCTTGCCATAGTAGCAGGACAAAGTCACGAAACTTTCGGGTAATATCTGAGTTCGTCATTTATAATAACTACGACTCTATATCTGGATATATACAGAACAAAAATATAAACACAACATGCAAAGGGTTGGTCCCATGTTTTATCAGCTGAAATAAAAGATCCCAGAAACGTTCCATATGCATAAAAAGCTTATCTCTCTAAAATTTTCAGCACAAATTTGTTTACATCCCTGTTAGTGAGTATTTCTCTTTTGCCAAGATAATCCATCCACCCGACAGGTGTGGCATATCAAGAAGCTGATTAAAAAGCATGATCATTACACAGGTGCACCTTGTGCTGGGGACAATAAAAGGCCTCCTTAAAATGTGCAGTTTTGTCACACAACACAAGTTTTCAGGGAGCGTGGAATTGGCATGTTGACTGCAGGAATGTCCACCAGAACATTTGCCAGAGAATTGAATGTTACATTCTCGAATATAAGCTGCCTCCAATGTTGTTTTAGAGAATTTGGCAGTACGTTCAACCGGCCTCATAACCGCAGACCACGAGTAACCACGCCAGCCCAGTACCTCCACATGCGGCTTCTTTACCTGCGGGAATGTCTGAGACCAGCCACCTGAACAGCTGATAAAGCTGAAGAGTATTTCTGTCTTTATTAAAGCCATTTTGTGGGGAGGAAAATCATTCTGATTGGCTGGGCCTGGCTCCCCAGTGGGGGGGGGCCTGGCTCCCAAGCGGGTGGGCCTATTCCCTCCCAGGCCCACCCATGGCTGCGCCCTTGCCCAGTCATGTGAAATCCATAGATTAGGGCATAATGAATTTATTTAAATTGACTGATTTCCTTATATGAACTGTAACTCAGTAAAATCTTAAAAATTGTTGCATGTTGCGTTTATATTTTTGTTCAGTATAAAATCAACTGGACAAAATCTGCTCTATTACCCCCTGAATGAGGCAATGTGTAATTCACAGCTGCCCGCAATCATTCCCAAAGTCCAGCATTTCTGCTACCTGGGGATATAAAGCTATCCTTCTTTGCAATCAATTGTAAACTTCAACACCATCTTTAAAAGCATAGAGTCTGATTTGAAAAGATGGGAGCAAATCTCAAACTCTTTCCAGGCTTGAGTCTCGATAATTAAAATGAATATATTGCCAAGAATCCATTTTTATAGTTCCATGATCCCTCTTTCACCCCCAGCAGGATATTGGGATAGGCTACATTCATCACCTGCCAAATTCATTAGGAAGAGAAAACACCCTCGTATTAAATGTTCTACCATTCAGTGGGAAAAATGTGCTGGTTGCCAAAACCTCCAAAATGTAAAATTCTATTTAGGGGCTTTTATTTTTACACCCTGGTATAATCCTGGTACAGCTTTATCCTGGCGCCCCCTGGAGGAAAATCTAGTTGCCCCTCACAGACTCCAAGACATAATCCATTCTGATATTCCACTCAAATACTGCAAAGTCAAATTTGGTTATGTCACCAGGCAGGCCAAACTGCATTGCACCAAAACAGTTTGACATTTCAGGCATTCTTTTCAAACAGTTTTTACACTAAAAGGGAATTATCATCATTTTTACAATTTCACAGTGTTAAATATATATAATATATATAAAACATAGGCAAATCACATTTTTGACTGCACTGGGCCTTTACGAATAAGACAGACAAATTGAGTGCTTATTCCTGCTCTGCTGTTGGCCCAGGAGGCCAGTCTGCTTGTGTGTCTTTATCTGTGGGGACAAGGGATTCTCACAGATCCATTCCTGCACTGAAAGTGTATATACAGTGGGGAAAAAAAGTATTTAGTCAGCCACCAATTGTGCAAGTTCTCTCACTTAAAAAGATGAGAGAGGCCTGTAATTTTCATCATAGGTACACTTCAACTATGACAGACAAAATGAGGAAAAAAAATCCAGAAAATCACATTGTAGGATTTTTTATGAATTTATTTGCAAATTATGGTGGAAAATAAGTATTTGGTCAATAACAAAAGTTTATCTCAATACTTTGTTATATACCCTTTGTTGGCAATGACAGAGGTCAAACGTTTTCTGTAAGTCTTCACAAGGTTTTCACACACTGTTGCTGGTATTTTGGCCCATTCCTCCATGCAGATCTCCTCTAGAGCAGTGATGTTTTGGGGCTGTCGCTGGGCAACACGGACTTTCAACTCCCTCCAAAGATTTTCTATGGGGTTGAGATCTGGAGACTGGCTAGGCCACTCCAGGACCTTGAAATGCTTCTTCTGAAGCCACTCCTTAGATTGCCCGGGCGGTGTGTTTGGGATCATTGTCATGCTGAAAGACCCAGCCACGTTTCATCTTCAATGCCCTTGCTGATGGAAGGAGGTTTTCACTCAAAATCTCACGATACATGGCCCCATTCATTCTTTCCTTTACACGGATCAGTCGTCCTGGTCCCTTTGCAGAAAAACAGCCCCAAAGCATGATGTTTCCACCCCCATGCTTCACAGTAGGTATGGTGTTCTTTGGATGCAACTCAGCATTCTTTGTCCTCCAAACACGACGAGTTGAGTTTTTATCAAAAAGTTCTATTTTGGTTTCATCTGACATTCTCCCAATCCTCATCTGGATCATCCAAATGCTCTCTAGCAAACTTTAGACGGGCCTGAACATGTACTGGCTTAAGCAGGGGGACACGTCTGGCACTGCAGGATTTGAGTCCCTGGCGGCGTAGTGTGTTACTGATGGTAGGCTTTGTTACTTTGGTCCCAGCTCTCTGCAGGTCATTCACTAGGTCCCCCCATGTGGTTATGGGATTTTTGCTCACCGTTCTTGTGATCATTTTGACCCCACGGGGTGAGATACTGCGTGGAGCCCCAGATCGAGGAAGATTATCAGTGGTCTTGTATGTCTTCCATTTCCTAATAATTGCTCCCACAGTTGATTTCTTCAAACCAAGCTGCTTACCTATTGCAGATTCAGTCTTCCCAACCTGGTGCAGGTCTACAATTTTGTTTCTGGTGTCCTTTGACAGCTCTTTGGTCTTGGCCATAGTGGACTTTGGAGTGTGACTGTTTGAGGTTGTGGACAGGTGTCTTTTATACTGATAACAAGTTCAAACAGGTGCCATTAATACAGGTAATGAGTGGAGGACAGAGGAACCTCTTAAAGAAGAAGTTACAGGTCTGTGAGAGCCAGAAATCTTGCTTGTTTGTATGTGACCAAATACTTATTTTCCACCATAATTTGCAAATAAATTCATAAAAATCCTACAATGTGATTTTCTGGATTTTTTTTCCTCATTTTGTCTGTCATAGTTGAAGTGTACCTATGATGAAAATTACAGGCCTCTCTCATCTTTTTAAGTGAGAGAACTTGCACAATTGGTGGCTGACTAAATACTTTTTTCCCCACTGTAACTGGGAAACGACAAACACTCAACTGTGATTGAGATCAAATGTTGCCGTCATTGAAGAGGATGCATCCTTTTGTAGCCTCGCTTATGACGTCATCACTCTTCAATCCTAAAGTAAACCATAACCACTGACCCTCAAGGCACTGTCTTTCGGTGCGCTCCACTGTGGCCCCTTAGGTCTGTTTTTCCTCTACTTGTGGCCTCAGTAAGGAACACTAACCCTCAGGATTCCTCTCTGTGTCTAAGAGCGTGTGAATTGTTTCTAGTTATTATGTCCATGTTCAAAGCAATTGTTCAAAATAGATCTATTGCATGTGGCAGTTAATGGAGCACTTGTAAATCCCGAACAACAGAAATGCAAATTGTCACAGCCATGTCACAATTGCATGGCAATTATTTCAGAAGTTCTCGTCTCGTAATTGCAGCCCTCTAATGAAATCACGACATTGAAAAAACAAAGAGGACAATTTGGGGAAATCCATATCAATAAGGATACTTTACTAGATTGTCAGGAGAATTATACTCTCTGGGTTATGGCCTTTAAAAAAAGACGACATCTGTACCATGTCTGAACTGAAATAAAGCAAAACTGTTTGACATAGAAACACTGGATTTTTGTCAGTTAAAAAAAAAGATAATCTTTATTAATTATGAAATGATGACAAATATTAATAACATTCCACACATGAGGCCAAAGAGGGCACTTTTAGTCATTGACTGCAGGAAAGGGCTACAGTATGTACAGTGAGGGAAAAAAGTATTTGATCCCCTGATGATTTTGTACGTTTGCCCACTGACAAAGAAATTATCAGTCTATAATTTTAATGGTATGTTTATTTGAACAGTGAGAGACAGAATAACAACAAAAAAATCCAGAAAAACGCATGTGAAAAATGTTATAAATGGAATTGCATTTTAATGAGGGAAATAAGTATTTGACCCCTCTGCAAAACATGACTTAGTACTTGGTGTCAAAACCCTTGTTGGCAATCACAGAGGTCAGACGTTTCTTGCAGTTGGCCACCAGGTTAGCACACATCTCATGAGGGATTTTGTCCCACTCCTCTTTGCAGATCTTCTCCAAGTCATTAAGGTTTCGAGGCTGACATTTGGCAACTCGAACCTTCAGCTCCCTCCACAGATTTTCTATGGGATTAAGGTCTGGATACTGGCTAGGCCACTCCAGGACCTTAATGTGCTTCTTCTTGAGCCACTCCTTTGTTGCCTTGGCCGTGTGTTTTGGGTCATTGTCATGCTGGAATACCCATCCACGACCCATTTTCAATGCCCTGGCTGAGGGAAGGAGGTTCTCACCCAAGATTTGACGGTACACGGCCCCGTCCATCGTCCCTTTGATGCGGTGAAGTTGTCCTGTCCCCTTAGCAGAAAAACACCCCCAAAGCATAATGTTTCCACCTCAATGTTTGACAGTGGGGATGGTGTTCTTAGGGTCATAGGCAGCATTCCTCCTCCTCCAAACATGGCGAGTTGAGTTGATGCCAAAGAGCTCCATTTTGGTCTCATCTGACCACAACACTTTCACCCAGATGTCCTCTGAATCATTCAGATGTTCATTGGCAAACTTCAGACGGGCATGTATATGTGCTTTCTTGAGCAGGGGGACCTTGCAGGCGCTGCAGGATTTCAGTCCTTCACGGCGTAGTGTGTTACCAATTGTTTTCTTGGTGACTATGGTCCCAGCTGCCTTGAGATCATTGACAAGATCCTCCCGTGTAGTTCTGGGCTGATTCCTCACCGTTCTCATGATCATTGCAACTCCACGAGGTGAGATCTTGCATGGAGCCCCAGGCCGAGGGAGATTGACAGTTCTTTTGTGTTTCTTCCATTTGCGACTAATCGCACCAACTGTTGTCACCTTCTCACCAAGCTGCTTGGCGATGGTTTTGTAGCCCATTCCAGCCTTGTGTAGGTCTACAATCTTGTCCCTGACATCCTTGGAGAGCTCTTTGGTCTTGGCCATGGTGGAGAGTTTGGAATCTGATTGATTGATTGCTTCTGTGGACAGGTGTCTTTTATACAGGTAACAAGCTGAGATTAGTGTGCTTTAAGAGTGTGCTCCTAATCTCAGCTCGTTACCTGTATAAAAGACACCTGGGAGCCAGAAATCTTTCTGATTGAGAGGGGGTCAAATACTTATTTCCCTCATTAAAATGCAATTCCATTTATAAAAATTTTCACATGCGTTTTTCTGGATTTTTTTTGTTGTTATTCTGTCTCTCACTGTTCAAATAAACCTACGATTAAAATTATAGACTGATCATTTCTTTGTCAGTGCGAAAACGTACAAAATCATCAGGGGATCAAATACTTTTTCCCCCTCCCTCACTGTATGTTCTCTCAGAGAAAGGAAGGCTATATGTAATATGTAGACTACATTTGCTCACTAAAAGCCCTAATGGGAATAACATACCCCTTAAATGTTGGTCTTTTTAGTCTGAAAATCAACTAGAGACTCTTTGTTATTCATAAAGCGTCTCAGAGTAGGAGTGCTGATCAGGTCCCCCATCCATGCAATTTTATTCATTGTGATGTAAAAGGATAAACTGATCCTAGATTGGCACACCTGAGAAGCTTTATGAATATAGATATTTTGAGCTTTCCTATAAACTCAATATGGAGACATGGTTATTGAGTCATTTAGGAACCACATACTTCAGGTCTATCCTTCGTTTGTCTTCATAGATATTTGCTCCTCTACCTGCACTACAGATGGTCTGGTTCATTTGGTGGGAGCACCTTGTGAATCCATTTACATGTTCTTACCACACGGTGGAGGGAAAAATATGATTTCAAGATTTGCAGACGGAGAACTGACCGTACTCTTGAAGTAAAGGCTTTATTCAACCCGTGTCATGGAAGTTCAGCGTTGCAGCGTTGTTGAAATTTAAAGGCAGCGTTCCAGTGTAAGTGGAGACTCCTTTCAATGTAAACGCTGCATATGTCGGCTCAAACGGAAATGACCTTTACATTTTGATCGCGCAATCTGCAACTCTTCGGCGAAACAGATTGAATAGAGCCCTAAGATGTGTTTGAGTCAGTTCAATCATGCCATGCCTTGACAGATTCTCAAAGGTGTTGAGCCATTTCATCAAGGCTCCGAGAGTGCTTGTGTGCGGAGCTGGAGGAGGACGCTCAGGAATGTGAAAAAGCTTGAGGTGAAATACTAATTCACCAGTCAGAAATATTAAAGACTAATGTGTAACAAAACACACAAAAAGGTATTAATACCTTCTGAACATACAGCGAGAGCCATGCATATTTTATCCAACACTTGCCACAACTGAAGTTCCCTCTGGGAAAAGCAAAGTAATTCTATTCTATTCTATTCTAATGGATCATCTCCTTGTTATGAGAGAGAAGGAAGAGACAGCATACTGAAATCAATGACATTACTATAATAGAATAAAGTACAGTGGCGACCCGTCATTCATGTTTTGCTTTTTTGTTATTGTTGCCTGTTTTGCATGTTATTTTGGCATTAATACGTGTCACATATCAGTTTGAAAACATTATTACAAAATAATAATGGAGTTAATAAAGCCAAATACAAACTTGGTCTCTTTTTTGCATAAAATGACGTCAAATCACTGATCATGTCAACATCATACTTTCAAAATCAATCTACTGGCAAATCCTTTTCAATCCTTGTCATATGAAGAGAAATAACGAAGAGAAATTATATATAAAACGTATCGGTGCTCATCGGCCATTGGACATAAACATTACACAACCAGTTGGAAATCGCAATTCAACATTGAGTGCTTTGGAAGGAATCAGTGGCTAACTGCAAGCATTTTTTTTTATTTTTATTTCACATTTATTTAACCAGGTAGGCAAGTTGAGAACAAGTTCTCATTTACAACTGCGACCTGGCCAAGATAAAGCAAAGCAGTTCGACACATACAACAACACAGAGTTACACATGGAGTAAACAAACATACAGTCAATAATACAGTAGAAAAACAAATCTATATACAATGTGTGCAAATGAGGTAAGATAAGGAACGTAAGGTAATACATAGGCCATGGTGGCGAAGTAATTACAATATAGCAATTGAACACTGGAATGGTAGATGTGCAGTAGATGAATGTGCAAAGTAGAAATACTGGGGTGCAAAGGAGCAAGATAAATAAATGAATACGGTAGGGGATGAGGTAGTTTGTTGGGCTATTAACAGATGGGCTAAGCATTGCAAAGCACTCACTAGCCTGCTATTCAGTGGAGTGGGTGTGTGTTCCCAAATTTGGGTTTAAGGGTCTCTTTTCCAAGCTTAAAAGGATAAACATTCAACATTGGCAATGCTGTCAATCCAGCATGACTTCTGCCCTGCTCAAAACAACTGGAAACTCAGAACTGGGAAATCTCAGACTTCAGTGAGTTCAAAACAACTGGGAACTCCGACTGGGAAAATACGTTTTGAAAGGTCATCCAACTCCCCTCATAATTTCGCCTAAAAAGCAATCATCAAATATTGTAAGAGCTTTCATTCTGCTTATATGCCCCCTTTATTTATCCTACTGTTCTGACTTGGTGTACAGGGAGAATACTGTAAGAACGGCCCATGTTCTGAATTCTGTCGCAGTACATTTCCAAAGTGCTGAACAAATAGTTAATATTGACTCCGTCCTGTCTTAATCGGAATTGTGGATTGCCTCTTATCTGCTCGTCATCCCCTTATGCCATAGTTTGTACACCTCAATTGTCAGTAGAAACCACATTTGTTTAAGCTAGTCAGCCATATCAGCTATGTTCTTTTAAAAGGTAGTAAATGAGGCTGAATGAACTGTTTCGCTGCCCGACAAGGCTCCACTGATAGCCAGGTGTAACAGTGGTAAGGTGTTGGGAGTGCTGTTGGGACTCTGCTGTTGGGACAGCTTTATGTAGGCCCTAACAGTTTGTGGGCACTGCTTGTCATGGTTATAGTACAATTAATGTATTGTTTAGTGTTGTGTTGTGTAGTGGCTTTGTCTTTTGCCCCACCAAGATTTACATGCTAAAATCATCACTGATTAAGTATAATGAAGATCATTCTACTTAATCAAAATAGGGCTGATTAACAAACCTGCAAGTTAGAACTTGTTAAAGAACGGTGATTGCGAAATTGATAACAAGAGTCTGTAATATCAGTGTTTTCTGGGGGATCTGCATGCTCTGACACACCCTTGCTGAGCCAGTAGTTTGATTGCTTTCAACAGTACACCACTTCTTACTGCAATGAACTCAACAAACAGGAGTTACGTAAATTATCCAGAGATATCAGTATTGACCCTGACCTCTGTTGGATGGCGTGGGGCCTTATATCATGGTGGAGGTGTGATGCTTTCCTGCCTGTGTGTGTGTGCGTTGCATGTGGTTGATACTGAACAGGAAGCACATGCGCCTAGGGAGACGGTGGCGGCAGGTGCAGTGATGTGGTACTTTTGATCTTTCCTCAGCCCACCTTCTTACTATGACACTGTGATTATCCTGTGTACTGAACAGCCTTTGATTCCTTTGTCTCCAGGCTATTTCTGGGCTTTATCTTTTCTCCTTTAATGTTGTTTTAAACTGGCTATCTGGTAAACACACACTTGACCAGACGTGCTCAAAGTATGTTCATCAGAATGATCAGAAGGCGTATATTACTGGACACACGCTGTCCAAGGATCTGGGTTAAGCAGACAGCGTGAAGCATAGGCAAACAGAAAAAGACTAGCACAATAGGTTGCAATTATATACCTACCCATGAAGCCAAGTCCATACAATGCCAAGTCCATACATTCAGTACAGATTATATGTTGGTTAACTGAGGTGATAATTCTGCATGACTAGGAAGCTGAGACCAGAACAGAGCTGAGGAGAAGGGTCATTGTGCCAAAAGCAGCCCATACACAAAGCACTGATCCACTTTCTTTCAGCACCTGTCTGTTTTGGAAAGAAAACAAATACTTGGTTGGATGGCCATCAAACCCCTGCAACTTATCCAGAACGCTGCAGCCGGCCTGGTGTTCAACCTTCCCATGTTCTCTAATGTCACCCCGCTCCTCCGCACACTCCACTGGCATCCAGTTGAATCTCTCATCCACTACAAGACCATGGTACTTGCTTACGGAGCAGCAAGAGGAACTGCCCCCTCCTACCTTCAGGCTATGCTCAAACCCTACACCCTAACCGAAGCACTCCGTTCTGCCACCTCTGGTCTCTTGGCCCTCCCACCCCTACGAGAGTGCAGCTCCTGCTCAGAACCAGTCCAAGCTCTTCTCTGTCCTGGCACTCCACTGGTGGAACCAGCTTCCCCCTGAAGCTAGGATAGTCGCTGTCTGTCTTCTGAAAACTTCTGAAACCCTACCTTTTCAAAGAGTGTCTTAATAATATCTTCTTAAGCTGACAGTCCCCAAAATCGGGCATTAGAATATATATTTTTGAATATGTTTACATGACTTATTTGATTGATTTCCTGCTGTTTTATAAGTCAGAAGGCAGACCTCCAGACCTTCCTAGGACGATGTCAACGTCCTCTGTCAAATAAACGTATATTTGCCTCCCTCTAGTGGTTGGTTGCATCATTACATCCATTTATATAACTTCACTGCAACATTACGTCAAAGGGGTGGTCCTGAAAAACATTTAACCAGCTCAACTGCTTCATGGCACAGACATGGCAAAGCATGCTGAATTTGTCTCGAGCAGGTGGATATAAATACATTACTTTCATAGCTCTACAATAAAGAATGCGACCTACACACACCCTAAAATAAGTAAATCATTTATTTTGTTTGGAAGTCAAACATTTGTTTTTGCATATGCTCAGAATGACAAAATGTAGCCTTTTACATAGCCTTTCTTCCCTTGTCTATAGGAGGGTCGCACCAGGTTTAAATGGCCCCGATGTTCATTTAGACATTCACAACTTTGACAGATGTTTACTATGTGTTTGGTAAATTCATTGGTAAAGATGGTGACATATCTTGGGTAGATGTTCCTAAAACAGATTATAACTATATATGGACATATTATAAAATATGAATAGGCTTATTCATTCACAATTTAGATTTTTTTAATCATACCATCATATTTGTAAATGTTTTATTACACCTTTATTGTGTACTAGATTATAAATAAAGAATTCCAGGCGAAAGCCAAAGGTCAAAGCTTTCTGTGGGGTGGGGGGACACTACTACATGAATAAAAATATTGCCCTCTTTCTAGATTGATGACTAAAACCATAGTGAAACAGTACAAAACGTCAGGTCTACTTTAATCCCAAAGCACCCTCCCTCGCACCCCCTCCTCACTCTTCCCCCCAAATAAGCAAACAATACAATACAAAAAAAAGAAAAGCCTTTTGTGATCTAACACTCACACTTGACTTTTATTCCCCCTTACTAGATCTGACCTTGCTGATAGCTACTTTATTGAAGAAAAATGTACTTACTATGACTGTGATTGTCCCACCTAGCTATCCTAAGATGAATGCACTAACTGTAAGTCGCTCTGGATAAGAGCGTCTGCCAATTGACTAAAATGTAAAAATGGCTTCAGTTGACCAAATACTGGCCGTGCCAAAAATCGCCTCATAAATAAAAGAAGGCTCTCTGAGGGTGTGGATGGTAGTGGTGTGTGTGTGTGTGTGTGTGTGCTTCTCCCCAGAGCCACAAACAACCGACTGGTTTCAGATGGCACCCCCCCGTGTGCAACTGTCAGAATCTATGTGATTATAGCTTTTCTCAATATCATTGAAATATCTACTATATTGTTACTACTGTATATTGCCACGTTTTCTTTAAAGATGCAATATGCAGAAATCGCTCTGCCTCCGAGGGAGGGTGCTTTGGGATTAAAGTTGACCTGACAGACATTTTGCACTGTTTCACTATGGTTTTAGTCATCAATCTAGTAGGAGGGCATTCTGCACACTTAATGTGCATGCCAAGGAACTTGAAGCTTTCCACCTTCTCCACTGCGGTCCCGTCAATGTAGATAGGGGGGTGCACCCTCTGCTGTTTCCTGAAGTCCATGATCATCTCTTTTGTTTTGTTGACGTTGAGTGAGATGTTGTTTTCCAGGCACTACACTCCCAGAGCCCTCACCTCCTCCCTGTAGGCTGTTTTGTCATCAATGGTAATCAAGCCAACTACTGTTGTGTCGTCTGCAAACTTGATGATTGAGTTGGAGGCGTGCATGGCCACACAGTCATGGGTGAACGGGGAGTACAGAAGGGGGGCTGAGCACCACCCTTGTGGGGCCCCTGTGTTGAGGATCAGCTGAGTGGAGGTGATGTTTCCTACCTTCACCACCAAATGTTTTACTCATGTCGGCCACGGTGAGGGAGAGCCCACAGTCCTTGTTAGCAGGCTGCATCGGGGGCACTGTAATATCCTCAAAGCGTGCGAAGAATGTGTTTATCCTGTCCGGAAGCAAGACGTCGGTCTTGGCAACGTGGCTGGTTTTCCTTTTGTAGTCTGTGATTGTCTGTAGTCCCTGCCACATACGTCTTGTGTCTGAGCCGTTGAATTGCGACTCCACTTTATCTCTATACTGACGTTTAGCTTGTTTGATTGCCCTGCGGAGTGAATAACTACACTGTTTATATTCTGCCATATTACCAGTCGCCTTGCCATGGTTAAATGCGGTGGTTCGCGCTTTGAGTTTTGCACGAATGCTACCATCTATACACGGTTTCTGGTTAGGGTAGGTTTTAATAGTCACAGTGGGTACTACATCTCCTATACACTTCCTTATAAACTCAGTCACCGTATCCGTGTATGGGTCTAGATTCTTTTTGCAAGCTACCCGGAACATATCCCGGTCCATGTGATCAAAACAATCCCGAAAGCGTGGATTCCGATTCGTCAGACCAGCGTTGAATAGTACGAAGCACAGGCACTTCCTGGTTGAGTTTCTGCCTATTGGACGGGAGGAGCAAGATGGAGTCGTGGTCAGATTTGCCGTAAGGAGGGCGGGTGAGGGCTTTGTAAGCATTCAGGAAGTTTGAATGGCAATGGTCGAGAGTCTTAGTAGCGCGAGTAGGACAGTCAATATGTTGATAGAACTTCAGCAGCCTAGTCCTCAGATTTGCTTTGTTAAAATCTCCAGCTACAATAAATGCAGCCTCAGAATATGTGGTTTCCAGTTTGCATAAAGTCCAGTTCTTTGAGGGCTGCCAAGGTTTCGGATTGAGGTGGGATGTAAACGGCCGTGGCGATGACGGAGGAGAATTCTCTTGGGAGATAATATGGTCTGCATTTAATTGTGAGATATTCTAGGTCGGGTGAACAAAAGGCCTTGAGTTCCTGTACGTTCCTAGAATTACACCATGAAACACACCCCTCCGCCCTTCTGCTTCCCGGAGAGATATTTATTCCTGTCTGCACAATGTACTTAGAATCCTGCTGGCTTTCTCATCTCCGACAGAGTATCCAAAGTATGTTAAAGGCCCCGATGTCTCTCTGGAAAGAAATCTTTGCTCTTAGCTCATCAACTTTGTTGTCCAAAGACGGAAGCGGTGGGTGGTGTGCGCGCCTCCTAAGTCGAACCAGCAGACCGCCTCGAGTGCCTCTCCTCCGCCGGTGATGTTTTGGGTCGGCCTCTGCAATAAGTTCAATTGCTCTGGGGAGAGTGAACAAAGGATCTGCTCCAGGGAAGTCGGATTCCTGATCGTAATTCTGGTAGTTCTGGTGAGTTACCGCCGCTCTAATATCCAATAGTTAATCCCGGCTAATAATGTAAAAATAGTACATAAAAAAACGAAATACTGCAATGTTTTCTAAGAGCTAGTCATGATGCTGTTGGCACCATCACTGTTGGTACCTTCTTCTATGGATAAAAAAAAACTGATTTCAAATGACCCAGGTGGGACTTGAACCCACAATCCCCAGCTCCGGAGGCTGATGCCTTATCCATTAGGCCACTGGGCCAATGTCTGCTTCCTTTTTGTCTCATGTTGCTCACAATTAAACTTCCTTGTTTATTTCTATTTCCATGTTATTGCAAAGCAGAGACGTCACTAGAGATTGATGGATAGGGGGGCTAAGCCTCTTTTAGGGGGGTCTGGGCATACTCCCCCAGGATTTTTTTTAAAGCCCCCAAAACGTCTTTTCATCATGTATTTTTTAAAGTAACAATGGGTGTAAAATCTATAAAAATAAGGTTATTTTTGGTCAAGGTTGGCTAAAAGTATACCTGTCTCATAGTTTGTGTGTAATAAACATGATGGGAGACAGAGAGCTGGTTTCAAGCGTAGGGTGCAGCAGGTGTTTATTGGTAAAGGACCACAGGAGGAGGCATGTAACTGGGTCCAGGGGCAGGCAGAAGGTCATACACTGGGGGTCCAGAAAGGCAACAGTACAGGCAGGGAAAAGGCTAGTAACGTCATCCAGGAGATCAGGCAATAGGTTGATAACAGGAAAACCAGCGCTCCGACTAGAAGTGTGTCACAAAACAAACAATACCTCACAATGATGGGGTGCAAAGAACTGAAGTAAATAGTGTGTGATAATGACATACAGGTGTGTGAACAGGTGATCAGAATTCAGGTGATTGGGATCTGGATAGTGAGCTGCGTTCAGGGGATCTACGTGTTTGAGAGTGTGAGTTGGAAGCAGACGTTACATTGTGTTAGACACTGATCTAATATGACTTACTTAAATTATATCCAAAGAAACTAAAGTCCACTCTGTCCCCAAACATCCAACAACAAAAGCCACAAAAATGGCTGTACTATGTAGCCAAATACTTTTGGATTTTATTTTTCGAGAGAGAGAGGAGAGAGAGAGAGAGAGATGCAGGCCATGCAATACCATTAGAAATAAACAGTATCATCCACAAAGAGGCAAAACTAAATTCAACTAACAAGCTAAATAAAATAAAAAATGGATAATTAGGAATCAAATCTAATAAAAAAGTAAGATCCTAAACAAATATTACAACCTATATTAAGGTACTGCTCTTCCTGCTTCTCTCTTGATGCTTATTTTGTGGGAGGACGCATCAAAGTGTACCTTGTATTTTTAAAGGTGGCAAAGCGGTCAATGGCACTATTGTGGCTTAGTGGCCCAAACACTTCACCCTCAATGGACATGGCTGCAAGACTTGCAAGCCTTTTCTGACTCACTGTCTTACGCAACCAGGAGTGTATCCGGCGCAGTGCACTAAAGGACATTTCACAGGAGCAGCTGCTCACAGGAATTGTGAGGGCAACCTGAATGATTTCCTTCAGAGAAGGAAACATATCATCATCCAGGAGGTTATGCACAGCAAGCATATCTTTGGGAGGACACCCAGCCTCTCTTTTCCAGGCAAAAAAAGTTTCTGGCCACCAACATCTCTTCTGTTTTTTGACATCAATACTGTAGTGCTTGGCAAACTCAGTTAAGCATGATGTATCAAGGAAGTTTTTTTTGTTGGGTCTACATGCCTGTATGCCTTTGAGCAGGGCTAAAGTCCCCCTAAAATAGGCCTAGCAACGTACCTGTTGCAAAGTGTGCCGTTATGAATATTTGAGTGTGTTATGTACAGTTGAAGTCGGAAGTTTACATACACCTTAGCAAAATACATTTAAACTCAGTTTTTCACAATTCCTGACATTTAATCCTAGTAAAAATTCCCTGTCTTAGGTCAGTTAGGATCCCCACTTTATTTTAAGAATGTGAAATGTCAGAATAATAGTAGAGAGAATGATTTATTTCAGCTTTTATTTCTTTCATCACATTCCCAGTGGGTCAGAAGTTAACATACATTCAATTAGTATTCGGTAGCATTGCCTTTAAATTGTTTAACTTGGGTAAAACGTTTCGGGTAGCCTTCCATAAGCTTCCCACAAAAGTTTGGTGAATTTTGTCCCATCCTCCTGACAGAGCTGGTGTACCTGAGTCAGGTTTGTAGGCCTTCTTGCTCGCACATGCTTTTTCAGTTCTGCCAACAAATTTGACATGGGATTGAGATCAGGGCTTTGTGTTGGCCACTCCAATACCTTGACTTTGTTGTCCTTAAGCCATTTTGCCACAACTTTGGAAGTATGCTTGGGGTCATTGTCCAATTGGAAGACCCCCACAACATGATGCTGCCACCCCCGTGCTTCACGGTTGGGATGGTGTTCTTTGGCTTGCAAGCCTCCCCCTTTTTCTTCCAAACATATCGATGGTCATTATGGCCAAACAGTTCTATTTTTGTTTCATCAGACCAGAGGACATTTCTCCAAAAAGTACGATCTTTGTCTCCAACCTTAGTCTGGCTTTTTTATGGCGGTTTTGGAGCAGTGGCTTCTTCCTTGCTGAGCGACCTTTCAGGTTATGTCGATATAGGACTTGTTTTACTGTGGATATACAGTGGGGCAAAAATTATTTAGTCAGCCACCAATTGTGCAAGTTCTCCAACTTAAAAAGATGAGAGAGGTCTGTAATTTTCATCATAGGTACACTTCAACTATGACAGACGAAATGAGAAAAAGAAATCCAGAAAATCACATTGTAGGATTTTTAATTTATTTATTTGCAAATTATGGTGGAAAATAAGTATTTGGTCAATAACAAAAGTTTATCTCAATACTTTGTTATATACCCTTTGTTGGCAATGACAGAGGTCAAACGTTTTCTGTAAGTCTTCACAAGGTTTTCACACACTGTTGCTGGTATTTTGGCCCATTCCTCCATGCAGATCTCCTCTAGAGCAGTGATGTTTTGGGGCTGTCGCTGGGCAACACGGACTTTCAACTCCCTCCAAAGATTTTCTATGGGGTTGAGATCTGGAGACTGGCTAGGCCACTCCAGGACCTTGAAATGCTTCTTACGAAGCCACTCCTTCGTTGCCCGGGCAGTGTGTTTGGGATCATTGTCATGCTGAAAGACCCAGCCACGTTTCATCTTCAATGCCCTTGCTGATGGAAGGTGGTTTTCACTCAAAATCTCACGATACATGGCCCCATTCATTCTTTCCTTTACACGGATCAGTCGTCCTGGTCCCTTTGCAGAAAAACAGCCCCAAAGCATGATGTTTCCACCCCCATGCTTCACAGTAGGTATGGTGTTCTTTGGATGCAACTCAGCATTCTTTGTCCTCCAAACACGACGAGTTGAGTTTTTACCAAAAGTTCTATTTTGGTTTCATCTGACCATATGACATTCTCCCAATCCTCATCTGGATCATCCAAATGCTCTCTAGCAAACTTCAGACAGGCCTGAACATGTACTGGCTTAAGCAGGGGGACACATCTGGCACTGCAGGATTTGAGTCCCTGGCGGCGTAGTGTGTTACTGATGGTAGGCTTTGTTACTTTGGTCCCAGCTCTCTGCAGGTCATTCACTAGGTCCCCGTGTGGTTCTGGGATTTTTGCTCACCGTTCTTGTGATCATTTTGACCCCACGGGTGAGATCTTGCGTGGAGCCCCAGATCGAGGAAGATTATCAGTGGTCTTGTATGTCTTCCATTTCCTAATAATTGCTCCCACAGTTGATTTCTTCAAACCAAGCTGCTTACCTATTGCAGATTCAGTCTTCCCAACCTGGTGCAGGTCTACAATTTTGTTTCTGGTGTCCTTTGACAGCTCTTTGGTCTTGGCCATAGTGGAGTTTGGAGTGTGACTGTTTGAGGTTGTGGACAGGTGTCTTTATACTGATAACAAGTTCAAACAGGTGCCATTAATACAGGTAACGAGTGGAGGACAGAGGAGCCTCTTAAAGAAGAAGTTACAGGTCTGTGAGAGCCAGAAATCTTGCTTGTTTGTATGTGACCAAATACTTATTTTCCACCATAATTTGCAAATAAATTCATTAAAAATCCTACAATGTGATTTTCTGGATTTTTTTTCCTCATTTTGTCTGTCATAGTTGAAGTGTACCAATGATGAAAATTACAGGCCTCTCTCATCTTTTTAAGTGAGAGAACTTGCACAATTGGTGGCTGACTAAATACTTTTTTGCCCCACTGTAGATACTTTTGTACCTGTCTCCTCCAGCATCTTCACAAGGTCCTTTGCTGTTGTTCTGGGATTGATTTGCACTTTTCGCAGCAAAGTACATTCATCTCTACGAGACAGAACGCGTCTCCTTCCTGAGCGGTATGACGGCTGCGTGGTCCCATGGTGTTTATACTTGCGTACTATTGTTTGTACAGATGAACGTGGTACCTTCAGGCGTTTGGAAATTGCTCCCAAGGATGAACCAGTCTTGTGGAGGTCTACAATTTATTTTCTGAGGTCTTGGCTGATTTCTTTTGATTTTCCCATGATGTCAAGCAAAGAGGCAGTGAGTTTGAAGGTAGGCCTTGAAATACATCCACAGGTACACCTCCAATTGACTCAAATGATGTCAATTAGCTTATCAGAACTTCTAAAGCCATGACATAATTTTCTGGAATTTTCCAAGCTGTTTAAAGGCACAGTCAACTTAGTGTATGTAAAATTCTGACCCACTGGAATTGTGATACAGTGAATTATAAGAGAAATAATCTGTCTGTAAATAATTGTTGGAAAAATTACTTGTGTCATGCACAAAGTAGATGTCCTAACTGACTTGCCAAAACTATAGTTTGTTAACAAGACATTTGTGGAGTGGTTGAAAAACGAATTTTAATGACTCCAACCTAAGTGCATTAGTATTTAGCTGGTGACTAGGGAGGATCATTTGAAAAGCAAGCAGTATGGGGAATATATCCTAAGGAATAAAGTTATTTCAACTATATTTCCTTATCTTCCAGATTAAATTAGCATAAAACATATCCATACCCAACCATCTTACTTTTTATTGGTCATTTAATTATTCAGTAGTTAATTAAAGAGGTCATGGGCGATGTATGTAAACTTCTGACTTCAACTGTATGTTCTGTGAGTCATGAGAATGACAACAATGGCAGTGTATGCATTTGATAGTGCCCTCACATTGGGCCAGGACAATCATTAACCATTCACCATATTGGCAATAGCCAGCCAAGATGACACAATCTTCTTTTTTATCCTAGAGCATTTTGTTGTGTCCAATAGTCGGTCGTTGTTCAAGCAATGTTCAGTGGGGCAGACACTCAGTCCCCAGTATTATTTACTCTTAGTCATTCGAAATATTGAGCCCAGTAAATAGGTTACATAATACAGGGTATAACTCACATAATGGTTGTAGTTGAGTCACATTTCAGTGGACAGGTTCATCATTAGGAACAGAGGCTTTAGCCAACCCCATCATTACATCACCCAGCCATCAGGCCTCAGGGAATTGAGCTTGACTAACAGGTACTACATATATCCTAAGGAATAAAGTTATTTCCACTATATTTCCTTATCACACAGAATAAATTAGCAATAAAACAGATCCATGCCCAACCATCTTACTTTTTATTGGTCATTTAATTATTCATTAGTTCTAATTAGCATTTTCTTCTAATTCAATCAATGATTCATGAATAATGTTATTACGTTGTCATAGATCTAGGTAGTTTTTTTGCGCTTAGGAGGGCACACATTTCCTCTTGAAACGGAAGCTACCAACCAACCCACTTGCAGCACTTGTCTCGGCAAAGTCAAGCACTTTCAGACTGCCAGGTTGGGCCAGCACCTTTAGAAATGGAAGACACCCACTAGACACACGTTGTTAACTGCTTAGACACCCACAGATGACTGTGACCAAATAATGGAGCCTTTAGAGATTATTCATGCAATTACCCTGGTGCTTGCCTACAGAGCAGCACATGAAACTGCCCATCCCTACCTTCAGGCTATGCTCAAACCCTACAGTACAACCCAAGCACTCTGTTCTGCCACCCTCATTTATTATGTAACTAGGCAAGTCAGTTAAGACAGCCTACCAGAAAACAGTGGGTTAACTGACTTGTTCAGGGGCAGAACAACAGATTTTTACTTTGTCAGCTCAGGGATTCAATCCAGCAACCTTTCAGTTACTGGCCCAACAGTTACTGGCTACCTGCCACCCCATAAACCTGCACTTTCTTGTCCTACTAGCCCTGACTGCTGATAACGTCTTTATTGAGGAAACATTTACTTAATATGACTACGATATGCGGTTGACTCACCTAGCTATATTAAGATGAATGCACTCACAGTAAGGCACTCTGGCACTTTAAGAGTGTCTGCTAAATGACTAAAATGTAAAACGTAGATGATGGGGTGAATCATATGAAACGCACAGTTCAAAATGGAAAAGCATGTGGAGAAGAGTGGTTGAGTGGTAGCTCTCCCGGCACATATAACATCTACTGTGGTTCAATGCCTGCCCTTCCCACTGTTTTCTCACCTGCCTGTATCCCATCAGATTTCTTCCCTGTCAAAATAACATAAATCTGTTTTTTCAGCCGGCATATCATAAAAGGTGTTTGTTGTGTTGATCTTGTTTTCATCATACAGTACTGGACATTTGAACTGGAACAGCCAGATGCATGAATATAAATTGTGCTATAAAAACACTGGGATCTTTTTACTGGGTAGAGTGAGCCATCAACAGCAGTCAGCAGCTGTGAGATGGCAAGTCAGGGGGGAGCACGGTGGGGGTGGGATGTGTGTGTGCGACCGACTGTGTGTGTTTTGGACCATAAATATACCTGCAGTCACTGAGGAAGAAGGGTTTCTATAGCTGCAGAACAAAGGAGCCTGCTCTAGATGGATCCAATCTACCGCTGAGTCTGTATCCCAAATGGTACCATTTTACCTATGTACAGTACACTCTTAGAAAAGAAGGTGCTATCCAGAACCTAAAAGGGTTCTTCGGCTGTCCCCATATGAGAACCCTTTGAAGAACCATTTTGGGTTCCAGGTAGAACCCTTTTGGATTCCAAGGAGAACCCTTTCCATAGAGGGTTCTACACGGAACCCAAAAGGGTTCTATCTGAAACCAAAAACAGTTCTACCAGGAACCAAAAAGAGTTCTCCTATGGGGACAACCAAAGAACCGTTTTGGAACCCTTTTTTATAAGAGTGTAGTGTACTACATTGGATCAGGGCCCATAGGGCTCTAGTCAAAAGTAGTGCACTATATAGAGCATCGGGTGATAGTTGGGACACAGAGCATGTCTCTAATACTGCTGAGGATTATGGAAACCATTTATCCCCACTCATCTCGTTACACGGATGGAACAGACAGAAGAAGAAACTTTTTCAGAAGCCCAGGACTGATTATTTTCAACAACTGCCAAAAGGCGTCCATACTAGATATGTCCATGAAAATCCACTATATGACTGAACATTAGGACACAAAGCACATAGTCTGGGTAGCCATTTGACTAGATGTTCAGGAGTCTTATGGCTTGGGGGTAAAAGCTGTTTAGAAGCCTCTTGGACCTAGACTTGGCGCTCCGGTACCGCTTGCCGTGCGGTAGCAGAGAGAACAGTCTATGGCTACGGTGGCTGGAATCTCTAAATAATTTTTTGGGCCTTCCTCTGACACCGCCTGGTATAGAGGTCCTGGATGGCAGCAAGTTTTGCCCCAGTGATGTACTGGGCTGTTCGCACTGCCCTCTGTAGTGCCTTGCGGTCGGAGGCCGAGCAGTTGCCATACCAGGCAGTGATGCAACCTGTCAGGATGCTCTCGATGGTGCAGCTGTAGAACCTTTTGAGGATCTGAGGACCCATGCCAAATCTTTTCAGTCTCCTGAGGGGGAATAGGTTTTGTCGTGCCCCCTTCACGACTGTCTTGGTGTGTTTGGACCATATTAGTTTGCTGGTGATGTGGACACCAAGGAACTTGAAAATCTCAACCTGCTCCAAACCTGCTCCACTGCAGCCCCGTCGATGAGAATGGGGAGTGTGCTTGGTCCTCTTTTTCCTGTAGTCCACAATCATCTCCTTTGTCTTGATCACGTTGAGGGAGAGGTTGTTGTCCTGGCACCACACTGCCAGGTCTCTGACCTCATCCCTATAGGCTGTCCCGTCGTTGTCGGTGATCAGGCCTACCACTGTTGTGTCATTGGCAAATTTAATGATGGTGTTGGATTCGTGCCTGGCTGTGCAGTCATGAGTGAACAGGGAGTACAGGAGTGGACTGAGCACGCACCCTTGAGGGGCCCCTGTGTTGAGGATCAGCGTGGCTTATGTGTTGTTACCTACCCTTACCACCTGGGGGCGGCCCATCAGGAAGTCCAGGATCCAGTTGCAGAGGGAGGTGTTTAGTCCCAGGGTCCTTAGCTTATTGATGAGCTTTGAGGGCACTATGGTGTTGAATGCTGAGCTGTAGTCAATGAATAGCATTCTCACATAGGTGTTCCTTTTGTCCAGGTGGGAAAGGGCAGTGTGGACTACAATAGAGATTGCATCATCTGTGGATCTGTTGGGACGGTATGCAAATTGGAGTGGGTCTAGGGTTTCTGAGATGATGGTATTGATGTGAGCCATTTCAAAGCACTTCATGGCTACAGACGTGAGTGCTACGGGTCGGTAGTCATTTAGGTAGGTTACCTTAGTGTTCTTGGGCACAGGCACTATGATGGTCTGCTTAACCTCTCAGGGATTGCTGGGGCGCTAGCGCCCCAATCCCGACACTACCAGGTGAAATGTAAGGCGCCAAATTCAAAATCCAAAAGTTGAATTATTAAACATCCACCAATATACAAGTGTTCCATACTCATCAAAAGCTCTGTTTCTTGGCAATATCACAGCGTTGACAGATTTCAAAAAGGCTTTACGGCGAAAGCAGCACATTTGATTGTTTGAGGGTAGCACCTCACATATTTTTCCCATAGCCATGAATCGATTAACCATCATGGCACACACATAACACATTTCACAGCGAAAACAAATCAATTACCTGTTGAAGAACTTCTGCTGAGGTCATCCTAAGTGTCCAACGAAGACAATCCATGGTTCTTTTGTTAGAAAAAGTAATGTATTTTATCCATAAATCTCCATTTGGTTCAAGCGCGTTTTAATCAGAAACGAGAGCTTCCACTCCTCCATTGAAACGTGACGCAAACTCGTTCATCTTATACCTATAAACTTGTCCAAGAACAATCAAACATAGTTTTAAATGTATCCTTAGTGTAGTGGCTTCCTTTCGTTTTACCATAGCCACTGCCCTAGCATGAAGCGGGGTTGTTCGTACGCATACAGTCCACACTCAAGTTCTCCAAACGTCCAAAACATTCACTGAGATCCAGGGATATGGTGCAACAAAAAAGGTTTATTCTTCTTGTATCTAACAAAAATTATTCTCCAATCAACTTAAAGCAGATATTACTTGAAACGGAAAAATACATCATATGATCTGTTTGTATGTCTGTATGGTCAAAAAACTATACCGCTCCCACGTCTAGCTAGGACTCTTCCTGAAGGCCCAACTTCCTGCCTTTATCCTCACACACTTCCTAACATACTTCCTAACATACTTCCTAACACACTTACCACAGTACAATGAATGGGCAAGAGGGGGGGCCAGAAACTAAGTTACACTAACAACAAATAAATACAGGTAAGTATAAATCATAAAGGTACGTACCTAATATTTCATTATATACATATACAATATTTAATCATATTTACACAAACGTTCATGGAGCTCTGTATGTTCTGTCCTTTATACAAATCTGTCCAAATCGGCTTTAACACTTAGGAACACTTTTACGTATATTTACTATTATAAATCAACCGGAATATAAACTGATCGATAAAGACGGTAAAAAAGACACTGCGCGCTTTGTCGGGAACGCGCACTGGGTACTGTTTACATAAAAAAGGTCACTTCCTGGTTTGCTCTTCTTCTGTGGTCTAATTCATCCAAATTGAAAATTTACACTGTCTCGAGACTGTTGACATCTAAAGGAAGCGATGGGTACTGCATTCATAGGCCCTTATATGGTCATTTTCATGAGGGAGGGGTTCCAAATGAGCAATGTGTCAAAATCACTTTTTCCAGGACAGAAATTCCTCAGGGTTTCACCTGCCATATACGTTCTGTTTCACTCACAGACAAATGGTTAACACCTTTGGAAAATTCAGAGTGTTTCCTATCCAATGGTACTAAATGGGAGGCATTTTACTTTGGGCACGCCAGGCTCTCCAAAACCGACCCCTCAGCTGCCACTCCCTAACAAGTTAAAACGTGTTGGTATTACAGACTCGGACAGGGAGAGGTTGAAAATGTCAGTGAAGACACTTGCCAGTTCGTCAGTACACGTCCTGGTAATCTGCCTGGCCCTGCGGCCTTGTGAATGTTTACCTGTTTAACCTCTTCCAGCTAGGGTCCCATTTTCCAAATTTTCGCCTGTCTGACGTGCCCAAAGTTAAATGCCTACCACTCATGGCCAGAAACTAGGATATTTACATATTTAGTACTATTGGATAGGAAACACTCTGAAGTTTATAAAACCATTAAGATATAGTCTGTGGCTATTCCAGAACAGATTTAGCAGGCAAAAACCAGAGAGATTTCTGTCCGGAATTTATTTTTCTGTTGCTCTCCTCTCATTTTGAAGCCCATGTAATATTTTTCTATGGGGAATAGGACCGAGGTTGCAGTACTTATGGCTTCCACTAGATGTCAACAGTCTCTGGAAAGGGTATGGAGGAAAAAGCTCTGACCAGATCCTTAGAGAGAGAGAATTACTACGGGTAGGGAAAAAAGGTAAACAGACGTGCACGTTCACGAACGTGAACGCGCCAGCGCGACCAACTTTCTTTTCGCCTTTTAACGTTTCACTTACCGTTCTTGTAAAATATGATCGCTATTATTCATAAAAAGAATACATAAGGATGCATTATTAATGATATTTGATTTGTTTGTGAAAAGATGAGAGGTATAATTTGAACGCGATCCCTTCACTGTAAAACGGGCGAGTAGACTGACAATGCTTGGTGGAGTAGCTGAACGTAACGTGCCAAAAACAACGGATATTTATGGATATAATTATTTACTTTTTCTAACAAAAGAACCATGGATTATCTTGTTTGGACACTTGGGAAGACCTCAGAAGAAGTTATTTGAAAGGTAGCGATTTATATTAGCTGTGATATGGATATTTTGAGAACCGAGCTGGATATGAATTTATGCTAATGTGGAAAATATGTGAGGTACTAGCCTCAAACAATCAAATGTAGTGCTTTCGCCGTAAAGCCTTTTTAAAATCTGACAACGCAGTGATATTGCCAAGAAGCAGAGCTTTTGATGGCTATGCAACACTATGCAACACTTGTATATCGAAGTTAAATATTACGAATATGTATTACGAATATGTATTTTGAATTTGGCGCGTTATGTTTGCTCTGAAAACGGGCGCTAAGAGGTTAAAGGCCTTACTCACATTGGCTGCGGAGAGCATGATCACACAGTCTTCTGGAACAGCTGGTGCTCTCATGCATGTTTCAGTGTTATTTGCCTCGAAGCAAGCATAGAAGTAGTTTAGCTCAGCTGGTAGGCTCGTGTCACTGGGAAGCTCTCAGCTGTGCTTTCCTTTGTAGTCTGTAATCGTTTGCAAGCCCTGCCACATCCGACGAGCGTCAGATCCGGATTATACGATTTGATCTTAGTCCTGTATTGACGCTTTGCCTGTTTGATGGTTCGTAGGAGGGCATAGTGGGATTTAATATAAGCTTCCGGGTTAGAGTCCCGCTCCTTGAAAGCGGCAGCTCTAGCCTTAAAACTACTTAGGGAGTGGTGGGGCGCTAGCGCTCCCGACACTACCCGGTGAAATGCAAGGCGCCAAATTCAAAATCCAAAAGTTTAATTATTAAACATTCATCAATATACAAGTGTTGCATAGTCATCAAAAGCTCTGCTTCTTGGCAATATCACCGCGCTGTCAGATTTCAAAAAGGCTTCACGGCGAAAGCACTACATTTGATTGTTTGAGGGCAGCACCTCCAATATTTTTCCATTAACATAAATTCATAAACGATCGCGGTTCACACAAAACACATTTCACAGCGAAAACAAATCAATTACCTTTTGAAGAACTTCTGCTGAAGGCTTCCCAAGTGTCCAACGAAGACAATCCATGGTTCTTTTGTTAGAAAAAGTAATTTATTATATCCATAAATCTCAGTTTGGTTGGTGCGTTATGATGTGAAAATACAGCGTCCACTCGCCCATTGAACCGTGAAGAGAACTCGTTCAACCTATACACTTGTCCAAGAACAATCATACATCATTGATAATGTATCCCTAGGAACACTTTTATGTATATTTAGTATAATATTTCAACCGGAATATAAACTGGGCGATAGGAAAGGAAAAAACCACAGCGCGCGCAAGCCTGTGAACGCGCATCCTCTTCTGTTTACTTCTTGTGACCACTTCCCAACTCTTCTTCTATTACCATCCAGAACAACTAAACAGAATCAAAACACTGTCTAGAGACTGTTGACATCCAGTGGAAGCAATAGGTACTGAAATCGTACTCCCTTATATGGTCATTTTCAATAGGGAGGGGTTCAAACTGAGGCAATGTGTCAAAATCACTTTTTCCAGGACAGAAATTCCTCGGGTTTTCGCCTGCCATATCCGTATTTTCTGGGCCTGAGTGGGAGGCATTTTACTTTGGGCATACCAGACTCTCCAAAACCGTCACCTAGGGAGCTGCTCCCTAATAAGTTAAGCACAGTGAGGATGCTTCCTGTAATCCATGGCTTCTGGTTGGGGTATGTACGTACGGTCCCTGTGGGGACGACGTCATCGATGCACTTATTGATGAAGCCAATGACTGATGTGGTGTACTCCTCAATGCCTCCGGAGGAATCCCGGAACATATTCCAGTCTGTGCTAGCAAAACAGTCCTGTAGCTTGGCATCTGCTTCATCTGACCACTTTTTTTATTGATCTAGTCACTGGTGCTTCCTGCTTTAATTTTTGCTTGTAGGCAGGAGTCAGGAGGATAGAATTATGGTCAGATTTGCCAAATGGACGGCGAGGGAGAGCTTTGTATGTGTCTCTGTGTGTGGAGTATAGGTGGTCCAGAGTTCTTTTTCCACTGGTTGCACATTTAACATGCTGATAGAAATTTGGTCAAACAGATTTGTTTCCCTGCATTAAAGTCCCCGGCTACTAGGAGCGCCGCCTCTGGGTGAGTGTTTTCTTTTTTGCTTATGGCGGAATACAGTTCATTCAATGCTGTCTTAGTGCCAGCCTCTGACTGTGGTGGTATGTAAACAGCTATGAAGAATACAGATGCAAACTCTCTCGGTAGGTAGTGTGGCCTACAGCTCATCATGAGGTACTCTACCTCAGGCGAGCAATAGCTCGAGACTTCCTTAGATATCGTGCACCAGCTGTTATTTACAAAAGTACATAGTCCGCCGCCCCTTGTCTTACCAGACGCTGCTGTTCTATCCTGCCTGTACATCGTATAATCAACCAGCTGTATGTTGACATTGTCGTTGTTCAGCCACGACTTCGTGAAGCATAAGATGTTACAGTTTTTAATGTCCCGTTGGTAGTTAAATCTTCCGCATAACTAATAGATTTTATTCTCCATGGAATGCACGTTTGCTAGCAGAATGGAGGGAATTGGGGGTTTATTTGATCTCCTACGAATTCTCAGAAGGCAGCCTGCCCTTCGGTAGCGGCAACATTATGTACAAAATAAGTCAAAAAATAAGTTACAAACAATGCAAATTAAAAAACTATCGACTGGGGGCACGTAAAACGTCTGCTTTCTTCTCCGGCGTCGTCTTACATATCTTGAACCTAGGTCTGAACCCAGGTCTGTTAGCACTCGGTCTTCATGCATATAAGAAGTTTGACCAGTGTCTACATGGCAGAGAGTTCATCACAATACCCAAAGATACCAACTCCACGTGCAATACAAACAAGGCAAATAACTACATGTAGCTGACATCCTGTTCAGAACAGCTCAATCAACCACAGAGCACACACAAATGCAAACACCAGCCACAGTCTACACTATGGGTCTAGCTGCAACTGACCTGGAAAAGGTGGATCACACCAGTGATGTCAACATCTCAACTAAGACAATGGAGACAATCAAAGCACACTGTTCCCAGGACCCGCTGTTTCAGGCTCTGTACGCACAAATAAAAAACATCTGGCCGGGAACCAAACAGGCTGTGAGTCACACACTCAACGATTTCTGGACGTACAAAGAGGAGCTCACCACAGAGTGATATTTAAAGGAAACAGTATTCATCCCTGACATGTTATGCGCATACTTTCTAAACAAAATACACTCTGGCCACTCAGGCATAGAGGCCAGTCTCAGAAAGGCACATGATGCTGTGTTCTGGCCAAGGATTGCAGAGGACGTAAAGATCTTTATCAGCAAATATGCAGCCTGCAACTCCATCCAGAAGAGACAAAAAAAAGGAGACTCTCATCCCCCACCAAATCCCTCCCCTCTCATGGTCCAAGATCGGGATGAACTTAGTTACTCACAGTCAACAAAAGCAACTACCTCATCATGGTCGATTATTACTCGGACTACTGGGAGCTCGACGTGCTGACTGACACCACATCAGACACCATCATCGAATGCTGCAAAAAGCAATTCAGCAGACATGTCATTGCTCACACTGTTGTTTCTGATAACGCCCCCCCCCCTTCTCCGGGAATGGACTTTCTAAAATGTGCTAATGAGTGGGATTTTAAACATGTGATGTCAACACCATATCAAACCCAAAGCAATGGCAAAGCGGAATCAGCTGTGAAAATGGCCAAAACGCTCCTAAAAAAGGCTGCGATGGATGGTGAAGACCCATGCAAAGCAGTGTTGGCATGGCGGAATATTCCATCAGAGGGACTTAACAGTTTGCCGGTACTGTGACTCATGTCTAGACGCACACGCACAATCCTACCCACCATGAAAAAACTGCTCAAACCCCAAGTGGTACAAAATGTCATTCTAAGAAAACAAGCCAAAGAGTTGACCACAAAACAGCACTATGACACACATGCCCGTGACATGCCCAACATCTTCCAAGGACCGCCTCTTGTTTTGGTGAAAAACTGAAGGATGGGGCTGGAGAAATCTAACCAGCAACACTTTTGTAGCTAAATATTTTTAAGCTGTGACGGAGGAAGACAATGGAACTAAGCTCATAAGGCATTTATAAGTTATCAATGGCTATATATCATTAATTAAGTCCAAAAAGGGATGTACCAATCCCAGACATCCCCTTTAGTGCATGAGATAAAAGTTTAAAAAAGAAAAATCTCTTGAAGTGATGACCTACAACCGATAATTGCTGTTGACTTTAAATAGTCCACATGAGATAGTTAGGCTGCTTCTCAATTCTGATCTTTTTCACAATTATTGGCAAAAGAGCTGATCTGATTGGTCAAAAGGCCAATTAGTGGAAAAATATCAGAATTCGGCTGCCTGTGTAAACACAGCCATAAATAGCACATATCCATGAGAACGGAGAGAAATGTTCAGACTTCAGATTTTTTCCACACATGTGCTGGGTTCTTTTACCATGCTAAGTATTGACAGTATAATGTCAGTTGGCCCTGACATTTAATGTCCACAGTCTCCAGATCTCACAGTCCGAGTTTGAAGGACAGTTGTGTTGATTGATAAACATTGACACGTACAAGGAGAAGAAGAAAAAACAATCACCTATAGTACCCTTCATGTGTCGAAGAGGATATAAGCCAATCACTTTGTTGCCCCAGGCTTGGGGAGATGTTTTCAGGCCATACCTGCACCTCTACTTCTGCGATAATGCCACTAGAACTGTCTGTGCAGTAGTATAGACTCCTGATTGATTGAATTTCTCCGAGTCTCTAAGATAACGTGGCCCCCCTCCTTTCCTCCGCAAGCTCTTTCTAACAGGGTTGGGGTCAATTCCACAAATTTAATTCCAATTAAATTCCATCAATTCAAAATTCCTGCATGGAAAACTGCATGATATGATTTTATGTGAAGATAATGTGACAACATGTAAAATAACCTATGATGACATGAAACTGCACATGTGAAAACATTGAGCACATGTGAAAATAAATGTAACATGGGGATGAAACATTTCAACAAGTGATATCAGGAAACTACACGTTACAACATTTGAACGTTTTCACATGTAAAACTACAAATTAAATAATGCAATTCCACATGTGAGAGTAAGATTTTCACAAATTTGAAACTGCAAATTTCACATTTGCATCTGCAATTCACAAGCCTCCCCCTTTTCCCTCCAAACATAACAATGGTCATTATGGCCAAGTTATATTTTTGTTTCATCAGACCAGAGGACATTTCTCCAAAAAGTACGATCTTTGTCCCCATGTGCAGTTGCAAACCGTAGTCTGGCTTTTTTATGGCGGTTTTGGAGCAGTGGCTTCTTCCTTCCCAAGCGGCCTTTCTTGTTATGTCGATATAGGACTCGTTTTACTGTGGATATAGATACTTTTGTACCTGTTTCCTCCAGCATCTTCACAAGGTCCTTTACTGTTGTTCTGGGATTGATTTGCACTTTTTGCACCAAAGTACGTTCATCTCTAGGAGACAGAACGCGTCTCCTTCCTGAGCGGTATGATGGCTGTGTGGTCCCATGGTGTTGGTGTTTATACTTGTGCACTATTGTTTGTACAGATGAACGTGGTACCTTCAGGCGTTTGGAAATTGCTCCCAATGATGAACCAGACTTGTGGAGATCTACAATTCTTTCCTGTCTGTCGGCCCTGCATTAAAGACCAAAATTGGTTAAAGAAAACTGAGATAAATTAAAAAGTATACCAGTTTCATTTAAGGACCAAAAAAATTACAGTTGTGCCATACAGATTGCAAAATAATTGTGAAGAGATTTTGGATGTACCGACTCCATGGCGTATGGTTTATGAACGACACCGCATTCAAAACTTAGAATTGTTCTATTTAAATTATTAGACAAAATTATTGCAATCAATAGAATGTTACATACAGTGCATTCGGAAAGTATTCAGACCCCTTGAACTTTTCCACATTTTGTTATTCTAAAATTGATTAAATTGTTTCTTCCCCCTCATCCATCTACACACAATACCAAATAATGACAAAGCAAAAAAACTAAATGTTTTTTTTGTTGAGCAAATGTATATATAAAAAAACTTTATTACATTTACAAAAGTATTCAGACCCTTTATTCAGTACTTACTTGAAGCACCTTTGGCAGAGATTACAGCCTCGAGTCTTCTTGGGTATGAAGCTAAAAGCTTGGCACAGCTGTATTTGGGGAGTTTCTCCCATTCTTCTCTGCAGATCCTCTCAAGCTCTGTCAGGTTGGAGGGGGAGCGTCGCTGCACAGCTATATTCAGGTCTCTCCAGAGTTTTTTTCACCTGTTTTCACTTTGTCATTATGGGGTATTGTGCGTAGATTGATGAGGACTTTTTTCATTTAATTAATTTTATAATAAGGCTGTAACGTAACAAAATGTGGAAAAAGGGATGGGGTCTGAATACTTTCCGAATGCACTGTATATGGGGGATACAACTATCCCAGCTCTGCAGATTTAGCTGCAAAGAGAGAATCATTACATCATTTGTTTTGGTACTGTAGCTTGTTTTTGGGTCGCAGGTCCAGGAATGGCTGAAGAATTGCAACATTAACCTGGACCTAACTCTGCAAATAGCACTGCTGTCAATACATTCAGCAAACATGTCTCTTTAATTCACAATCTGTAGAAACTATGAGAATGTAAAAGTTCTGAACTTTTGTGAAATATAAATAAAACATGTATTGTGTTAAGAGATAGATGGGAGGGGTTGAATGGAGCTGAAGGGTGGGAATAAATCAACTAGATAACTAATATATACTGTGTCGTAAAATGTAGGCTCAGCACTTTTGTGAAACAGCACAGTTAAAAATCTATGGCAAATAGAAATCAAACTGTGTCACGATCTTCTGTAGTGATGGACCAAGACGCAGCGATGCTTCCAGTATACATATTTATTTAATCGACGTAAACTGGGAAAACAATAAACAGACCGTAACATACACTGACCGTAACATACACTGACCGTAACATACACTGACCGTAACATACACTGACCGTAACATACACTGACCGTAACATACACTGACCGTAACATACACTGACCGTAACATACACTGTAAACAAACAATAACCCACAAAACCCTAGTGAAAACTACAAACATATATATGGTTCCCAATTAGAGGTAACGACAAACAGCTGCCTCTAATTGGGAACCATTTCCCCAACATAGAAATAGAACACCTAGAACAGAAAAAACCCTACACCAAAACCGCAACTAAACACGCCAGCCTGTCAACTCAGGCCTGGACGTGACAAACTGAATGGTCTTTAGAGATTGATTGGAGGGGTTGAGGGTAGCTGAAGGATGGGATTAAAAACAAACAAAAGATGACTATTGTAAAATAGATTTTGTCCGTAAAATGTATAAAGTATGTATAAGCTGGAAGTAGAAGCCTAAGTGTTGCTGTCCATTAGTTTACTTCAATTAGGGGAGGGGTGGTAGGGTTAGGGGAAAATAATAAAGGAAACTATATTTAAAATATGTATATATATAAACAGTACCAGTCAAAAGTTTGGACACACCTACTCATTCAAGTTTTTTTATTCTACATTGTATAATAATAGTGAAGACATCAAAACTATGAAATAACACATATGGACTCATGTAGTAACCAAGTAAGTGTTAAACAAATCAAAATATATTTTATATTTTATATTCGACAAAGTAGCCACCCTTTGCCTTGATGACAGCTTTGCACACTCTTGGCATTCTCTCAACCAGTTTCACCTGGAATGCTTTTCCAACAGTCTTGAAGGAGTTCCCACATATGCTGAGCACTTGTTGGCTACTTTTCCTTCAGTCCGAGCTCCAACTCATCCCAAACCATCTAAATTGGGTTGAGGTTGGGTGATTGTGGAGGCCAGGTCATCTTATGCAGCACTCCATCACTCTCCTTCTTGGTCAAATAGCCCTTACACAGCCTGGAGGTGTGTGTGGTCATTGTCCTGTTGAAAAACAAATGATAGTCCCAGAGATTCTTTGGCCGCACACAACATTTTCCCACAATGTACCATAATTCACAGTATTCTGCTATAAATATACAGCTAAACAGGTAATACAGTACTATACTGTAAAATTGTATTGTACAATTAATTTACAGCAGTGTAGTGGAATGCCATTGAGCCCCCATATGTATTGGTCTTTACAGTACTGTATTGTAATATAGAATTACAGTAGCTAACTGTGAATGTTTTGCTGTATATTTACAGCAATTTGTTACAGTGATTCAAATGTATTTTTAGCTACATGTCACTGCTGGTCATTCATGTATTTAATTGCTCAATCACTTGTTCATTAACCCCTTCAGTATTATGTAAGTGTATTCTTTCTGTGTGTGTCAATTGTGATATGCTTGTGTCTGTTTGTGTGTCTGAATGTGTGTGTACTTAGGCTTACGGAAGTCCCTTATATGGTTTTCCCTGAGATGCCGTTCACTTGTCCACATATAACCATTGTTTGTGTGTGTGTGTAAATGTGCACATGTAATTCGATGTGTGTGTATATGTTATGCGTGGGTGTGTGGGCATTAGCCTGTGTGAGTGTTGTCAGCTGTGACCTTGAGTTTGTGTATATGTTTGTGTGCGTATGAATGTGCATGTGTAATTCTGTGTGTGTGTCTATGTACTGCGTGGGGGGTTAGCTTGCGTGCGTGAGTGTCTTTGAGGATCCCTATTCACAGGCAACAGTCCATTTCGCCTGAAGTTCCTTGACAGGTAGGAGTTCATTACTCCAGGGGAAATATTTATTGTTTTCTCTTGGCAGAAGTCCAAATCCACTAGATACTGCTCTTATTGCTTCCCCACAGAAAGTCTCCAAGATTACAGAATACCAGAGCACAATTATTAGATGACTATCATTACGAGTTATTATTAGGATTACAGTTTTACTGTTATTAATCATTATTACGAATACAGAGTCTTCTCCACACTATCCACTCGTCATTGATTTAGTTGACTTATTTCAGCTATTTAAAGGTTTTATTTATAGTTGTCTAATGTTTGTGAGGCATATAATTATGTTTTAATGTTACTCCTGAATAGTTTTTTTTAACAAAGCTGAGATTTACTTTGAAGCCCAAAGTGTGGGGATACAGGTGAAATCTGTAATTGACACAGACATGGTAGCGTAGCAGGAAGTTCAGAATTCTGTGAATCCAAGCAGTTGTGAGTTCAAATCCCAGATGAGGACATGTTGAATAATAGTTACTGTATAAAAAAACATACATAACGTAATCATGTATTTCAAAGTGTGTCAAATACGTATGCTGAAAACACTGCAACCGCGTCATGGTCCCGGGGACATCCTAATGACTTACTTTTGTTTGTTAAATCTCATGTGAAAGATATCCACGTGAAACTTCATGTAAAATATCATCACATGTGAAGTGTTCCAAAAGTGTTCCAAAACCACAAGGTTTCATGAGATTTCACACGAGTTGTTGTGTGTTGTGTGTTGTTATAAGTGTTTGTGTATGTTGTCAGTGTTATGAGTGTTGTGAGTGGTTTAAGTGTATGTTTTAAGTGTTGAGAGTGTTGTGTGAGTGTTAAAGCTCAGTGGCTTAGCATTGTTCAGCTTTGTCCTCACAGTGAGCGACACTAGCTATGTTTCCATCCAATTGGCGACAGATTTTCATGAGATTATTCTCAAATCTGCATCAATAAAATACGCTGCATTTTCCCACCAGAGACGTGTTTACATCGAATTGACTTTTGCGGTTAGATTCCTATGTGCAGAATAAAAAAGACTTGCTAAATGGGTTTCGCATTTTCAACTTGACTGATGGTTTTATCCCCAAAACTGTCGCGTTATAAAGCGAATGTGCCCACTCTGGTATTGGCACGTGCGCTCTAGCCAACAGCGGGTATAGCCTACATGATGAGATTATTATAGACAAAAGAGTAAGATCATTTGTTTATTAGTCAAACGGAAGCAAAGCAGTTATTCATCATGTCACCAGAATTAGACCCTCGATATCATTGGAGGCTGCTGATGGGAGGACGGCTCATAATAATGGCTGGAATGGAGCCAATCGAATGGCATTAAACCCATGTAAACCATGTGTTTGATGTATCTGATACCATTCCACTAATTCCGCTCCAACCATTACTCCACAGTTAAGGTGCCACCAACCTCCTGTGCTCAATATTTATTGGAAAGGATCATCAAGCTCATCACCTTGCACTTTCACCACCCTGTGAAGTTCATCATAACCTACAGTGGGGCAAAAAAGTATTTAGTCAGCCACCAATTGTGCAAGTTCTCCAACTTAAAAAGATGAGAGAGGTCTGTAATTTTCATCATAGGTACACTTCAACTATGACAGACGAAATGAGAAAAAGAAATCCAGAAAATCACATTGTAGGATTTTTTTATTTATTTATTTGCAAATTATGGTGGAAAATAAGTATTTGGTCAATAACAAAAGTTTATCTCAATACTTTGTTATATACCCTTTGTTGGCAATGACAGAGGTCAAACGTTTTCTGTAAGTCTTCACAAGGTTTTCACACACTGTTGCTGGTATTTTGGCCCATTCCTCCATGCAGATCTCCTCTAGAGCAGTGATGTTTTGGGGCTGTCGCTGGGCAACACGGACTTTCAACTCCCTCCAAAGATTTTCTATGGGGTTGAGATCTGGAGACTGGCTAGGCCACTCCAGGACCTTGAAATGCTTCTTACGGCCACTCCTTCGTTGCCGGGCAGTGTGTTTGGGATCATTGTCATGCTGAAAGACCCAGCCACGTTTCATCTTCAATGCCCTTGCTGATGGAAGGAGGTTTTCACTCAAAATCTCACGATACATGGCCCCATTCATTCTTTCCTTTACACGGATCAGTCGTCCTGGTCCCTTTGCAGAAAAACAGCCCCAAAGCATGATGTTTCCACCCCCATGCTTCACAGTAGGTATGGTGTTCTTTGGATGCAACTCAGCATTCTTTGTCCTCCAAACACGACGAGTTGAGTTTTTACCAAAAAGTTCTATTTTGGTTTCATCTGACCATATGACATTCTCCCAATCCTCATCTGGATCATCCAAATGCTCTCTAGCAAACTTCAGACGGGCCTGAACATGTACTGGCTTAAGCAGGGGGACACATCTGGCACTGCAGGATTTGAGTCCCTGGCGGCGTAGTGTGTTACTGATGGTAGGCTTTGTTACTTTGGTCCCAGCTCTCTGCAGGTCATTCACTAGGTCCCCGTGTGGTTCTGGGATTTTTGCTCACCGTTCTTGTGATCATTTTGACCCCACGGGGTGAGATCTTGCGTGGAGCCCCAGATCGAGGAAGATTATCAGTGGTCTTGTATGTCTTCCATTTCCTAATAATTGCTCCCACAGTTGATTTCTTCAAACCAAGCTGCTTACCTATTGCAGATTCAGTCTTCCCAACCTGGTGCAGGTCTACAATTTTGTTTCTGGTGTCCTTTGACAGCTCTTTGGTCTTGGCCATAGTGGAGTTTGGAGTGTGACTGTTTGAGGTTGTGGACAGGTGTCTTTTATACTGATAACAAGTTCAAACAGGTGCCATTAATACAGGTAACGAGTGGAGGACAGAGGAGCCTCTTAAAGAAGAAGTTACAGGTCTGTGAGAGCCAGAAATCTTGCTTGTTTGTATGTGACCAAATACTTATTTTCCACCATAATTTGCAAATAAATTCATTAAAAATCCTACAATGTGATTTTCAGGATTTTTTTTCCTCATTTTGTCTGTCATAGTTGAAGTGTACCAATGATGAAAATTACAGGCCTCTCTCATCTTTTTAAGTGAGAGAACTTGCACAATTGGTGGCTGACTAAATACTTTTTTGCCCCACTGTATATCATCTGTAGCCTAATAAATGGCCCGCTTTGAGGATAACACAGTGCCCCCGACGTCTACCAAGGACTGTGAGCTCTCCATCTCCGTGGCCGGCGTGAGTAAGATATTTAAGCGTGTTAACCCTCGCAAAGCTGCCGGCCCAAATGGCATCCCTAGCCGCATCCTGAGAGCATCCGCAGACCAGCTGGCTGGAGTGTTTACAGACATATTCAATCTCTCCCTATCCCAGTCTGCTGTCCCCACATGCTTCAAGTCACATATTGCTGCATTGTCAGAACTAGAAGCACAAGCATTTCGCTACACCCGCAATAACATCTACTAAATACGTGTATGTGACCAATAACATTTTATTGGATTTGATTTGGAATAGGCAAGACAAGATTTAAGCATCTTGGTAGTATGGTAGTAGATGCCAGCCGCACCGGTGTGAGTGTGTCAAGAACTGCAACGCGGTTGGGTTTGTCACACTCAACAGTTTCCCGTGTGTACCAAGAATGGTCCACCACCCAAAGGACATCTAGCCAACTTGACACAACTGTGGGAAATATTGGTGTCAACATGGGCCAGCATCCCTGTGGAACGCTTTTGACACCTTGTAGAGTCAATTCCCTGATGATTTGAGGCTGTTCTAAGGGAAGAAGGGGGGTGTAACTCAGTATTAGGAAGGTGTTCCTAATGTTTTGTACACTCAGTGTACATTTCTAAGTAAACTTACACTTCTTTAATGATAGTGGACATGTTGACCATGTTTGTGTCCAGACCTGCAGGAAATTAAACAAGTAGCTTCTAGGTACAAGCGTGACTCCCTATTTAATTTCTGTACCACAGATGTTCATCAATCGACAACAGCAGCAAAGAATTGGCTGAATATTAATATTAATACGATACAGCACAATGTTGCTTTCTTTGTGGATTAGTTGAGTGATTACATTTTTTAACAGATAATTATTTCTGCTTCATGTCTGCCAAGTTTCAGAGGTACTCTGTGGTATTTTATATGTAAAGCCCCAAAAACTATAATCATATTATATTTCTAAGTTGGTTCGTTTTCGGTTCATTAGAAAAAGAATATTACGTTTTTGATTTCGGTTTTGATAATATAAAAAAACATTAAATGCACTATGCATTAGCCTATGTTGTTTGAATGCTGTAACAACACAGAACTACAGTTTTTCCCAATTGTTAACACACGTTTGCTGAAACTACATCTTAGGTACTCAAAACTCAAAACACAAAACACAGAACAATTTCCCCAAACCCACAGATATCTTGCAAAATGAAACACAGCAATCAAAATCATGTACTCCCTGCTCAAAATGAAACTGTGCATACAAATGAGACACACATACACATCAAATGAATCTAAGTTAGTGACAACTGAGATCACGCTAATGTGACATATTCAAAACACTACATCAGAACCTATTTCAGTGTAAACACTAAGATTTTGTTGTTGTACTGTGTATTGTTTGTGTGTACTCAAACAAGAAAGGAACACAAATGAACCGGTTAATTTGTAAAAAATAAAAATAAATGGGTTTAATTGCTCAGCACTGTCATATTCAAATGCTTTCATATCTTCAGGAGAATTTAGACAAAAATCTTTCACTTCAACAGTCCATAATGTATTCGATGGTGAAACATCAAGAGGCGAACATCATCAGACATCAAAGTGGCCTACTTGATAAATAGGCCTTCGGGCTGACTGATTTATTCAAATGTTGGATGTTTAGCGAGGAATAGAAAAAAAGAGGGGAAGAGAGAGAAAGAGGAAGAGACACAGCATGCTAGTCCCTAAAGAGATATTACTCTGCCGCAAACACTTCACAATCACCTTTTTTTTAATCCCCTTGCCCTTCTCCAGAATCACCATGCCCTTCTCAAATATATATATATATATATAGTCACACATGTACACATTCTCAAGTCAAATTACATACTAGCAGCAGCACTCAGTAGATATGAATACATATGAATACGTTTTTTTCCAAAATGCTATATCCACACATTTTTCACATTTGTGTTTTTTCATCAGAAATTATTCCTTATGAGTACCTTAATGTGTGCATTTTAAAAATATATAAAACCTATATATCTGTTGTTTAGCTTGAATGGAGTGTTCGTGTCCTGTATATTTTACTCTGGTATGTGGTTGTCACATCTAGCTACAGTGCATTCGGAAAGTATTCCCCCCTTGACAATTTCCACATTTTGTTACGTTACAGCCTTATTCTAAAAAAAAATTCCATCATCAATCTACAGTCGTGGCCAAAAGTTTTGAGAATGACACAAATATTAATTTCCACAAAGTTTGCTGCTTCAGTGTCTTTAGATATTTTTGTTAGATGTTACTATGGAATACTGAAGTATAATTACAAGCATTCCATAAGTGTCAAAGGTTTTTATTGACAATTACATGAAGTTGATGCAAAGAGTCAATATTTGCAGTGTTGACCCTTGTTATTCAAGACCTCTGAAATCCGCCCTGGCATGCTGTTAATTAACTTCTGGGCCACATCCTGACTGATGGCAGCCCATTCTTGCATAATCAATGCTTGGAGTTTGTCAGAATTTGTGGGTTTTTGTTTGTCCACCCGCCTCTTGAGGATTGACCACAAGTTGTCAATGGGATTAAGGTCTGGGGAGTTTCCTGGCCATAGACCCAAAATATTGATGTTTTGTTCCCCGAACCACTTAGTTTTCACTTTTTCCTTATGGCAAGGTGCTCCAACATGCTGGAAAAGGCATTGTTCGTCACCAAACTGTTCCTGGATGGTTGGGAGAAGTTGCTCTCGGAGGATGTGTTGGTACCATTCTTTATTCATGGGTGTGTTCTTAGGCAAAATTGTGAGTGAGCCCACTCCCTTGGCTGAGAAGCAACCCCACACATGAATGGTCTCAGGATGCTTTACTGTTGGCATGACACAGGACTGATGGTAGCGCTCACCTTGTCTTCTCCGGACAAGGTTTTTTCCAGATGCCCCAAACAATCGGAAAGGGGATTCATCAGAGAAAATGACTTTACCCCAGTCCTCAGAAGTCCAATCCCTGTACCTTTTGCAGAATATCAGTCTGTCCCTGAGAATTTCCTGGAGAGAAGTGGCTTCTTTGCTGCCCTTCTTGACACTAGACCATCCTTCAAAAGTCTTTGCCTCACTGTGCGTGCAAATGCACTCACACCTGCCAGCTGCCATTCCTGAGCAAGCTCTGTACTGGTGGTTCCCCGATCCCGCAGCTAATAAACTTTAGGAGACGGTCCTGGGGCTTGCTGGACTTTCTTGGGTGCCCTGAAGCCTTCTTCACAACAATTGAACCGCTTTCCTTGAAGTTCTTGATGATCCGATAAATGGTTGATTTAGGTGTAATCTTACTGGCAGCAATATCCTTGCCTGTGAAGCCCTTTTTGTGCAAAGCAATGATGACGGCATGTGTTTCCTTGCAGGAAACCATGGTTGACAGAGGAAGAACAATGATTCCAAGCACCACCCTCTTTTTGAAGCTTCCAGTCTGTTATTCAAACTCAATCAGCATGACAGAGTGATCTCCAGCCTTGTCCTCGTCAACACTCACACCTGTGTTAACGAGAGAATCACTGACATGATGTCAGCTGGTCCTTTTGTGGCAGGGCTGAAATGCAGTGGAAATGTTTTTTGGGTATTCAGTTCATTTGCATGGCAAAAAGGGACTTTGCAATTCATCTGACTTTCTGGAGTATATGCACATTGCCATCATACAAACTGAGGCAGCAGACTTTGTGAAAATTAATATTTGTGTCATTCTCGCAACTTTTGGCCAAGACTGTAAACACCTCATGCCAAAGCAAAAACTGGTTTTAATGTATTAAAAATAATGAACTGAAATACCTTATTTACATAAGAATTCAGACCCTTTGCCATGAGACTCGAAAATGAGTTCAGATGCATCCTGTTTCCATTGATCACCCTCATCACGTTTCTACAACTTGATTGGAGTCCACCTGTGGTAAATTACATTTATTGGACATGATTTGGAAAGGCAGCCATCTGTATATAAAGGTCCCACAGTTGACAGTGCATGTCAGAGTAAAAACCAAGCCATGAGGTCGAAGGAATTATCCACAGAGCCCCGAGACAGGATTGTGTCGAGGCACAGATCTGGGGAAGGTTACCAACACATTTCTGTATCATTTAAGGTCACCAAGAACACAGTGGCCTCCATCATTCAAAAATGGAAGAAGTTTGGAACCACCAAGACTCTTCCTAGAGCTGGTTGCTTGGCCAAACTGAGCATTTGGGGGAGAAGGGTCTTGGTAAGGGAAGGGACCAAGAGCCCGATGGTCACTCTGAAAAAGCTCCAGAGTTTCTCTGTGGAGATGGGAGAACCTTTTAGAAGGACAACCATCTCTGCAGCATCCACCAATCAGGCCTTTATTGTAGTGGCCAGACAGAAGCCACTCCTCAGTAAAAGGAAGATAACAGCCCGCTTGGAGTTTGCCAAAATGCACCTAAAGGACTCTCAGACCAAAAACAAGATACTTTGGTCTGATGAAACCAAGATTGAACTCTTTGGCCTGAATGTCAAGCATCACGTCTGGAGGAAACCTGGCACTATCCCTATGGTGAAGCATGGTGGTGGCAGCAACAGCATCCTGGTCAGGATGGAGGAAAAGATGAACAGAGAAAAGTACAGACTTGATGAAAACCTGCTCCAGAGTGCTCAAGACCTCAGCCTGGGGTGAAGGTTCACCTTCCAACAGGACAACGACCCTAAGCACACAGCCAAGACAATGCAGGAGTGGCTTCAGGACAAGTCTCTGAATGTCCTTGAGTGGCCCAGCCAGAGCCCGGACTTGAACCCGATTGAACATCTCTGGAGAGACCTGAAAATAGCTGTGCAGCGACGCTCCCCCTCCAACCTGACAGAGCTTGAGAGGATCTGCAGAGAAGAATGGGAGAAACTCCCCAAATACAGGTGTGCCAAGCGAGTTCGCATCTTACCCAAGACGACTCGAGGCTGTAATCGCTGCCAAAGATGCTTCAAAAAAGTACTGAGTAAAGGGTCTGAATTTTTATGTAAATGTGATATTTCAGTTTTTCATTTCAATACATTAGCAAAAATGTAATTATTGGGTATTGTGTGTAGATTGATTGTCACGATCTTCCTGAGTGACGGACCAAGACGCAGCGATGCTTCCAGTATACATATTTATTTATTTATGTAACTGGGAAAATAAACACGCAAACAAATGAAGATTGTAACTCTGGTGTACATAATCACACAAACAAACAATAACCCACAAAACCCTAGTGCAAAACCACAAACATATATATGGTTCCCAATTAGAGGTAACGACACTCAGCTGCCTCTAATTGGGAACCATTAACCCAACATAGAAATAAACAACCTAGAACTCAAAACCCTCCTAAACCAAAAACGAAACTAAACACGCCAGCCTGAACTCAGGCCTGGACGTGACATTGATGAGGAAAAAAACAATGTAATCCATTTTAGAATATAGCAGTAATGTAACACAATGTGGAAAAAGTCAAGGGCTCTGAATACTTTCTGAATGCACTGTATCTTAAGATGAATCACTCTGGACAAGAGCATCTTCTAAATGATACAAATGTAAAATGTCAATGTTTTACACACAGATCTCATATTATTATTATTCAAGCATTTATTTAAATTATTTTATTATAATTGATGTCACCAATGTATCATTTGTACATTTCTTTCTTACAAATGCTACATTTTGGGGCAATAGGTAGCCTAGTGGTTAGAGCGTTTGGCCAGAAACTGAAAGGTTGCTAGATTGAATCCCCGAGCTGACAAGGTAAAAATCTGTCGTTCTACCCCTGAACAAAGCAGTTAACCCACTGTTCCTAGGCCGTCATTGTAAACAAGGATTTGTTCTTAACTGACGTGCCTAGTTAAATAAATAAAAAAGGTTACTGTGTAAAACCTAGCAGTACTTCTTATTTTGTCTGAGATCTACAGTATAGCATTTTGAAAAATAAAAACATCATTATTTGTCGCTCTGAAATGAAAACATCAGGTGATAGATTTTAAACAAATGCATGTATGTCATTGAACAACCCCATTCCATGATTAGAGAGTGAAACACAAATCTCTTATGATTGTTTTCAAGAATAAAAGCTAATTTACCAACATTTCTGAAAATGGATATAGCATTTTGCAATGAAACTCTTGGGTTCGATAGTATAATTAGGGATAGCTGGCGAGGGCATGTAACATATTGCCTTTGATCTTACATTGCTTTTGAACTATCATTGCCTTTGAAGAATTCTGCTTCATATCAATGACATTTAGTCATCATTTTCATTTCAATCATGCAATATATTAAAATGCAAATGCAGTATACTGTATGTCACTGAACAGTAATTGAGATACAGCCTTTGCCAGTGTACAGCCCTTGTATTTCATATTTTCCTCCACGGATGAGAAAGAAAAAGGATGGTCAATTCTTTCTTCCACAAGTACTCTAGTCAACCTCATATATCTCTCCAATGACACCAAACACTAAATCTCAGGATAACCCGAATTCTTTTACATTATCTTGGTGACCTTGGCTGTAGAAATAAAATTGGAAGACACTTTAGATATATCACAACTCCTGCCATGCCTGCCCATGCCTCCAATGATTAGTAAAACGATTTAACACTGACAAGCCCGGTTCCACTAAAGTACACTAAAGTAATTAAAAAGAAAGACGGTTCATGCTTTCAGGGTCATAACAAGGGTAGCATGATAGACAGCATAGAGAGAGAGAGAGAGAGAGAGAGAGAGAGAGAGAGAGAGAGAGAGAGAGAGAGAGAGAGAGAGAGAGAGAGAGAGAGAGAGAGAGAGAGAGAGAGAGAGAGAGAGAGAGAGAGAGCTGGGGATTTATCAAATAAAGAAATCTGAACAAGGTGTGTACATGTTCTGGCATCAGAGTGATTACTAAGATATCCTTGACTACAGACAGTCATGTCTGTCTCCCTGACCATGACATGCATGCAGATCTAGTGGTCTGGGGATCAACTGATATATAAGAATTAGGATGAAGTTTGAGATGCAGAGAGAGTCCTCTTGGGGGCGGGCAGATGTCAGACCTCTCATCCTACTGCTCCTAATTGCCCAGTTCAAGCAATGAGTACACTGATTGGTTCGGGCCTGATTTTCTCTGCTCTTGAAATAACCCAGACAGTGGGAACATCTTTCCGATTGTCTGTCCATTCAGAATCAGCAATGCGTATCATGTTTATTTTCTAATGTGGTTCTCTACCATTTCCAGGGGAAATACTTTGGTTGATAAGGCTGCACACATTTGGCTTTTATTTCAAGTGTCACACAGCTAGGTTTACCTGATTCGCAAACACAGTGGTGGCATTGGCTGAAGATCTTTGAGGTACACTATACATTAATATTGCATGAATCATTATGGTATCATTATGGAGAATGGCAGTCATACAGAATGCCAAACAAAACTGGAGGTAAAATGTAAAAGAACACTAGAGAGGTCATGGGGGGATGGTAGCTAGTCATTATCCAGTAACCACTCCTGAATGACAGTGGTGGGTTGTAAGTTTGTGTAAGACTCCCTGCAGAATGTGGTTGCATTCCAAATGGCACCATATTTCCTATTTGGTGCATTACTTTTGACCAGAGCTCTAAAGGCCCTGGTCAAAAGTAGTGCAGTAAAAAGGTAATAGGGTGCCATTTGGGATGCAAGCTGTGTGTAGGAGGAGTACTGTACTGCAGATCACGTCTCACAATATCTTTTCACTTATTACAGAATATTCTAGTGTCTCCACCGTTTCAGTGAATCCAAAACATGACCTGGAACAGGACAGGATATCTACAAAAGAGCTGATCAGAACCCAAAACTGGAAACGAAAGGTTATTTCAGGTTACTCACACTGCAAAAAAACCTGCATTCAATATCTTGTAGTTTCCTCTCTGCTGTGAACGGTCACAGGTTGGTATTTATTGGGATTATATTTATTTATTATTTATTTAACCTGAATTACCTAAATTACAGAAAATACAAATATACAATTGAAGTCGGAAGTTTACAAACACCGTAGCCAAATACATTTAAACTCAGTTTTTCACAATTCCTGACATTTAATCCAAGTAAAATCGCCTGTTTTAGGTCAGTTAGGATCACCACTTTATTTTAAGAATGTGAAATGTCAGAATAATATAAGATAATTATTTATTTCAGCTTTTATTTCTTTCATCCCATTCCCAGTGGGTCAGAAGTTTACATACATTCAATTCGTATTTGGTAGCATTGACTTTAAATTGTTTAACTTGGGTCAAATGTTTCGGGTAGCCTTCCACAAGTTTCCCACATAAAGTTGGGTGAATTTTGGCCCATTCCTCCTGACAGAGTTGGTGTAACTGAGTCAGGTTTGTAGGCCTCCTTGCTCGCACACGCTTTTTCAGTTCTGCCCACAACTTTTCTATGGGATTGAGGTCAGGGCTTTGTGATGGCTGCTCCAAGACCTTGCCTTTGTTGTCCTTAAGCCATTTTGCCACAACTTTGGAAGTATGCTTGCGGTCATTGTCCATTTGGAGACCAAGCTTTAACTTCCTGACTGATGGGCCTGTAGGACCTGCCTTGTTGATAGTGTTAAGAATGCAGAAGAGGGCTTTATTATGGACAAACTTCTCCCCATCCTAGCTACTGTTGTATCAATATGTTTTGACCATGACAGTTTACAATCCAGGGTTACTCCAAGCAGTTTATTCCCCTCAACTTGCTCAATTACCACATTATTCATTACAAGATAGTTGAGGTTTAGGGTTTAGTGAATGATTTGTCCCAAATACAATGCTTTTAGTTTTTGAAATATGTAAGACTGACTTATTCCTTGTCACCCATTCTGAAACTAACTGCAACTTTGTTTGACTGCAACAAGTGTTGCAGTCAATTCAGTCGCTGTGCTAGCTGACATGTACAGTGTTGTGTCATCCACATTCTTAGACACACTGGCTTTACTCAAAGTTGTTAGTAAAGATTGAAACAGGGAATATTCAGAAAACCTGTTTCTGTCCTGCCCTTGACTTTGGTGCATGGCATGTGATGTCCATAGCCTCTTCATCAGAAAACTCCCTGATATTTTCAAAAGTGTCTAGCTGTGTCCTATCCAGGTGGTGCTTGTACAGGCAGACCATCTATGGAAAAAAGGATGTCAGCGTTGCACAGCAGCTGAAACCTGGTCCCGACTGAGTCCGAACGATCCTTTGCGACAACAACACCAGGCTCCAGAGCATCAAAGCTGTACAACAGGAAATAACAAACAAAATTGAGAAGACATTACAACCTTGCGTAATATCAATTCACCTCCCAAGTTTAGATAAAAACAATAACCTCATAAAACGCTATGAAAATTATGTTCACCTGCAGTGCTGTTTCTGCTTGATCTGTGCAAGCGGCCTGAAGTACAGAGTCAGGTGTTGTTGCCAGTCATAGCTTTCCACCAGCACCGTACCATCCTCCAGTCCAACCAGCTGTGGGATGTTGACTCATCACAGTGCTGTTCTTCACAACACTTGCGGACAATCGCGGACAAAGTGTTCACTCTGTTCTTTCTGAAGCGCTGCTTGATGAGGCGGAAGCAACAGTTGGGGGCAAATTTGGTGTGGCCTGATCAGGGACTGCCAGCACAGGTCTGTACGGGGCTTAGTGCTTGAGATGTGGGGCAGCAATTTTCTCAACAGATTCCTGAAGGAAGACAGCCGACATGTAGCAGTGGAAAATACAGAAATAATGTGAGATCAATAAAAGTAGTGTCAATCATGTTAGAGGTAAATTAAATAATCAAAACCTGTTGTTTATGCTTTACATACCAAGTGTTGTCATCGATTCCTTGTAGAGACGCCACACCACTGCTTTTGTCAAGAGATGGCAGCCACTTTCCACCAAAGTGGTTGTGTCCTGGGTGGCATCCTGGTAATACTATTGGATTATCCTCTGCATAGTTGTTGATGAAGTTCACAACTCGCTGCAAGTCCTCATGCTTCAGGTGTAAACTGTTCTTGCTTGGGCCAGCTCTCTTTTTGATGGGAGGCATTATACCATTCTCCTTGTATGACTGGTGGAGGACAGTCAGGCGTGTTCTACTGATGCTGAAAGACAAATTCCAGACAAATATTTTAGCATTATTATACAATAGATAGCCGCAATCACATTCAGACACACCTGGCTAACTTGATGGGTCATGTAATCATCTGGAGAAGTGGAGTCTTTTGTTTAGACATGTAGCTAGCTAGGTAGCTAAACAATGAACCATAATCCCAATCCATAGAGTACTATCAACACAAACCGTTTGTCATAGCTAGCTAAAGTTTACCAACTAGGTTCAATGTTAGCTAGTTAGCTAGCTAACATTAGGCTATAACTAGCAATGCAAATGGTTTCTGAGATAATATTACTACACAGATCATACACTTAACGCTAATGTTAGCTAGCGAGCCAGGCAACTAACGTCAGCTAGCTAGCTAACAGTAAGCTTTAACTTGCAATGGAAACAACTATCTGACAAAACTAGAAACGTATAATATCTGAAACTGTAGCTAGACTCTTAACCGTATACATGGATGAACGCTTCACGGCAGACTGCAACCCCTTTCATTAAATAAGATGTCCTGTGTCGTTTCTGTTTTGTTTGCACAGCTTGCTTGGCCCACTGTGTATAGTCACTCTGGTTCACACTCACCGTGTGCAATGCCATAAGAGTCAGAGAGAGTCAGCATGGTACGGTCGTCCTCCAGAAAGTAGTCCATCACAACTTTTCCCCACTGATCTTTGTCGATAGCGCCTGATAAATTCAGGGCAGCAATGTTATTGAGAGCAGTAGCAACACATTTGCAGTTCTCCTTGGATAACATTATATCTTTAAAAAAAAACTGTAGTAGAAGGGAATATCAACACATAACAAACAGCTCACTTTATAGACAAAAGATGCTACACGGCAGACCAATCTGAAACTCATTTCTCGGCATGTCAAGCCCATTCATTATCTCAGCCAATCATGGCTAGCGGGAAGGTTCCTGATTTCTTCTTTGGCTAAACCAACTAGGCTCGTAATTTAACAACTTTATTTGTATTTACATATGGCATACAAGTTTGTTATTAAGGCACATGAAAGGTAAAATGTACAAATACAAATAAACGTTCAAATGACTGTCCTGTGAAGTCATGACTTGTGACATACGCCTAGTTTCCTGTAACGAGTCACAAATGATTACTGCATACAATAGCTGTAGGATCAGCAGAGGCATTCAGGGCAGTAAGAAGGGCATACATTAGGTTACTTACATTGTGTCTTCCAACGCCCATGGGATAATGTACATTTGCTGATGCATTATGACAACTCAGAGACACAATGGTTGGGATTAAATGAGCTGGGCTTGGGTCATTGATAAGTACGCAGCTATATAATACTGTGAAAGGATACATGAACCCAAATGATTTGGGTGGATCTCATCCTCCTTATAATACAAGCTTTGTTTCCAGAAGGTATCAAACTTGTCAATAAATGTTACACACACAGAGCGGCAATAGTCTCATAGCCATTTATGGAGGACTAAAAGTTTGATGAACCTTTCAATGCATTGATTTAGGGAGGGCAGAGGGCCAGATATTAAGGGGTGTTTGTTGGTGTCAAGTAGTGACCCAATCAGTTCTTTAATATCCATCTTTAGCTGTTCTGAGCTGCTCTACATAATGTCATTTGACCCCACATGAACCATGACAGTATCAGCCCCCGGTGACTGAAGCACAGCCTCTGGAAGCAACCTGGTGATATCCTGAACTTTTTCCCCAGGGAAACACAAAGTATTCTCCCCAGGTACAGATATATGCCTCCCCATCGAACACGCTATCACAATAGCTGGAATTATCCGGCCTCTGCCGTGTCTCGAAGCTGATTGCGAGGCCAGAGCCACAGAACTCACCTGAAAAGAGGGCTGCTGAGACACCGGCTGCGTGCAGGCCACAACAGCCGTCTCTGATCCAGAGATCAGGGGCCGTGCTTAAGCCATTTTGGACTCGTTTTACTGTGGATATAGATACTTTTGTGTCTGTTTCCTCCAGCATCTTCACAAGGTCCTTTGCTGTTGTTCTGGGATTGATATGCACTTTTTGCACTAAAGTACATTCATCTCTAGGAGACAGAACGCATCTCCTTCCAGACATGAAGGACACTTGTCGGCATTTGCCGTATGATCGATGAGGAACTCCATATTGCAAATGTACGATTCCTTACTAGACGTCCGCAAGTGTTATTAACCTGTTAGGGCTAGTGGGTAGTGTTCGGAGGTTCGTAGAGTCTGGCATGCCCAAAGTAAAATGCCTGTTACTCAGGCCCAGAAACTAGGATACGCACATAATTAGTAGTATTGGATAGAAAACACCCTGAAAACTGTTCAAATAATGTCTGTCAGTATAACAGAACTGATTTGGCAGGCGAAAACCCAAGGAAAATCCATCCAGAAAATGTGATTCTGTGATGTCACACTTTTTCAATTGGCATGCTATTCAAAGCAGGGTGATTTAGCAGGGTGAAATTGCAGTTCCTATGCCGTCCACTAGATGTCAACAGTCTTTAGACAAGGTTTCAGGTTTTTATCTTGAAAAACCAAGGAGTGAGAGCTGTTCTTCCCGGGGTCACGTGAAGTGTCCTGTTCTGGTTTGTGTGAGTGACAGTGAGCGCGCTCTTAGCTATTTTTCTTTTCTATTCAACAGGCTATATTCAGTCTGAAATATTATTGTTTATATTCATATTAGGGTATCTGAGTATTGATTAGAAATGCTGTTTGACTTGTTTCAACGAACTTTACCGGTACTTTTGGGATACTGTTTGTCTGCATGGATGAACGCCTTTGAGCAGGTGGACTACTGAACAAAACACGTCAACCAAACGGAACTTTATGGATATAAAGAGGGACTTTATTGAACAAAGGGACCATTAATTGTGTAGCTGGGACACTTGGGATTGCCATCAGAGGAAGATCTTCAAAGGTAAGCAATTTATTTTATTGCTATTTGTGAGTTTTGTGACATCCCGAGCTGGTTATGTTATTATGCTAATTGAATATGTGTGTGGGGCGCTGTCCTCAGACAATCAAATGCTATGCTTTCGCCGTAAAGCCTTTTCGAAATCTAACAATGCTGTAAAATGACCAAGATTCTAAGCTTTTGAATAGTGTGCAACACTTTATTTTCATGAATGTTTAATATTACTATTTTTGTAATTTGATTTTGGCGCTCTGCATTTTACCGGATGTTGTCGCAGGTGGGACGCTACCGTCCCCCCTAGCCCTAAGAAGTTAACTACTTAAGAAGTTAAAACTACTTAGGGAGCAGTGGGGCCTACTCCCGTACACTACCCGGTGAAATGTAAAGCGCCAAATTCAAAATTATTATTGAATTATTAAACATTCATCAATATACAAGTGTTGCATAGTCATCAAAAGCTCTGATTCTTGCAATATCACAGCGTTGTCAGATTTCAAAAAGGCTTTACGGCTAAAGCACAACATTTGATTGTTTGAGGATAGCCCCTCTCATATTTTATTCATTAGCATAAATCCATAACCAAAGCGGGTCTCATAAAACGCATAAAATCGCTAATATAAAATCCCTTAGCTTTCGAAAAACTTCTGCTGAGGGCTTCCCAAGTGTCCAATGAAGACATCCAATGGTTCTTTTGTTAGAAAAAGTCATTTATTATATCCATAAATCTCTGTTTGGTTGGCGCGTTATGATCATAAAATCCGCCCATTGAACCGTGAAGAGAACACGTTCAAATTATACCTATACACTTTCTACAAACAAATCAAACATAATTTTTAATGTATCCTTAGGTATCCTTTATATTGTATATTTGCTGTAATATTTCAACCGGACGATAACGTGAGCGATAGGAAAGAAAAATAAAGTGGTGCGCGTTCACTATCTCGCGCGTCAAACCTTGTTTACAAAAGTGGTCCCCTGACAACTTCCTCTTCCTATCAGTTCTGGTTACTCCTAGAATTCCCAGTCTTTGTATAGAGACTGCTGACATCTAGTGGAAGCCATAGGTACTGCAGTCTCAGTCCTAGGTAAAATACAAATGAATAGGCACAATGGAGAAGATGGTCATTTACAAAAAAAACTGCAAATCCGGATGAATTTTCCTCAGGCTTTTGCCTGCTATATCAGTTCTGTTATACTCACATACATTATTTTAACACTCTTAGAAACTTCAGAGTGTTTCCTATCGAATAGTACTAATTATGTGCATATCCTATTTTCTGGGCCTGAGTGGCAGGCATTTTACTTTGGGCACGCCAGACTCTCCAAACCGTCACCTATGCACCCGCTCCCTAAGAAGTTAACACAGGTGTGAGTGTTGACGAGGACAAGGCTGGAGATCACTCTGTCATGCTGATTGAGTTCGAATAACAGACTGTAAGCTTCAAAAAGAGGGTGGTGCTTGGAATCATTGTTCTTCCTCTGTCAACCATGGTTACCTGCAAGGAAACATGTGCCGTCATCATTGCTTTGCACAAAAAAGGGCTTTACAGGCAAGGATATTGCTGCCAGTAAGATTGCACCTAAATCAACCATTTATCGGATCATCAAGAACTTCAAGGAGAGCAGTTAAATTGTTTTGAAGAATGCTTCAGATGCCCAAGAAAGTCCAGCAAGCGCCAGGACCGTCTCCTAAAGTTGATTCAGCTGCGGGATTGGGGACCCACCAGTACAGAGTTTGCTCAGGAATGGCAGCAGGCAGGTGTGAGTGAATTTGCACGCACAGTGATGCGAAGACTTTTGGATGATGGCCTGGTGTCAAGAAGGGCAGCAAAGGAGCAAACTTCTCTCCGGGAAAAACATCAGGGACAGACTGTTATTCTGCAAAAGGTACAGGGATTGGACTGCTGAGGACTGGGGTAAAGTCCTTTTCTCTGATGAATCCCCTTTCCGAACTTGTCTGGAGAAGAAAAAGTGAGCGCTACCATCAGTCCTGTGTCATGCCAACAGTAAAGCATCCTGAGACCATTCATGTGTGGGGTTGCTTCTCAGCCAAGGGAGTGGGCTCACTCACAATTTTGCCTAAGAACACACCCATGAATAAAGAATGGTACCAACACATCTTCCGAGAGCAACTTCTCCCAACCACCCAGGAACAGTTTGGTGACGAACAATACCTTTTCCATCATGATGAAGCACCTTGCCATAAGGCAAAAGTGAAAACTAAGTGGCTCGGGGAACAAAACATCAATATTTTGGGTCTATGGCCAGGAAACTCCCCAGACCTTAATCCCATTGACAACTTGTGGTCAATCCTCAAGAGGCGGGTGGACAAACAAAAATCCACAAATTTTGACAAACTCCAAGCATTGATTATGCAAGAATGGGCTGCCATCAGTCAGGATGTGGCCCAGAAGTTAATTGACAGCATGCCAGGGTGGATTGCAGAGGTCTTGAAAAACAAGGGTCAACACTGCAAATATTGACTCTTTGCATCAACTACATGTAATTGTCAATAAAAGCCTTTGACACTCATGACATGCTTGTAATTATACTTCAGTATTCCATAGTAACATCTGACAAAAATATCTAAAGACACTGAAGCAGCAAACTTTGTGAAAATGTATATTTTTTTCATTCTTTTTTTTCAAAACTTTTGTCCACGACTGTACACTTATTAGCATGCTAGTCCAAGGGAACAAACATTTCCCGGTGCCGCTGGGGAATTAGAAGCTCCCTCCATTGCCACGGATGCCCCCACCAGCGCATCGCACAACTGTGTTGTTGTCTGTCTCTCATTGAATGTGAAGAGCGAGATTGATGCGCAGGGGGGCGGGTGATGGCTGGGTCAGTTGTCAGTGGCAGGTTGCCGGCTGTTTCTTGCTACGCTCTGGCTGGGCTGTGTGTTAGCGTTTGTTGTAGCCTCTCAGAGCTGTGTCGGGCGTGTCCCCAGTGACTGTAGTCATGGGGGATACAAAACACACAGTTACAGCATGTACTGGCCAACAATTGGAGTCACACTCACACACTGGAAGTAAGGACTTTACTTTAGTAGTTCTATAGTGAGCTTTGTATGAGTTGAGCTCTTGGTAGCCTGGTTCGGTTGTTGGTATCCAGGTACTAAAGCGTCCAATGTGAAAAAGTTGAATGAAGTAAGTTGAGCGTGGAAAAAATGAAGACGTTGGTAAATTTGTTAAATGCAGAGTTTTGATTAAACGGTTATTAAGTAAAAACCCAAAAGCTTGGCAGATAGCCAGGTCACAACAAACAGCACAGCAGCACAACAATGCTGAAGTGTGACGTTTTCCCACATGAGATGATGTTCAGAAGCAGGATAAGTGAGAAGTTTGAAAGAGGTCATGAGACAAATGAATGTGTAGTATCGGTGGAAACAGTTGTGTGTTTTAACTGTAGGCGTACCCATGATGCTGGAGATCAGAAGTGTCCATTGAGAGAAAGGCAGGTTGAGGTTGCCAGGATCAGAATAGTAAGGAAGGTGTCGTATGCTGAAGCAGTGAAGAGAGTAAGAGAGGAATATGGGTACAGAGCGAGGGATCCTGAGAGGATACCTGTGATGAGTCATAAGCCAATAGAGAGTGATAGGAATAACATGTCCTTCAGTAAGGTTGGTTTATAGCAATGGTAATCAACTGTACTGCAGAAATGGATTGTAAATCACAGAAAATAGATGTTGTGGTTTCAGCTGCAGAGTGGAATAGTGGTAAGGTTTTTTTAATAGGTGTAGGGTTAGTTGGTACGGCAACACAGGGATAGATAAGAGAAAAGGATGAATGGGGAGGCCATGACCGTCCTCACACTCCAGTACAGTAGGTGGCGGTGTATGCACCGCCACCGCCAAAACAAATTTAAAGAAGAAGAAGATGATGGTTGAGCACCTCATTTGTCAATCTTTGTAACAACTCTGGGTTTCCTTCATTATGCACAAACCTGTGTGGTGGAGATTTTCTGGGGTTGTGTCCCTCTCTCTACCCTTTTCTCTCTGTTCTTTATTTTCTTTCGATGGGCTAGGGGACAACGCTAATAACACTGTCTTGACCACGGCTCGTGCTGTTCGCCTAGTCCATGGACCACTCCGACTCCTGACTGATTGGGGAAGAAGGAAAGGTAACAATGGCTTGACTGTGGAAAACCCCAGACCCACCCCCCTAGCATCCAGAACCAGCACTGGACCAGCTGCCTGAGGAGGAGACGACAGACCGCAGGCCTTGAGGCGAGTAGAAGCACTGCTGTGGCTAGCCTTTACTCCCTCTACACCCTGGCCTGCTGTCCTCCTCCCCTGCTTCTTTTTTTTCTCCATCTGCCCTCCTCAGGCCACCAGCACCCAGACCAGGACCAGCCGACCGCCAACCATCAAGAGCAGTTCAACAGAAGGAAAGACCAGACCAGACCAGACACAGAGAACACCACCACAACCAGGGCGCAGAGGAAGGAACTCTTTTAAAGATACCAATCTACGCCTGGAGTTGTCGTGGAAAAAATGATCTTCAAATTATGACACTCATACAAGACACTTGTGAATTCAATAAGCCTTTAATACAGAGTAATTAAAGGCGAGCTGACCTATGAAACAGCTGACTTTACTCATTACAGGGCTCTGTTTATATACCTTTGTAGCACACTGGTACATTCCCATCTATGTATATGATTTCTCCTTGCCACCATTATCCTCCAATCAGAGTTCTTGCTTCTTGCTTGTTTACGCCCAGTAACGCCCACATTTGTTCCAAGATTAGATTATAATGGTGGTAAGGCCCTTAATGTAATACAAAAAATAATACATTTATTGTGTACATATATTTCCTGTGTTGGCCATTCTGTTGTCATCCTTTCAGACCTTATTGAATTAAATTAGTATTATATCTCTCCCTGACATATCCCATGGTCTCAATGCCTCGCTCTCTCCATATTCTCTCTGTCTAATTTTACAGACCCTGTAATCTATGTCTGACTCTTAACATATGTATTTATGGGTCTCAGCTTTGCAGCCTTATCACTAGCCAAGACAACCTATGACCTATGTTCTGCTCCCAAGTGGCAAAATAGACTAAGTGGCATTCTGAGAGATGCGCTTGCCATCCTCCGTCTCTGCTCAACATAGGATCACTCCTTATATGTTCATAAACTACTTCCCGTTGGCCTATGGTTATCTCAGTTCTTGCTTGGTGTCCTGTCTCTCTTGACAACCGTCCAAGTTATCTTGCATACTTGTTTTAGCACTTAAGCCTCAGCCAATATTAGAAATGCAATCTAAGTTTGTCAATCATGTTGTCTGCTATCACATAGTACATTAATTAATGTGTCTCTGCATTAGTCATGTTTTACTACTACAGAGTGAGCAGACCACAGGGGAGTGCCTCCATTGACCTCCGGTTCATGCAACCTGGTCTCACAGCATTTCGTATTATTCTGTATGTACATCTGAACACCCCATTTAGTATATGTTACGTTTCATATGGTATGTATTAATTTGTGGATGTCCATCACCCATTTCATATGACATGTTACGAATTAAGAGGAAAGGGGAAAGGGGGATACCTAGTCAGTTGTCCAACTGAATGTATGCAACTGAAATGTGTCTGCAGCATTTAACCCAACCCCTCTGAATCAGAGAGGTGGGGGGCTGGAGGGGCTGCATTAAACAACATCCACGTCTCCGGCGCCCACCTGGCCACGTAGCACAAACAGTTGGTAGGTGTGTTCCGTGTGAGTTCTACGTTGCCAGGTGGGTCTGGGCCCTGTTTGTTCTCTCCAGTGTCTGGCCTCTCCAGTGTCTGGCCACCACATCACTCCAACACCAGCACCAGGCCAGGCTGATGGATATACCCTCCACCACCCCCTTTTCCCTCTCCATCCCTCTACCCCTTCCTCACAACACATATCCCTCTCACAGAACCAGAACCAGACCAGAACCTGTAACCATTCATCACCACACCAGAAGAGGTGTGGAGGAAGGGCCAAAGATCTGCACCTGGAGTGAACAGGACACAGGGGAGTACCATCACTGCACTCTGGGTCTTGAGCTTTCCAAGTGTGTCTGCTGGCTCCTCAGGTTGTCCTTCCTCTCCTCTGCAGATCAAACAATTCCAAGTTGCAGCACCAGCCCCAGAACACCAGACGAGGTGTGGAAGAAGGACCAAACATTCCCCCGGAGCAAGCGGACCACAGGGTTGGTCCACCATTGATCTCTGGGTCAAGGGTTTCGTTGTATGTCTGCTTGCTCCTCAGGTTGTCCTTCCTCCCCTCTACAGACCCAGATCCCGACCCAGTACCTGCAGCAGCCCCAGTTTCCCGGATCCTGGTTTCCAGTCCCAATACCAGACCCAGCACCAACCCATGGTTTCCAATCCCGGCCCGAGCACCAACACATTTCCCAGTTTCCAGTGCCAGCACCAACCCCTACGTCAACCCTGGACACAGCAGCAACCACCACAACTGCCACCCCAACCAACTGCTGCCAGCCCAGACCCAACCCCTCCACCAACAAAAGGACACAGACAGATCATCAACCACTCCACCAGACCAACCACTCAAACAAAAACTCCAAAACCCAAACAGGCAAGGGGGTTGCTCACTTGGGAGACTGCTGCTTGTGTTGTCCCTATCCCAATTGAAGCTAAAATGTCATATAGTTCAGGTAAGGTTTAGCTGGTTTTGAGAGAGTGCTCTTGTTTGAAATGGAAAAGCGTGGTGGTAGCTTTTGATAAAAAGAACATCAAGACAAAGCAGATTCTTTATAAGTGGGATGCGTTGTTGAGCTCTACATCCCAAAGGGTTTGTGCTGATTGTATGGAGATTGTGACAGCTGGTTAAATGGATCCCGTGAGAAGGCAAGAACAAGATGTATGCCAGGAGAAGTGCAGTATTATCATAAGGAGACGTATATACTTAGAATGCAGAGGAGGAATGGAGGAAAAAAGAGAGGCAAAAGAGGTCTAAGAGAGAGAGGGAGGAAGAGGGTGAGCTTGAGCCGGTTAAAAATGTTGGGCAAAAGGGAGTTTGTTTGTTAAAGAAGAATGGTAGAAAGGGTAAGCAGAGTGAGCTGAAGACAGGAGGAGAAATGGAAATGAATGAGGTCGAAGTATTGGAGGTGGTAGGTGTGGTGAAGTTCTCAGAGTTGGGTGCTGTGGAATCGGTGAGGGTAACCAGATGTGGTCTTGTGATAATTGTTTGTGTTTCTGCTGGTCAGAGGGAGCTGCGTTAAATGAATGGGGACAAGAGATGTGAGTTGTTTTGCTCTCAAGAAAAGGGCGCCATTGAAAGGAGTGATTACTGGGGAAGCGGTAAATGTGAAAGTTGACCGTCTGAAGGGATCCTGATATTTGTGATGCTTGTCATTTGGTCAATGCAGACAGGGTGGCGTGAGTAGTGAAACAGAAGAGTCGTTGTCTGTTCTTTTAAGTTTTGATGATAGGATATATAAGCTATTCCATACAAGCTTTTGTGCCGGATACATTACGTTGTTACAGGTGTCAAGCTTATGGGCATTGGTTACCTATTATTGAATTGATTGAATACCCTGCTTTAAACTTTTTAACTTGAATGCAATTTGAATTATGATTTATGCATAACCAAATAAAATGAAATGTGTAAGAGCTTGTGACAACAAGAGCTGCGCTGGTAAAGGTCATGAACAGTCAAAGTCATGTTTTTCAGGAAATTGGATGATATTTGGATAAAACCAGATCAAAGTATGATGACCAAAGTACGAAAAATTACTGTTGCTTCTACATTGATAAAGTTTAACCATAAAGTGACTAGTCCCCTACCCCATATCAAACACTTGGATTCAGGAGGTGAGATTATTAAGGGGATAGGGTGACATCACCCTAGCTCTAATTTTAATACACCAATGGTAACATGATAATCTCTTACCTAATTTAAATAAGTACCACCTTGTAACCAAAATCGGTGAAGGCGTGTTTACTGAGGGGTGTGGTTTATATACCTAGATAGTTACTCTACTGGTGCCAGAATTTGACAGTAGGATGTCAGCAAATATACTTAAAAGTTTACACTATTCATGTATGGCAAAGATACTTACTATATGTCTCCCCTTTCATCTGTGTCTGGTGTTAGATAGAACTAGCTAGCCAGTAACTTCAGCCAGCATGGAAACAAAAGGGGGGAGGGTCGTTCAAAACTCTGACGCAGTTGACATAGTGCTGCTATGAACAGCATCACAACAGACGTTCCAAACAGGAGCTGCATAAAAAAATCATTGATCATTGATGCAATTGCGATGTTTTTTCTGAGTTGCTGTGTGTATCATCAAATTAGCTTGAGAGGATTTTACTGCTGTACAATGCATCCAAGTTTCTTGACATATGTGTTCCAAGAGCTGTCAGTCAAGATCCTCAATACAAGCTCCCCATCCACCTAGCCTGTCTTTTCAAACTTCCTGGTAGTTAGTCATGAGAGAAAAATACATGTTTCTAAAATGTAATTCTACCCCCCAAAAAATATTATGGGGGATATTTTAGTTACTCAAAAAGTAAATTTTACATGGGAATCAGTGTGACATTTCAGGATTACTGTGGTTACTGTGGTTACTGTGTTTTTTCCAGCAACTTTATGGCAATTGGTCACCGTGAAGTTGTTGTTTACATTTCAGTAATTTACGGTCAGCTTGCTGCAAGTAGTTATTGTAAAATTCACAGTAACTTACTGTGGCTGATCTCTGTCATGCTCACTGACCTGATGGTGTGGCAGGAACGTCAGTTTGCTGCCAACCTAGAGGTTGAGGCCAAGTGTGCTCACCATAAAGTATGCTTAATAGTTGAAAGTAGTGAGCTACTGGCAGCTAGTTGCAAGTATGTTACTGTGCATTTTACAATAACTTATTGGCGGTTAGTTGCCAGTGAGTTACTAGAAGTTACTGGCTAAGCAGCTAACTTCAAAGCAGTGTGCCAAAGTGTGCATCACTGTATCAGAAGTACGCCGTCAATGATGTGATTTCTCTGTGGTTCCGGTAATTTCCAAGCTGCTTTCAAACACTGACCTCTAATGGACACCGTACTTACGTATATAGTTGTTGTAAGAAAAGTTTATCCTAACCAATAGTTTAGCAGGTAGAGTAGGGCACTATAGAATATTCAGGGATGTGAGGGTATGAGATCGAATCCTGTTGAAGGCACACTCTTTTGAAAATGGTTTAATGTGAAACCTCACTTTATGCACTGTTGTTCAAATAAGTGGTTTTATTTGGTATACTATAGCATCCTAAATAATGCCATAGATTCCGTTTGTAAAAATAGTCAACTTGAAGGCTAAAAAGGGAAGCATGATGTAAGATGCAAACCTTGTGTTTCTACTGATTATAGGCCACCACAGCCAACGACTTACCACTGCGCCACAGATTTCGATGAAAACAGTGGAGAAAAAAAACTTCTATCTGATAATCACATGCTGCTATTTATTGCTAACCAGCAGATGTCACTAATGTAAATTGTGAACAGATAATGAAACTGAGTTTTGAACAATTTTCAGTGCAATTTGGTTAAAGCCTCAAGTTCCCATCACTACTGGCTATAAAGTTACTGTGACTTTTACTTTAACTTACTGACAGCTGGTTCTCCATTCAGGAATGCAACATTCAGGCAACTAACTTCCATTAAGTTAGTGAGACATGCACAGTAATCACTTAACGGTGCTGCTCTTTATTGACACACCAATTGAAGACCCAACAATGTTAAAAATAAAAATAAATGAATAAATAAAACACAGAAATTGGTACTACACTTCAACTGACGATTGGCACAAATACACATATTAGACAATGCCCTCAAATATGCAAATGAGCCCCATCGGTACATTGCCCCCACCTACTTTTCAAAGCACACTGATGATTGTACCTTGAGGTATAGTTTCAAGTAAACAGCATACTGTCCTTTAACAGCAATAACACCTTAATTTAGCTGTAAAAATTCAGTAACATTGTTGTGTTAGGTTCTAAATATCAGAGTAAGAAATTGACTGACACTATGAAAGCTCCAACCAAGTTTATTCGCCCATTGGGTCAATATAGCTGCATAAGACAAATACATGGTTCCACCAATGGTAGTATATATACCCCAATTTGGGTGGAGTCTCCTCCTTCTCTCTAAACATTACATCTTTATTACTAGGCAGGAAGTTAAGTGATACGTGCCGCAACCTGTTCCACAAACTGTTCCTTCTCCCTTAAGGTGACCTGACCTCAACCCCCTTCCTCACTAATCCAGATCCCTCCATCCTTATCAGTGTCTGCCACATGTGATTATCTTTCCTTCACTCAGTACATTCCAAGCTTAATTGCATCCACCATATACATTCCTCCTACAGATAACCATTAACTTATGGTATAGACCCTAGAGACTATGGCACCCCTCATGTCTCTAGTATAACTAATGATTCATAATATGTAAAGTTTAGAAATCCAAACCCATCAGTTGCTTACCTTACTTTTACCGAAACCGTTAGTCTCTAGTGTACAGTACAATTACAGGAACGTTTTAACAGTGTAGCATGGCACACAATGAAAACACATCACAGCATTAAAGAACTCTTCCTGATATGCAAAAAAGAAATATGGTTACACATATCAACCTCACCCCTCAATAACCTTCTTTTTTTTAACTATAGAGCCGTCAAACTCAACTCTGGACCTCGAAGCCAGTTCCAATGCATTTTTTCGTTGTTCCCCTCTAACCAGGGACAGATTTAGACCTGGGACACCAGGTGTGTGCAATTAATTATCAAGTAGAACAGAAAACCAGCAGGCTCCGGACTGCTTAGGGTAAAAGTTGAATACCCCTGCTGTAGAGGGTATGCTGGTCCAGCATGGTCTAGCTCAGAGGTGTCAAACTCATTCCATGGAGGGCCTAGTGTCTGATGTTTTTTATTTTTTCCTTTCAATTAAGACCTAGACAACCAAGTGAGTGGGGTTCCTTGGTCCAAACACACCAAGACAGAGCCCGACACCTATTCCCCCTCAGGAGACTGAAAAGATTTGGCATGGGTCCCCATATCCTCAAAAAGTTCTACAGCTACACCATTGAGAGCATCCTGACCAGTTGCATCACCGCCTGGTATGGCAACTGCTCAGCATCCAACCGAAAGGCGCTACAGAGGGTAGTGTGTACGGTCCAGTACATCACTGGGGCCAAGCGTCCTGACATCCAGGACCTATATACTAGGCGGTGTCAGAGAAAGGCCCCAAAAATGGTCATAGACTTCATTCACCCAAGTCATAGACTGTTCTCTCTGCTATCGCAAGGCAAGCGGTACCGGAGCGCGAAGTCTAGGACCAAAAGGCTCCTTAACAGCTTCTACCCCCAAGCCATAAGACTGCTGAAAAAACTAAACAAATGGCCACCATTACTATTTACATTGACCCCCTTTGTTTTTACACTGCTGCTACTCGCTGTTTATTATCGATGCATAGTCACTTTACAAATTACCTCAACTATCCTGTACCCCCGCACATTGGCTCGGTACCGGTACCCCCTGTATATAGCCTCATTGTTGTTTTGTAAATTAACTTTTTGATAGATTTTTTTTAATTTTTACTTTAGTATATTTAGTAAATATTTTATTAACTCTATTTCTTGAACTGCATTGTTGGTTAAGGGCTTGTAAGTAAGCATTTCATGGTAAAGTCTACACCTGTTGTATTCGGCGCATGTGACAAATAAAACTTGATTTGATGCAAAAACATCATAAAAGTTCTGAAAGTTTTCAACAAGCTGCTTCGCAAGAACTTGGTTGACGGCAGAGTTGGGAAAGGAGACTCTAAAAGAGCCTGTACTGGTTTGTCAGATGTGCTCTCTAGCTCTGATAGAGCTAGCCTCCTGGTGAAGTGGCCGTTCGTGTGGTTCAGCTTGAGCCTGAGCCTCAGCCCCATTCTCTGCCTCTGCCTTATCCCCAGCCTTAGTCTCAGCCACAGGAGGCTGCTGAGGGGAGGATGGCTCATAATAATGGCTGGAATGGCACGAATGGAAGGGCATCAAACACATGGAAACCATGTGTTTGATGTATTTGATACCATTCCACTTATTCTGCTCCAGCCATTAACCACAAGCCTATCATCCCCAATTAAAGTTCCACCAACCTCCTGTGGTCTCTGCCCCAGCCTCAGCCTCAGTGTCAAATGAGCTGAAAATTATGGCCAATGTTCTGTGGTCAGAGATGATAGGATGGCCACCCGCTGATTTTAACCGTTATTTGACAAGGTCAGTTTTGTCCTCCAGCCCTCGTCCTCCAGCCCTCATCCGCAGCCTCAGTGTTGGCGGGAGAACAGGTTCTTCAGGGCGTTGTTGTAGTTCTTGTTGAAGGCTGTGTATATTAGCGGGTTGAAAAAAGAGTTGGAGTAGCCCAGCCACAGGAAGATGCTCTTCCAGATGGGCGGAATGTCGCAGTGGCACAGTGGGATGATGAGCTCTGTGAGGAAGAATGGGATCCAGCAGAGGACGAAGACGCCGATCAGTATGCCCACCATCAGCGCCGCCTTCTTCTCCTTCTGCTCGCGCCACGTGTCGCCGTCCATCTGGAAGGTCACCGTTGCGTGGCGCACCGTAAACACCATCTGGGGCTGCCGCGATGTCTCCTTCACCTGTCAATCAAACAGTCAGCCAACCAGTTAGTCAATCCAATCACTCAACCAATTGATACTCACATTACTAGAAAAAATGAAAGAACCGACCAATCAATCTGTTTTTAATTGCAGGCGTTCAGTTTTACATTTGTTCATTTTACATAAGCCATAACTTATTTTGTTCTCAGTCAATCAGTGACTTAGTCAGTCAAACAGTCAACCAATTGATACTCATCAGTAAAAGAACCAGCCAATGAATGAGTTAATTGAGCAACTAGTCAGCTAGCTGAACCTTGTGGGCAGGTCAATAAGCGTATCAATCAAAAACAAGCAAAATAGTGTCTGATGAATCAACCAACCACGTTACAGGTCATAAACTACAAGCCCCGCCAGAATTAAAGCAGCACACCTGGTTTCAAAAAACAAATAAAGCAACACCTTACAGCACAACGCCTCTCCCCATGTGACCTACTTGTTGTGTGTATGTACTGACATGTATTTGTAACTGATAGACGCACACACCTAATGTTAATGTTTTTAAAGATATGTAAATTGTAAACGTATTTTGTCTGTAATGTGTTTTTGTTATATGTTGGAGCCCAGTAAGACTAGCTGTCGCCATTGGCGTCCGCTAATGGGGATCCAAGTTAAAAAAAAATATCACAATCCATCAGCTTGAATACACCATCCTTCAATCTTTCATTTCTACTCTCCAGGCACCCGCCCTGTTATAAGGAGCCTGATGAAATAATGTTTCTCTCTACACTTGACCGCTGCAGGTCATCACGCATGAGCTGTTTACAAACCTACACTTTCCTCCCAGCAGATCACACCTGGGTTGCGCGTCCCAAATGGCCCTCTATGGGCCATGGTCAAAAGTAGTGCACTAAATAGGAACACAGACCCTGTTCTATTAAAACTAGAGTGGCAGGTAGGCCAGCAGCCTATTGGCAGCATACAACAACACCAGGCGCTGTGAGACTGAAATATAGAGATGTATAAAGAGCTTAGTCAGAATTAGTTGGGAAAGGTGTGGAACAGTTCATTCTTACAGAAATCAATAAGGGTCAGGAGGCCAGGGAGACAAATGGAGAGAGTCATTCCATTTGCAGCAAAGGATAGGGGTTAAAAGCATAGTGTCTAGGGGGAAGTTGCTGATGCCAAATCGAAGGGTAGAGTATATTGAACACTGAGGTATTGTGGAAAAAGGGTTTGCAGTTTGAAAGGGAAATCTGGGATTGTTACATCAATTTGTGTGCTTTAATGAAATATAGCCATTGGTTCTTGAAGAATATAATTTATAAATGCCTAACAAACTTAGTTCAAACATCACAACACAAGATACATTATGTACGTTTTATCTCATTCATGGCCAGTCCTTGCATCCATAGATCTGTCTATGAATTTGATATTGGTTACATTCTCTAGTCCCATCCCTCAGCTGTTTACCAAAACAAGTGTCCACTTTGTTGTTGTTTGAATCCAAGATTGTTCATGGATGTAATACTTTAAGCACAGATATCTGGGACTGTGATATATGAAAGCCTGACTTCTGTCAATAGATTAAGATTTTCTTAGTGGTAAAATGAAATGTAATTTATAGACTAAAAGGTAGCAACTCTCAGACCCTAAGTGACTTAACAAAATGTTTGTGGAATATTCTCCGGTACTTTGGCGACTAAGGAAATATTCTTGAAACCTCCCACATTGGGCTGGATGTGTCAATGTGTAGTTCACATTGTTTGGAGGAAAAAGGGGGAGGCTTGCAAGCCGAAGAACACCATCCCAATCGTGAAGCACGGTGCTGGCAGCATCATGTTGTGGGGGTGCTTTGCTGCAGGAGGGACTGGTGCACTTCACAAAATAGATGGCATCATGAGGAAGGAAAATGATGTGGATATATTGAAGCAACATCTCAAGACATCAGTCAGGAAGTTAAAGCTTGGTCGCTTGAGTCTTCCAAATGGACAGTGACCCCAAGCATACTTCCAAAGTTGTGGCAAATGGCTTAAGGACAACAAAGACAAGGTATTGGAGTGGCCATCACAAAGCCCTGACCTCAATCCTTTAGAAAATTTGTGGGCAGAACTGAAAAAGCGTGTGCGAGCAAGGAGGCCTACAAATCTGACTCAGTTACACCAGCTCTGTCATGAGGAATGGGACAAAATTCACCCAAATTATTGTTGGAAGCGTGTGGAAGGCTATCCGAAACATTTGACAGAAGTTAAACAATTTAAAGGCAATGCTACCAAATACTAATTGAGTGTATGTAAACTTCTGACCCACTGGGAATGTGATGAAAGAAATAAAAGCTTAAATAAATCATTCTCTCTACTATTATTCTGACATGTCACATTCTTAAAATAAAGTGGTGATCCTAACTGACCTAAGACAGAGAATTTTTACTAAGATTAAATGTCAGGAATTGTGAAATACTGAGTTTAAATGTATTTGGCTAAGGTGTATGTAAACTTCCGACTTCAACTGTACAATCTTTCATACCACAGATAAAACAGCCTAACTTTTCTCAATAGAAAATGAATTGACTAAGTAATTCAGCTGAAATACCACAGTTCTAGAGGGTGGTATTTGACTGTCTAATACATTTATGTGAAAGCTTGAGGGGGTGTTTACTGAGGGTGTATATGGTGATAAATATTCATGCTAGGTGCCAATTAGTTTCTATTGTTTGAATGTTATTGTGGTATAATTTAATAAAACATATGAAAGATAAAGGATATTTTCCAATGACCTACCGGGCTATAAGAAGTCTACTTTCAACCATTTCCAAATCAGTGAAATAGCCGTAATACATTTTAGCTGTTTTGTAGCAGCCAATTCTCTCCCCTTAGTCTCTTAACAAACCTGCGGAACTTAAAAGCGTATGCTACTATTTGCTTATTGAGTATAGCCAGAGAGAGTAGAGGCCAGGGTTTGGGTCATTTCCACAAATTAAATTTCAGTTAAATTCCCTCTCCCTATACATTCCATCAATTCTAAGTCAATAAAAAAATACAATTCTTAATTCAATATTCTGCCACAACAATTCACATAATTAAATTCCTTCCCTTCTTTCAACTCAAACCTCGAAATGTTTCCTGAATTCTGAAAACTCTCAGGAATTAAGGGAATTATTTTAAAATGTTAAATATATAAAATAAGACATTAAGATGGTTGTCATATTAAAACATACGATCATAAAGATGTAAAACATTATCCCCAAAAATTCATCCAATTATTGAATATCATTGATAAGCAAAAGTTGTTAAAACATTTTTTTCTCTTTATGGTTTGGCACATTGTGGGAAACAATGCTCCATGCTCTAAAAACAATTACACAATTCACCAAACTTTTTTTTTATGAGATAGGGACACGCCTAAAACACATTTGCTACACATGTATTTATATTCAATGTAACATTTACACATCGTGTTGTCAAGTGCTTAAATGCAAAGTTTGAAACAAGATTCATGATAGAAATGAGAGTATCTTGCAGAGCTGTGGGCATGTTGTCAACACTCCCTGCAGAAAGCATATGTGCTTTTCCCCAGAACAGGGTTCAGTTCCCGTCTCCAACTTTTATAATATGTGTGTCTAAATAAAGAAAAAATACTAAAGGTAGAGTGAATTCCTCCTCCATAAATGAGAGCTTTATTAATTCAGGAGTTAAATTAACAATCTGTGCTGTTAAAGAACCCGAGTGTTGGTGTTCATTTTTTATATTTTGTATTTTTTATTTCACCTTTATTTAACCAGGTAGGCCAGTTAAGAACAAGTTCTCATTTACAACTGCGACCTGGCCAAGATAAAGCAAAGCAGTGCGACAAAAACAACAACACAGAGTTACATATGGGATAAACATGTACAGTCAATAACACAATAGAAAATCTGTATACAGTGTGTGCAAATGAAGTAAGGAGGTAAGGCAATAAATAGGCCATAGTGGCGAAGTAATCACAATGTAGCAATTGACACTGGAGTGATAGATGTGCAGATGAGGATGTGCAAGTAGAAATACTGGTGTGCAAAAGAGAACAAAAAAACAAAAACAAATATGGGGATGAGGTAGGTAGTTGGTTGGATGGGCTATTTACAGACGGGCTGTGTACAGCTGCAGCGATCAGTAAGCTGCTCTGACAGCCGATGCTTGAAGTTAGTGAGGGAGATATAAGTCTCAAACTTCAATGATTTTTGCAATTCGTTCCAGTCATTGGCAGCAGAGAACTGTAAGGAAAGGCTGCCAAAGAGGTGTTGTAAAACATACCTGCTGGAGCGCGTGCTACGGGTGGGTGTTGCTATGGTGACCAGTGAGCTGAGATAAGGCGGAGCTTTACCTAGCAAAGACTTATAGATGACCTGGAGCCAGTGGGATAGGCGACGAATATGTAGCGAGGACCAGCCAACGAGAGCATACAGGTTGCAATGGTGGGTAGAATATGGGGCTTTGGTGACAAAACGGATGGCACTGTGATAGACTGCATCCAATTTGCAGAGTAGAGTGTTGGAGGCTATTTTGTAAATGACATCGCCGAAGTGAAGGATCGGCACGATAGTCAGTTTTACGAGGGTATGTTTGGCAGCATGAGTGAAGGAGGCTTTGTTGCGAAATAGGTAGCCGATTCGATGCTTAATATGAGTCTGGAAGGAGAGTTAACAGTCTAGATAACCAGAGTTGAATGTAATTCTTACTCTGTATAGAGTTAAAGGTTGCTTAAGTAAGAAATGTGTCCACAAATGTTCCCGAAATTTCTATTATATATGAATAGTTTATGATTAGTGAATGCCATAATGTAGTTATTTTGTTATGTACCTCTCCCTATTAGCTGACATTTTTCAAAGCCATTTTATCTGTCACGCTAGCTGCTCGGTTTATACAGATTCACAATTCATGGAAATGTAGTGCAATACATACATTGACTCCCTCTGAGGCACATGTTGCTAGGCAACCCCTCCGCAGCTAAAACCAGTGTGAGAAACATGCTAACAAATGTTTGTGCTATGAAACTAAATAAATACTGCACTCTGACCCACAAAACGTCTTTGCTAGAGTTATGATATTGTTGTTAGACAAAGCAAGAAAAGTGAACTTCAAAACGTGATGTCGTTTTATTGGAATTTGCATCTGTTGATAGTAAGTAATAAATCAACTAGCTTCTGACATGACTTACTTACAAAACCACACCCATTATTATAACATTTCCCAGCGTGCTCTATTGGTGGCAGATTTTTTTAATTGTTTGTTTCAATATCTGTGTATTTGCATGTACATTGATTAACCGATCTTATGCTATACAAAGATAAATAACATACATTTTTATAAACTAATACAATCCGTTGGTAGTTGGATTTATTGAACCCGTTACTGAGATAGTTGTTCCAGATTAAATGGTTAAGTTGGTCTCCTTTGTCCAAATAACACTACCTTAGCAGTCACTCTTAATGCAAGTTGTGGGTAATTAGTCATTTACACGAGTAGTAGTCTAGCCTATATACCAAACCAAAAGCACCGGATCTGTCTGATGGCCAGTGAATGTGATTTTGCTTCACTGCATCTTAATCTGTATATTTGGTTATTTTAACTCTGGCTTCGTTTGTTAATCACCCGCTGATCAGACACATTTAGCATGCTATGATGTAGCATAAATCAAGTGTATTGTTTTGCTATTGGCTCATAGGCAACTTGAAAAGCCTGTTGAAGTTGTTAAATATTGCTATTATTTTCTGTGTGTATCATGATTAAGATTAAAACCCTGCGCCTGCTCTCTACTAGGTGTAGAAGGGTTTACGCCCAGGTGGTGCAACAGGTATAATTTTTAGGTCCAACGTAGGGCGCATTTAACATAGAGTTACGACCCACTTATGACCAACTGGTGCAACCGGCCCCAGTTGTTGGATATCCTAACTTTGGCTGGATTCCAATAGGAATTACATATCACTTTGTAAACTAGCAAAATGTGACTTTCCCAATGTGGCCTACTAACCAGGACTTTCAGACCAGTGTGTTGTGGTAAAACTAGGCTGTTGAGGTACAGCCTTATGATATGATATGTGATGTATTGTCATAAAGGGTTTGATTTTATGGTTAAATATTAACTTAAGGCACTAAATTAGTGAGGGGGAATTGAATGAAACAACCATGTCTCCATCACTAGCAAACACAGTGGTAATTACGAAGTTCACTCTAGAGGCAGACTGGGATATATGCAAATATTTGCATGTATTTGGACAGACGTTAGAATTTCCACCCATGATTGTGTTTATTAGTGACAAAGACTAGGTCATTGGATTCCCTTTTTTTTCAGCTTTTATCTAGGGTTCCATAAAATGATGTGCTCATAAGTGTGTTCAAAAACCAGCAGGTCTGTCTTTGATTATCTGTTATATCCATATCACAGCAATAAGAAATATTTGATTTGCACATCAGGTCATTTTTTTAAACGATGATGACCTTCAGGCTGATGTTTAATTCCAATTATACAACGGGTGGTTCAGAATTGCCATTGTTAGAGCCTCTCCTGCCCATGATATATGAGACAACATACACATGGCCACGTTCATTTAAAATGGAATCTTTACGTCGTTACCTAGCAACGCACTACCACAACTACTAGTCTTAGCACCTGTAACTCGTCATGGATGATTTTAAAGTTACTCTTGATTTGTTTTATCCACTAACGTTTAATGAACGGTGCCAACAAGAAGAGGAGGATTCTAAAGAAATTAAACAAGAAGAAGAGCAAGTTGACCAGCAACCTGTGCCTAGCTTTAACGTTAGACATGCAGAAATCAGTAATGTTAGCACTGCTATAGACAACATAGAAAAGGAGCTAAATGAAGAAGCTAGCTACATCAAGACAAACCAACTGGGCAGTCAAGTGCTTTCTGGGATGGCTGTCAGAAAAGGGTATAAACATCGATCTGGTAACTGTTTCAAAACAGGAGAAAGGTAATATTCTCTGGAGTTTCTACGCCACCTACTGAATAAGGTGTGGTTTGATTTGGAAGTGCACTTTGGCCAAAGACGCAATGAAGGAAATCGCAAACTGAAGCCAGACTCATTGGTGATAAAAGACAAAAATGAAGAAACCAAGAACCACAAAAATCCAATGGAAAGAGACAGAGAGAATCGTTGTGGCTGCATTTATGAGAACCTAGAAGAATGAGCTCTGCCTCGTGGAAATGTGCAGTTCAGTATCATAAATAAATAGCTGTCGATGCTGTGACTATATGAAAATAATTGTCATTGTGGTTTCTATTCTGATCTGTTGTATCAATATCTTTGCTACAATGTGTCAGTACTGTTTTCAGATCCATGGACAGCGGCCCTATACAATGTTTTGATCTGTATTTAATTTTCCTACGCATATGTAGCCGGTGTGAAATGGATAGTTAGCTAGCAGGGTGCACGCTAACAACATTTCAATCGGTGACGTCACATGCTCTGAAACCTTGAAGTAGTAGTATCCCTTGCTCTGCAAGGGCCGCGGCTTTTGTGGAGCGATGGGTAACGATGCTTCGAGGGTGGCTGTTGTCTATGTGTGCAGAGGGTCCCTGGTTTGAGCCCAGGCAGGGGTGAGGAGAGGGACGGAAGCTATACTGTTACACATAGACCAGACGTGTGCTGTTTTCAGAACCATGTACAGCCTCCCTAGAAACCAAGGTTCTGGAACTATCAACCAGCGCTTGGGTAGTTTTGCTTTACATGGCAGTCAATATGAATAGAACTAACAACCAGAGAATGCCTAAAATGTCACTTGACAACCAGTCTCAGTGAATGTAGCATCATTCTTTGTTGAAAAATCGATGGTTTGGGAAATAATCTTGATTTTAATGCTGGTAACCCGTTGTATAAAAGCTGTAATACACTTGATTTGGCTTTGCCTCATGGCTTGGACCACATCACAGCCATGATAAAAATGTCATAACACATGGCCTCTCATGTATTATTGCTTAATTGATATTCAGCCAAATGGCAAATTTACAATATTTGGAATAATTCATCACCCACCTCTCCATTCAGACTGATTATAGAAGATAGGGAGTGTGAAATTGATAGGACAACCTAAGATATATGAACTGGCTCCATCTCAATCATGGGTGCAATAAATCCAACTACTAACAGAAAAGAGTAGATAAAAAAAGATGAAACCCCTATACACTGAGTGTACCAAACATTAGGAACACCTGCTCTATCCATGACATAGACTGACCAGGTGAAAGCTATGATCCCTTATTGAGACAATTAAGACATGGTTTGTGTATGTGTGCCATTCAGAGGGTGAATGAGCGAGACAAAAGATTTGTGCCTTTGAACGGGGGATGGTAGTACTGTAGGTGCCAGGCACACCAGTTTGAGGGTTTCAAGAACTGCAACTCTGCTGGGTTTTTCACACTCAACAGTTTCTGGTGTGTATCAAGAATGGTCAACCACCCAAAGGATATCCAGCCAATTTGACACAACTGTGGGAAACATTGGAGTCTACATTGGCCAGCATCCCTGTGGAACACTTTCGACACCTTGTAGAGTCCATGCCCCGACAAACTGAGGCTGTTCTGAGGACAAAAGGGGGTGGAACTCCATATTAGGAAGATGTTCCTAATGTTTTGTTCACTCAGTGTATATAAACAATGCATCTTTAAGGGATAGTCCACCCAAATTACAAAATTACAATGTCGTAGTTTATAGACTGCTTAAGGGTAAGGAAACCAATGTGTAATTTGGGTGAACTATCCCTTTAATTGGACCAAAATAAACAAATTGGAAACATATTGCACGTCCTCACTAGAAAACATTTTAATGTAATACATATACAGTACTGTATATAGTTATAATTATTTGAACAACAGTATGTGTTCACAGTAGTATGTTAAAATGATTTAAAACAACATTTGCATTCAATTTCAATGCTAAATATATAAACTTCAGTAACTGGAATTTGAAACAGTTATAATACAATTTACATTTTACAATTCTAAATTCTTATTCCAATCCAAGGATGTTTTTATTTTACAATTCACATTCAATTCCAATACAGACAGCCTAAATGGCAATTCCATTCCAATTCTTTTCCAATGGTGGTTCTTGTTAAATTCCAGATCAATTCCAATTCAGACAGTCTAAATTCCAATTCAATTCCAATTCCATTCCAATTTTTTTTTACAGTTTAAATGTAATTCCAATTCAGACAGTCTAAATTTCAATTCAATTCCAATTCTATGTATTTTTACAGATTGCTGCAATTCCAATAAAATTCCAAGTAAATTCTCCACTTCATGCTTGAATTCCAGAATTTAGAATAAAACAAAACATTGAATTGACCCCAACCCTTGTGGAGGCAACATGGAGGCAGCTCCATTTGAACAAGCGTGGGCGTGTTGAGTGGGGCTGCATCTTCCATTCCCTATTTAGGTCACTACTTTTGACCAGAGGCTATAGGGCCCTGGTCAAAAGTAGTGCACTTCATAAGGATATGGTGCCATTTGTGATGCAACCTGGGTGTCTGGTCTATGCCAGGGGCCTTGCTGATTAGAGAGAGCCGATGTGGTGAGAATGGTACAGTGATCCCTAGCCTTGTTGAACATGCTGGGTTATTTATAGGCCACTGTGCCTACAGTATAGCCATAAATACCAGCCGCTTCTTCACTTGTCACTGCTTCTTGTTTCTTCCCTGGATTAAATGCCATGGATTAAATGTCCATCTGTGTGGGGAACACATTATCTGCCACCCTCTGTGTGCGTATTTGTGTGTGTGCATGTGCATGTGCATGTGTGTGGGCCTATGTACAAACATACATATGTACATGCCTCCATGTGAATTGGCCTGTTGAGAATGAGATACAGTACATACAAGTGTTAGAGAACGATACACATCCTGCAGCACCATCACAACAACATCAAAACACAGCTCAGAATGTATTGTAGAGATGACATGATTTTCTACTAATTGCCCAGCAACCGATATGAGAGCCACAGAATATCCTCATCAGTAGATAACAATTTGATATGCACCTCAGGAGCAGATATGAGAAAGCTATAATGACACTGATATCATTGAGGTATATTCAGATAATAATTCAGATCGTGTTTGAATATGCAAGCATTATCTGAATATTGATCAGGGTTGATTATGTCTGGCTAAAATGCCAGAGGAGCTTTACGAGTGTGTTAAAGTAATAATAAGATAATGAAATCATCTGATTATTAATTCCATGCTAGCCTACTGGTAGTTCATCATGTGGATCCCACATGAAACAACCAACCATCCAGCGGGCAAAACCAGTTGAAAATTAAATCATCTCAAACAAAAACGGTTTTACTATTTTTTTTTTTTTAAATGTAATTCTAACCAGTTTTACCCGCCTGGCACGGGGTAAGACTATGGTAACAAAAGTACCTCAATCACCTCAGCCATAGGCGTGATGGTGTTGGTCTTGCGCGAGCCGATGCGGAACTTGGCCGCCTTGTAGATCTTCCAGTAGACGAACAGCACCACGCACAGCGGCAGGTAGAACGCTCCGAAGGTGGAGAAGACAGTGTAGGAGGGTGCCTGGCTCACCTGGCACTCCATGCCTTCCTCTGAGTAAGTCTCCCCCCCAGCCAAACAGTGGCGACAGGGAGATGACTGAGGACAGCAACCAGGTGAGTACGATCATCACATTGGAGATCCTCTTGCGAGTCTTGAGCGTGTACTCCAAGTGTCTGGTGATGGACCAGTAGCGGTCCAGGGCGATGGCGGTCACGTTCCAGATGCTGGCCGTGCAGCAGAGCACGTCGAAAGAGATCCACACTTGGCAGAGCACGCGGCCCAGCTTCCACAGCCGCCCGTTGAGCTCGTGTACCAGGCTCAGCGGCATGACAAGGGCAGCCACCATCACGTCCGAAATGGCCATGGAAGCCACCAGGTTGTGGGGCACACGGTGGAAGGTCCGCACCCTCAGGATGGTGAGAAGAACCAGGAGGTTCCAAACAAAGGTGGCCACCACCAGCATGGCTAGCAGGGTGAGGGTTAGCACGCTGAACACCGAAAACGGACGGTAGAAGTTCCCTGCTCCATACCCCAGGTTGTCGCTACCGGCCCCGCTGATGTTGGCGGTCACTAGGCTCATGTTGGGCTCAGTCATGTTCGACAGTGTTCAGCAGCGGTCACACAGCCCAGCTGGCTGAATATTGTCAGAGAGGTCTGTCACAGGGAAGGCTTCTGATATCCTGCAGTGTAGAGAGAGATAGAAGAAGAAGCTTATTAGGGGCCCTATTCAATCTGTATCGCTGAAGTGTTACAAATTGCGTGATAGAAATGCAAAGGTAATTTCCGATTGAACCAACATATGCAGCGTTTACTGTGAATGCAGTCTACGCCAACTAGGGGTGTAAAGGGTTGGAAACTTTCAGCCTGTTTTAAAACTTCCTGTTAGTTAGCCATTAGAGAAAGATAACTTTTTCTCAAATGTTAAGCATTTCTATCCCCTAAAAATAGTATGGCTGATATTTTACTTACTCAAAAGTCTGTTTTCTATGGGAATCAGAATGACTGTTCGAAGAAAAAGGAAAAACCCAGCATGGAAGTGAATAAAAACCCAATTTATGTTTAAATTAATCAATAGCTGCACAGGGAAATTGTCCAATTCCCCCCTCAAGAGAACAACCCTGGTTATCCCTACTGCCTATGATCTGCGGACTCACTAAACACAAATGCTTTGTGTGTAAATGGTGTTGGAGTGTACCCATCTACCCCCAAAATAAAATACAAATAAAAACATTGTGCCGTCTGTTTTGATTAATATAAGGAATTTGATGTTATTTCTACGTTTCCTTTTACTTTTGATACTTAAGTAAATTTTAGCAATTACATTTCTTTTTTATACTTATGTATCTGGGGGATTCTGCAACTTTGGGCACTTTGGTCCTGCAAGCTTTAGGTAGCCTAGTGGTTAGAGTGTTGGGCCAGTAACTGAAAGGTTGCTAGATCAAATCCCCAAGCTGCCAAGGTAAAAATCTGTCTTTCTGCCCATGAACAAGGCAGTTAACCCACTGTTCCTAGGCTGTCATTGTAAATAAGAAGTTGTTCTTAACTGACTTGTCTAGTTAAATAAAAATTAAGTGCTTTTTAAGGTTTTCCTAAAATGTATATTTCAACACAACGCCTGAATGTATAAACTTGCCTTTGTGACAGCTGAAAACATGTATTTATCATACCATCCAACCTTTTTCTGAGATGATGATAACAACCATATGATTTCCCTATTTAAAAACAAATCAATCAATGTAATTATACATAATATACTAATTTACCTAAAAAAATATGCGTGCGGTGGAAATGACAAGGTGTGGAAGAAATGACATGTAAAAAAAAAAAAAACGGATGAAAACAATGTTTTAATGCAAACATTTTGAACAACAGCTATTAGTAAACATTTAATTAATTTAAGACAAGTACGACTTAAGTAAGATTCCAAAAGTAGCCAGTGTAGGCCAGTGTTTTTTTAGAGATGAGCCCAGATTGCAGAGATTGCAAAGTGAAACTGTATAATTTGTGGCATACCCAACACAGGTGTGGAGGGTCACCTGCTTGTGAGAATCACCAAATTGATCTGCCTGGATTTCACTGGAGTATTTACACAGGTAGTTCTCTCAGGGGTGCAACTTTGGTTTTAGAAGTGAGGGGGAAATAATTATTATAATTTGGTTAATCCAGTCGGGTAAACACTCCAAACAACGTACCTGACCGCTCTGAGGCATCTGCATGGTCCTAAAGCACACCGTTGCCTCATTTTGTACCACATTCCAATGATAAAACAGGGGGGGGGACAAAAATGCATTTTCAGAATGGGGGGTGGGGGCATATCCCCCCCGTCCCCAGTGAAAGTTGCGCCCCCTGAGTTCTCTGCAAAGTCAATATGCACAATGATCTCTTTCCGCAGATTCTCTTTTAATTCTCTCAGTTTGGACTATTGGTGTCGAATGTTGTACACGTGTTTCCCCAACTTCTCTTTCAATCCTTTGGAGAAGTCCTCCAGTAAAATATGCGGTGTGCCACACACCTTTTCCTTAACTGTCAAATGTACAGTGAACTTCTCCATGTTTCCCTCTTTGTTTTTCCTTCTCTCTCTTCAGCTTTGTTGTTCCACTCAAACCACCATGTCTGCTCACCAGCATAAAAGTCAGATGTTTTAAGCTCTTTTGCTTGGCAAAGGGAGCACTCTCTATACATGCAATCTTTCTTCAGGTTCTCACAGCACAAAGACTCAATAAGGTTCTCATTGTTGCTGCAGATGATCACTTTGTGATACTGTAGCTTGTCTGCCATGAACTGGAGGTTGGCGTGGGTTTTGTAGAGGCATGTATCCCTATCCTGGACTGTTGGCTTCACAACCCAAAAAGGACATATTTTGCAGAATTCACAGTACGACATTTTAATCTCTGAATATTCCCTCTTAAAATTCTGATAAAGGTTCTGAATTGTGCCATTCAAGAAAGCTTCTGCTTTTTTTTCTTGAGTGTCCTTTTTCCCAGTTGTTGCTCTACTGTTGACATCACGTTCATAGAATCTAGTGATTTTCTTTTCTGTGGCTGTGCTAATTGTGTTACACTGCTTTATCCTGGAGTATTGAAGACTTGCTGGCCTGTTTTCATTTGCCCTCTTTGCTTTTGCTGAAATTCCTTGACACCGCATTTTTCGATACTTTTGCTTTAACTCTGCAATGATGGCATTTTCTATTTTATCTTTGTCTTTGGGAAATTTTGTCTCTCCATTTTCTTCATCAGTTGATCATACCTTTTTTAGTATTTCTCAGTTTTCTGTTAAGCTTTATCAAGTTTGACATTTGTCATGCAAAGTTCTCTAGGTTTTTGAACGACCTCTTCCAACCTTTTTCCTTCCAGCAAGTATTCAACTTCTCATTCCTGTTACAGATGATGAGGAGGGGGTATCAGGGCGTGCATCAGGTGCAGGTAAGTTAGGGGCAGGTATGATGGCCTCATGTTCTGGCTGCAAGTCATCTGGTGTCTGCCTGATAGGTTGGAGATCAGAGATAGATTTCACTTCTCCCTTCCAATTTTTGCTTCCAGTATCTCTCGCTGTCTTTTTGCAGATGTTTCTGGTATTGTATAGGATATTTTTTTATTTGGTTTCTCTGTCTGTGACCTCTGTGCTGTTTTATGTGGCATTTCTAAAAACAAAGAAAAATACTATTTATGGTGGGAAAATGCGCTTATTGTTTGTATGTAGATTACTGAATATTAACATTAAAATATGTCTCCAATTGGGTGGAAACCTAGCTACTGTTCCATAATTAAAGAGTTGCTTTGGGAGTAATACATGCTATAGCCTATATGGGTGATTCTACAGAAGTGGTGCAAATTGTGTAATGAATACTGGTGTAGATTCACACACAGAACTCAGCAGGTGTTTATTTTGCCTTTGCAGGAATCGTGGTCACAGGCAGGCAATGGTCATACACAGGTAGACAAACAGGCAGGTGAATCAAAACTAGGACTGAAGGCTTTAACTGGTTCTCATAAATGAGCTAGGAAAAAGTCAAAGTCACCATTATTAGTCATTTGTACAAACAAATGCCTTCAACTGAAATGTGTATTCGGCATTTAACCCAAACCCTCTGAATCAGAGAGGTGCGGGGGGCTGCCTTAATTGACATTCACGTCTTCGGCGCCCAGGGAACAGTGGGTTAACTGTCTTGTTCAGGGGCAGAACCACATATTTTTACCTTATCAGCTCAGGGATTCAAACTTGCAACCCTCCGGTTACAAGTCCAAAGCTCTAACCACTAGGCTACCTGCCGCTCCCTAAAAGGCTTAGTAGAGCCAAAACGAACAATACCTCACAAAAGCACAAACAGAATGAACTGAACAAAATAAGGAGCTGATGAGACCAGGTGAGTAACTAACACAGGTGAAATCAATGAACAAAAATGAAAGACAGGGCTACGTTCAAGAACACAAAGAAACAGGGCTATGTTCAAGAACACAAAGAAACAGGGCTACGTTCAAGAACACAACGAAACAGAACACAAGGTTGACTAAGAAAATAAATACAGAACCTTACAAATTTGAAAAGAATATACAGTACAACATGTCAGATAGATATACACTACTCAAACACTTTGTGTGTATAGCATATTTGAAATATTTACCTGCATTCTTTACCATCCCACTACATTTGTCACTACTAGGGTTGAATGGCAGGAACCCGGTTACCGACATTTACCCGGATTTACCACCCAAAACGACCACCTTTTCCCAGAATAAATAACTGTGAGAAACTGGTCAGTTATAATACATTATTTATATGAACAGCATGGTGTTCATGCCAGTAGATTATTCAAAGAAGGACGCAAGCTCTTTTGCTAAATGTTAAATACGGCAGCCAATAGAACTCAAGTGTAGTTTGAAAGAAGAGTGAACGCGCAATGGCGGTAGGTTATAGCAGTTATATATTCAGACCCATAACGAGTCAATCTTCGTGAATAGAAGTGAAAGCTTTCAATATATATACTTCTAGTCCTATATTATTCACGTCATAAGAATGATGAAGATAAGGACAACGAAACATATTTAATTTAACTGTTGAAAGCAAGGAAGGAATGAAGCAACAATAGAGAGAGAAAGAGGAGGAAGGCTAATAACATTAGGGGGAAATACTATGAAAGGTATAATCAGTTAAAATTGGAAGTTTACATAAACCTTAGCCAAATACATTTAAACTCAGTTTTTCACAATTCCTGACATTTAATCCAAGTAAAAATTCCCTGTTTTAGGACATTTAGGATCACCACTTTAATTTAAGAATGTGAAATGTCAGAATAATAGTAGAGAGAATGATTTAATTCAGCTTTTGTTTCTTTCATCACATTCCCAGTGGGTCAGAAGTTTACATACACTCAATTAGTATTTGGTAGCATTGCCTTTAAATTGTTTAACTTGGGTCAAAACGTTTTGGTAGCCTTCCACAAGCTTCCCACAATAAGTTGGGTGAATTTTGGCCCATTCCTCCTGACAGAGCTGGTGTAACTGAATCAGGTTTGTAGCCTCCTTGCTCGCACATGCTTTTTCAATTCTGCCCACACATTTTCTATGGGATTGAGGTCAGGGCTTTGTGATGGCCACTCCAATACATTGACTTTGTTGTCCTTAAGCCATTTTGCCACAACTTTGGAAGTATGCTTGGGGTCACTGTATATTTGGAAGACCCATTTGCGACCAAGTTTTAACTTCCTGACTGATATCTTGATATGTTGCTTCAATATATCCACATAATTTTCCTGCTTCATGATGCCATCTATTTTGTGAAGTGCACCAGACCCTCCTTCAGCAAAGCACCCCCACAACATGATGCTGCCACCCCTGTGCTTCACAGTTGGGATGGTGTTCTTCGGCTTGCAAGCATCCCCTTTTTCCTCCAAACAAAACAACAGCCATTATGGTCAAACAGTTATATTTTTGTTTCATCAGACCAGAGGACATTTCTCCAAAAAGTACGATCTTTGTCCCCATGTGCAGTTGCAAACCATAGTCTGGCTTTTATTTAATGGCGGTTTTGGAGCAGTGGCTTCTTTCTCGCTGAGGGGCCTTTCAGGTTATGTCGATATAGGACTCGTTTTACTGTAAATATAGATACTTTTGTAGCTGTTTCCTCCAGCATCTTCACAAGGCGCTTTGCTGTTGTTCTGGGATTGATTTGAACTTTTCGCAGCAAAGTACATTCATCTCTAGGTGACAGAACGCGTCTCCTTCCTGAACGGTATGACGGCTGCATGGACGCATGTTCATACTTGTGTACTATTGTTTGTACAGATGAACGTGGTACCTTCAGGCGTTTGTAAATTGCTCCCAATGATGAACCAGACTTGTGGAGGTCTACAATTTATTTTCTGATTTCTTTTGATTTTCCCATGATGTCAAGCAAAGAGGCACTGAGTTTGAAGGTTGAAATACATCCACAGGTACACCTCCAATTGACTCAAATGATGTCAATTAGCCTATCAGAAGCTTCTAAAGCCATGAAATCATTTTCTGGAATTTTCCAAGCTGTTTAAAGGCACATTCATACTTAGTGTATGTAAACTTCTGACCCACTGGAATTGTGATACAGTGAATTATAAGTGAAATAATCTGTCTGTAAACAATTGTTGGAAAAATTACTTGTGTCATGCACAAATTAGATGTCCTAACCGACTTTCCAAAACTATAGTTTGTTAACAAGAAATTTGTGGAGTGGTTGAAAAACGAGTTTTAATGACTCCAACCTAAGTGTATGTAAACTGTTGACTTCAACTGTTTGCGTCAGCCTACTAATTATACCAATAGGCCCTATTATATAAAAAAATGTAAATCAAATTCTCTAAACTATACTAGCATATACTAGTAACTTTGTAGTCCACATGTGCTGCACCAGAATAGCATGTTCTCTTCTGCTTTATCATGGTTCCAGTCCATATACATTAATGCAGTATAATACAATACAGTACAGTAAGACAGTTCACACTCAAATAGATTAGACTTCTGGAGCTAGTTTAATTTATTTATCAAAGAGAGCATATAGCTAGCTACATCTATGGGATTTTATGTTCTTCTGTCATGCTTAATGTGCAGTAGCCCATATATACTTTTTTTGTGTCTTGGGCTCATTAAATGTCGTTAATGTAGGGCTCATAAAATGTATTGAATATATGGCTCATCGGGCTCAGGTAGCATCAGGTTTGGATGTTCATGCTGATCAAAGCTCTAATCAAATCCAGACATATTTATATCCTTTATAATGCTTTAGATTGACACTTCAGGTTTTGGTTGGAAATACCGGGTTACCCAGGAGAAAAGTGATTTATTCTCGGGATGGATTTTTTTTTTTAAATCCAGGAAAATGTTCAACCCTAGTCACTACCGAAACAGTTGCAATAAAGGCAGAACAATGCACAGTATTGATCATTTTCCAAAACGTTCTATTACAAACAAATGATATAACTTTTTATTTGCGTACAACATTACACATTATTTGCATAAAATATTCACAAAATATAAAAAAAAGATTTCTATCCTAATTTTTAAAATCTAATTTAGTCTCTATTGTTCTCTGTAAAATGTAAAATGCTGATTGTATGAATCTGAAACTCATTAATTGATTGAATTACTTATGCATCTAATTAAATATGTTAGATGTTTAAATTGTAACTTTTTCTATTTTTTACTTGACAAAATAACAGACGTTCCAGTAGTGACATCATTGTTTTTGTTGTAACCTGGCCTCTACATTGCCTTGCAAAAGTATGTATCCCCTTTGGAGTTTTTCCTATTCTGTTTCCTATTCAAATATGATCTGGTGCAACCAATTACCTTCAGAAGTCACATAATTAGTTAAATAAAGTCCACCTGTGTGCAATCTAAGTGTCACATGATCTGTCACATGATCTCAGTATATACACCTGTTCTGAAAGGCCCCAGAGTCTGCCACACCACTAAGCAAGGTGCACCACCAAGCAAGCAACACCATGAAGACAAAATAGCTCTCCAAACAGGTCAGGGACAAAGTTGTGGAGAAGTACAGATCAGGGTTGGGTTATAAAATAATATCAGAAATGTTGAACATCCCACGGAGCACCATTAAATCCATTATTAAAACATTGAAAGAATATGGCACCACAACAAGCCTGCCAAGAGATGGCAGCCCCACCAAAACTCACAGACCAGGCAAGGAGGGCATTAATCAGAGCAGCAACAAAGAGACCAAAGATAACCCTGAAGGAGCTGCAAAGCTGCACAGCGGAGATTGGAGTATCTGTTCATAGGACCACTTTAAGCCATACACTCCACAGAGCTGGGCTTTATGGAAGAGCGGCCAGAAAAAGCCATTACTTAAAGAAAAAAATGAGAACACATTTGGTGTTTGCCAAAAGGCATGTGCGAGACTCCCCAAACATATAGAAGAAGGTACTCTGGTCTGATGAGACTAAAACGCTATGTCTGGCACAAACCTAACACCTTTTATCACCCTGAGAACATTTCCCAGTCCCTGCCAATTATGTTTTTCATTGGCAGGGACTGGGAAACTGGTCAGAATTGAAGGAATGATGGATGGAGCTAAATAAAGGGAAATTCTTGAGGGAAACCTGTTTCAGTCTTCCAGAGATTTGAGACTGGGACGGAGGTTCACCTTTCAGCAGGACAATGACCCTAAGGATACTGCTAAAGCAATACTCGAGTGGTTTAACGGGAAACATCTAAATGTCTTGGAATGGCCTAGTCAAAGCCCAGACCTCAATCCAATTGAGAATCTGTGGTATGACTTAAAGATTTCTGTACACCAGCGGAACCCATCCAACTTGAAGGAGCTGGAGCAGTTTTTCCTTGAAGAATGGGCAATAATCCCAGTGGCTAGATGTGCCAAGCTTATAGAGACATGCCCCAAGAGACTTGTAGCTGTAATTGCTGCAAAGGGTGGCTCTACAAAGTAGGGGTGAATAGTTATGCACGCTCAAGTTTTCTGTTTTATTTTGTCTTATTTCTTGTTTCACAATAAAAAATATTTAGCAACTTCAAAGTGGTAGGCATGTTGTGTCAATCAAATGATACAACCCCCCCCCCCAAAATCTATTTTAATTCCAGGTTGTTAGGCAACAAAATAGGAAAAATGCCAAGGGGGGTGAATACTTTCGCAAGCCACTGTACATTCTGAACCTAATTGCTTACATAATTCACATCATATCAAATAGGGAACATTTGATAAGTATTTTAAATTATTACAATCAATTAAAGAGAAGACTGCATGTCTCACTTTAAATGTGTTGTGTAACTCATTAAAGTCACTTATAGATTTTTTACATTTTATTTGACTAGGCAAGTCAGTTTAGAACTAATTCTTATTTACGATGACAGCCTACTCTGGCCAAACCCGGAACGATTGAGCGCCGCGCTATGGGTTTCCCAATCACAGCTGGATGTAATACATTCTTGATTCAACCCAGAGACACTAGTGACACTTCTTGTGCTGAAATGCCATGCCGTAGACCGCTGCGCCACTCAGGAGCCCCCGAATGATTAGTTAATGATTAGTATGATTTGGACATGAAGTGCAAACATGCTTATCTAATGCTAATGATTAGCAAATGATTAGCATGGTTACCTAATGATTTGCATGATTTGGACATTAAGCAACAAACTGCTAATTCTAGCTAATGCTAATACTGATTATTTGCATGATAAGCCAATGATTAATATAATTTGGACATGAAGCGTAAAAATCTAATACTTATCATATCAGATGTTTTTATTTTCTATAAATGTAAAGAAATACAGTGTTTAAAAAAATCAATCAATCAAAAGTATCAATCATAAAGATAGATAGAGGACATTAGATGGATATAACCCGTTTTAGTATGGACATAGCCGTTGAGGGCTTCAACCCTTTTAAATTATGAGTCCTCTATCTATCTCTAAGGTGTCAATTGTTTTGATTGTGACCGTTTCAGTTTGGACAAGTGCGACTTATTTTGGACTTTAATGAATCCCCATAGCTAGCATATGACTGGCTAGCTTCCATTTGTGAAGATGTACATTCCAGCAAATGTATAGATTAGTCCCAGAACTATACTTGAAATATTTCTTGAAATATAAGATGTTTGGTTGGTGGGGTGGCAGGTAGCCTAGTGGTTAGAGCATTAGGCCAGTAACCAAAAGCTTGCTGGATCAAATCCCTGAGCTGACAAGGTAAAAATCTGTTCTTCTGCACCTGAAGAAGGCAGTTAACCTGCTGTTATTGTAAATAAGAATTTGTTTTTAACCGACTTGCATTTTTAAATAAAGGTCACATTTAATGTGTGTTTTGGTAGTGACATCAAAAGGTGGGACAGCATTTTTCAGAGAAAGTTGTTTAAAAATAAACAAACTAATAATTAGATCAGTATCTTTCAATGTGATAATATAACAACTGAAGATGTTCTATTTAAGTGAAAATGCCAGAGAAGCCAGTGTTTGGAAGATATATTGGCACGGGTGTTGCAAACCGTGCCATTATATCCTCCAAACACTGGCTTCGAGGGCATTATCCCTTTTATACAACGGGTTACCAACATATTCAAATAATGAATTGCATTCTCAAATTTGAATAACTTATGTTTGGTCGCCTTCAAGTCGGTGCAGTTAATTCTCACCAACTGCACCACGCAGCTATCGCCTGCATTGTGGGAGGTACTATTTTTTTTTAACCAATCATTAGGGTGTTTTTGATTGACCCACAAAAACATGGCAAAAGACGTGACTGAAAAAGGAAGCAACTTTGCCGGGATTCTAAATGGGTCATGTCTAGAAGGGATGCCGCTAATGTCAAAGTGACGTCAAAACTTGCATTTTCGAGTTTAAGAGAATTTTTGCATTTTAGCTAACAATTTTCCTAACCTTAACCTAATTCTCCTAACCTGCTACATTCATTATCTTGACCTGCTGTGAAAGTTATACAAATAAATAAATAATTCCTAACCTGCTACAAAAAGTCACTTCTGACATTAGCGGCATCCCAAATGAAAGTGATATTTGAGACATACTGTACTTCTAAACAATTTATTATACACACATTATGTTTTCAGTTTGTGAGTGTGTGATATGGGGATATAGAAATTTTTATTTTGACATTTGTACAGGCATCATTTTTATAAACAATATGTTACGTTAAGCTACGGTAGTCCATCGTATCCGATGATGACTTCCACTTCTGAGTTAACAGTGACTGTAGAGTCCAATCTGAAATCCACAAACTTTATTGCAGGTGTGGCATGCGCAGTCTGTGTTGGCGGGGGCCGGGTCTCCTGAGCTGTTGTTGCTGTTTCTTTGTGCTCCTCTCATCCTCCCACCTCTGTACACTGCTGTGGCAGAGCTGCTGCCAGGTGTAACAGTTGGCAGCAGCATCCTACAGGTCTGTGGGTTTGATGTTGCACTTCTTCAGCGTCGTTTTCAGCTGGTCCTTGTAGCGCTTCATCTGCCCCCCTGCAGACCGCCGGCCAAGCGCTCCTGAGACATTCTAATGTAATGACCAAACCAGCTCAGTTGGTGTTGGGTGACCAAGGCCTCCATACTCTTGCAGTTGGTCTTAGCAAGTATTTCTGTATGGGGGCGCACGGTCGCACCAGGTGATTCCCAGGATGCGCTGCAAGCATCTTATTTTGGAATAGCTCTAGCTGCTTGTTGTGGCGACTGTAAGTGACCAAGGCTTCACAGCTGTAAATAAGTGTGGTGATGTAAACCGCTTTATAGACGGCAACTCTGGTTTGGAGGTGGAGATGTTTTGGAAGACCCTGCGTCTGAGTTTCCCGAAAGCAGCTGATGTATGCTTGAATTTCGAGGTCGATTCTGCAGTCCTCTGAGAGGATGGTGCCCAGGTATTTGAAGGACGGGACTATTGCCAATAATTTCTGTTCAATGGTGAAGACATGCATGGTGGGTGCAGGGCTGGATCTCCATTGGCTGACCACCTCTGTCTTGGTGGTGTTGATAGACAGTCCCATCCTGCTATAGACCCTCACAGCCGCTACAAGGACAGACTGAAGGTCTTCCGGAGTATGGGCCTCAAGAGCACAGTCATCAGCATACGGCAGCTCAAGAACCCGCTCTGTCAAAACCTGATGTTGTTAACGGCACTTCTCCTGGAGTTGCCATGCTGTGAATATCATGTTGACCATACTCCTGCTCTTTCTGAAGAAGCAGTTTGTCTGTGATGTTGTTAACCAATCTATGTAGCATCATTTTAGCCAGGACCTTGCCGGCAACTGCCAGAAAGGATATCCCCCGGCTGATACCGCAGATAGACTTGTCACCCTTGTTCTTATAGATGGTGACAATATTTGCATCCCTCCACTGTTGGGGGATGATCTCCCGGTCCCAAACCTCAGTTATGCACTGGTGAATCGTTCTGGTGCAGAAGTAACCTACCTTCTTAAGTAGCTCTGCCGGGATGCTGTCAGCGCCAAGAGCTTTGCTGTTCTTGAGGGAACGAATAGCTGATAACACCTCTTGGAAGGTTGGCGAATGGTTGAGGTCTTGAATGGGTGGACGAACAGGCAGTTCTTCCAGGATGGAGTGGTCTGTAGGAGAACGCTGATTGAGTAGTGCTTCAAAGCGGTCAGCCCACCTCATCAGGATCTGGTTTTGGTCCTTCAAGAGAGTCAGACCATCAGCTGTTTTACGGGGGGTGTTGGAGCGACTTCTAGGGCCATAGATAGCTTTAGTTGAGGTGCAGAATTTGTGCATTTCATTTTTGTCTGCATTCATTTGGATTTCCTGTGCATGCAGAGCAGAGCATGCAAGATTGTTTGCACTTCCTTGCGTGATGTACGCCATTGCTGGCGGAGGGTAGCAGATGTAAGGGCTGTTGAGAGTATCCCTGTGCACTTTGTGCATATTGTCCAGTAAGGTTGTGATGGTGTCAGAGTTCTCATCGAACCAGTCCTGATGTTTCCTACCTCTGAAGCCAATTGAGTGGGCCTGATAGAGCACTGAGCTAATAGATACCCACTTCTGGTCCATGGAGCCCTCTGTAGTCAGAAGAGGCTCAGTCTCCCTCAGCCTTTCAGCGAGAGAGTACTTTTAGCCCTTTTTCATGATATCCAATTGGTAGTTACAGTCTTGTCTCATCGCTGCAACTCCCGTATGGACTCGGGAGTTGCGAAGGTCGAGAGCCATGCGTCCTCCGAACACGACCCTGCTAACCTGCACTGCTTTTTGACACACTGCTCGCTTAACCCAGAAGCCAGCCGCACCAATGTGTCAGAGGAAACACTGTACAACTGGCGACCGGGTCAGTGTGCATGCGCTCAGCCCGCCACAGGAGTCGCTAGAGCGCGATGGGACAAGGACATCCTGGCCGGCCAAATCCTCCCCTAACCCTGATGACCCTGGGCCAATTGTGCGCTGCCTCATGGGTCTCCCGGTCTTAGCCGGCTGCGATACAGCCGGGATTGAACCCGGATCTGTAGTGATGCCTCAAGCACTGCGATGCCTTAGACTGCTGTACCAATCGGGAGGCCCAAGTCCTCTACTGTTTATTACCCAAGAGAGGGACAAGTGGCCCAGTTCGCAGATTATCTCTGTTATACAGAGGAGCATAACAGAGATCGAGAACCGGGTCAAGCTCAACCCCCTGAAGACCCAGTGTGTCCTCTTCTCCAGAAACTCCAAAAGAACCAAGCAAGTGCACCTTAAACTGTATGGACAGGCACTCCAGACAACCCCAACAGGGTGGTGTTGGAGTGCCTGGAGAGGGATGGAAGGAAGTGACTGAACCACCTGAGGGTACTCTGCAGAAGAAAACCACTTTTAAACCCCTTTTAAAACAATTTTAGAGTGCATATCTGATGCATTTTATTGTGATTTTATCCACTATTACTCCGGCTGATAGGCACTGCAATAGAAGCTGCCATTTTAACAACCTAAACGCAGGTTTCTTTGCACTTTAAATCCATTAAAGTTTGTTTTAATAAAATCAAGTTGAGAAAATAAAAAAATAAAGGTGAACTCCACCACCCCCTCCCCCTTCCCCTTGTACCTTGCCAAACCTGACCTTCGCCAGACAGAAACATGAAGAAGAGGGATAGAAGAGGACATGAAGCCCTACCAGTCCCAAACTACAGGTCATAGAAAAGAGCAGAAACACTCAACTATCTGTTCAGACTGCCTGCCTACCTATTGTCACGTTCTAATGGTGAAAGCCTCCACTGTTATGCCAAAGATAATCAAACAAAAACACTTTAGTAAATAATACTACATGTCCACAAAAATACTACAGTAAATACAACAGCTTGAGAAATAAACTACAGTAAATACAGTAAAAATAACAATCATTTCATACCTTGATTACATTGAGACACAATCACCTATGTCTGCTTTTTTTATTCATTGGAATACTTTCTGAACAGATTTCCTAAATTAAACAAATTTTTAGCTGAATTCCTGGTGATTTTAGTATTTTTAGTGAGTTTAGTATTGATATATTTTTTGCTAAAAACTTTGGGGGGCAAAATAAATCACTCGTGGGCCAGTTTTGGCCTGCGGGCCGCCTGTTGCCGACCCCTATATAATACAATCATGTCCACAACACAACAGTAAATAATACTGTAGTGTTTTTGTGGACTATAGTATTTATACAATAGTATACTATAGTATGTTTTATGTTAGTATGTTTTAATGTGGGTAATTGACCAATTATATTGCGGATCCGAAGTCATCTGGCATCTAGGCCCCACAACTTGGCCTTCGCGCTTTGAAAAGTGAAGTAAAAAACTGATAGAAGAGAACCTCAGCCAGCCAGCTGGACGAATACAAAACAAGAAACGAGGTAAATTTACTCTTTATCTGAACGAGGTGACCACAGTAGATTGCTGGCACCTTAATTGGAGAGGACAGGCTCATGGTAATGGCATGGTTTCCATGTGGTTTGCATGTGTTTGATGCCATTCCATTTGCTCCGTTCCAGCCATTATTATGAGCCGTCCTCCCCTCTGCAGCCTCCACTTGAGGTGACCATTTGAGGCTAATGCAGCACGGACATGGCAACATTTTAGCTTTTTTTTCAAGAAGTTAGAAGTTTTCAAGAAGTTAGACTAGTTAGGCTAATTTTTACCATAATCATTATCATTTTTCCCAGCATGCTCTACTACAGGTTGAGTTTTTAGAATCGTTTTTATCTGTGTTTTTGCATGCACATTGATTGATTAATCTCATGCTACACAAAGATAGATACCATACATTTAAGTTATTTAGTTGTGTTACAGCCTGAATTTAAAATGGTTTAAATGTATTGTTTGTGTCACTGATCTACACACGATACCCCATAATGTCAAAGAGAAATTGTTTGTAGAATTTGCTTTTTATTTATAAAAAATTAAAAGCTAAGATGTCATTAAGTATTCAACCCCTTTGTTATGGAAAACCTAAAGAAGTTTAGGAGTAAAAATCTGCTGTTTTTCCCAATTGTTTACACACTAAAATTGGAACTTGAAACGCAATCACCGAAACCTGAAACTCATATACCAAATTTCTAAACCAAGTCTGCAAAATTGCAGAATTCCTGCATTTACACTCAGATTTCAATTCAATATCACACTTTTTGCAAAACAGTTCTCTACATTAGGCACAACATTCAACATTAAAATCTCTTTAGTCGCTTTGGAAAGCAACGCCAATCACAATGCCAAGCTCTATAAACAAATTGGCAACACCCACTCCTCACAGGTGTAAACACTAGTTGCTGAATTGTTCACTTAGAAATCAGAGCTTTAGCACGATAAAAGGCCACAGATGAGCTCTCCTGTTTTGGAGGAAAATGGATGTCAATGGTGAAGCAAGAGCTAGTGAAGAAGTGAGAGTAAGAGGAGGAAGAGGACGACAAGGAAGGACAGTTGTCTCAGATGAGATCAGGGCCACATTGGTTGACCATGTGCTCAACCATGGATTGAGTATGAGGGAGGCTGGGCAGAGTGTGGATTGAGTATGAGGGAGGCTGGGCAGAGTGTTCAGCCCAACCTGAGCCGCTACGCGGTTGCATCTATCATCCGTACATTCAGAGAACCGGTAAGTTACCTACCATCTACACTATGCTCTTTATGTATGTAAACTGCAGTCTGACATATCAGTAGGCCTATGTTACTCAGTGATTGTTGGCCAATGTTACAGTTACGTAATTTCATTATAAAAGAAAATAGATTATGTTAGCTTACGGTAACCAATCATATCATATTTGTGGATCTTCTGCTGAACTGAGAGATGGCCAGGCCATGGTGGAAGACACCGGCTGTTCACACCAGAACAGGAGACCTCTATTGTGAACATGGTGGTGGCAAACAATACCATTAGACTAATAGGAATCCAGAACCACATAATTGCAGACAACACAATATTCAATAACATTCAACATGTGGGCTTGTCTACATTGGACCGTGTATTACAGTGCAACCGAATCTGGATGAAACAGGTCTACAGGGTGCCATTTGAGCAAAACTCAGATAGGGTTAAAGAACAGCGCTATGAATATGTGCAAGTAAGTACTATACTGTGAATTTACTATCATATCAGCACTGTGTAGACACATTACAGTACTGTAATCCAGTGTATTGTGCCTCACCATATTGACTGCTCTAGGTCTATGTCACATATTGTCTGCTCTAGGTCTATGTCACATATTGTCTTGTTGTCTGTTTCAGAGAGTCTTGGAGCTGGATGCCACTGCAATTCAGCATGTTTATATTTACATCAATGAGGCTGGCTTCAACCTAGCCAAAACAAGGGGACGGAATATTATGAATGTGAATGTCCCTGGACAGCGTGGAGGGAATATCACCATGTGCGCAGCCGTTAGCCAGCAAGACGTCCATCACCATGCCAACCTTGGTCCCTACAACACCGTCTTTCTCATCACATTCCTGGACACACTTGTGCTTTTGTGTTTACAGTTTTGGGAAAATGGCTCAAAGATTCAGCAAACGTGTGTAAACAATTGTGGAGAACTGTAACAAATTGCATAATAAGTTGCATGGACTCATTCCGTGTTCAATAACAGTGGTGAGCATAATCTTTTTTAATGACTATCCCTTCTCTGTACCCCACACATACGATTATCTGTAAGGTCCCTCAATCGAGTAATGAATTTCAAGCACATATTCAAACACATAGACCAAGGAGGTTTTTTAATGCCTCGCTAAGAATAAAAAAGCAGACGCTGAATATTCCTTTGAGCACAGGTGAAGTTATTAATTAGGCTTTGGATGGTGTATCAATACACCCAGTCACTAAGATACAGGCTTTCTTCCTAACTCAGTTGCCGGAGAGGAAGAAAACCACTCTATGATTTCACCATGAGGCCAATGGGGATTTTAAAACAGTTACAGAGTTTAATGGTTGTGATATGAGAAAACTGAGGATGGATCAACAACATTGTAGTTACTCCACAATACTAACCTAAATGACAGAGAAAAAAGGACGAAGTTGTGAATTAGAATAGAAATATTCCAAAACATGCATCCTGTTTGCAACAAGGCACTAATACTGCAACAAATGTGGCAAAGACATGAAAGTTTTATCCTGAATAAAAAGCATTATGTTTGGGGTAAATCCAACACATTACTGAGTACCGCTATATAATTTCAAGCCTAGTGGTGGCTGTATCATGTTATGGGTATGCTTGTCATCGGCAAGAACTAGGGGACTTTTGTTTAGGATAGAAAATGTATGAAATACAGCTATAATCACAGGCAAAATCTTAAAGGAAAACCTGGTTCAGTTTGATTTCCAACAGACACTTGGAGACGAATTCACCTTTCAGCAGGACAACCACCTAAAACACAAGGCCAAATCTACACTTAATAAGTTTCTTACCAGGAATTTTCCTGAGTGGCCTAGTTAGCTTTGACTTAAATCAGCTTGAAAATCTATGGCAAGATTTGAAAATGTCTGTCTAGCAATGATCAACAATCAACTTGACAGAGCTTGAAGAATAAAAAAAAAGTATCTTGTACAATCCAGGTGTGCAAAGTTCTTAGAGACTTACCAAAAAAGACGCTTGAACAAATTTGATATTTCTGTATTTCAATTTCATTAAATATGCAAAAATTAAAATAAAATAAAACATACATTGACTGTCATTATGGGGAATTGTGTCAATTTTTTATTCAGGCTGTAACACAGCAACATGTGGAGTAAGTCAAGGGGTATGAATACTTTCTGAAGGCACTGTAGTCTCTCACGATGTTCCTAACCTTGGCAGTTATTCTGAATGCAGGCTGCAGGTGAATACAAATGTCAACTGTTGGATATCCTACTGGCTGGATTCCAATTGGCATTACACTTAACTTTGCAAGTCAACATATTGTGACCCGCGGGTAGAATTGCAAAATTCTGGCAACTTTCCCAAATTTCCCAGGATTTCCAGAAATCCCAGTTGGAAACTTCCTGAAAAATGGACGGAATAAGCAGGACATTTTGGGAAAGTTAATGGAATTTTGCAACCCTACTTGAAATAATGAGTGTCAGGCCACTGTATGAGACTAAGACTAAGTCTCAAAATGTAATATGTACTGCATTGTCAGAGTTGAATTATAAGATTTGCATAAGAGCTCACATTGGGATTGCGACAGGACTGAAAAAGAACAAATTCAACAACCATGTCTCTGTCACTAACAAATACAGTCATTGGTGGTAGCTATACAATTCACTCAAAAAGGCAAGGCACACTGGGAAATTATATTACAGTTTTTGCTTACACATGATTTCTGAAACTGTGGCTCCTTTTCTCTAGACTCTACACACAAAACCCCAAAACACACACACAACATGCAAAACGTCACACATCTCTTGCAAAACCAAACACTTCATTCAAAACCATTTTAACTCTTCTCAAAATTGTGTTTTTTTGCATCAAAACTACACACAAACCATCAAATGATTAGCTCTTATACACGGCAACTACACATGTTCACGGCAGTTTGTCATAGCAGTATGTATGCATATTCAGTATATATTTACACTATAAACAGAAATGCAATGTATTTCTTTCTCAAAACATTGCATTTTCATCCAGAATTCGGGATGAACAGTAACAGACAAAACAAATACAGTAGAAGATAAACAAATAGGCTTGTCCTTGTCCTCCTCCTCGTCCTCTTCCTTGTCTCTTCCTTGTCCTCAAGTACCAGTTTTAGTGTGTAAGCGATTGTAAGAAACTGTAAAGGCATTGCTTAGTGGGGCATGGCTTTCAGTTAGTTATTTTTGCCCATCTGTAAGTGGGAGTGTTATACCAGTTTAATTGGTCTATGGTAGAGGTACATCATATTATAGGCGTGGCTTAGTGGGGGCTTGGCTTTCAGTTGGTTCTTTTGGCCTTGTGTAATCGTTGTACCAGTTTAACTGGCCTATGGTAGAGGTATATTATGTTAGGCGTGTGGTGTGGTGGGGGCTGTTTTTATACTAAAAAAGCACTAAAATAAATTTGAACACTAGTGAGTGTGTGGTATTGTTGCATCTGGCTAATTAGCATATTTAGAGGCATGCCTTGTAGTGGCTATATTTGTTGCATCCGTTAGTGAGAATGCTGTACCAATTTAACTGAAATGTGGTACTAGTTCACTAATAATTAAATGTTTGTAGGGGACAGATCAAAGTGACAGCAAGTCTCAGACCTTTACTGGATGTGTGTTTTGCAAGTCATTTTGGTCTGTTTTGCATTATAAATCACAGCCAGTTTGGAAGTCTTTGCTTAGGCCTCTAGAAACGCAAGGGGATATAAAACATAGAAAATTCATAAATGTCATGGGATATACAAACATTTGAAACCAACCTACTTGCACTAAACCCATGGAATTACTGTAGAATACCAACATGAGTACAGCAGCATTGTCTCTGATATTACAGTAATTTACAGGAAGCTGGTGGCAAATTACAGTACATTTTAAAATAACATACTTGACACTAGCCAGATATGGAAAAAATTACATGAAAAGGTATTTCATTGCAAATTAAAAACTTTGTGAATACCAATGTATGATTAACTACAACAACATTTCCGTTAACGGTTACAGAAACGTTTCACTCGCTATGACTGTGATATGTTTTTTTTTTTATGCACAAGAGCAAACTGACCGAAATGTAAATATAAAAATGAAGACTTGCAAAGCACTCTGCTGGGTATTATTCACATGAGCTCCGCCCTCAAACATGGCCTTGTTAGGGGCGGGGCTCATTAGAATAATACTCAGCAGTGTGCGTTGCAAGTGTTCCTTTTTACCTTTTTTAACATTTTGGTCCTTTAGCAGACACTCCTATCCAGAGCGACTTACAGTCAGTGCATTAAAGCAAGGTAGATAAACAAGAAAATACCACAGTCATGGCAAGTAAAAAGACGGTGACCATTACAAACAATATTGTTGTAGCTATTTTATTTAACCATTCTAGTCAGTTAAGAACAAATTCTTACTTACAATGACAGCCTAGCAACAGTGGGTTAAGTGCCTTTTTCAGGGGCAGAACAACAGATTCCTAACTTGTCAGCTCGGGATTCGATCTAGCAACCTTTCAGTTACTGGCCCAACGCTCTAACCGCTAGGCTGCCTGCCGCCCCAGGCATGGGGACTAAATGCAAGTACATTTTTTGTATGAGTAAATACTAAATACATTTATTGTAATTAAAATGTTGTCAAATACAGATTGCAAAAGGTATTGAAATACCTATATTAAATACAGAAATACTTCTCATTGTTGGCACTAGCTGCCTGCGCTGTGAATATGCAACAGTTTCCTAACCGCTGTGCTTCCAGTAATGCACTGCACATTCTAGAAAAACAGCATGTTGCTGTAGTCAGTCAGGTGTTACAGTAATATTCTGCACGTTTGTGTTTCTGTAAAAGCTATAGTAATTTACTGGCTTCTGTGCTGCCAGTATTGTTTTTCCAGTGTAGCCTACAATTTAATTGCAAATGTCAACCCGAGACTGTTGAACGGACGTTTGCTTCACTCAGTCACGGTCAATAAAACAGAACTTGACTAATTCGACAGAAAGTCAAACTGCCCAACACGATTTTCCTCTGACAATGACTACAAGTATCCATGCGTTTCCCATCATATAAACAAACAATATCAGATTTTTTGATTGATGAAACGCGCGTGATCTTGTTAGATTAGATATCCAAAGACTCATTCGGTAGGCTATATTAGATATGACTTACCCCACATCTCAGAAGAAACGAGTCCTACATTGGAAAAGAACGGACTTCTCGCTCAATCTTTTGCTTTTCCATGTGTTCACTTTGTTGCTCCTCGTGTGGACCTAGGGTGAGTGTTTATGATAGCAGCGCAGAATAGATACAGCGGCTTCGGAATGAACCATAGCCAAAGAAAGGGGGAGATAAATCCATCACAGCGGTAGTCCACAATCAGAAAATATATATTTTTAAAACTTTTTATCAGTATTACTTGTATGTTAAAGCCTACGGTGGTTAGTATTTGGAAGGGTGTTTCTTTATTGCATAATTTGTGCATAATGTCATTCCATTGCCAGTTATTCCCTCCCAATATCCAAAGATCAATAAACTGTATAGCTTGTAAGATTAATAGCCTATACCGTGCTTGTGAGGAACGGTGGTTAGAAGTGCCAAGGAAACGTGACCACATATGGCCCCTTATCCATCCCTCACCAGAACTCATATTACATCATTTATTTATTTTCGCACAAAAACAATTTGAATTTCATTTGTCTCAACACACGTGGGTGAATGTAATTTATAATTAAGTTTCTTACAACTGAACGAAATTAGGCTTCTCCAGCGGGACACCTCTCCCGCCATCCTGGAAATTGTTTAAATCTCTCTGGATGCTTAGCTTAATTAAATCCACGTAATTCATTACCAGCCTTCACCTTTCAAAAGACAATATGACTGAAAGCTTAACATCATAAGTTATCAGGTTTTGAATAATCAGGTTTTGATTATTGATCAAGCACTCAAAGTGTATCTTACATTGTTACTTGGTTTGACAATGCCATGTACTTGTCAATCGACATGCTTTCAATGCGGTAAAACACCGTAGCTTTGAGTTGAACATGGTTGAGCAACCCTGTGAGTAAAAAACGCTAGAAATAGGAGGTGCCGCGGGAGGCAAGCCATCAGTCAGAGAGTTGCTGTCTGTTCAGCACCACAAGCAGGCGGCTTTGTTAAATCAGCACCATGGACAGCAACCACCCGGTCTCTCTCAGCAACTGCCCACTTCATGGAAATTCTGCAATCCACTTGGCAGCATGCAAGCAATCACGTGTTAACATACACGATATATATTTTTGGCCAATCTTAGACTTGGGTAGGACTTGTCTGGTGAACGAGATTACTCTTAGGCCAACCTCTGCTATTTATTCTCCCGGTTACCACTTTCACACTCTCTAAGTTCTACCCTACAGCATTAAACGCCCTACATTAAGTGACTTCCAGGATCATGTAGCTTCAAGGAACCTAGGGTATTGCTGTAAAAGGCCTCCAGCAAGTAATTGCCCTTATATTCTACTCCTTTCCTTGCGGGTACTGAGGCTCCACTTTGGACTGGTTACACACTCTTTGTTCTTTTTTTGACAACACATCCATGTGTATAGTTAGGGACGACACATGTTGTGTTACATTTAACAACGTGATTTGTGTACATTTTCCAACACATTTTGGGCCAATTCCTGCAATAAATGTGTTAAAAGCTGACAACCATACAACACACTGATGTGTTAGATTATTTACCAATCACCAATTGTGGATCCGAAGTCACTTAGAAAATATGTTGTGTTTTTTTAATTTATTTATTTATTTATTTTTTTAACACATCTGTGTGTCTAGTTAGGGATGACATGAGACTATTTTTAACACAATCACTGTCTTGGCACATTAATACATGATCTGGGTACATTTTTCAACACAGTGATTATGTTAACCTTTTACTGCAGTGGTCAAAATCAGAATCAGACAAAGTGTTTCTTGGTAGTCTTAAACACATTTCAAAGTATATACCTCACCTTATGGACTTAAAAAAAAAAGCCACGTGTACCATGTCAGATATAGAGTTCAAATGTATTCAATTTAGAGTCTGCATCCCAATATTACACTTGATATACATCACATAAGACTGAAATATGACACAACCATTTGACACAGAAACACCAGATTTGGGGTTGGTTATTAAAAAGAATGTTTATTAATAATGAAATCATGAAAAATATGAATAACATTCCATCCATGAGGCCTACAGTTATTTGACTGCAGGAAATGGCTACAGTAACACGACATGTGTCATCCATAACTGTATACATGGATGTGTAAAACAATGGTGTTGTTTTTTACACATATAGTGTTGTAATCCACTTTACAATTATGTAAATGACTGGGGAAGAAGTGTATATTTTTTTATTTTAAAGGTCATGAACAGTCAAAATCATGTTTTTCATGACATTTGATGATATTTGGAAAACCAGATCAATGGATGATGACCAAAGTATGAAAATGGCTGTTGCTTCTACATTGATAAAGTTTGACCATAAAGTTACTGGTTCTCAAACACTTGGATTCATTACTAATATTATACCTCTTCAATGTAACTAAATGTTTATGAAAATGTAATCTACATAATCCCCAAAAGCAATTATTTATAATGAGAGGGCCATGTACAAAACCTAGCAATGCTGACGACTCCAAGAAAGTTTAAAATCTCACCTTTCTGGTAAAAATAGTTATAAATTGCTGAAGTGTAGTCAATTTTGAGGACACAAACTCAAGTACACAGTACAAATGTGACAGAAATATAAAAATATTAAATATTTTATATAATGTATTTCCTACTCAACAAAACTGTATGAATAAGGCGTGAAATTACGTATATTCTCTCTAAATATAGTATATTCAATTCATAAAATGACTAACTAAATGATTTCACCTTCTTTGAAATATATATTTGCGTATTTAGTGTTAGAGAAAATGTGCATATTTTCTGAAGGTCTCTCTTGATCAAAACATCTGCCCCCATCGCTGTGAACATCTCACAGAGCTCTAGCTTGGCTTTCTGAACTAGTTAGGGACTAGCCTTGTTAATATTGTCTGTCTATGACAAACCGAAAGTGTTTGTTTAAAATCTATGAGTTATTTTAGATTACTGGCAATACATCAACAGCAACAAAACAACTCTCTACTGCTTCGTTATGATGTAAGGATTCCAGCCGTTTGCTTTGTCAGTGGCTGTGACTTAGGATTCAGCCAGGAGTTCAGCATCATCTTAACGCTCATTTTAATACACCAATGGTACCATGACATTCTCTTACCTAATTTAAATAAGTACCGCCTAATAACTAACGTCGGACAAGGCGTGTTTGTAGAGGGGTGTAGTTTATATAGCTACTCTACTGGGTCCAACATTTGACTGTAGGGTGTCAGCAAATATAATTAAAAGTTTACCTTATTCATCTATGGCAAAGATGCTTATACACTGAGTGTACAAAACATTATGAACACCTGCTCTTTCCATGACATAGATTTACCAGGTGAATCCAGGTGAAGCTATGATCCCTTATTGATGTCAGTTGTTAAATCGACTTTAATCAGCGTAGTTGAAGGGGAGAAGACAGGTTAAAGAAGTATTTTTAAGCCTTGAGACAATTAAAATCAAATCAAATCAATTGAGACATGGATTGTGTAAGTGTGCAATTCAGAGGGTGAACTTGTGGACTTGTTTATGTGCTGCTATGCGGTTTGTTGCTAACGTTACTTTGCTACCTGCCAACTTTACTCCTTTTTAATTACCGTTTTATTTTTGTAATATTTTCCCTCGCTCAACTTTTTCACCCCGGACGCTTTATCTGGACATGGTTCTACACGACCTCCACCAGCCGAAGCTAAGTAGTAACATTAACATTATGCCTTGTAATTGCAGTTGCTGTACTCATAATATACAGGAGAACGATCACCTTATGGTGAGGATGGCCGTGCTGCAAGCCCAGCTTCAGACACAATCGTTAGGCAAGGGTAATTTAAGTGTAGGAAAGGATGAAACCGAGTCTGTGCCACCAATAAGTACAGATAGTAGTATAAATCCCCACGCACAGTCCCCGCAGCCAGACAATTTTATCATGTCTTCTGGAAATAAATACTGTAGGAATGCTCAACCGGTGTCGCTCATTCAGCCGACAGAAACTTTCAACCGGTTTTCCCTATTAATCAACGAGTCGGAGTCAGAGGCCGAGCCTTCTCTAGTCTCTCCTTCACCCGTTACGGGGCCTGAGACGCAGAAGCCTCCCACCATTAGCTCTGACAAATTAAAAACCCTAGTCATTGGCGACTCTATTACCCGCAGTATTAGACTTAAAAAGAATCATCCAGCGATCATACACTGTTTACCAGGGGGCAGGGCTACCGACATTAAGGCTAATCTGAAGATGGTGCTGGCTAAGGCTAAAACTGGCGAGTGTAGAGTATAGGGATATTGTTATCCACGTCGGCACCAACGATGTTAGGATGAAACAGTCAGAGGTCACCAAGCACAACATAGCTTCAGCGTGTAAATCAGGTAGAAAAATGTGTCGGCCTCGAGTAATTGTCTCTGGCCCCCTTCCAGTTAGGGGGAGTGATAAGCTCTACCGCAGAGTCTCACAACTAAATCGCTGGTTGAAAACAGTTTTCTGCCCCTCCCAAAAGATAGAATTTGTAGATAATTGGCCCTCTTTCTGGGACTCACCCACAAACAGGAACAAGCCTGACCTGCTGAGGAGTGACAGACTCCATCCTAGCTGGAGGGGTGCTCTCATCTTATCTATGAACATATACAGGGCTCTAACTTATCTAGCTCCACAATGAGATAGGGAGCAGGCCAGGCAGTAGGCTGTTAGCCAGCCTGCCAGCTTAGTGGCCACTAACACAGTCAGCTCAGCTATCCCCATTGAGACCGTGTCTGTGCCTCGATCTAGTTTGGGCAAAACTAAACATGGCGGTGTTCCCTCTAGCAATCTTACTGTAATAAAGACCTCCTCCATTCCTGTCATTATTGAAATAGATTGTGATATCTCACATCTCAAAATAGGGCTACTTAATGTAAGATCCCTCACTTCCAAGGCAGTTATAGTCATATGAACTAATCACTGATCCTAATCTTGATGTGATTGGCCTGACAGAAACATGGCTTAAGCCTGATGAATTTATTGTGTTAAATGAGGCCTCTCCTCCTGGTTAAACTAGTGACCTAATCCCTGCTTATCCCACAAAGGCGGATGTGTTGCTAACATTTACGATAGCAGATTTCAATTTACAAAAACAAAAGACTGCATTTTCGTCTTTTGAGCTTCTAGTCATGAAATCTATGCAGTCTGCTCGAACACTTTTTATAGCTACTGTTTACAGGCCTCCTGGGCCGTAAACATCATTCCTCACTGAGTTCCCTGAATTCCTATTGGACCTTGTAGTCATGGCAGATAATATTCACATTTTTGGTGACTTTAATATTCACATGGAAAAGTCCACAGATCCACTCCAAAAGGCTTTCGGAGACATCATCGACTCAGTAGGAGTTGTCCAACATGTCTCCGGACCTACTTAATGCCACAGTCATACTCTGGACCTAGTTTTGTCCTGTGGAATAAATATTGTGGATCTTAATGTGTTTCCTCATAATCCTGGACTATCGGACCACCATTTTATTACGTTTGCAATCGCAACAAATAATCTGCTCAGACCCAAACCAAGGATAATCAAAAGCCGTGCTATAAATTCTTGGACAACCCAAAGATTCCTAGATGCCCTTCCAGACTCCCTCCACTTACCGAAGGACGTCATAGTACAAACATCGGTTAACCACCTGAGGAACTCAATTTAACTTTATGTAATACCCAAGATGCAGCCGCACACCCTTAAAAACAAAAAAACACTTGTCATTCGAAACTAGCTCCCTGGTATACAGAAAATACCCGAGCCCTGAAGGAAGCTTCCAGAAAATTGGAACGGAAATGGCGTTCCACCAAACTGGAAGTCTTCCGATTAGCTTGGAAAGACAGTACCGTACAGTATCGTAGAGCCCTCACTGCTGCTCGATCATCCTATTTCTCCAACTTAATTGAGGAGAATAAGAACAATCCAAAATGTATTTTTAATACTGTCGCAAAAACGAACTAAAAAGCAGCATTCCCCAAGAAAGGATGGCTTTCACTTCAGCAGTGATAAATTCGTGAACTTCTTTGACGAAAAGATCATGATCATTAGAAAGCAAATTATGGACTCCTCTTTACGTAAATCTGCATATTTCTCCAAAGCTCAGTTGTCCTGAGTTTGCACAACACTGCCAGGACCTAGGATCAAGGGAGACACTCAAGATTTGTAATACTATATCTCATGACACAACCGCTTCAGTCTGGTTTTAGACCCCATCATAGCACTGAGACTGCATTCGTGAAGGTGGTAAATGACCTTTTAATGGCGTCAGACCAAGGTTCTGCATCTGTCCTCATGCTCCTAGACCTTAGTGCTGCTTTTGATACCATCAATCACCACATTCTTTTGGAGAGATTGGGAAACCCAAGTTGGTCTACACGTACACGTTCCGGCCTGGTTTAAATCTTATCTGTCGGAAAGATATCAGTTTGTCTCTGTGGATGGTTTGTCCTCTGACAAATCAACTGTAAATTTCAGTGTTCCTCAAGGTTCCGTTTTAGGACCACTATTGTTTTCACTATATAATTTACCTCTTGGTGATGTCATTCGGGAAACCCAATGTTAACTTTCACTGCAATGCGGACGATACAGGGCTGATTTCAAGGTTTTACTGCTAACCTACAAAGCATTACATGGGCTTGCTCCTACCTATCTTTCCGATTTGGTCCTGCCATACGTACCTACACGTACGCTACGGTCACAAGACGCAGGCCTCCTTATTGTCCCTATAATTTCTAAGCAAACAGCTGGAAGCAGGGTTTTCTCCTACAAAGCTACATTTTTATGGAATGGTCTGCCTATCCATGTGACCTTTAAGTCTTTATTGAAGACTCATCTCTTCAGTAGGTCCTATGATTGAGTGTAGTCTGGCCCAGGGGTGCGAAGGTCAACGGAAAGGCACTGGAGTGACGAACCGCCCTTGCTGTCTCTGCCTGGCCGGTTCCCCTCTCTCCACCGGGATTCTCTGCCTCTAACCCTATTACGGGGGCTTACTGGTGCTCTTCCATGCCATCCCTAGGAGGGGTGCGTCACTGACGTGATCTTCCTGTTCGGGTTGGCGACCACCTCGGGTCTGTGCCACGGGGGAGATCTTTGTGGGCTATACTCGGCCTTGTCTCAGGGTAGTAAGTTGGTGGTTTGAAGATATCCCTCTAGTGGTGTGGGGGCTGTGCTTTGGCAAAGTGAGTGGGGCTATATCCTGCCTGGTTGGCCCCTTAATTGTAGAGTTACCACCAATTTGTTAGTGACAGAAACATGGTTGTTGAATTTGTTCAGTTTAAGTCCTGTGACTAAACTCACAACGTGAGATTCTGGGCAAATGTCATTGATATTAAACTGTATGACAATACATATATCATAAGGTGTTATTTTGAGTTTTAGCTAAGCCTTATACAGTGGCCCGAAACTCGTGGTTTACAGGCCACATCAGACCTGTAAGTACGGTTGCAAAATTCCAGTATCTTTCCTAAAAATCTAAAGAAGTTCAGATTCCCTGCTTATTCCCTCCAGTTTCCAGGATGTTTCCAAATGGGAAACCTACCTCGATGTCACGACTTCGGGACCGGGAACTGGGGCTGGTGCTGGGTCGGGATCTGTAGAGGGGAGGAAAGCAATCCCACAAGGGGGCCCTAGACATAGAGGTCCATGGTTGTACTTCCCTGTGGTCTGCTCGCTCCAGGTGAAGGTGTGAACTTTGGTCCCTCCTCCGTGCCTCGTCTGGTGGTCTGGTGCTGGGTCTGCTGCTGGAAACTGGGATCTGGATTGGGGCTCGCTCTGGGTGAATTTCTGGTGTTTGGTCCATCCTCCACGCCTAGTCTGGTGGTCTGGTGTTTTCACTGGCCAATGGGATATGGACTGGTGCTGAATCTGCAGAGGGGGAGGAAGGACCAACCTGAGGAGTAAGCAGGCACACAAGGGAGCCCTAGACCCAGGGGTCAGTGATGGCACTCCACTGTGGACCGCTCGCTAGCGTCCCACTGCTCCCTAAGTAGTTAAAGGGGGCACCAGTTCCGGAGATCCTTGAGGTCCCCTTTCTTGGGGATAAGAGAGACCGTACTCTGTCATACTCTTTTCCCTGTATACTGCTCTGAACACCTTCATGCCATCATTGAGGAGGTCCCAGAAGGTCTGATAGAACTCTTCTGGGATCCCGTCCTGTCCTGGTGCTTTATATTTGTTCAGTGAGCTCCTCTGCGTTTAGGTCGGGGATCTCACTCTCTCCACCCTCTGTGACTCTGTCTAGCCCATCTAGGAAGGTGGCCATGAGAGCTTCGTTGGCAGGCTTGATGTCAAACATCCTACCGTAGATGTCATGGGCCACCCCCAGGATGTCCTCACTGTTGGTCACAGAGCTCTTTCAAAGTTCTCCACTCCAGTTAGCGTCTGGAGAAGGAGATCTTGACTGCTGGGTCCTGAAGGATAGATGTACTGTATTCATCCTCCAAGACCACCTACCTACTCTCACTAGGTCTTCCCAATCTACGGACACGGTCAGCTTCCTGTGGTCTGAGAAGTGCACCTCCTGGCTTGTCAGGTAACACATTTTCAGACCTGGTGAGAGCAAGAACATGTACATTCTGGAGTAGGATGCACTGGAAGAACTCAACCACTTTGGTGTTGGAGGGAAGGTGCCATTGGCCTATGTTAAGGAGAAGTCATCATTGATTGATTGTAGTTCCTGTGTGCTACGGTCTCTCCTGGGCATGGTGCAGTCTTCATCTCGGAGGGTACGGTTGAAATCGGGTTAGAAATCGTGCTGGTAGCAGGGTTGGAAAACCAGGGGTTGGTGCTGGGTCTGGGACAGTGGGCCTGGGAGAGAACCGGAACCAGGGCTGGTGCTGCGTTGGGATCTGTAGAGGGGAAGAAAGACACCCGAGGAGCAAGAAGACACACAAGGGAGCTCTACACCCAGAGGTCATTGGTGGTACTTCCCTGTGGCCTGCAGACAGTGTTAGGGAATCCAACAGTTTCAGAATGCCTACCAGGGTTAGGAGCGTTGTGAGGAGACTACCCATGCCATTTAAACTGGAACAACCATTGCAGCAACGGGTGCAAAAAATCCAACTAACTGATTGGATTGGTTTACAAAAATGTATGTCGTTTATCTTTGTGTAGCATAAGATTAATTAGTCAATCATTGTACATACAAAAATACAGATATACAAAACAAATCTAAAAATCAACCTGCAGTAGAGCATGCTGAGAAATATGATAATAATAATGATTACGGTAAAATTTGCCTAACTAACCTCACTTCTTGAAAACTGAGACGCATTATATTTTTATAGATCAGGGTTAAAATGTTGCCGTGTCCATTCCACATGAGCCTGAAATGGACACTTTATTCAGATAGAGTACATTTACCTTGCTTCTTCTTTCGTACCGCTCCTGCTGGCTGAGGCTCACTCCAGGCAGTCAGTTGTCACTTCACTTTTCAGAGTGGAACATGCTGACCACACCGCTCACGTTGCAAAATAAATGTACACATACGGTACATGTTATTCAATCATTGCACCCACACTGCTCACGTGCGTCAGCGAGCATCTGCGTGGTCAGGTGCTAAAATAGAAATTGGTTCTATTTGTGGCGCTCAACGCGCTGCAAGTCCGGCCTCTCCCATCTTCTCATTGGTTTTAAGGAGCATATACCCACATGGGTGATTGAAAGACTGAGGTCCAAACTCCAGTCGGTTGTAGTAATGCACCGTAAAGTTGGTTGCCAACCATTAGATAAAGTCCAAAGGAGAAAAAGAGGCCAAAAAGAAGGACAGACGATGAGAAACAAATTTGGTTTACCGTTTTATGTGTGGATTAATTGAGGACCTTGTGCATTTTAGGTAAAGTAACAACCCAATGTTCATATCCCAGTACAAATTAGCTAGCAACAACAATCTAGCTAGCTAAATTTCCATAAATGTTTAATGCTTTTTGACCTGTCCCCAAATTAATATCAGTAGTTCAGAGTTTGTTTTGATATTTCAACCTGCGTGTCCTGATTGCTTCTGGTGTGGGTGAACAAAATCAACATTTGGTCAGCATTTGACAGCCGAGGTGTGGGGCCACAGTGTAAATGCATGATGACAACCTAACACATCAAGGGTGTGTTGTATGGTTTTCAGCTTTTAACACGTTCATTGCAGGAATTGACACAAAATGTGTTGAAAATGTGATTGTGTTAAAAGCAACACATTTGTTGTCCCTGACTAGACACACGGATGTTTTAAAAAATAACACATCTTTTTTGAAGAGTGCAGGTGACACACAAGAGATCTCAGCACAGCAGAATTTTTAGCATCATCCTGATTCCTGAGTTCATCCCGACTTTATGCATTGTGGTAATCAGGTTAGATCATTTTGGCTCGCTTATGATGACAGAGTTATAAGAGAATTAAAGTAGACAACTTAAAATGTCTGTGTAAGTGTTACTTAATAATCACGTGTACCATATAGCTGTGAGTCAGCCGGATGAGGTGCAACATAATTCATTTTTTGATTCCAATGATTATCTTTGCTAAAATTGCAAAAGCAAACTTTAACGATAATAAATTGTCATCTTAAGTGACCATTAAATGTTAATGTAGGCTAAATAGGGAATGCAATGTTAGGCCTATTCTCGCAAGGGGGAATCTTAGCAGTTATCAAAACTGCTATATGTAGGACTTGGCAAAAGGTCCATTTTGTTTCCTGATTATCCAGCACAGAGATACAGTGCATTCGGAAAGTATTCAGACCCCTTGACTTTTTACGCATTTTGTAAAGATACAGCCTTACTCTAAAGTTGATTAAAAAAAAGAAAGTTCTCATCAATCTACACACAATACCTCAGAATTACAAGGCGAAAACAGGTTTTTAGAAATGTTTGCAAATGTATAAAAAATAAAAACCAGAAATACCTTTACATAAGTATTCAGACCCTTTGCTATAAGACTCGAAATTGAGCTGAGGTGAATCCTGTTTCCATTGATCATCATTGAGATGTTTCTAAAACTTGATTGGAGTCCACCTGTGGTAAATCCAATTGATTGGACATGATTTGGAAAGCACACACCTGTCTATATAAGGTCCCACAGTTGACAGTGCATGTCAGAGCAAAAACCAAGCCATGAGGTCGAAGGAATTGGCCGTAGAGCTCAGAGACAGGATTGTGTTGAGGCACAGGTCTGGGGAAGGACACCAAAAAAATGTCTGCAGCATTGAAGGTCCCCAAGAACACATTGGCCTCAATCCTTCTTAAATGGAAGACGTTTGGACCACCAAGACTCTTCCTAGAGCTGGCGGCCCGGCCAAACTGAGCAATCGGGGGAGAAAGGCCTTGGTCAGTGGGGTGACCAAGAATTCGATGGTCACTCTGACAGAGCTCCAGGGCCTGGGAGACTAGTCAGGGTCAAGGGAAAGATGAACAGAGAAAAGTACATAGAGATCCTTGATGAAAACCTGCTCCAGAGCGCTCAGGACCTCAGACTGGGGCGAAGGTTCACCTTTGAGCAGGACAACAACCCTTAGCACACAGCCAAGACAATGGAGGAGTGGCTTCGGGAAGTTTCTGAATGTCCTTGAGTGGCCCAGCCAGAGCCTGGACTTGAACCCGATCGAACATCTTTGGGGACACCTGAAAATAACTGTGCAGTGACGCTCCACCTCCAACCTGTCAGAGCTTGAGAGGATTTGTAGAGAAGAATGGGAGAAACTCCACAAAAACAGATGTGCCAAGCTTGTAGCGTTATACCCAAGAAGACCCAAGGCTTTAATCACTGCTAAAGGTGCTTCAACAAAGTACTGAGTAAAGGGTCTGAATACTTATGTAATATTTACATTTCTTTTTTATACATTCGCAAAAAAAGGGGGACTGAATACTTTATGAATGCACTGTATCTCCCTTGTCTGACACTAACAAGCGTCAGATAGAGAACACATTCTACTTAAGAGTCCTATCCCTGCCTCTCGCCGGCCCAAGGTCCTAACATCCCTCTACAACAGATTAAAACTATTCTTTAACCTTACCCTCCACCCCCCCCATTCCATACTTTCGCTATGATCACCATAACTATCAGAATTATCAGTGATATTTTTGGTCCAACATATTAGATGTGTATCTCTGACCTACTCATCGGCTTTGAGGCTAGATTGTCCTGAGATTGGGAGGTTGGGGGTTTGATCCCGTGTTGAGTCATAGCTCTCTTCTTGGCACGCAGCATTAGGGAGATGTATTGGGGTAAGGTCCTCCGATAGACTCGCGTCCTGTTTAAGGGGTGTACTTGTACATCAAGCTCCCTCACACTACAGAAACAGGAGCTCATTCAAGGCTACTTCTACTCGATCTCTCAGGTGGGTGCTATACTCATCTGGACTGATCTCTCTTGCGTAAGAGATTTTTCTTATCTGTATAAGGATAAATAAATAAACAGACCAATAGTCAGTTGTCAGGGCATCGTGATGTATTATGAAGAACCACAATTAATCACTGAAAGGAATGTGGCTTGAACCCATTTGGAAGGATGAATAAACGTTTTTGAACCACTAATAAAAGCTCATTCAGCCTTTACCTTGACACTGTTGCTGACACATGACTCAGTCACTCACTCATCTCCGTCGAGCCGGCTGGCGCACAGGGCAGCAACAAAGGCTCTGCCCTTCTGGCGGTCTGCCACTCTTACCCCTGCCCTCTGTAGTGCAATGTACAGCTATTCCTAGAAGGTCCCTTCTTTCCTCAATAACTTCCTATGTTTCTGGGGTGATCCCTTCCGTGTCCTATGACTTTCTTGCTGCTTTCACTTTCATTTCAGTCTCCTTATCTATTTCTATGGTGCTTGAAAGGCCTTGCGATCTTGCATTATGAAGGTTTTCTTGATGGTTTGGTCTGTTAGCACGCCAACATCAAAATCTCGGTGTTGCCTTTGTTGGTGATCCTGAACATTTCAGCTTCAGTTTGACGTCGACGTTAGCAAGATGGCGGTCACTGGCGACGTCAGTGAGCTTCTCTACTTGCCGTTGATCAGCAGGTAGTCCATCAGATTCTTGTTTCTCCCATTTGGAGAATGGGAGAACTTGTGATGTTCTTGTGAAGAAACAGGCTGCTTCCTTTCACCAGATTGTTTGTGACACAGAATGTAGCCGGTCTCTCAGCTGACACCTGAGCCGGTAGTCAAATCCATGCCTTGTGTTTATATATGATAAAACTATCTCTGTTCATGCATTGTTATTTGAAGCAATGCCAATCTCAATTACACTGATAGAACAATCAGTGTGCTTTACTACTGCAGAGCCATTCTCATTGAGAAACATTTGAAATTATTAAAGACCTCTGGTGGAGTGGTCATAAGAGGAATTAAACACAGTGTGGAGCCATTATTTATGTGTCACGCCACAGTATTGATTCATGGTAAAGCGAATGTAGTGTTCAGATACTTGAATATTACACAATTACATTGGAAATCAAAACCAAGGCTGTCTTTTAACCCAATGGTTCGAAATATCCTCAGGATGAATCAGGCCAATAGCTGACCTGTCTGCAAAAAAAGGTGAAACATTAAGAAAAGCAGAGGAGAAAATCAGCCATTAATGGAGAACGGGCATGGAGAAAAGGGCGACAGCAGAGGGAATGAATCCCCATAAAGAGGCTCTTTTCTGTGGGGAAGGCACACCCTGGGGAGGTGCCTCTTTATCCAGACACTCCAGGTGGTAAGCTGTGATGTGCGGAGTAGGCAGTAGGCACCATCCACCATGTCTGGTGAAGAGAATGAGATTGTCTAGTGGTAGGAAATAGAGAAAAGACAACAGTACCTGTATACTGTATGTGGACAAACATGTGGACAACATGAGTTCAAATCATGCAGTGTACATGAACAATAGGGACTTCACTACTACATCAATATCTTCATACCAATGTCTACAGACTTAATGCATATATAATAGATATCATTGTCAAATGCAGCAGTGCTGAAGCACAACATTTGAATATACTACTCTTTCGGTATCATGTAGTTAGGCTGTGGTTTTACATAGGCAGACAGCAACCCAGGTCACATATTCATTATCCTGGTGTTGCACTAGATTCAAATATTTCAAGGGCTGACACAAATTGTTGTTTAAATTTCAGTACAAGGGAGTCGTATAATTTTGTTGTCAACCTTTTTTGCTGTAGTCTGCCGTGTTGTCATCCTTTGCTGCTCCATTTGTCTGTCGAATGTAGGTCAGCGAGTGTTGAGATGTGGCACGTACGTAGGAGGGAGATGGAGGTGTCATTGTGCTTGAGATGAATGGTCCTGACTCGCAGAGATGCTGTGCACTCCTCTCACTGACAGGATGCACAGGAAATATGACTTTCATATGTCACAAGAGCGTCGCCCTGCTACGGAATGAACGAGGGAGGCTCAAGAGGATTTGGGAGGATAGAATGTGGGAGAAGAACATCTATATCAAGTAGATCAGTAATAGGATGTGTCCCCCAGGCCTTTTTAATGTGGCTGCCCACCCACGGTGGCTGGTGTGAAGAGCTATAAGAGGATTGGCTCATTGTAATGGCTGGAATGGAAGAAACAGAATGTTATCAAACATACGGAAACCACCTTTGACTCCGTTCCAGTAATTCCATTCCAGCCATTAGATTGAGCCCCTCCTCCTATAGCTCCTCCCACCAGCCTCCACTGCTGCCCACATAGCTGATCGTTTAGATCAGGGTTTCCCAAACTCAGCTCCTGGTCTAGATATGGTGATCTGAACTGAAGTGTTGGATGTTTAATCTGAAACATATGAGGAAGCAATACAAGGTATAAAGATTGATAGCATGGGCTTTATTTCCATCCATCCTAACACCTCACAGTAATCAAACACCCACTCCTACGTTCTCACCAATATGGAATGACATGTCTTTCATCACTGATGCAGAGTGTGAAAATGTCACTCCAAATGCGCAAGTAATGTCTTTTTCATTTAGTCAATTGTTATTTGCATTAGTAAATGCACAGTGTTTTGACAAATTATGCAGGTAAGTGCTTCAAATGTCTTCACAGAGTCATTATGCAATTGGCACAGTCTCACTGCATCTGCATCTGGTCCAAGGGCTGAAGGTTCAATTATGCCACTTAAAATTATGAAAACAAATTATCTGTACAGTAGAGACAGTATCAAAACTTCCTCTGCCCATCTCTAACACCACAAATTATACATTTTGGGACTATAAGGTTCTGTGAAAAACATAGTTCTGAGACATTGAGTATCAACGTTTACACATCCTAGATCTCAGAATTGTTTTGGAGCGAATTCTTCTTTCATTAACCCAGTAAAGTCTTCATCTTAAAGGTACCTAAAGTGCAGAGTATTAAAATCCTGAGACATTTGTAAATCTGTTTTTTTTTAGGGGGGTGCAATCGCAGATAGAACCTTATGTCTCTGAAATGTCAACCTGGGTTTAGCCATAAGGTTCTCTCACACTTCTGAATTAGACATGTTCGGTTTTTAGGAAAACTGTAGCTATTTGAATACATAAATGATAAAATAACACTATTTAAAAAAAAGAGACAGTCAGAACACATTAATAAACGTATTATGATCATCAGACATACTACTGTCATCTCTGAGCAAAGATGTGATGACATCATTTCCTTAAACATTTCTAACAGTGTTGTCTTTTTGCCCGCGTGCCATTATTTCTGGCTAGACTAGCCTAGACCATACTTAGATGGAGATGGCAATGATTGGTCCGTCTGTATTCGTTCAGGCTTGTGATTGCAAAGCTCAAATGGATTTATGCAGATAGAACTTTCTAGTTAAAATTTTGTTTCACTTAAAATGTAGTTAAAAAACATTCATAAAATAAAAACTTCACAGATCAATTATATGTGACTAACTCATTTTTGACGAAAATGTCAGATAGAATCTTATAGTTCTCGATTTATACCCTGGTAACACCATTTACACAGGATCGATACAGACACCATTTGTACAGACACACATAATATACAGACTTGAGAGAGGAGTGATGACATACTCAGTGAAAATGGAACACGTTTTAAAATAGATCAAAAACAGTGCTGTGTGAAAATTAACTGTATCAACAAAAATACTTGCGGTAGTTTTGTATCATTTAATTAGTGGTTGTGTGATCTTGAAGTTAAAGGGACTGTTTGTCTGCCAGCAAAGGCTCCTTTCTTGAACACAAATGACCATATTAAGTGCATTTAAAAATCCAGTCCAAATCCAATTATAAACGATGTCCTTGAGGGGAATTATGTTAGACTGGAACCTTAAGTGGTTCACAGTGTGTTTTTCATGTTTATGAATTGGACTTCATAAATGGAGAAATGGCATATAAGCTTTAATGCTTTTCAGTCTGCATATTGCCATGTAAGCTTTTAATGCTTTTAGTTACCTCACATCCGCTATAGAGTAATAGGGTTGGGTAATCTGAGGTTGACTGTACTCTTTGTAATGTAATATTATAACATTTAGATGGAGAGCGGGCATGACAGAAAATGGATATCCCTTTCGAACTAAAATAACCAGATAATGTTACATCTCAGTTCATACATTTTCATCTCATATACTGTATGTAATGTAATCTTTCTGCATTAATCATTATGTCTGTTCTTACCAAATGTAAAAATAATTGAAAAGGTTACCTTACACATCAATTGGAATAGCTAATATTATAGCGGGAAATTAATTATTCCTCACAGAGAATTTTTAATTTAAATTGTTAATGAATTGTTGAAGGACTTTTAGACTTAAGGAAATTGCCTCATTTCAACTGTTCTGCCTGTGGTGATCCCCTGACTCTTTTGGGTGAATAGCCCGAGGTATCGCCCTAGAAAGCTTCCTGAAATTAATACACCAAGGTTATGTGCCAGAAAGCTGTTGAGGGAGCCATCAATCATAGCGTCCAGGTCCAGGTATCACAGGTGACTTTTATATCTGTGTCAAATTACATGAGCATTTTTAGGAACATTTTTAAAGGCATTTTCAAGATCAGCATTTTGCTGATTCACAACTTCATTATTTTCTAAGTTTGCAAAAATGTGTAATATTGGTGGCATTTCCCAAGTGTTCAAAAGTGCTGCAACACAATTTGGGAAATTAGAGTATATAGGCAGGTATTCAATTCCATTCAAAGCGTTCCAAGTCAAGTCTCCCTCTGTAGAGTGCCAAATTCAGCCAATCCTGGACAAATATGTAGCACTTCATGTTTTTTATCAACTAGACACACCTCTCAAAATAGTGACAAAATCCCAATCTACTGAAAATATTCAGCACTTAAAACGTCAAATATTCCATTAGACCAGGTTACTGCTGCGCTGTGTCTGCTGCGCTGTGTACTTTAGTAGTGGTGCGCAGTGGATCACTCCCCACTGTCACTACACAGCTCTGTCTACACTTAGAACAAAAGGTGCCTGTAAACACCTTTACTTCTAACCGGTGGAACCTTTTCAGATCAAAAAGGTTCTTCAAGGAACCCCTCTGAAAAGGGTCTTCAATGAACCAGTGTGTAAAGATTCAAACCGGAAACTTTTTGTGATAGGACGGAGGTGGCAACCTATCAGAAGATTGGATGCGTGGATTATTGGAGGTATGTCTTTCAGATAGTTATCTTTGGCGACCCATTAGAGTAAATGTCATTAATGCTCATCATGTGAAGTTTACTCTTGAATATGACATACTCCAATATAATATTACTGATTACATATAGTAATAAAGTGGTAACTATTACAAGTTTGGAATATGCATAAGCTATTGAGGAACTCATACACCTCAGCACGGTACAAAACTGTCAGAGTTTAAAGCCGGCTCTTCTAGGTGAATGTTGGGAGCCGGCTCGCATATCAGAAGAGCCAAATCTACGTATATAAATATAGAAACATTTTTAGATATGAATAATCAGAAGATTTACATGAATAGAATTAACTAATTCATTGGCTAAAATGATAGCAACCGATTTTCTGCCATTTTCGATCGTGGAGGACAGAGGTTTTAGAAATTATAGCAATAGTTTAAATCCAATGTACACAATTCCAAGAAGGAAAACCCTTTCAAAATCACTTATTCCACAACTGTACGAGAGCACACAGGCTTTTCCTTACCACTGACTGCTGGACATCAAGGGTAACCACTTCTTACATGTCGGTTACATGTCACTTCATTGAAGATTTTTCGATGTCTAGCTGTCTTCTGGACTGCTTTGAGTACAGCGACAGACACAGCTCAGAGAACTTGGCAGAGGAACTGTTGAGAGTGGCCAGAGAATGGCAAGTAGATGGAAAAGTGGTCTGTTGTGTTAGCGACAATGCAGCTAACATAACCAAAGCCATGAAAATGCTAAAACGGACCCATCATCCATGTCTTGCCCACACAATCAACCTGATTGTAAGAGATGCTCTGAAGGTGATGAATACTTCCACAGGTGTACAGTAGGTGCTGAAAAACTAAAGTCTACACAATGCCAGATGGGGATGCCTGAGCTGAGGCCTAAAAAATACTGCGCTAGAAGGTGGAATTCAACATTTTATGTGTTGAAGCGGTTTCTTGAGTCAAAGGATGCCATCATCTCTACCCTGGCCATTGTCAATGCACCTGTTGATGCTCTGACCCAAGAGGAATGGGAGGTGGTGGAGGAGGTGTGCAGAGTTCTGGAACCCTTTGAGCAGGTCACTGTGGAGATCAGTGGAGAGAGGTACAGTAAGCAAATATTACTACACCATTATTTAATCCAGTATTATATACAGTGGGGCAAAAAAGTATTTAGTCAGCCACCAATTGTGCAAGTTCTCTCACTTAAAAAGATGAGAGAGGCCTGTAATTTCCATCATAGGTACACTTCAACTATGACAGACAAAATGAGGAAAACAAATCCAGAAAATCACATTGTAGGATTTTTAATGAATTTATTTGCAAATTATGGTGGAAAATAAGTATTTGGTCACATACAAACAAGCAAGATTTCTGGCTCTCACAGACCTGTAACTTCTAATTTAAGAGGCTCCTCTGTCCTCCACTCATTACCTGTATTAATGGCACCTGTTTGAACTTGTTATCAGTATAAAAGACACCTGTCCACAACCTCAAACAGTCACACTCCAAACTCCACTATGGCCAAGACCAAAGAGCTGTCAAAGGACTCCAGAAACAAAATTGTAGACCTGCACCAGGTTGGGAAGACTGAATCTGCAATAGGTAAGCAGCTTGGTTTGAAGAAATCAACTGTGGGAGCAATAATTAGGAAATGGAAGACATACAAGACCACTGATAATCTTCCTCGATCTGGGGATCCACGCAAGATCTCACCCCGTGGGGTCAAAATGATCACAAGAACGGAGAGCATTTGGATGATCCAGATGAGGATTGGGAGAATGTCAGATGAAACCAAAATATAACTTTTTGGTAAAAACTCAACTCGTCGTGTTTGGAGGACAAAGAGTTGCATCCAAAGAACACCATACCTACTGTGAAGCATGGGGGTGGAAACATCATGCTTTGGGGCTGTTTTTCTGCAAAGGGACCAGGACGACTGATCCGTGTAAAGGAAAGAATGAATGGGGCCATATATCGTGAGATTTTGAGTGAAAACCTCCTTCCATCAGCAAGGGCATTGAAGATGAAACGTGGCTGGGTCTTTCAGCATGACAATGATCCCAAACACACCGCCCGGCAACGAAGGAGTGGCTTCGTGAAGCATTTCAAGGTCCTGGCGTGGCCTAGCCAGTCTCCAGATCTCAACCCCATAGAAAACCTTTGGAGGGAGTTGAAAGTCCGTGTTGCCCAGCGACAGCCCCAAAACATCACTGCTCTAGAGGAGATCTGCATGGAGGAATGGGCCAAAATACCAGCAACAGTGTGTGAAAACCTTGTGAAGACTTACAGAAAACGTTTGACCTCTGTCATTGCCAACAAAGGGTATATAACAAAGTATTGAGATAAACTTTTGTTATTGACCAAATACTTATTTTCCACCATAATTTGCAAATAAATAAATTAAAAATCCTACAATGTGATTTTCTGGATTTATTTTTCTCATTTCGTCTGTCATAGTTGAAGTGTACCTATGATGAAAATTACAGGCCTCTCTCATCTTTTTAAGTTGGAGAACTTGCACAATTGGTGGCTGACTAAATACTTTTTTGCCCCACTGTATGTATGTGAGCAGTAGATGACAATGTAGGATCAGTAGACAAATATGAACCTGAACTAATAAATTACTGTTCTCTCTTTTCAGCTATGTGACAGCCTCATAAATGATACCCCTGTGTAAGGGTCGGCAGCGAATCACAGCCAGCCGCCAGAGAGAAGCAAATGTAGCCACAGGACATGTGACAGAGTTGATGGACACCCTATGTTCATCAATGGACAGAAAGTTCCACAGAATGGAATATAATCACGTGCTATCAGAAACCGCTGCACTTGACCCCAGGTTTAAGAAGTTAGCCTTCAGTGATGCCAGAGCGATTGATGAGGCTCTTCAAAGAATAACCTCAGCAGCAGGGAGGGACAGCCCCAGCAGTCAGCTGGCTCAGGCACCAGGGCAACAGGAAGAAGAGGGATCAGATGGAGCAGAAGCACCAGCAGTAGTGTCACAAACTTCTGCTGTATGGATGCTGTTTGACGAGAGAGCAACTGGGGATGCAGCACGAAGGCATCCCTCAGCAGATGCCATAATGGTGGTCCGATCCTATTTGGAGGAGCTCCTCTAAAAGCCACGCCTCCAGTCCAGTGTTCCTCTATGAACCCTTTACTACATTGAAATATGAACCATTGACTAGCAATGGTTCCTTGGGGAATTACATGGGTTCCTTGAGGATCTCCAGTGTTCCTCGAGTCACCACTGATACTAAGAGTGTACCATAACCAGCTGTCAGACTGGGATTGTGAAAACAACCAGAATGCAACACTTGGTCAGAATGTTGACCTTGTAGAGCGCTTTCTATTCATCCTTATAACACCATGGAAGGCTGCTGATCTGAGTTCTCGAAAACCAATGTAAGTTTACTGTTCTGTTGTAAACCATATCTGCACATTCATTAAGTTTGCAGACAACACAACAGTGGTATGATGAGACAGCCTATAGTGAGGAGGTCAGAGACCTGATCGTGTGGTGAAGGAGAACAACCTCTCACTCAACATGATCAAGACAAAGGAGATGATTGTAGACTACAGGAAAAGGAGGACCGAGCACACCCCCATTCTCATCAACGGGGCTGTAGTGGGGCAGGTTGAGATCTATAAGTTCCTTGGTGTCCACATCAGAATGGTCCAAACACACCAAGACAGTCGTGAAGAGGGCACAACAAAACCTATTCCCCCTCAGGAGACTTAAAAGATTTGGCATGGGTCCTCAGATCCTCAAAAGGTTCTACAGCTGAAACATTGAGAGCATCCTGACTGGTTGCATCACTGCCTGGTATGGCAACTGCTCGGCCTCTGCCCGCAAGGCACTACAGAGGGTAGTGCGTACGGCCCAATACATCACTGGGGCTAAGCTGCCTGCCATCCAGGACCTCTATACCAGGCGATGTCAGAGGAAGGCCCTAAAAATTGTCAAAGACCCCAGCCATAGACGCATGGCAAGCAGTACCAGAGCACCAAGTCTAGGACCAAAAGGCTTCTCATCAGCTTTTACCCCCACTCATAAGTCTCCTGAACAGGTAATCAAATGGCAATTCGGACTATTTGCATCGTGTCCCGCCACTGCTCCACCCGCCAAACCCTCTTTTACACTGCTGCTACTCTCTGTTTATCATCTATGCATGGTCACTTTAACTATACCTAGATGTACATATTACCTCAATTTGCCCGTCTAACCGGTGCCCCTGCACATTGACTCTGTACCGGTCCCACCTGAATATAGCCTCGCTACTGTTATTTTCACTGTCATTTTACCTTTTTTATATCTTATATCTTTTATATCTATCTTTTTTTACCTAATACCTATTTTTCACTTAAAAATTGCACCTGTTGTATTCAGCGCCAGTGACAAATAAACATATTTTATTTGACATTCTTGTTTTTTGCTTAAGAAAAGCAGGCACCATCACGTTCAATCTTAAACTTCACTTGGTTCATTAAACCAATAAAGTCCAGAAAATGAAGGCTGGTTTGCACACAAAAATAGACAAAACTTGAGAAATTCATTTTTTATCTTTTCCTTCTTGCTTTCAGCAGGCAGTGGAACAAATTCACACAGGTATTTAAGTGGCAACCTTCAGTGATTTCTTTTTTTGGGGGGGGGCAGAAACAAAGATTGTAGAGCTATTTTGACGCAAAAGGGAATTCCACAACAACTGATTTATGTCATTACTGTGTAATTCATATTGTTAAAAATGCTTTCCTTTTCGTCTTTCAAATCATATAAAATTTTAATGGTCACATACACATATTTAGCTGATGTTATTGCGGGTGTAGCGAAATGCTTAAGTTCCTAGCTCCAAAAAGTGCAGTACTATCTAACAATTCACAACAATACACAAATCTAAAAGAAAAATAATGGAATAAAGAAATACATAAATATTAGGACGAGCAATTGCAGAGTGGCATTGACTAAAATACAGTAGAATAGAATACAGTATATACATATGAGATGAGTAAAGCAGTATGTAAACATTATTAAAGTGACTAGCGTTCCATTATTAAAGTGCCAGTGATTCCATGTCTATGTATATAGGCCAGCAGCCTCTAAGGTGCAAGGTTGAGTGATGGCTATTAAACAGTCTGATGGCCTTGAGATAGACTTATTTTTTTAGTCAAATCAAACTTTATTTGTCACATGCATCGAATACAAGTGTAGACCTTACCGTGAAATGCTTACTTACAAGCCCTTAACCAACAGTGCTGTTCAAGAAGAGTTAATAAAATATTTACCAAATGAACTAAAGTAAAAAATAACAAAAAGTAACACAATAAAATAACAATAACGAGGCTACATACAGGGGGTACCGGTACCGAGTCAATGTGCGGGGGAACAGGTTAGACGAGATAATTTGAACATGTAGGTAGGGGTGAAGTGACCATGCATAAAAAATAAACAGTGAGTAGCATCAGTGTACAAAACAAATGGAGGGAGGGTCAATGTAAATAGTCCGGTGGCCATTTGATTAATTGTTCAGCAGTCTTATGGCTTGGGGGTAGAAGCCGTTAAGGAGCCTTTTGGTCCTAGACTTGGTGCTCCGGTACTGCTTGCCGTTTGGTAGCAGATAGAACATTCTGTGACTTAGTTGACTGGAGTCTCTGACAATTTTTTGGGATTTCCTCTGACACCGGCTATTATATAGGTCCTGGGTCACAGGAAGCTTGGCCCCAGTGATGTACTGGGCCGTACGCACTACCCTGGTAGATGCCCAGCAATTGCCATACCAGGCGGTGATGCAACCGGTCAGGATGCTCTCGATGGTGCAGCTGTAGAACTTTTGAGGATCTGGGGCATGGCAAATCTTTTCAGTCTCCTGAGGGGGAAAAGGTGTTGTCGTGCCCTCTTCACGACTGTCTTGGTGTGTTTGGACCATAATAGTTTGTTGGTGATGTGGACACCAAGGAACTTGAAACTCTCAACCTGCTTCACTGGGGGCCTGTTCGACCAGCCTTTTCCTGTAATGCACAATCAGCTCCTTTGTCTTGCTCACAATGAGGGAGAGGTTGTTGTCCTGGCACCACACTGCTAGGTCTCTGACCTCCTCCCTATAGGTTGTCTCATCATTGCCAGTGATCAGCCCTACCACTGTTGTGTCGTCAGCAAACTTAATGAGGATGTTGGAGTCGTGTTTGGCCACGCAGTCGTGGGTGAACAGGGAGTACAGAAGGGGACTAAGTACACACCCCTGAGGGGCCCCAGTGTTGAGGATCAGTGTGGCAGACGTGTTGTTGCCTACCCTTACCACCTGGGGGTGGCCCGTCAGGAAGTCCAGGATCCAGTTGCAGAGGGAGGTGGTTAGTCCCAGGGTCCTTAGCTTAGTGACGAGCTTCATGGGCACTATGGTGTTGCACGCTGAGCAGCAGTCAATGAACAGCATTCTCTCATAGGTGTTCCTTTTGTCCAGGTGGGAAAGGGCAGTGTGGAGTGCAATTGAGATTGCGGCATTTCTGTTGGGGCGGTATGCGAGTTGGAGTGGGTCTAGGGTATTTCTTGTTTGCTTATGGCCTTATAGAGCTGGTTGATGTGAGCCATGACCAGCCTTTCAAAGCACTTCATGGCTACCAACGTGAGTGCTACAGGGCGGTAAGAATTTAGGCAGTTTACCTTCGCCTCCTTGGGCACAGGGACTATGGTAGTCTGCTTGAAGAGCAGAGAGCGTTATCACATAGTCGTCCAGATTAGCTGGTGCTCTTGTGCATGCTTCAGTGCTGCTTGCCTCAAAGTGAGCATAAAAGGCATTTAGCTCATCTGGTAGGCTTGCGTCACTGGGCAGCTCGTGTCTGGGTTTCCTTTTGTAGTCCGTAATAGTTTTCAAGCCCTGCAACATCCGAAGAGCGCCAGAGCCGGTGTAGTAGGATTCAATCTTATCCCTGTATTGACGCTATGCTTGTTTGATGGTTCGTCTGAGGTTATAGCAGATTTCTAATAACCGTCCAGATTAATGTACCCCTCCTTGAAAGCGGCAGCTCTAGCCTTTAGTTCAGTGTGGATGTTGCCTGTAATCCATGGCTTCTGGTTGGGATATGTACGTACGGTCACTGTGGGGACGACGTCGTCGATGCATTTATTGATGAAGCCGATGACTGAGGTGGTATACTCCTGAATGCCATTGGATGAATCCCGGAACATATTCCAGTCTGTGCTAGCAAAACAGTACTGTAGCTTAGCATCCGCGTCATCTGACCACTTCCGTATTGAGTGAGTCACTGGTACTTAATGCTTTAGTTTTTGCTTGTAAGCAGGAATATAATTATGGTCAGATTTGCCAAATGGAGGGCGGGGGAGAGCTTTGTATGCATCCCTGTGTGTGGAGTAAAGGTGGTCTAGAGTTTTTTCCCTCTGGTTGAGCATGTGACATACTGGTAGAAATGAGGTAAAACGGATTTAAGTTTGCCTGCATTAAAGTCCCCTGCCACTAGGAGCGCCGCTTCTGGGTGAGCATTTTCTTGTTTTCTTATGGCCTTATAGAGTTGCTTGAGTGCGGTCTTAGTGCCAGCATTGGTCTGTGAATAGACAGCTACGAATAATATAGATGAGAACTCTTGGTATATAGTGTGGTCTCCAGCTTATCATAAGATACTCTGCCTCAGGCGAGCAATACCTTGAGACTTCTTTAATATTAGACATCGCGCACCAGCTGTTATTGACAAATCGACACACCCCCCCCACCCCTCGTCTTACCAAACGTAGTGTCTCTGTTCTGCCGGTGCATGGAAAATACCGCCAGCTCTATATTATCCGTGTCAACGTTAAGCCGTGACTCGGTGAAACATAAGATATTAAAGGTTTTAATGTCCCGTTGGTAGGATAATCTTGATTGTAAGTCATCAACTTGTTTCCAATGATTGCACGTTGGCCAATGGAATGGAAAGCAATATATTCTTCTCGTCAGACTCGTTAAAGGAAAAAGCTTCTTCCAGTTCGAGGTGAGTAATCGCTGTTCTGATGTCCAGAAGTTATTTTCGGTAAGAAGAGACAGTAGCAGCAACATTATGTACAAAAAAGCTTTAAAAACTGAGTTAACTACTGGGGCGCTAGCGCTCCCGACACTACCCGGTGAAATGTAAGGCGCCAAATTCAAAATCCAAAAGTTGAATTATTAAACATTCATCAATATACAAGTGTTGCATAGTCATCAAAAGCTCTGCTTCTTGGCAATATCACAGCGTTGTCAGATTTCAAAAACGCATAAAATCGCTAATATAAAATCCCTTACCTTTCGATGAACTTCTGCTGAGGGCTTCCCAAGTGTCCAACGAAGACAATCCATGCTTTTTTTGTTAGAAAAAGTCATTTATTATATCCATAAATCTCAGTTTGGTTGGCGCGTTATGATCATAAAATCCACCGTTGAGTCGCCCATTGAACCGTGAAGAGAATGCGTTCACATTATACCTATACACTTGTCCAAGAACAATCAAAAATCATTGATAATGTATCCTTAGGAACACTTGTATGTATATTTACTATAATATTTCAACCGGATTATAAACTGGACGATAGGAAAGGAAAAAACCACAGCGTGCTCGAGCCCGTGAACGCGCTTCCTCTTCTGTTTACATCCGATGACTAGTTCGAAATTCTTCTTCTATTACCATCCAGAGCAACCTAGCATCACCAAACACTGTCTAGAGACTGTGGAATCCAGTGGAAGCAATAGGTACTGCAATCTTACTCCCATATATGTCTGTTTTCAATAGGGAGGGGTTCAAAATGAGGCAATGTGTCAAAAACACTTTTTCCTGGACAGAAATTCCCTGGGTTTTCGCCTGCTTTATCAGTTCTGTTATACTCACAGACAATATGAGTATAACAGAACTTCAGAGTGTTTCCTATCCAATAGTACTAATTATGTGCATATCCTAGTTTCTGGGCCTGAGTGGCAGGCCTTTTACTTTGGGCACGCCAGACTCTCCAAAATCGACACCTCAGCTGCCCCTCCCTAAGAAGTTAAACAACGCAAAACTTTTTTACAAAATAGCACAGTTGCTAAGGAGCATGTAAAACATCATCCATCCTCTCCGGCGCCATCTCTCGGTCCCAGCTTTGATGCACCTGTACTGACCTTTGCTTCTGTATGATAGTGGGGTGAACAGACCGTGGCTCGGGTGGTTGATATCCTTGATGATCTTTTTGGCCTTCCTGTCCCATCTGGTGCTGTAGGTGTCCTGAGGACAGGCAGTGTGCCCCCGCTGATGCATTGGTCAGACCGTACCACCCTCTGGAGAGCCCTGCAGTTGCGCGCGGTGCAGTTGCCGTACCAGGCGGTGATACAGCCCAACCGGATGCTCTCAATTGTGCATCTGTAAAAGTTCTTCAGCCTCCTGAGGTTGAAGAGGCGCTGTTGCGCCTTCTTCACCACACTGTCTGTGTGGGTGGACCATTTCAGATCATCAGTGATGTGTAGGCCGAGGAACTTGCAGCTTTTCATCTTCTCTACTGCGGCCCCGTCGATAGGGGCCTGCTCCTTCTCCTGTTTTCTGAAGTCCAAGATCAGCTCCTTTGTTTTGTTGACGTTGAGGGAGAGGTTATTTTCCTGACCCTCACCTCTTCCCTGTAGGCTGTCTTGTTATAGTTGGTAATCAGGCCTACTACTGTTTTGTCGTCTGCAAACTTGATGATTGAGTTGGAGGCATGCATGGCCACCCTTGTGGGGCCCTTGTGTTGAGGATTAGCGAAGTGAAAGTGTTGTTTCACCACCTGGGGGCAGCTCGTCCAGTACCCAGTTGCACAGGGCGGGGTTGAGACCAAACACTATATTATAGCCTCAAAACATGGGGGCTCTACTCAATCTGTATAGCTGAAACATTCATGATTGTGAGATAGAAATTGAATGACTAAAATATCAAAGGAAAATTGAATTGAATTAATAGTGGGGGGAAAAGGGATCTAGCTATTGACTCTTCTGTCAGAAAGTAATTTCAAACCAGCTGTGAAAATCTTTAGAATTTCAGTGTCATAGAAGATGTGGAAGATTGTGTGATAATAGCATGCTGTGTTTGCAGTATACAGGTGCGCCCCCCCCGGAAGAAAGTCAAAATACCAACCACAGGAGGGCCAAGATTTCAAGATTACAGCTTGATCAAGCTCTGAAGCTGGCCTTGGCATTTGAATGTTCTGTCTATGACGATTCCCACAAAGCTGCTTCAGGCAATATCTACCCTCCATCTGTTGTTTAGGTAGCACCCAGTAGCCATTTCATATTCATAACTGTTTGTTTTGTCCATGACATGCCTAATGAGTTTTTCCCTATACTCACAGTACACTAGTAGAGTTTGCATTCCTAATAATCTGTCATAATTATCAATTAGCACCTTATATTAATTAGAGATGATAATTAGAATACGAAATCTCCCCTTTTGATTAAACTCAACAAGTTCCTTCTTGGTTTGATGAGGTCCTGGTAGATTAGCTGTGTCAACACTCCAAGTGTGCCTAGTATCAAGGCAAGTTGTTCTAATTAACCATAACTGTAAAAAATTACTAATTTATATTTTTAATTACCCTGCCGTTTTCTCTCTCTCTGTTGGCGGTTGTCCCCACATCACATCTGGACTGTATGTTTATATTAAATACAGTGGAATCCCAGGATTCTGGGATTATAGGCTAATTAATGAGTGCCATGGGATTAATGAATTCAGACATTCGAATATGTGCTAATTGTTTTACTAAGATAATTGGCAGGGAGTGAGCAAACTAGAACTGTGATGTTTGAAAGTCAACAGTATTTCCTTTGCAAAGTCAACAATACTACAGGAGCCACTCAACTAATCTTGACATATATTCCGTGACGCAGCTACGTGACACCCTTACGGATGTGAGCTAACTGCTTGTTTCCAAAAACAAACTGTCACAGGTGTCTCTGTGCTGCGTAACAGTTTTGTTTCCTTCCTTGCGACCCCACACTGGTATGCGAAATTGGATCACACGTGATGGCCCTCTTGAAAACACTTAAGCCAGCTGCACCACCGAGAATCTAGCAATTTGATGTTAAAGGTGCTGGTATTTCAAGCTGAGAAGTTAGTTTAACCAAATCAACTATGAATGGTGAGGACATGGATGAAGGACAAAAGCAGCCTACGTAAACAGCCACTAACCTAGAACATAAAATGAAAGAGGAAGAGCAGAAGAGGAAGATGGAGAGGGCGACCAATGAACACCTGGAGAGAATGCACAAAGGAGAAAATAAGGTCAGAAGGGGTGATGTGGAAACTTCCACCGCTACACTTCTACCAACAGTAGGCTGGAAAAATACAGAATAGGAAAGAAACAATTGTTCAATGATCTATGTTCCTCATGGAATTAAAAGTATTTTGAAAAGAAAGCGCATATGATGACAATGTTCAAGATAAGATCTAGTTTTTATTTAGTAGTTTATTGATAGTCTTTTCATAATGCTTTAGTCTATACATAATGGTGGTGGATTCTTCTGTCCTGTGAGAAATGCCTACTGGGATAAAGGGTTTTAAGTAATTTATAGACATAGAGTACCAGTCAAAAGTTGACACACTGTCACATTGTATAAATAATTGGAGACAGGCGCAGGAATACGTAGTAGGGGCTTTTAATACTCCACCCAAAATATACAACATGCCATGAAAGGCACAGGGACGAAGCCCAAAACAAACACGTATACCAAACAACCAAACAAAAGAGCGAGGTTAAACCTCTAATAAATACATGGGACAAGACCCGCAATACACTACACGGGGGCGAGACCCGTAATACACTACACAGGGCGAGACCCGTAATAACAAGTGCACAATACATGCAGCACGAAAGCCGAAATAACCAAGCACAGGTACTCACAGACCAACGGACATGGGAACAATAACCGTCCAAACAATGGTGAACAGAGGGCACATATATAAAATGACTAATCAGTGGAAATGGGAACCAGGTGTGCGTAATGAAACAGTTCAGTGACGCCTAGAAGGCCGGTGACGTAGACCTCCGGAGCTGGTGCACGGAATGAGCAGCAGTACCGGGGGGAATCCGTGACACACACCTACTCATTCCAGGGTTTTCCTTCATGTTTTACTATTTTCTACATTGTAGAATAATTGTAAAGACATCAAATATATGAAATAACACATATGGAATCATGCAGTAACCAATAGGGCTATATTCTGTATAACACCCTTACCTTGTCACAACACAACTGATTGGCTCAAACATATTAAGAAGGAAAGAAATTCCACAAATTAACTTTTAGCAATGCACATCTGATAATTGAAACGCATTCCAGGTGACTACCTCATGAAGCTGGTTGAGAGAATGCCAAGAGTGTGAAAAGCTGTCATCAAGGCAAGGGTGGCTACTTTGAAGAATCTCAAATATATTTTAATTTGTTTAACACTGTCACGTGTGCTCCCTCTCTGGCCTCTAGGTCACCAGGCTGCTCGTTATGGCACACCTTTGTCACCATCTTTACGCGCATCAGCGTTATGACACTCACCTGGACTCCATAACCTCCTTGATTACCTGCCCTATATATGTCACTCCCTTTGGTTCCTTCCCCAAGCGTCATTGTTTCTGTTTCATGTCTGTGCGTTGTTATTGTTTCTTGTTTTGTATTATGTTTTGGTTATTGATTAAAACACTCACTCCCTGAACTTGCTTCCCGACTCTGAGCGCACATCATTACAAACACTTTTTTGCTTACTATATGATTCCATATGTGTTATTTCATAGTTTTTATGTCTTCATTATTATTCTACAATGTAGAAAATAGTAAAAATAAAGAAACCACTGAATGAGTAGGTGTGTCCAAACTTTTGACTGGTACTGTACGTGTCTGAGAGATTATTATTTCCTATCCTAATTCAAAATAAAATCTGAGACTTAAGATTCCAGAGAGACTGCAAGGGGAGCTTTGCCTCGTATCCATGGGATCCAGCAGATGTTTTGACCCCCGTGGGCCACTGCTAAAGTTTGTGTTTTTTTCACTCCTATATCTCATGTGCCCAAGGCCTGATCTCTTTTGGCACTCTAGAGAATGATCAGCCAAGGTCAAGAGAGTATATGGTATCCATATTATGACAGCCTGTTAAGGCTGATTACACCATACACCCCATATACACTCCCCTAGGTGTTTATTTGGATGGTGAAGCTAAAACTTTAAATGTGGCTCTGTATCCCAGCAATTGTATTTTGGATTAAATGTTTTGTATGAGACAACAGTACAGAATGTCACCTTTTATTTGAGGGTATTTCATACATACTATCTTTTTTACCGTTCAGAAATGAAAACACTATGTAAAGTATCTAGTCCCCCCATGTGAATGTGTCATAAATATTTGGACAAATTCACTTATAGTCTATTGAAGTAGTCAAAAATGTAGTATGCACAAAGATCATACCCCCAGGTTAGCATTTTTGGGGGGGTATGACATTTATGCCTCTGTAACTTTCTCACTTAGTTATTCACAATTCATTCATGATGATCTATAATCATGGTAGCTTCCACATTAACGTAGAAGTGTTCAGAAAAATATTGTATTCTTGTTTTCAATAAAAGTGACTTCAAAATGACACAATACATTATTAACCATTCATTTCTATTGTGCACAACATAATCAGAAAAGCAACCGAAACAAACAGTAAATGCAACCAACTGGTGTAGTCATTGCCTGCTAGAAATATGGGATCAAATACTAAACTTTTGACTACTTTAAAACCCGATAAGTTAAAATACTAATGACACCTTCAAATGGGGGGACTAGATACAAGTGTTTTCATTTCTAAACAGTAAAACAGATACTGATGTATGAAAATCTCCTCAAACAAAAGACGACGTTCTGTACCGTCGCCTCATATAAAACATTTGTCGCTGGTAAAATTCCATAGAAATGTTGGGAGAAGAAAATGATGATTCAATTTACACACAAACTATTGGCCATCATACACAAACTTGTGTAAAAAAAATCTAAAACAAATATAGTAGACATTTCCCTTCAACATCCTGAGAGCTCACAAACTTAGAAGCCAGTTCACTAAAACTGCTCTCAAACTGAGCCCGAATGGATTACCCACAAGGAAAACACATTTAATCCTATTGTAATTTTTCATTCGTGAATCTTCGGTTGCTGTGCCAAGCGCACAATGGTTCAATGCACCGTTGTATACCTGGGTAACCATCTTCTTGACTTTGTATTCGTCTCAGTGTTCTGTGCCATGATATTAAATCCTATTTTCCTTGGTGAATGAATGTACTATATTTGTGGTAAACAGTTGAATGAAAATACAAGATTAAGGGAATAAATTATAATATTTTACAAATAATTCAGTTAACCTTGTCTCCCTGATATCTATAGACTTCCAAAGACACAAACAAGTCTGTCTGATTTCCTAGAAATCAAAACCACTTTAGTTTGTTGTGGTGAGAACATCTTACTCGGGTTGGGGTGTAGGAGGAAAACAAATATTTGTTGCTATGAGAAACTGGCCTTTATAGATATGAAAACACTCTTAAAACTACCCAAATTAAAAATGAAATAATTGACAGCCATCAATGTTTCTTCAAGCCTGCTGCAGCCATGTCAATCAGACAAGCTAATTTAGCTTTATCCTCAAGAGTACGAGCACAGGAGTGGGAGGACAACTTTTTTCTTCCAAATCTCTTTTCTCTGTATAATTAATTTTAACTATTTTAATTGAGAATGCAAATTCACATGTCTGGCTTTATTTCTCTCAGGCTAAAGTCTTGGGAGAATAAAAACAATTACAAGGCCTTTGTCAGTAAATAGCCTTTGTTTCTTCTTTCAATTAGAACATATTCCCCAGTGTTTCCCATCAGCTGGGATTTGGCTGGGCCAGTGTGGTAACTAGACAGATGAGAGAACAGCCGAGGCGCTTGAGGCGCACACTTCCAATAAGATTTAGAGCCTACCCATTTAGGACGCTCTCCCAGCAATAAAACACTTCATATCAACTGACATTTATAAATTGGCCAAGCACTGTTGTGTGGTTGTTTTACAATGAGGTTGTTGATAAATAGATTTTATAATTTTCTCAAGGTGAAACGTGAATCATACATTTTATATAAAGTTAATAATCATATCAATTCAAATTAAGAGTCGATACGTAAAGGTCCATAAAGACTTAAATAAATGTTCTCATTTTCTACATGATGGGCTCAATTATTCCTCTCGGTCCCTGGGCTCAGCTGTGACAACATATGGACAGATAGAGGAGTGTTTGAAGGAAAATAGGGGAGAAAACATGCACTAATTGCCTTGCATGTCGTAATGTCATGTAGTAATGTTGACACACACTAGTGCACAAACTTGCAATATCATTGTACAGTACATATGCTACTAATAATGTGATAACATTGTGTTATCTCTGTTGTCAGACAGAACATAGTATTGAAATAAATTAAGATCACAATATTTCAGTCAATTATTTTCAACACAATAATGTTATACTAGTCTATAAATCCAGGTATAAAGACTCATTGTATTTATTCAGTGTACATTTGGCATAGGGTCATATTCACACAAATAACCACAACGTTTTACATAATATTACAATTAAAGTTTCTATTTTTCAGTATCAAAGACAAAAGACAAAAAAAGGGGAATTCATTTATGTTCATTTCATTGACCGACGCAGTAGACATCGTATCAAACATACATTGAATGGAGATTAATTGCTACAGGTGTCACCTGCCTTTCTTTGGTGAGTAAGGTTTAAGGACAGTTTTATTTCCATCTTTCATCCATGTATATGTCCCCAGAAAAAGGTCACATGTCCTCTCACTATTTCCCTGGGCTCCTGAAGATGCGTTGGAGTTTGATCAGACTTGTCTTTGGGGACATAAACTATGTACTGGAACAGTTAAGCGTGATTGATTAATGCTTCGGCTACGCCCATCCCTTCTTAATCATAATGCAGAAGGGAGAATGCATAGAATGACAAAGAGCAGGGGTATTGAACTCTTACCCTATGCTGGTTTTCTGTTCTACCTGACAATTAATTGCACCAACCTGACGTCCCAGGTCTAAATACTAGGGGGAAGAATGAAAAAAACCCAGTGGAACTGGCTTCGAGGTCCAGAGTTGTGACAACTGAGTATACTACTCCCCCTTCTGGAAAAGCAGACTTCTACTTCACCCTTTATTTTCCAGCTTAACACGGTCATGGAGATGCTGCTCTCTGCTGGTGAGGACTATGAGGTGCATCAAAAATGTATGATCTTCAGCCTGTAGCCTTGTACGTCAGACTTTGTTAGAACTTGGTTAGCTGACCAGGGTTAGGGTCAACATTCCACTAGATTTACCAGGGTTAGGGTCAACATTCCACTTCATTTACCAGGGTTGGGGTCAATTTCAATTTAATTTTAAATTCCAAATCAGTTCTTGAATTCCCCTTAATGAAGTGGAGAATTTCTGTTGAATTCCATTTGAATTTAAACAATCTCCAATTCATGGAATTATACAGTTTGGATTGTTTGAATTGCAATTACAGTATATGTACATTATTCTTTTCTTCAATATTTCAATATTTTTTTCAATATTTCATGCAAAAATTCCTTGCAGGATTTGTTTTAAATCATTTAAACTTGTTATTCTATATTTCCAGTACAGCTAGGCTGTCTGAACAGTGACATGCTAACCTACAAAGCATTACATGGACTTGCTCCTACCTCTCCGATTTGCTCCTGCCATACATACCTACATGTGCGCTACGGTCACAAGACGCAGGCCTCCTTATTGTCCCTAGAATTTCTAAGAAAACAGCTGGAGGCAGGGCTTTCTCCTATAGAGCAACATTTTTATGGAATGGTCTGCCTATCCATGTGAGAGACGCAGACTCTGTCTCGACCTTTAAGTCTTACAGAAGACTAATTTCTTCAGTAAGTCTTATGATTGAGTGAAGTCTGTCCCAGGGGTGCGAAGGTGAATGGCAAGGCACTGGAGCGACGAACCAACCTTGCTGTCTCTGCCTGGCCGGCTCCTCTCTCTCCACCGGGATTCTCTGCCTCTAACCCTATTACGGGGGCTTACTGGTGCTCTTCCATGCCATCCCTAGGAGGGGTGCATCACTTGAGTGGGTTGAGTCACTAATGTGATCTTCCTGTAAGGTTTTTCGCCTGGGCTCTTGTGGTGGAAGAGTCTATAGTCAGACTTGTCCCAGGGTAGTAAGTTGGTGGTCTGTTGGCATCCCTCTAGTGGTGTGGGGGCTGTGCTTTGAAAAAGTGGGTGGGGTTATATCCTGCCTGGTTGGCCCTGTCCGGGGTCATCGTCGGACGGGGCCACAGTGTCCCCCTACGTCCCCCGTCTCATCCTCCAGTATCTATGCTGCAATAGTCTGTGTGCCGGGGGGCTAGGGTCAGTCTGTTATATCTGGTGTAAATCTCCTGTCTTATCTGGTGTCCTGTGTGAATTAAACTTTGCTCCCTCTAGACGGGCCACACCTCATAGCCTGGTTCCTCTCTAGGTTTTTTCCTAGGTTCCTGCCTTTCTAGGGAGTTTTTCCTAGCCATGTGCTTCTACAGTTGCATTGCTTGCTGTTTGGGGTTTTAGGGTGGGTTTCTGTGTAATGTTTCTGTTGATGTAAAAAGGGCTTACCCACTGCTGGCTTGCTTCTGAAGCTAAGCAGGGTTGGTCCTGGTTGGTCCCTGGATGGGAGACCAGATGCTGCTGGAAGTGGTGTTTCTAGGCCCAGTAGGAGGCACCCTTTCCTCTGGTCAAAAAAAAAAATCCCAATTCTCCAGGGAAGTGATTGGGGACATTGCCCTGTGTAGGGTGCTGTCTTTTGGATGGGATGTTTAACGGGTGTCCTGACTCTGTGGCCACTAAAGATCCCATGGCACTTATCGTAAGAATAGGGGTGTTAACCCTGGTGCCCTGGCTAAATTCCCAATCTGGCCCTCATACCATCACAGTCACCTAATCATCCCCAGCTTACAATTGGCTCATTCATCCCCCCTCCTCTCCACTGACTGTAACAGTTCCCCAGGTTGTTGATGTAAATGAGAATGTGTTCTCAGTCAACTTAACTGGTAAAAAAAGGGTTAAATATATATATACATTTTACGGCGAAAGCACTACATTTGATTGTTTGAGGGTAGCACCATCTCCTATTTTTCCATTAACATAAAATCATAAACCATCGCGGTTCACACAAAACACATTTCACAGCAAACACAAATCCCTTACCTTTTGAAGAACTTCTGCTGAGGGCTTCCCAAGTGTCCAACGAAGACAATCAATGGTTCTTTTGTTAGAAAAAGTCATTTATTATATCCATAAATCTCAGTTTGGTTGGTGCGTTATGATCAGAAAATACAGCGTCCACTCGCCCATTGAACCGTGAAGAGAACTCGTTCAACCTATACCTATACACTTGTCCAAGAACAATCAAACATCATTGATAATGTATCCTTAGGAAAACGTTTATGTATATTTAGTATAATATTTCAACCGGATTATAAACTGGGCAATAGGAAAGGAAAAAAACCACAGAGCGCACAAGCCTGTGAACGCGCATCCTCTTCTGTTTACATCTGGTGACCACTTCCCAATTCTTCTTCTATTACCATCCAGAGCAACTAAACATAATCAAAACACTGTTGACATCCAGTGGAAGCAATAGGTACTGAAATCTTACTCCCTTATATGGTCATTGTCAATAGGGAGGGGTTCAAAATGAGGCAATGTGTCAAATACACTTTTTCCAGGACAGAAATTCCACGGGTTTTCCCCTGCTATATCTGTTCTGTTATACTCACAGACAATATTTTAACACTCCTAGAAACTTCAGAGTGTTTCCTATCCAATAGCACTAATTATGTGCATATCCTATTTTCTTGGCCTGAGTGGGAGGCATTTTACTTTGGGCACGCCAGACTCTCCAAAACCGTCACCTCTGGAGCTGCTCCCTAAGAAGTTAATTTCATTGTCAAAGTCAAAGTCAAAGTCACCATTATTAGTCAGTTGTACAACCGAATGCCTTCAACTGAAATGTGTCTTCCGCATTTAACCCAACCCCTCTGAATCAGAGAGGTGCGGGGGGCTGCCTTAATTGACACATTGCATGACATTGCATGACAATTCCATAAGGAGTTGGCAAGAGAGCAGAAACAGACTGCCACCCAGGCCAATTTTGTTGTGTCTTTGGCATACAAATTTGCGTAGGCCTCTTTCTGTAAAATAAACTCTATCCCAGAATTAGATTTTTAGACAACAGGTGGGTTTTCCTCAAACTTTTAGAGGAAGTTAGAGTGAATACCTGACCCTTTGATATAGTTTTATTTTTGGAACAATTACACAAATGTTAATGCCAAAGAAACACGAGAATGGATTGTTGAATGGTCCAGTCTCAGTCCCGACTTAAATCTGCTTGAAAAACAAAGACAAGGTTTGAATATTGCTGTCCATCAATGATTCCCATTTTTTTTTTATAGGGGATGCAAATTTCGGTCAATTTTATTGCAGACTAACTATCCCACAATAACCGTCTACCGAACAATTAACTTAGTTCCAAACAGTAAAATGACATGCCCAACAGAAAATACTATGCATGCGTAGGCTAACCAGGAAAGGAGCTTAGAAAACATACACTAATTATTGATGTAAAACATTATTTTCAAACATTTGCCAAAATGCAATTTGCTGGAAAACACTGTATTAAAAGGTACACCTGATGTGAGAGGTTTCATGTGACAGATATTAACATCTACTTAGAAATGTAGAAAGAGGGGATATCATAATATGCAACAAATAGGACGGGTTATGACTATTGTGCCGTTGACTTCTGGACAATGAAAGAAAGCTGATATGAAAAACAATAGAACATGAGAGAAATGCTGGCTTCAATGGCATATGAGAAAATCTTCATAAAATATCAGTTTCTATCGGATTTTTGGCTAGGCTACATTGAAGCAATGGTAACACATGCCTCATAATATTAAGTAAAACATCCTGGTTTCAAACAGTTAAGTATACCTTTTCAACATGCCAACTGCCTCCAGGTTTTTGCCTCTACTGAATGGTTTGCAGTTTTATTGTGGGCACATCCACTTTTGAAGTTATTTAGGTTAGATTACTTGTAGTGAAACATATTCATTTTCTTCTGCTAAATTTGTTTAACATAATCTTAATATCTTATTAGACTAATCATTTATATTCATAGTTATTACACATGAACAATGCCTTTGGTTGCACCACACGATACTGTCAATGGATCCCTCTTGACAGTTTGTTCTCCATTGTGCAGGTGTTGGCTTCACGACCCGACAGGTGGGAAACCACATCAAGCCCAGTCTGATCATCAACATGGACGACCAAGGAATGATCTTTGTAAAATCCCAGAGCACTTTCAAAACGATTGAGATGAAATTCAAACTCAATGACACTTTAGAGGAAACAAACGCTGACGACACTGTGTAGGGGATCAAAGCTGGTAATTGTCGGTGTAGGCGGAGATTCTTAGCCCCCTGGTTCTCTGATGGCCCTCTGCCGTTGGTACTGCTCTGAATTTTCTTAAAATAGAGAAGAGATTTTTTGCTCTAGTATGTGAGCCGAGTCGCCCCTCGCCTTTGAATCTAAAACTCAGTTGAAAACGGGTGGTTTCATAGCGAACTGCAGTCTGCACCCATGACTGTGGACAAGACCCAGAGCTGGAAGGGAGGGCTGCCGTTGTATTGGCTCTTAACCAACCATGCTATGTTGTCTGTTTTTTCGCGTTGTTTGTAACTTGTTTTGTACATAATGTTGCTGCTACCGTATCTCTTATGACCAAAAAGAGATTCTGGACATCAGAACTGGGATTACTCACCTCAAATTGGACAAACAGTTCTTCTTCAATGAGTCGGACGGGAGGGATATACTACTGCAGACAACCAACCAGGCCCAGATTCTCATCGACGGGGCTGTAGTGGAGCAGGTTGAGAGCTTCAAGTTCCTTGGCTTCCACATCACCAACAAACTAACATGGCCCAAGCACACCAAGACAGTTGTGAAGAGGGCACGACAAAACCTATTCCTCTCAGGAGACTGAAAAGATTTGGCATGGGTCCTTAGATCCTCAAAAGGTTTTACAGCTGCACCATCGAGAGCATCCTGACGGTTTGCATCACTGCCTGGTATGGCAACTGCTTGGCCTCCGACCGCAAGGCACTACAGAGGGTAGTGCATACGGCCCAGTACATCACCGGGACCAAGCTTCCAGGACCTCTATACCAGGCGGTGTCAGAGGAAGGCCCTAAACATTGTCAAAGACTCCAGCCACCCTAGTTTCTCTGCTACCGTGCGGCAAGCGGTACCGGAGCGCCAAGACTAGGTGCAAGAGGCTTCTAAACAGCTTCTACCCCCAAGCCATAAGACTCCTGAACAGCTAATCAAATGGCTATCCAGACTATTTGCATCCCCCTGTTTGAACTTGTTATCAGTATAAAAGACACCTGTCCACAACCTCAAACAGTCACACTCCAAACTCCACTATGGCCAAGACCAAAGAGCTGTCAAAGGACACCAGAAACAAAATTGTAGACCTGCACCAGGTTGGGAAGACTGAATCTGCAATAGGTAAGCAGCTTGGTTTGAAGAAATCAACTGTGGGAGCAATTATTAGGAAATGGAAGACATACAAGACCACTGATAATCTTCCTCGATCTGGGGCTCCACGCAAGATCTCACCCGTGGGGTCAAAATGATCACAAGAACGGTGAGCAAAAATCCCAGAACCACACGGGGACCTAGTGAATGACCTGCAGAGAGCTGGGACCAAAGTAACAAAGCCTACCATCAGTAACACACTCGCCGCCAGGGACTCAAATCCTGCAGTGCCAGACGTGTCCCCCTGCTTAAGCCAGTACATGTTCAGGCAAGTCTAAAGTTTGCTAGAGAGCATTTGGATGATCCAGATGAGGATTGGGAGAATGTCAGATGAAACCAAAATAGAACTTTTTGGTAAAAACTCAACTCGTCGTGTTTGGAGGACAAAGAATGCTGAGTTGCATCCAAAGAACACCATACCTACTGTGAAGCATGGGGGTGGAAACATCATGCTTTGGGGCTGTTTTTCTGCAAAGGGACCAGGACGACTGATCCGTAAAGGAAAGAATGAATGGGGCCATGTATCGTGAGATTTTGAGTGAAAACCTCCTTCCATCAGCAAGGGCATTGAAGATGAAACGTGGCTGGGTCTTTCAGCATGACAATGATCCCAAACACACCGCCCGGCAACGAAGGAGTGGCTTCGTAAGAAGCATTTCAAGGTCCTGGAGTGGCCTAGCCAGTCTCCAGATCTCAACCCCATAGAAAATCTTTGGAGGGAGTTGAAAGTCCGTGTTGCCCAGCGACAGCCCCAAAACATCACTGCTCTAGAGGAGATCTGCATGGAGGAATGGGCCAAAATACCAGCAACAGTGTGTGAAAACCTTGTGAAGACTTACAGAAAACGTTTGACCTCTGTCATTGCCAACAAAGGGTATATAACAAAGTATTGAGATAAACTTTTGTTATTGACCAAATACTTATTTTCCACCATAATTTGCAAATAAATTCATAAAAAATCCTACAATGTGATTTTCTGGATTTTTTTTCCTCATTTTGTCTGTCATAGTTGAAGTGTACCTATGATGAAAATTACAGGCCTCTCTCATCTTTTTAAGTGAGAGAACTTGCACAATTGGTGGCTGATTAAATACTTTTTTTCCCCACTGTAGGCCCACTATTGTTATTTACTGCTGCTCATTAATTATTTGTTATTCTTATCTCTTACTTTTTGTGGGGTATTTTATTAAAACTGCATTGTTGGTTAAGGGCTTGTAAGTAAGCATTTCACTGTAAGGTCTACACCTGTTGTATGTGACACATTTGATTTGATTTGACTGTGCATGCCACCAGTTCCCTGCTCTTGCAGCGATCGCCCACAAGTCGGATGACTCTCACTCACTAGTGGTGCCGTAGTGCCCTCTGGGGGCATTGGAGTAAGTTGCCCCTTTGTCGTATTTCTTCTCTGTGCCTTTGGCAAGACGCCTGGATGCAACAGATACTTTTTTATTACTTAGGCCAGTGTTGAAACACTGCGATTCGGGGACTGCTTGGTGGCGACTGACAAATTGTCTTCCTGCTTCAGTTGCTTGTGAAAGCACTGAGGGGAGAGCTGTGGCACGGGGGGTACTCAGGGGTTGAGCGAGATTTTAGGTGTACAGATCAAGGTTATTATAGTAAACAAAAACTGAAACTAAAATGAAAACTAAAATAATAACTTAAGCTATACTGAAACAATTATCTTTGTGGTCCACTACTATTATCTTTGTGGTCCACTACCTGTTGGCACAGGTCCCCCTGAAGTCACTGCTTTGCAAGCATACTGAATCCTGTGGCAGCTTAACAGAGATGGAGCCACTAAAGAGGGAGGCAGAGTCTTTTGTACTTCAGCAAATATGAGAGTACAGCCGTGGAGCAGCAGGACCCCAGGAAGATGCAAGCACAATGAATCCAGCAAGAATCTCGACCACAGTGCTTCAGAAATATTTGGTTGAACAGAAACACACAGACACACAGACACGTGTACCTCAGGAGGATCGGAGGTTGATATCCGCAATGACGCAGATCTCGTCTCATTGGTCTGGGCTGATTTTGCCATTGACTAAGAGAGTGCTCATTGGCTTGGCTTGGTACGCCAGCAGTAGGGGCGTTATGTTCAACGCCCGTACTGAACGTGCCACAGCCACATAGACCTTTTGGAATATGGAGGAGAGGAGAGCAGTGTCGGTCATAGGCGATGCACTGGGGTAGAGGTGGCTAGCAAGGGACAGCTCAACCACTGGAGGTTTGCCGAGGTTTGGATCTAGTTAACAGGGGCTTGTCCCAGTGACGTTTGGCTTCCTCGATGCATGCTGGGACCGCGGGGAGGAGTTGTTTCCCTGCGATGGTGTGAGAGGGCAGTTTCCTCCCATTGAACCAGTCTCTTTCAGTGCTGCCACCCCCCACAGGTGCGGGCCAATCAATACCGAGACTGCTTCCTACCCATTTACAGACATTGATGAGCCTTTATTTTTCATTGTGTGCTGATGCTGCACTGAGGCGTGGGCTTGAGTTTCCTCTTCCTCCTCTTTGTCATCAATTTAGAGTATTTCTTTCTCATCAATTTTGAGGTTGTAGTCCTCCTAGACGATGTCCCACACTCCATAGCGCGTGCACATCGTAGCCTTTTTGTCTTCTACCAAACCAATACCAAACCATTCAGGTGGTTGTTCAACAAAACGAAGCTTTGAACGTCATTGATCTCGTGCTTCTGATAAAGTGATACACGCATCGGCACACTTCTTTGAAGTACACTGATTAGCGATTTCGACACGCATGCCTTGGAGCTCCGGTATCAAATGTAACACTAGTGACGAGTATGGTTTGGAGTTTGCTTGGTGTACTCGCCAGTGAAGGGGGTTTGCAGGGAGTCGCCTTGCAGCGAGAGCTAGTCCTTTGTGTGGTAAGCTAGCCTTGCAGCTAGCTAGCCAAGCTAGCTAAAGCCTTGTGGCTAGGGCTAACCAAGTCTCGATAGCTAGCCGTGTGGCGCTAGCTAAATGGGAGACTGACGAGTCGAGAAATAATTCTACTCAAAGCAAAACTGTCCTATCGGTCAGCACTCAATACTATCGACAGGAGCTGAAGTCCTATGTTCGGCAGAATTAACCTCTAAACATCAGTAGGAAGCCAGGAATCTAGTCATGCTGAGGAATGCGTTTATGAACGCAGTCACTTCCGCAAGGAAGAGAGGTGAGAATGACCAGCTGGTGAGCGAGTGGCTCCCTTTATGGAGAAGAGGTGCTCACCTCATTTGTCACTCGACAGGGTGCGATTGTATATTTTGACAGATCGATACGAGTATTAGAAGGTAAAAAACAATGATTGTCAAAATTGCTCAAGCTCAGTAAATTTGGTTGGGAATCATCAAATCATCAACTTTCCAACGACAAAAGGACAAATTCAGTGGAAACCCTTAAAGTAAGTTCAAATAAAGTTTATTCAACATTCTGAATTGTTAAGGGACCGTTTGGTATTCTGGAATCTATTTGTTTGTGATAATGTGGAGGCATGTCAACACTCTAAGCTTAGAGTTAACTCAAGCTGTAGCTATCCATCACCAAGAGCACAATGTCCATTCTTACAGAAAATACCATTAATCAGTATAAAAATGATTTACATGCAAAACAATTCACTTTGGGTAAATCTTCAACAGGAGTCGTTTCTGTCCTAATATGGACACCTTACCCTCTGCTAATTATCTAAGTTATTACAGAAGACAGGATTCACAAAACCAGTTTGTGAAGCCATTGTGCTGTCCTTTCCCATCGGTTGGCATACAGTCTTGCAGAAGTCAGGTTTACGATTGGGCTCCTTGGTCAAATAGTTGGAGGTGTCATCTGGGTAAAAGCATGCAGCGATCAAACGGACACAGTTCAGGACAGTTGCCACAAGCATAAGGAACCCTGTGTGGTTGGGACAAGAAATACAAAGTCAAGTGTAATGTAAGTGTTACGTAACTGTTATTTATCAGATTATACAAAATTGTCTACAATATTTTTCTGGTATTCAATTATGACTGGCCTGCAGCGTTAGCTTACCACTGTTCCAATTACAGTATCTATAATGTGCCTCTCAAATCATGTTAGAATTGGCTAGCATCTGCCTACATTAAAATTGATCTGTTACAGAATGTGGGTGTGAGTGGTTGGCATTACTCCAGTATGTGTTCATTCCATAGAGATGTACTAGAGAGCTCACCTCCTATCTTTGCAATGTGCATAGTCTGAACAGGTTCAAAGCCAAGGTTATTGATTTACTGCCACCTAATTATACATTTACATTTGAGTAATTTAGCAGATGCTCTTATCCAGAGCGACTTAGGGAATGTTTGCTCAGGAGTATAATTCCTGCTGACCTGGATGGAATTATGTGATCTTCCTTAACCCATAGCAAGTCCCACCGAGTTGACTACTTCAAAATGGTGACAGCCATCAATGGCACTGCACATAATAAAACAGGCTTTGGGCTAAGTGTGCCCTCTATCCAACTCTATGTTCTTACCACAGTAGACTGTGTTAGGAGCAAGGTCATGGACACGATAGCCTCTGGTGAACATGGCTCCCAGGCCCACAATCAACACAGGGTAGACAGTAAACGTGTAGCGGATGTACTTGGAGAATATGAAGCTCTCAAAGACAAACCTGTTAGGAAATAGCATTGTTTTAAAAACTGAATTAAACCCCAGCTTCCTAGTATAGTGTACCGATTTAGTCAGTACGGCATCCATATTAGGACAGCCTCAGTCTCACAGCCTCAGTCTCAGCAGGAGAGACTGTTCTAATATGGACACCACATTATAATTTTTCCATTCAATCAATGATTAAGATGTATATGTATGGGCCCATCATTATTTCATTGTCAGTTATTACCAGATGAGCATCCCCAGGAGAAGTAGAGTGAGCACCATTGAGCTGACCAGAGGATCAGGTAGCCCAGCCTGGTACCTCAGCACAACTCCCAGACTAACCAGGGCCTCCAGGAGAGTCCACCAGCCAAATACAGCCAGTCCGTTCTGGGTCTGCCCCACACAACATCAACACATCAACACACAGTTAGACCAGAGGGACCGTGATAAAGACATATGAAGCAGACATATTAAAACAAGACTATGTATTTACTGGTAAAGGATCTGTTTTTAGAATATGTATTGGTGCATTTAGATTTGTGATTTTTTTCAGAGTTGTTTTGAATGCGGCATAAGAGGGCATCCTGGCACCGAGCGTCATGGCTGCCTACGTCGTTGCGCGGAGAGGGGCCAAGTTCAGTCTTTTTTGCCATGCGGTTATTCTGTATTGTGTAAGCAGTCTCGTGAAACCAATCACCTCTGTCTCTGTGTTAATGACCAGTTGCCACACCCATAGCAGTATAGGTTGAAAAGTACCCTGGCCTGTGCTGCGCCGTGAGTTTGTACCCAGTGAATGTGTGTGCATATGTGGCTGATGAGGAGCTCCAGGTAAGTGGTTTATGTTTGAAGCACCAATCATATTAAGGCATTATGAAATGTTAAGAGAAATACAAATTAAGCCTATGTATTTATTTGTGACAGATATAATTTATTGTGATGTTTGTGCGGTATGTTTTTCCAAGTTCATGTGTTGCAGAATGGTGTTTTGGCGCATAATGACGGTCCCCTTGGCGAACATACTGGCAATGGTGTGATGATGAGGCACTCTGAAACGTAGAAGAAAAGATGACTCCGTCCCATTATACGACTGCATGGTCCTCCAGTATTTATTTTATTTAGTATTGGTTAGCAGTATTTTGCTTTTCAAAGTGTGCTTTTCATTAGACCTATTTGGTCAATACATGTATTCTTCATTTAGATGTGTTTTTTCATATTTTCTTGAACTTTATTTTTGATGTGCCTTGTCTTATTTTTTGCTTTTGTGTCTTGAAATGTGAGGGCACATTTAAAAAAATATATATGAGGGGATATGTAACAGGCATGAGCTCTTGAATGCAGCCTCATGGACTGTTAGCACAGGTGTTCCTTATTGTTTATAAACTACGTGGTCTCTAGTATAAATGGATCATGGGATCCCCTTGCCTTGTGCTGATTGGCATGCACTGGAAGGATGGGAGTTGTGGTGTTTTTTTATTCAAAGTAAGTAAAATGATTTATGGCAATATCCTTTTCCAAACGCACAAAAAGCACATTTCTCTCAAATTTGGTGCGCATATTTGATTAAATTCCTGTTAGTGAGCATTTCTCCTTTACCAAGATAATCCAATTGATAAATAATATTTAAATTGGAGAACAAATATAAGACTGGTGGAGTTATGTCACACACGTAGCTAACATACATATTCTGAAATGTCTGCTCTACTCAAAATTACAACCAACTATTTGCAGCATTACCTCAAAAATTGAAGAGGCAAATGGAAGGGGGAGAAAGTATTGGACTTCTCTATTGGCCCTGCATTAAATATCAATATTGGTTAAACAAAATTATTTATTTTCATATTTATCAGTTTAATTTAAGTACCAACAAATTGACAGCTGTGCCATATAGATTGCAAAATAGTTGGGAAGAGATTTTTGGTTCATGAACTGATACTCAAAACAACGCTGGATTCAAAACTTTGAGTTTTTCAATTTCAATGAATATACAAAATTCTTGGCACTAACACAATGTTGAATATATGGGGGATACAACTATCCCAGCACTGCAGATTTTTCTGCGAAGAGACAGAATCATTAGATAGTTTGTTTTGGTATTGTCCATATGTAGCTTGTTTTTGGTCGCAGGTTCAGGAATGGCTGAGGAATTGAAACATTTACCTGGAGCTAACTCTGCAAATAGCACTGCTGGGGGATTTAACTTCTTAGGGAGCGGCAGCTGAGGTGTCGGTTTTGGAGAGTCTGGCGTGCCCAAAGTAAAAGGCCTGCCACTCAGGCCCAGAAACTAGGATATGCACATAATTAGTACTATTGGATAGGAAACACTCTGAAGTTTCTGATATAGCAGGCGAAAACCCGAGGAATTTCTGTCCTGGAAAAAGTGTTTTTGACACATTGCCTCATTTTGAACCCCTCCCTATTGAAAACAGCCATATATGGGAGTAAGATTGCAGTACCTATTGCTTCCACTGGATGTCAACAGTCTCTAGACAGTGTTTGGTGATGTTAGATTGCTCTGGATGGTAATACAAGAATTTCGAACTAGTCACCGGATGTAAACAGAAGAGGAAGCGCGTTCACGGGCTCGCGCGCGCTGTGTTTTTTTCCTTTCCTATTGTCCAGTTTATAACCCGGTTGAAATATTATAGTAAATATATATAAAAGTGTTCCTAGGGATACATTATCAATGATGTTTGATTGTTCTTGGACAAGTGTATAGGTATAGGTTGAACGTGTTCTCTTCACGGTTCAATGGGCGAGTGGACACTGTATTTTATGAACATAACGCGCCAACCAAATGGAGATTTATAGATATAATAAATGACTTTTTCTAACAAAAGAACCATTGGATGTCTTCGTTGGCCACTTGGGAAGCCCTCAGCAGAAGTTCTTCGAAAGGTAAGGGATTTTATATGAGTGATTTTATGCGTTTCATGAGACCCGCTTTGGTTATGGATTTATGCTAATCAGAGCTTTTGATGACTATGCAACACTTGTATATTGATGAATGTTTAATAATTCAACTTTTGGATTTTGAATTTGGCACCTTACATTTCACCGGGTAGCACCCCACTGCTCCCTAAGTAGTTAAAAAGTCATAGTCAATCGATCAATAATATAATAATACTGTTAGCAAAAACATTATTTTTCATTTACAATCTATAGAAACTATGCAAATAGAAAGATTCAGAACTTTTGTGAAACATCAGAGCACAGGTGAAAAATATATGGCAAACAGAAATCAAAACTGGATGGTGTTCAGAGATAGATGGGAGGAGTTGAGTGGAGCTGAAGGGTGTGACTCAAAATAACAAGATAACTAATGTAAAATATATATTGTGTCCTTCTCTTCAGAGATAGATGGGAGGGGTTGAGGGTAGATGAAGGATAGGACTAAAAACAAATCAAAGATAACTTTTGTAAAATATACTGTCTGTAAAATGTACAGTACCAGTCAAAAGTTTGGACACACTTTCTCATTCAAGGCTTTTTCTTTATTTTTTAATATTTTCTACATTATCAAAAATATATTTATATTTGAGAGTCTTAAAAGTAGCCTCCTTTTGTCTTGATGACAGCTTTGCACACTCTTGGCATTCTCTCAACCTGCTTCATGAGGTAGTCACCTGGAATGCATTTCAATTAACAGGTGTGCCTTGTTAAAAGTTAATTTGTGGAATTTCTTTCCTTCTTAACTACTTAGGGAGCAGTGGGACACTACCCGGTGAAATGTGAGCCGCCAAATTCAAAATCCAAAAGTTGAATTATTAAACATTCATCAATATACAACTGTTGCATAGTCATCAAAAGCTCTGATTCTTGGCAATATCACAGCGTTGTCAGATTTCAAAAAGGCTTTACGGTGAAAGCGGGTCTCAAAAAACGCATAAAATCGCTAATATAAAATCCCTTACCTTTCGAAGAACTTCTGCTGAGTGCTTCCCAAGTGTCCAACGAAGACATCCATGGTTATTTTGTTAGAAAAAGTCATTTATTATATCCATAAATCTCAGTTTGGTTGGCGCGTTATGATCATAAAATCCACCGTTGAGTCTCCCATTGAACCGTGAAGAGAACACGTTCAAATTATACCTATACACTTTCTACAAACAAATCAAACATCATTTTTAATGTATCCTTAGGTATCCTATTGTGAATATTTGCTGTAATATTTCAACCGGACGATAACGTGAACGATAGGAAAGAAAAATAAAGTGGTGCGCGTTCACAATCTCGCGCACGTCAAACCTTGTTTACAAAAGTGGTCCTATGACTTCTTCCTGTTCCTATCCGTTCTGGTTACTCCTAGAATTCCCAGTCTTTGACTGTTGACTGTTGACATCTAGTGGAAGCCATAGGTACTGCAGTCCCAGTCCTACATAACATTATATGCAATAGGCACAATGGAGAAGATGGACATTTACGAAAAAAACTGCAAATCCGGATGGATTTTCCTCGGGGTTTTCGCCTGCTATATCAGTTCTGTTATACTCACATACATTTTAACACTCCTAGAGTGTTTCCTATCCAATAGTACTAATTATGTGCATATCCTATTTTCTGGGCCTGAGTGGCATGCATTTTACTTTGTGCACGCCAGACTCTCAAAACCGTCACCTATGCAGCCGCTCCCTAAGAAATTAATGCATTTGAGTCAATCAGTTGTGTTGTGACAATTGTAGTGGTGGTATACAGAAGACAGACGTTTTTGGTAAAAGATCAAGTCCATATTATGGCAAGAACAGCTCAAATAAGCAAAGGGTAAGGACAGTCCATCATGAAGGTCAGTCAATCCGGAAAATGTCAAGAACTTTGAAAGTTTCTTCAAGTGCAGTCGCAAAAACCATCAAGTGCTATGATGAAACTGTCTCTCATGAGGACCACCACAGGAATGCAAGACCCAGAGTTACTTCTGCTGCAGAGGATAAGTTCCTTAGAGTTACCAGCCTCAGAATTGCAGCCCAAATAAATGCTTCACAGATTTCAAGTAACAGACACATCTCAACATCAACTGTTCAGAGGAGACTGCGTCAATCAGGCCTTCATGGTCGAATTGCTGCAAAGAAACCACTACTAAAGGACATCAATAAGAAGAAGAGACTTGCTTGGGCCAAGAAACACGAGCAATGGACATTAGACCAGTGGAAATCTGTCCTTTGCTCTGATGAGCCCAAATTTGAGATTTTTGGTTCTAACTGCCGTGTCTTTGTGAGACGCAGAGTAGGTGAATGGATGATCTCCGCATGTGTAGTTCCCACCGTATGTAGGAGGAGGTGTGATGGTGTGAGGGTGCTTTGCTGGTGACACTGTACGTGATTTATTTAGAATTCAAGGCACACTTAACCAGCGTGGCTACCACAGCATTCTGCAGAAATACACCATCCCATCTGGCTCGCGCTTAGTGGGACTGTCATTTGCTTTTCAACAGGACAATGACCCAACACACCTCCAGGCTGTGTAACGGCTATTTTACCAAGAAGGAGAGTGATGGAGTGCTACATCATGTAACGATGTGCGCTGAGAGTCGGGAAGCAAGTTCAGGGAGTGAGTGATTTAATCCATAGACAAAACATAATATAAAACAAAACAAAACAAAAAGAACACACAGACAAGAAACAGAAACAGAAACAATGACGCCTGGGGAAGGAACCAAAGGGAGTGACATATATAGGGCAGGTAATCAAGGAGGTAATGGAGTCCAGGTGAGTGTCATAATGTGCTGATGCGCGTAAAGATGGGGACAGGGGTGCGCTATAATGAGCAGCCTAGAGGCCGGAGAGGGAGCACAGATGACACATCATTTGACCTGGCCTCCACAATCACCCGACCTCAACCCAATTGAGATAGTTTGGGATGAGTTAGACAGCAGAGTGATGGAAAAGAAGCCAACAAGTGCTCAGCATATGTGGGAACTCCTTTAAAACTGTTGGAAAAACATTCCAGGTGAAGCTTGTTGAGAGAATGCCAAGAGTGTGCAAGCTGTCATCAAGGCAAAGGGTGGCTACTTTGAAGAATCTCAAATATAACATTTGTTTAACAATTTTTTTAGTTACTACATGATGCCATGTGTTATTTCATAGTTGTTATGTCTTCACTATTATTCTACAATGTAGAATATAGTAAAAATAAAGAAAACCCCTTGCATGAGTAGGTGTGTCCAAACTTTTGACTAGTACTGTATATAGCATGTATAAGCTGGAAGTAGAAGCCTAAGTGTTGTCCATTAGTTTACTCCAATTAGGGGAGGGGAGGTAGGGGGAAATAATGAATATATATATATATATTTTTAATTATATATTTTTCATATCAATGTCAAAGTCACCATTATTAGTCAGTTGTACAACCAAATGCCTTCAACTGAAATGTGTCTTCTGCATTTAACCCAACCCCTCTGAATCAGAGAGGTGCAGGGGCTGCCTTAATCAACATCCACATCTTCAGCACCCGGGGAACAGTGGGTTAACAACCATGTTCAACAGCAGATTTTTACCTTGTCAGCTCGGGGGTTTGAACTTGCAACCCTCCGGTTACAAGTCCAACACTCTAACCACTAGGCTACCTGCCACCCTATATACAATGATTTGGAAAGTATTCAGACCCCTTGACTTTTTCCACATTTTGTTACTTTACAGCCATATTCTAAAATGGATTGAATTGTTTCCCCCCCCTTCATCAATCTACACACAATGCCCCATAATGACAAAGTAAAACGTTTTTTATACATTTTTGCAAATTATAAAATTGGAAAAACAGAAATATTACACTTACATTAGTATTCAGACCCTTTACTCAGTACTTTGTTGAAGCACCTTTGATTACAGCCTCAAGTCTTCTTGGGTATGACGCTACAAGCTTGGCACACCAATATTTGGAGAGTGTCTCCCATTCTTCTTTGCAGATCCTATCAAGCTCTGTCAGGTTGGATGGGGAGCGTTGCTGCACAGCTATTTCCAGGTCTCTCCAGAGATGTTCGATCAGGTTAAAGTCTGGGTTCTGGCTGGGCCACCCAAGGACATTCAGAGACTTGTCTCGAAGCCATTCCTGCATTGTCCTGGCTGTGCGCTTAGGGTCGTTGTCCTGTTGGAAGATGAACCTTCGCCCCAGTCTGATGTCCTGAGCGCTCTGGAGCAGGTTTTCATCAAGGATCTCTTTGTACTTTACTCCGCTAATCTTTGCTCCGATCCTGACTAGTCTCCCAATCCCTGCAGTTGAAAAGCATCTCCACAGCATGATGTTGCCAACACCATGCTTCACCGTAGGGATGGTGCCAGCTTTCCTTCAGACGTAACGCTTGGCATTCAGGCCAAAGAGTTAAATCTTAGTTTCATCAGACAAGAAAATCTTGTTTCTCATGCTCTGAGAGTCCTTTAGGTGCCTTTTGTCAAACTCCAAGCGGGTCGTCATGTGCCTTTTACTGAGGAATGGCTTCCGTCTGGCCACACTGCCATAAAGGCCTGATTGGTAGAGTGCTGCGAAGATGGTTGTCCTTCTGGATGGTTCTCCCATCTCCACAGAGGAACTCTAGAGCTATGTCAGAGTGACCATCGGGGTCTTGGTCACCTCCTTGACCATGGCCCTTCTCCCTCAATTGCTCAGTCTTTCCGGGCAGCCAGCTCTAGCAGGAGTCTTGGTGGTTCCAAACGTCCTCCATTTAAGAATGATGGAGGCCACTGTTTTCTTGGGGACCTTCATTGCTGCAGACATTTTATGGCACCCTTCCCCAGATCTGTGCCTCGACACAATCCAACACAGTGGCCTCCATCATTCTTAAATGGAAGAAGTTTGGAACCACCAAGACTTGGTGACCAGACGGAAGCCACCTGTCGACAACTTCCGGTGAAATTGGAGGGCGTGCAATTCAAATAAATAATCATAAAAATGATGGATATTAAACATGTCTCATGTCTTAAGTGACTTATATCTGTTAAAAATTATTGTTAATCTAACTGCATTGTCTGATTTACAATAGGCTTTACAGCGAAAGCATGTCATGCGAATGTTTGAGGACGGCGCCCCACATCAAAATATTTTTCAACCAGCACAGGTCTCATAAATTCACAAATAGAGGTTAAATATTAGCTTACTTTTTGAAAATCATCCTCTGATTTGCAATCCAGCTACAACATGTAGTGTCAATTTGTTAGATAAAATACTTCTTTATATCCCAAAAAGTCAGTTTAGTTGGCGCCATCGATTTGAGTAATCCACTCATTCAACATGCAGAGAAAGGAATCCAAAAAGCTACCGCTAAGCTTTGTTAAAACAAGTCAAAATATGTTTCTATTTAATCCTCAGGTACCCTAAAATGTAACTAAACTATAATATTTCATACGGAAACAATAGGAAAGCGATATTAGCAGGTGCGCGTCATCTTCATCGTGCGCACAGACTGATTTCCAGTCCAGTAAAATTCCTTTTGGAAGAAACAAGCCTGAAACCTTGAACAAAGACTGTTGACATCTAGTTGAAGCCATAGGAATTGCAATCTGGGAGCTGGATTTGGATATGCCCCTATACTTTCCATTGTAAGAGCATGGGCTCTCAAAAAAAAAGATTTCTGGTTGGTTTTTCTTTGGATTTTCTACTACCATATCTATTGTGTTATAGTCTCCTACATTATTTCTACAAACTGCAGAGTGTCTTCTTTCCAATGGTACCAATTATATGCATATCCTGGCTTCTGGGCCTGAGTAACAGGAAGTTTACTTTGGGCATGTCAGTCGGGCGGAAATTCAGAAAAAAAAGACCCTAGCGCTAAAAAGTTGTAGGCAGATGACAGCCCACATGAAGTTTGTCAAAAGGCACATAAAGGACCCTGACCATCAGAAACATTCCAAGCGTCACGTCTGGAGGAAACCTGGCACCATCCCTACGGTGAAGAATGGTGGTGGCAGCATCATGCTGTGGGGATGTTTTTCAGTGGCAGGGACTGTGAGACTAGTTAGAATGGAGGGAAAGATGTACAGAGAGATCCTTGATGAAAACCTGCTCCAGAGCGCACAGGACCTCAGACTGGGGCAAAGGTTCACCTTCCAACAGGACAATGATCCAAAGCACACAGCTAAGACAACTCAGAAGTGGCTTCGGGACAAGTCTCTGAATGTCCTTGAGTGGCCCAGTCAGAGCCCTGACTTGAACTTGATCGAAACATCTCTGGAGAGACCTGAAAACACCAAAGGTACTTCAACAAAGTACTGAGAAAAGTGCTGAATACTTATGTAAATGTGATATACATTTCTTTTGCAAACATTTCTAAAAACCTGTTTTTGCTTTGTCTTTATGGGGTATTGTTTGTAGATTGATGAGGATATATATATTTTTAATCCATTTTAGAATAAGGCTGTAACATAACAAAATGTGGAAAAGTCAAGGGCTCTGAATACTTTCTGAATGCACTCTATATCCCACTGGGCACACACTGGTTGAATCAATGTTGTTTTCACGTCATTTCAATGTCATTTCGTGAAATTGGGTTAACCCAACATGGAATAGACATTGAATTGACGTCTGTGCCCAGTGGTATAGTGCTACATAATTTTATCTTAGGTCATTGCTGCAAATGATGCCATGAAAACCTTAATGATCTCTAATGACTACTAAGAGATATGAATCCGACAAATTAAAACAAGACATACAGTACCAAGGTTAATAAAGTACTATCTTATCTTATCGCATCTTATCTTAAGGTTAGTGAGTTCATTGCTGCAAATGATCTCAAGAAAACATCTCTTAAGTGTAACTGCGGCTTCCTTAAGAGCACTAACAAGAAAAGCTAGCACTTCGGCTGCACGGGTGGTGGTATTTCAAGCTAAAGAGTAAGTTTAATCAATTCAACTTGGTTACATAAGGTCATTTTGCCCTGAAGCTCATTGGCTAACAGCAGCATGATAAAAACAAGCAACTGTGCTACATCTTGACATTATTACGTAGATAAGATCTTGAATTCACCAGATAGCGGGTCCTCCAGGGTTCTTTAGGGTTATTGATGGCCAGCCAGGTTCTGTGATTGTGCAGGTTTCGGTAGGACACATACAGCATTTGGAAGCTGTGAATTGGCATAACCCATTTAAAAAACAGGGATGGTAGAAGGTCACTGTAAAAACACAAAAGATGTTCCATATTTAGTATTGTCTTACTTGGTTCTGCACATATGCACACTATATTTATTTTGTCATATTGTAAAATCCCAAAATGTGTATCTTAAAGGGGAAGTTTAGTATTTTAAGTATTTTCCAATGCAGCTGTTTTTATCTCCATATCAAATCTTTTCTGGGTAACAATTGAGTACCTTACTGTGATTGTTTTCAATTAAAGTTCTCATCAAAAATAGCCATTTCTCAAGCAAGAATGTTGCTAAGACTGTCTGGGAGTGGTCTGAGTGGGAGGGGAAACTGAAAAATAGCTGTTACTGGCAGAGAGGTTTGGAACTCGCTTTCTTATTGGTCTGTTATCTAATTTAACACCTGTGTGATGTCACCAGGCAGGCCAAATCTCCATCCCACCTAAACACTCTGACATTTCAAACAGCTCTTAAACTAAAAGGGTATTATCATAATTGAAACAATTTCACAGTATTATTCAAACCTCATAGTGTAGAAATATATATAAAACACAGGAAAATCACGTTTTTGACTGCATTGGGCCTTTAAAACTGTTAGATGGTTCCTTACCCTGAAAGTAGTCTAGCTGAAGTTTGTAGTGGCTGTTTAAATAACAGTAAACCATGGATTAGAGTTTATCCTGGCCCATAGACTACTTTCAGGATGAGGAATCATCTAACATTACATTTTTAAAACTTCCCCTTTAAATGCAAAAAGTGCCAAACTACTTACTGCCTGTCCCAGAGAAACAGCCAAGTGATCTTTGCTACGTTGATCATAGTCCAGATCAGATAGAATGACGGAGGGTGAATCTCAGGGTTGCAGGAGACTGGACCAAACACATTCCTTTCATGCAGAGAACATCAATCACAACTGTGTGATAGAAATCACACATGCTGTGCAGCCTCATCATTTAATTGTCATCACTTAGGCATTCACTTAACCTTTGGAAGAGTAGGCGGTGAGTGAGTGAGTGTGTGATACCTCTGGAACACAGTAAAAAAAGAATGAATGAGCCAAGCACTGTTCCATAGCCGGAGCATGATCCAGGTGTTGTCTGCCCAGCAGTCCATGGTCACCTCCAGAGGAAAGGACTCAGAGACATTATCCAATGTGGTCATAAACAGACCTAGGGAGTAAAGCCATTGCATGTTCGGTAAAAGGACTCTGTAGAGAGCAATAGTAATGGTGTCTTTTTGTAGGCATTGACTCCTCCATGGTTCATTGGCCAAAGCCTATAGGGAAAACATGTTTTTGTTGTTGAGTTTTTGGATAAATGCAGAAAATAAGGTCTATGGTAACACCGGCTTAGGAGACCCTATATGTTTTGTTCTTTGAGATAGTCTTCATCAGCTAACATATTATAACTGATATTATCTCATAGAACAACATATACGATCTCCTAAGCCTGTGTTAACCTCAGGCCTTATTTTCGGCGTTTGTCCCAAAACCCCATAGTTGCCCCATTTAATTTCCTCCATAGGAATGGCTAAACGAACCAGAGGTAACTAATTTCTGTTTTTTTGGACTATAAACTAGCAAGCTCTACAATCCACATACTACAGTGTCCATATTAGGACAGCCTCCTGCTAAGACTGAGGGTGTCCTAATATGGACACCATACAGTTACTGTGTCTAACAGTAAGTATAAGTTGCAATGTAATACCAGTATTAGCTATGTGAAGATGAAGCTGTATTGTGAGTAACAAGTACAAATACTTTAGTGTTTGCCTCCCATCATAGGAAACAGATTCACAGCATGCACGCGTATGGTGTCCATATTAGGACAGCCTCAGACTGAAACAAGTCCTGCTGACACAGTCCTAATATGGACACTGTATAACAGTGAGATGGAGAATACATCAGTATGAGCAGTAACATCAAAGACAGTACAGCACGAAGATGTGCAGAAACTGCTTCTCCCTGATCACACTTCTAGGTTATGTCATGGTGCTGTTAGAAAGAATAGCCCATGCATAGAAACACTTCACCGGGTCGAACAATTGTGTTGCTTAGAACTGCGCATGTGCAGCTCGTCAAGTGAGAGGCACTCCTTCGATATAAAGTTGTTTTTGACAAGAATCAAAACATGTCCGTTTTTCACTTTCACAAGGTTGTAGTAATGACAGGTTCAGCTAGTTAAGACATTGGCTCGAATATAGGTTTTGCCTTTAGAATTTGAGAAAATGAACAACAAAGGACACATTTTTCACTTCTCCCATTGACTTGCCAAACCCCAAACCCCGGTCTGGTCTGTTGAGTCTCCTTCGCAACGCATACCCGGAAGTATCATGATGTTGTGTCTCTGGGTTTGAAAACTCTGTGGTAACATTACCTCCAGTTTACAAAGTTTCCTTTCAGAAGTTTCTGGAAAGTGTCTTTATCAACTCATCTGCTTATGTAATGTAGTTGGGGACATGCAGATTAGGAGTTAAAAATACAATAATTGGCCTCTCTTCAGTGCTGGGCTGTAAAAATATGACATTTAGAATGCGTGGCAGACCAAAGGTTCATCATTACATAAAGTCATTCCACTGTGGATACATTGGTGTATAACAAGTTGTTATAACAACTTATCTTCTCAAAGGGGTCCTTTGGGTGACATACTGTACATGCATTTGAAACATCCCTGCAGAGGATTTCATTTACAGGTCATATTGGGTAAAATAGTCATTAATTACGACAGTGACACAGTTATCATATATACAGTGGGGTCCGAAATTATTGGCAGCCTTGATAAAGATGAGCAATAATGACTGTATAAAATAAAATATTCAAATACTGAGCTCAAAATTCTTTGAAATTATATTATTTTATACTAATACAATAGCTAGGATAAAGAAATGTTGTTTAATAAATAGTATTCTTTCCCCTCAAAAAGGTAGAGGTCAAAATTATTGTCACGCCTAAAAATTCATATAAAAAAAGTTGTCAAAAGTTGAGTATTTGGTCCCATGTTCCTAGGACGCAATGACCACATCAAGCTTTTGACTCTACAAATAGTGGCATTATAATCATTTCATTGCGTTCAGGATACATCCACCAGCCACTGTACTCGTTTATCCAGATTGTCTGCTAAACCACAGTCCCTGATGCCCTCAGAGTACTGCACTGTAGTACAAAGATGGACCAGGAGTCTGGTAGATTTCACTCACCGCCAGAGTTGGTCCCTGATGCTAGAACATGAAAGGTCTCGGAGAACACCTGGCTAACCATGGCCAGAGCGATACACACACCGTGTAGGACCACATGGCGATGACGTCCCTCCATACTGTCCTGGCCATACAGAGACACACGGGAGCGGTACATGCTCCCCGTCGAGCTATCAGCTATAGAACGCTCGCCTCACACACCACCCTCTTTTATACACACACACACACAATCTTGGATCGGGTGCATTGGACTTTGGATGATAGCACTGTTTCAGTCAGTGTATCAAGGGTTTACTGTAGCATAAAAGGTTTACTGTGTGTGTGTGTGTGTGTGTGTGTGTACATAATTTGTGTGTGCTTGTGTTTGGTTATTTTTCCCCATGGTGTCTAACCAATGGGTGCTCCTACTATTGCACAGTGGTACACGGTTGTATGACCTATTGTTAAATCACAATAACATTTACAGATAAGTACATTAGTATGTATAACGATACACTTTATTTCTATAGCTTCATTCATACGTAAATGCAGTCCAAATTGTTGTGCAGTATAGCACCTACAACAAAACGTCCAAACACAAAGGTAGATCCGATCATGGTCTAAAAACAATATGGTGGTAGTGAAAGGTTAACAAAAAATAAATAAATAACACAATCACATGAATGTCATTGAATTAGCATTGCGGTCATTTCGAAAGACATTAGCATGGCCAATGGTTATGAGCTCTATCTGTACAGTACAAAGGCACTATTAGCATACATCTTCACCTAAATGTCTTGCTGAAGCAAAGCCTTATGAATCCAACACAGGGAGAGTTTAATCACGTCTCAGCCGTTAAATGTTTAGGAAAACAACATCCAAATAAGGGGCATATGAATATCCGCAGCAGCTCTCTTCTTCCTACATAAAGATGAGCTTCTGTGTTCTGGCGATGTCCACTGGAGACATGAGCTCCTCTTCTCCGTAAAACGGTTTGTTCTTGTGCTTCCATAACACCATGACAATGCGTACAATGAATATGACACTAGTTATGGCCAATATGACAGCTGGAAAAGAGATGAGGCATCAAGCATATTAGCCATAAGCGCCATGGGAAAGTCAGTGCAGTGACTACAGACAGTGATACAATAATAACATTGACACTAGTCTAGTAGTGAAGATAGTGTAAACATTGCCAATTGCACATAAGTATACTCAGTTCTCATTATACGTACGTACAGTAAATATAACACTATCTAATCTTACCACTTGGTCATCTACTAATAATGCATTTGTACGGTGTCCATATTAGGACAGGCTGTGTTATGTTATCTTCCTCTAGGTGTCATTTTAGGAGTCAGTCAGGACATAGGGCCTACCAGACATGATGTCTATGTGGGTACCGGGCGTGGCTGGATTGGCCACACTTGCTGCCAACACCAGGATCACCACAGGGTACACTGTGAGGATGTAGCGCACGTGCTTATCCAGGTACCAGTTCTCTATGACGAACCTGAGAGTTATCGGGAGGAAGAAAATATAAATCAATAGTGCATCAAATCCCATGCTTAAAAAAAGGTGAGAGAAGGAAAGGTTTCTGGTGATTGTATGGTGGACCTAAGGGGCAAATTCGCTTTTAAAATGTAGTGACAGCATGCACACAACGCAGGCACTTGCTTTGTGTGCGTACACTGTCACTACATTTTAAACAAAATTATTTGCAGGCACTTGCTTGGTGTGCACGAGCTGCCACACACTTTTTAGAAGCTACTTTGTCGCTTAGGGCCACTGTATCATTATCTTCTCATGCCACTGTCATAGTTTACGTACAGTTGAAGTCGGAGGTTTACATACACCTTAGCCAAATACATTTAAACTCGGTTTTTCACAATTCCTGACATTTGATCACAGTAAAAATTCCCTGTCTTAGGTCAGTTTAGGATCACCACTTTATTTTAAGATTGTGAAACGTTAGAATAATAGTAGAGAGAATTATTTATTTCAGCTTTTGTTTCTTTCATCACATTCCCAGTGGGTCAGAAGTTTACATACACTCAATAAGAATTTGGTAGCATTGCCTTTAAATTGTTTAACTTGGGTCAAATGTTTCGGGCAGCCTTCCACAAGCTTCCCACAACAAGTTGGGTGAATTTTGGCCCATTCTTCCTGACAGAGCTGGTGTAACTGAGTCGGGTTTGTAGGCCTCCTTGCTCGTTCTGCCCACAAATTTTCTATAGGATTGAGGTCAGGGCTTTGTGATGGCCACTCCAATACCTTGACTTTGTTCTCTTTAAGCCATTTTGCCACAACTTTGGAAATATGCTTGGGGTCATTGTCCATTTGGAAGACCAATTTGCGACCAAGCTTTAACTTCCTGACTGATGTCTTGAGATGTTGCTTCAATACATCCACATAATTTTCCTGCCTCATGATGCCATCTATTTTGTGAAGTACACCAGACCCTCCTGCAGCAAAGCACCCCCACAACATGATGCTGCCACCCCTGTGCTTCACGGTTGGGATGGTGTTCTTCGGCTTGCAAGCCTCCCCCTTTTTCCTCCAAACATAACAATGGTCATTATGGCCGAACAGTTTTATTTGTGTTTCATCAGACCAGAAGACATTTCTCCAAAAAGTACGATCATCTTTGTCCCCATGTGCAGTTGCAAACGCATTTGATGGCGGTTGTGGAGCAGTGGCATCTTCCTTGCTGAGCGGCCTTTCAGGTTATGTTGATATAGGACTCGTTTTACTGTGGTTATAGATACTTTTGTACCTGTTTCCTCCAGAATCTTCACATGTATGACGGATGCGTGGTCCCATGGTGTTAATACTTGCGTACTATTGTTTGTACAGATGAACGTGGTACCTTCAGGCGTTTGGAAATTGCTCCCAAGGATGACCCAGACTTGTGTAGGTCTACAATTTTTTTATGAGGTCTTGGCTGATTTCTTTTGATTTTCCCATGATGTCAAGCAAAGAGGCACTGAGTTTGAAGGTATGCCTTGAAATACATCCACAGGTATACCTCCAATTGACTCAAATGATGTAAATTAGCCTAACAAAAGCTTCTAAAGCCATGACATCATTTTCTGGGATTTTCCAAGCTGTTTAAAGGCACAGTCAACTTAGTGTATGTAAACTTCTGACCCACTGGAATTGTGATACAGTGAATTATAAGTGAAATAATCTGTCTGTAAATAATTGTTGGAAAAATGACTTGTGTCATGCACAAAGTAGTTGACCTAACCGACTTGCCAAAACTATAGTTTGTTAACAAGAAATTTGTGGAGTGGTTGAAAAACGAGTTTTAATGACTCCAACCTAAGTGTATGTAAACTTCTGACTTCAACTGTATATTAAGTAAATCCCCTGTTCATGAATTTGCAATGGAAAATCTACTGGCAAAGCTCAAATGTGTGGTTTATTGAATCAACATCACTGAATTAGGAGGTTAGATAAAATATAGGATCAAACTCTCACCATGCTATGAGTCCCAATTGGAGCAGCACTAGTACCATTATGGCAGCATCTGTCTTGGGTATTGGGGTTTGATGGTCTAAAACAACGGTCAAGTGTAAAAAGGTAGCCACAGCCCACCATGTTGCATACAAAGCCACTCCATTTTGCACCTGTCAAAGAGTTAACAAATACGGTGCCCATATTAGGACAGCTTCAGTCCTTCTGAAACTGAGGCTTCATAATATGGACACCATAAACAGATAACACATGTCTGTACCAAAACGTAACTGTCCGGCACACTTGTGGAAGGTTTGTGTACACAATACAATGTTCTTGGGGAATCGTAGAAAAAAAGTTTTTGTACCAGTATTCGAATGAGCCAGAGATCATTGTTGTGATATTTGTGGAGCCACGCTCCATAGACGACCAGTCCGTAGCAAGAGAACATGATAATCACACAGTTTGAGATGGCCTGTAATGCTGTGATCAGGAGTGTTGGCACCATCTTTCTATGACAAACACAGAAACTAGAAAACGTAATCTGTCTTGAGAAATACTACACAAGTGATTTCCTTGCCACGAATTCAATGTAGAAACTCAAAACAACTCAAAACATTTTTACAACTTGTATATAATTGGACAGTAAAAACACATAATATGATCACTTACTCTTTGTCGTACAGAAATAACCATGCCATATTCAAAATACTATTCACGATCCAGGACAAGTAGAATCCGTAGGGCAGGACAGCAGGAGTGGTGTACATCCATGTATAGGCTTCCCTAAGTAACAGGAACATCATCACGATAATCAACAACAACAACAAAATCACCAACACCATCAGCCTCATCATAATCAAAAACATCATCATCGTCATCATCATCATGGCCAGAACTAGGCCTGGGAATTTTGGGAAAGTTACCGGAATTCTGAAACCCTAGCCAGGACAGTAAAAAATCACTCTTTCTGCACTTTAATATATATATATATATTTTTGTCTCACCTAAGTTAGATTGCCAATAAACACAGGCCAGTTAGCCTGGATGCCTCCTATTGTATTGTCATGTTTGGCATGACATTGAGAGACACTGATTCAGCAATAGAGCAGGAACAGATCTGGGACCAGCTAATGTCCAGTGCAAAGTTGACTTAATTCCAGCCAGGATTTGGCTTGGAAAATAACCAAAATGTCTGAAAGAACAATGTTTACATGATTGTTGTAGTGTGAGCGAGAGTCTAGCTTTAATGGACAGTATCGTACCTTCTACGGAGATTGTGTATCAGATAAATGAACATGCCGATCAACCAGACGTTAAGGACGTCCCATAGAAAGAGTACCCATCTATCCGGGGTTAGGTGCGTAGTGGACTTGCTCAGCACATACTGTGTGGTTTGCATGAAAGCACCTGCATGTTCAAACACACAGGTTACAAAACATTCCATCGGATGCAAAAAAAAGTATGTATATTTCAAACAGATGTCATTGACTTGAAGTGGACTTTAAGAATTCACCTGTCCAGGGCCCAAATAGAGCCAATATGTTGAATGTCAGTGAAATTAGATAGCTGATTAGGGCCAGGAACATCAGTAAAACACGGACTGAAATGCACTCTCCCATGTTCAGGATCTAAGGACAGAAGTACAAAACTAATTTCAGTACTGACATTTCAATACATTTCAGTACGGTCATTTTAGTAGTAAGTTCAGTCAGAAGTCACATGTCAAAAACATTTGATTTCTGTGTTCTACCCCGCTGCACCACATTAGGCAGTTTGTTTCGTTCCACAATGTTTCTCAGATGGCCCTATTCAACATTATTACAGTACAACAATGCATGTATTGTTCCTAATACAATTCTGCTAATTGTTTCTAAATTATACTGTAGTAAGACTGATGAACAGTATGTGAAATAGAATATCTTACCTCACGACGGTGGCCCTGAAATACTGTGAATCCCTTCTAGGATATTCTGTGGAAAAAGTCATCAACAGATTGTTCCCAGCTGCTCCCACACAGGAGAGTAGGTGGACGCAGCACGCATTAGGTTCCCAATCTTGAGGATGGTCTGTCTGCTACTGGTGCTATCTCCACAGATAATAAATACATCTGCCCATGGACGGAGAAAGATATGGGTGGAAGTAGCAGAGACTCCTCCTCTATCTCCATTCACAAGCCCACATTAAGTCATATCCGAAGGACAATCCGCACCATTGTGTCGGGAACAAGTCGTGTCATTGTTGTAATAATGTCAACCCTTACCCAACGTTGAATAGGCCACGGCATAGGAACATTGTGGAACAAAACAAACTCCCTTATGTTGTAATAGCAGCGTAGGTCACCTCAATGTTATGTCCCTGAATAAAAGAGGAGCCTGTACCTCACTCAGCTATCTTAATAATCTAAGTGGATGATGTATTCCATGGGGCCACAAGGTGTCAGATCTGCTCTATTTTTTTTATAGCCATGCTGTAACAGCATGTGATATATAGCCTTATACCACACAGTGTCACCATTGCGTTATATTACACCAGTAGGCATAATATGCATTTTGTATTACCATGGGAATTTCTGCAATCCGTTAATTCTTCCGCCAGACAGCATCGCCTGCAGCTCAATTCCTGTTTACATGTGTACTGCTTTTAAAACACCACTGAGCTCTTAGGAAAAGATCCTCCCAAACCCAATGGCAACACTGGCAATAACTGGGCAAGGTTTCTTCTTACATCTCAGGCATGTTTTCTAATGAAAGTGACTCTCCACTACAGAGGCTGTCCTGATATGGACACCGTAGGATTAAGACATTGTGTACACTCTTAAAAATAAAGGTGCAAGTTGGAGACAAATAAGGTTCTTGAGAGCGATACAATAAGGGAACCATTTTAGGGTCTCTGAAGAACCATAAATGGGATAGTTCTTTAGAATTATGAAGAACCATAGAAGCCACGTCAAGAACCACACATTTAACAAAAAGGTTATTTACCGGGCAAGTTCTCTAAGGAACCTTAAGAGCTGAGGAAGAACCATTTAAGAACCTTTATTTTTTTCCAGTGTACTGAAGGGTAATTGAGACTAGCCATTTGATCCTTTTATTTCTGTTCTGGGGACGAGGGTGCGGGCACTGTGGCGCCGCTTGGTTGGTGTTCCATTTCCCGACAGAGCCCTCGACCCAGAGAGCCTACTGTGCCAGATGTTGCCCCATGGTGTAGGGCGCTTCAAGCACTCTGCATAATTAATGAAGCACTCCGCAGGGTATTAAGCACTTATGAGCTCACACACACACTGTCTCACACACGCAGAAACCAGCCAGGCAGTCACACACGCAGGTAAGCATGCACACACACACACACACACACACACACACACACACACACACAGAGTAAAGCTACTGGCCTATGATACTAGGAGGTAAATGATACTATGGGAAGCCGTTATCAATCAGAGTGATGAGGATTCTTTAAAGTTCCATTCGACAAAGAACACTGAAGTGTCTACTGGGCCCTAGTTTGCTCTTAACAATTTTGAGGACTTTTTTAGTCAGAAGGGAGGCTATTTGTCTTTTAAATCTACCTCATGGAAAAACATGTCATTTTGGAACACTTCACATGAAGTTTCACATCGATATTTTTCACACAAGATTTCACAGGTGATGCCCTGCAAACAATAATTAGTTGTTAGGATGTCCCCTGAACTTCACACAGCGTTATCAACTTACCTATTTGACACACATTATTACATTGTATATGTTTAATTACACATGCACAAATGATTATTCAACATGTTCCTCAGCAGGGATTTGAAGTCACAACCTCTTGGGTCACGGCATTCAGAGCTTCCTGTTACGCCACCACGTCTGTGATAATAACTGATTTCACCTGTATTCCTACACTTTGGACTTTAAAGTAATTATCAGCTTCGTTAAAAATACACTCAAGAAAAACGATTATATTTATCATAGTGATTCAGGAGTAAACTTAGAACAGAATAGTATCCCCCACCAACATTAGACAACTATACAGAAAACCCTGAAATTGCTGAAATTAAATCAAGGATGAGAGAATAGACAGATGAACTGATAACTAAAATGGCAGTGCACTTGGCACTATTTTGCTAAGTGCAGAGATGTATTATAGGTAATGAATCTTTATGGGAGTTCTCAGAATGCTACAGACTTTATGGCACAGCAGAAAAAGCAGCAGACCCCAAGTCCAAAGATTGTGAGTTCTAATTCCAGTTGGGGTCATATAGAAATGTCAAGTGATCATGTGAAATGGAATCATATTGATTAAAGATGTGTACACTGTTTTGGCTGAACAGTGTATCGCTTACCTTAAAACCCCGGTACCACTGAATTACTTCTATTTATAAAAAATAAATGTTTTCGCATGTTGAGCTGGAATTTCCACGCGAAAACAAAAGAGACACGTAAGTTTGTTGGTCACATGTTAACACCACCTTTTCACGTGAGGAGAATAACATGTTTCACCTCACTGTCAGGATCCGTGTGTGTAGCTGGCGCGTGAGAGTCAGGCGCAGGAGAGCAGAGATAGTGAACGAAAGCACTTTACTGTGGCACAGGACAAACACTGGACGCAAATAGCGTTACAAAAACAAATGACTACAGGAAAAAGTGTGGCAGCACAAGGTACAAAATACCAGTCTGTCACAAACCAGCCGGAAACGTGTCACTGACAATAAATCAAATCAAATCAAATGTTATTTGTCACATACACATGGTTAGCAGATGTTAATGCGAGTGTAGCGAAATGCTTGTGCTTCTAGTTCCGACCATGCAGTAGTATCTAACAAGTAATCTAACAAATTCACAACAACTACCTTATACACACAAGAGTAAAGGAATGAATACGAGTATGTACATATAAATATATGGATGAGCGATGGCGAGTACAGTATATACATATGAGATGAGAAATGTAGGATATGTAAACATTATATAAATGGCATCGTTTAAAGTGGCTAGTGATACATTTATTTCATCCAATTTTAATTATTAGTGGTTAGAGATTTGAGTCGATGGCCGAACGGCATAGGCAAGATTCAGTAGATGGTATAGAGTACAGTGTATACATTTGATATGAGTAATGTCGGATATGTAAAAATGATATACACACTTTTTTTAAAGTGGCTAGAGATTTAAGTCAGTATGTTGGCAGCAGCCACTCAATGCTAGTGGTGGCTATTTAACAGTCTGATGGCCTTGAGATAGAAGCTGTTTTTCAGTCTCTCGGTCCCAGCTTTGATGCACCTGTACTGACCTCGCCTTCTGGATGATAGCAGGGTGAACAGGCAGTGGCTCGGGTGGTTGTTGTCCTTGATGATCTTTTTGGCCTTCCTGTGACATCGGGTGGTGTATGTGTCCTGAAGGGCAGGTAGTTTACCCCCGGTAATGGGTTGTGCAGTCCTCACTACCCTCTGGAGAGCCTTACGGTTGTGGGCGGAGCAGTTGCCGTACCAGTTTTTCCGTGATGTGTACGCCGAGGAACTTAAAACTTTCCACCTTCTCCACTACTGTCCCATCAAAGTGGATAGGGGGGTGCTCCCTCTACTGTTTCCTGAAGTCCACGATCATCTCCTTTGTTTTGATGACAATGAGTGAGAGGTTATTTTCCTGACAACACACTCCCAGGGCCCTCACCTCCTCCCTGTAGACCGTCTCGTCGTTGTTGGTAATCAAGCCTACCACTGTAGTGTCGTCAGCAAACTTGATGTTTGAGTTGGAGGCGTGCTTGGCCACGCAGTCATGGGTGAACAGGGAGTACTATGGTGTTAAATGCTGAGCTGTAGTCGATGAACAGCATTCTTACATAGGTATTCCTCTTGTCCAGATGTCCAGATGGGTTAGGGCAGTATGGGTTAGGGCAGTATGCAGTGTGATTGCGATTACGTCGTCTGTGGACCTATTGGGACGGTAAGCAAATTGGATTGGGTCCAGGGTGTCTGGCAGGATGGAGGTGATATGATCCTTGACTAGTCTCTCAAAGCACTTCATGATGAAAGAAGTGAGTGCTATGGGGCGATAGTCATTTAGCTCAGTTACCTTAGCTTTCTTGGGAACAGGAACAATGGTGGCCCTCTTGAAGCATATGGGAACAGCAAACTGGGATAAGGATTGATTGAATATGTCCGTAAACACACCAGCCAGCTGGTCTGCGCATGCTCTGAGGACACGGCCAGGGATGCCATCTGGGCCGACAGCCTCGCGAGGGTTAACACATTTAAATGTTTTACTCACGTTGGCTGTGGTGAAGGTGAGCCCGCAGGTTTTGGTAGCGGGCAGTGTCGGTGGCCTCAAAGCGAGCAAAGAAGTTGTTTAGTTTGTCTGGGAGCAGGACATCGTGGTCCGCGACGGGGCTGGTTTTCTTTTTGTAGTCCGTGATGGACTGTAGACCCTGCCACATACCTCTCGTGTCTGAGCCGTTGAATTGTGACTTTACTTTGTCTCTATATTGATGCTTAGCTTGTTTGATTGCCTTGCGGAGGGAATAGCTACACTGTTTGTATTCAGTCATGTTTCCGGTCGCCTTACCCTGGTTAAAAGCAGTGGTTCGCGCTTTCAGTTTTGCGCGAATGCTGCCATCAATCCACGGTTTCTGGTTGGGGAAGGTTTTAATAGTTGCTATGGGTACAACATCACCGAGGCACTTGCTAATAAACTCGCTCACCGAATCAGCGTATACATCAATGTTGTCTGATGCTGTCCGGAACATATCCCAGTCCACGTGCTCGAAGCAATCTTGCAGCGTGGAATCAGATTGGTCGGACCAGCGTTGAACAGACCTGAGAACGGGCGTTTCCTGTTTAGGTTTCTGTCTGTAGGCTGGGATCAACAAAATGGAGTTGTGGTCAGACTTGCCAAAAGGAGGGCGGAGAATAGCCTTGTATGCATCACGGAAGTTGGAATAACAATGATCCAGGGTTTTACCACCCCGGGTCGCACATTCGATATGCTGATAAAATTGACATGGGGGTAACCAGAGGGTTAAATACATGACAAGTAATGAGGGAATGACAACCAGGTGTGTGGGGAAACAAGACAAAACAAATGGAAAATGAAAAGTGGATCGGTGATGGCTAGAAGACCGGTGACGTCGACCGCCGAACACCGCCCGAACAAGGAGAGGCACCGACTTCGGCAGAAGTCGTGACACTCACGTGTGAATTGCAGATTCACATGTGAAAAACTGTCAGGTGAAAAACATTCATTTAATTAGCAGTTTTACACGTGAAAAACGTTCAAATGTTGTCACGTGTAGTTTCATGGTATCACATGTGCTCAAAGGTGTTTACGTGTAATTTCATGTTGCTCTTAGATGTCACGTTATCACATTAACTTCACATAAGATCACATGTGAAATGCATGTGTTTTTTCTGGAAGGGAAGGTAATTCAGGGAAAAATGCATATTTCATCTCAATCAGAAACTAACCTTCCGCGATACTTTGACGATAAGAATTGAATACAGCCCTGTTGCATACACGCCATCTTTCATCACCCATATGATGATGGATACTGCTCACGACAAGTCCATCACTATACACCATTATCCGTCACTTGGACTGATCTGTGATTCAAGCACTTTTAACTATCTCTGTACTTTATCGAAGGCAAATGCCACTGAAGTCATCTAAATCATTAACCAACATATCTGCACAATCTAAGACTGCAGGTTTTATTGACAGAGACCATCAAATCTTTTTTGTACGGTGTCCATATTAAGAAAGCCTCAGTTTCAGCAGGAATGTTGAGACTGAGGCCGTCCTAAAATGGACACCGTGTGTAGTTCTTTAAATAATATCACAATCCTTAAAAACTGCATCATGAAATGCCAGAATAAACACTACTCTGTTGTGAAACAGACATGGCAGAAAGAATCTACAAAGAATAGTTTCCGCAATGGATACAACAATGATGACTTAGTCTTCAATCAATACAACTACACTCTTAAAAATAAAGGTGCAAGTTGGAACCAAATAAGGTTCTTGAGAGCGATGCCTTAGGGGACAATTTTAAGGTCTCTGAGGAACCATAAATGTCACCATTGGTGTATTAAAATTAGAGTTAAGGAGGAGGTCACCTTGTCCCTTAATAATGAATCCAAGTGTTTGACCTGGGGAAGGGGACCAGTAACATTATAATAAATGTAGAAACAACAGTAATTTTCCATACTTTTGTCATCATACTTTAATCTCGTTTCATCCGAATATCATCCAGTTTTGTGAAAAACATGATTTTGACTGTTCATGACCTTTAAGAGCTGAGGAAGAACCGTTTAGGAAGCTTTATTCTTTTGAATGTATGATGACTATATGACTATTAATAATGATGGCTAGCAGCATTTGATTTTATAGGAATTAGTTCCACAGGTACTTCTGAATCATTTCCAGGGTTCCAGCCAAATTCATCTGGCCCTAATAATGTTGCATTGTTTCCATGGTTACAGCCAGGGATGGACATACATTACAAATTACAATTACAAAATACCCTAAAGACCAATGTATCAAAATTATTTTGCAAAGTATTGTATTTCATTAAAATATGTGTCTTTTTTTTTTGAAAATACAAAAATACATTTGCAAGTAGCCGACTGAACAGCAAAAAACGTTCTCAGTAATGGTTACATGAGCTTCTTACTTGCTATGACTGTGATATATTGTTGTTTATCTACTTTAGTTGAATGCACTGTCTGCTAAATAACCAATATTTAAATGTATATGTGAAAATGAACAACTGTCATTGTTTCAGCGTGGAGCTAATTAGAGCAATACTCAGTATTCTCGGCTATTGTTAATTTTTACATAACGAATAGTTCATTAAGGAGTCTCTGTCTCTCGCTCTCTCACTCTCTAAGTTAAGCCTTAGCCAGTGTCCTGTTTGACTCCTACATGCACAGTTTAATAATGAAGGGCCGTGACTAACGAGCTGTGTGTTTTCACAGTTCTTGTTTACCCTCCATCTCTCACTTTAGATGGCGTGTGACTTTCACACTAAATCTGTGTCAGACATTCCCTTTCCTTCTGGAATTAATGCAACACCCAGTGCCAATTAAGTACCCGTGACCAATAGTGTGGGCTTGACAGAGATTACAAATGACAATGAAAACTATGGTGAGATTCTATGCTTGACGTAAATGAGCTACAGAACCGTATGGCTCGTATTTTGGACAATGTGTTCTATTTTGCACATCACCTCAATCATAGTATACTTCCTATTACTGTAGCCTCAATTAGGTGCCTTGCTCAAGGGCACAGCAACAGCTTTTTTTTTTACCTAGTTGGCTCAGGGATTCAAACCAGTGACCTTCAGGTTATTGGCCCAACACTCTTAAATCACTAGGCTACCTGCTGACATACACACACACACACTGTCCCATGTGTGACGAATAAATGTTTTTTAGAATTGTTTGTTATCAATATCTATGTTTTTGCATGCTCATTGATTAATTCATCTTACGCTACTCAAATATAAATAACATTTTCTAAACCATTCCAATCTGTAAGTTGGATTTATTGCACCCATTACGGAAATGGTTGTTCCAGTTGAAATGTTTAAGCCAGTTTCATGTCTTCATCTTCCCAACACTGGCACTGGCAGTCATTTTGAATGCAGGTTGCACAAGTTTCAGGCAAATGTATTAGGTTAAATGCAGGCCTTATGAAATAACCTGGCACCATCCCTACGGTGGCAGTATCATGCTGTGTGGATGTTTTTCAGTGGCAGGGATTGGGAGACTAGTCAGGTTGAGGGAAAGATGAACTAAGCAAAGTAGAGAGAAATCCAAATGAAGTCCTGAGAGCTCTGGATCAGGTTATCAGACTGGAGTGAAAGTTCACCTTCCAACAGGACAATGACCCTAAGCCCACAGACAAGACAACGCAGGAGTTGCTTCTGGACAAGTCTCTGAATGTCCTTGAGTGGCCCAGCCAGAGCCCGGACTTGAACATCTCTGGAGGGACCGGAAAACAGCTGTGCAGCGACGCTCCCCATTCAACCTGACAGAGCTTGAGAGGATCTGCAGAGAAGAATGGGAGACACTCCCCAAATACAGGTGTGCCAAGCTTGTAGCATCATACCCAAGAAGACTCAAGGCTGTAATCGCTGCCAAAGGTGCTTCAACAAAGTACTGAGTAAGGGTCTGAATACTTATGTAAATGTGATATTTCCGGTTTTTATATTTAATACATTTGTGAAAATGTCTAAACTTGTTTTTGCTTTGTCATTATGGGATATTGTGTGTAGAATGATGAGAATTTTAAAAACATATATTTTTCTTTCAGAATAAGGTTGTAATGTAACAAAATGTGAAAGAAGTCAAGGTGTCTGAATACTTTCCGAATGCATTGTACGTATTGTGTTGGAGAATTACATTTTAATGACGACATAACCACCATAACCAGGATCTAACTTGGTGAAGGCCACAGGACTGAAAATGTATGAATGCAACAGCCATTTTTCTCTCTCTAGCGAACACAGTCATGGGTGGTACTGGTAACTCTAATTACTGGTAATTCCCCCTGGGAAATATGCAATTAAGGCTTAAAACCCTACAGTGGGGCTATTCAATTCTGGTCCTGGAGGGCCGAAACATTTCTGATTTGTGTGTGGTTCTTCAAAGACCCATCCCATTTATGGTTCTTCAGAGACCCTAAAAAGGTTCAACTATGGCATCGCTCCCAAGAACCTTTATTTGGTTCCAACGTGCACATTTATTTTTAAGAGTGTACATGGTGCACTATAAAAGGGAACAGCTCTTAACACAGAATATAAACGGTGTCACATTAAAAAGGTGTGCTTTTGTCATTGAACCGGGTTTATTTAGGTGTGGCACCGCATACTGTTACAACATGGAAGGCTCCTACTCAACAACTACCGTTATCAGCTTCCTTTGTGTCTGAAAGATGAGCGAGTATGAGGATGTGGCAGGAGCAGAACTCTGTGTAAAGGTCAAGGTCTTTAGTCATTATGATTGGTCCCACCTCTGGCACTTGTCACTTCAGGTAGGACAGGCTAACCTCGGAGAGAGAAAGAGTGAGATAATTGAGAGAGAAAGAGAGATTGTGTGTGTGTAAAAGCGCTGAAGCGAGGATAATATAGTCACTCGGCCAGAGCGTTCAGCAACACCTTCCACCTGTCAGTGAATCGCACACCAAGGAACTTGCGACTTTCTGTCTCTATCAAAAGGGCATTACACATTACACAGAATTCCAAAACAATGGCAAACGTCTCGCAGCCACAATAGAGCACTCTTTACTAAAACGTATGAATCCCATCAAAAATGTCCTTTAATTATAATCCACATTTCCTGTTGCTTCAGGATTATTTTCATGCTGTAGCAAACTGGCTCAAATTAAGATCCTAAATCTGTATGTACAGTATGTACACTTCTTGAAATGTTTAATTGCCGTCCACCTCCTAAGTGGAGTATTGTGGGAAATTAAAAACACATAAGGCACTGCACCTTTTATTTCACTCAGTCTCTCATTTGAATCATTTCAATGTGAACTGATATACTAGACAGCACTGCTAATATTGTCAAGAGCGACTTTATCAGCTATGTCAACGTTTTGCTTCAACCATATCTTCCAGTCTTCACAAGAACATGAAAAGGTTGTAGGATGTCCCTTTGGGCTATTCTATCGATCCATAAGTCATGGAGAAAATGTACTCATGTTCTCCCATCCGGTCCAACTGATTTCATGTCCTCTGAACCCCTTGCTATATGAGTCGAGATCTGACACACCTCAAAGGTCTGATGCGGTTTACCGAGAATATTATATTAGTAACTGAATGCAAGGCCTTTGTTTCATGAATTCATAATGAGATATAAAGTAGACGGCACACACACACACAAGCACACACACACACACACACACACACAAGCACACACACACACGCACGCACACACACGTGACAACCACCGCCATCATGTCTAACACATACGTGACAGGCCCACATTTTTATTTTTGCCTCAGGAGGAAAATAAAGGAAAGGAAATAAATTATTGAACATCTCATTGTACCCGTGGCTGGTGGCATTACGGCCACAACAAAAAGAAGGATGGAAAGAATTTCTCCCTGGCTGATGAATTCTGGTTGGATTGGTTGGATTGTTCTTATAAGCCATGTATTCATTCATTCATTCATTCACATAATAATAATATATGCCACTTAGCAGATGCTTTTACCCAAAGAGACAGTGCTTTAATCTAAAGTGGGCGTAGTGCATGCATACATTTTCACAGTCATTCATTCATTCATTGAAATAGTGTGCACTAATGCGTACAATCCACATAGACAAGGTTCCACTCCTTCCTGTCCTCTCCTGTCATAACGTCCTTTACCACTCCTAACGAGCTGAACTGAACCAGTGTCTGTGGAGAATGGAGAGAGGACATGGCCATCAAATTAGACTGCTAATACTCATTAGCAGTTCACATGCCAACTATCATTTTTAACTGACAAGATGAAACATGTCTGATTAGCTTCATTTGTTTCTTTACAAGAGCATTGTCATTATATTAAGTTCATTTGAAAACAGTCGATGATATACCAGTTGCAAATATACTCAGGCATTTTTAAATCACATAACTTGAATGAAAGGTAACACTTTACATAAATTTGATTTCCTTTGTGTAGTAATGCTATAATTACACTTGCAACAACATTAAATCAATATATTTCACACCCATAGGTTATGTTGAGATTACACCAGGGCCCTTATTCATGATCTTGAAAGCGCTGAAATTTTTTCACGTGTGAAAATACAAGTTCAACATGTGAGTTGAAAACATGTTATTCTCCTCACATGTGAAAAGGTGGTGTTAACATGTGAACTCTAAATGTAATACATGTGAACTGATCTCACGTGTCTTTTCAGCTCAACATGTGAAAACAGATATTTCACATGTGAAAATGCAATTTCACATCATCACTAAGTGCTGACTTTTCAATATGACCCAACCTGGGATTTGAACTCACAACCTCTAGATGTAGGGTACACTGATCTTTCTGCTGCGCCGCAAAGTCTGTAGCATTCTCAGAAGTCCCCTACAGATTCATTACCTATAGTACAACTCTGCACTTAGCAAACACATGCCATCTACACTGCTATTTTAGTTATCAGTTAATCGGACTATTCTCGCATCATTGATTTAATTTACTTACTTCAGTAATTAGAGTTTTTTTTGTATAGTTGTCTAATGTTAGTGGGGCATATTATTATGTTTTAATGTTAGTCCTGTGCAGAAGGAAGCCCTGAAGCCCAAGGCCCACCGCCCCCCAAAAAACAATAGACTACTGTAAAATGTATTAGAATTTTTCTTGGAATAGAAACACTATAATATAAATCTATTTAATTAAGCTAAAATCTCAGAAATAAATCAGAAATAACAAAGGCCGGTATCAGATTCTAAATAAATAATCTAAAACTGCAGTGGTTAAATGATTTGTGCACAGAAGCAAGAACCAACAAGCTTCATTATGTGCATTTAGTGTGGGAAATGCGCTTTACAAATTAAAATAGTATTATTAATTAAAATAGTATTATTAATTAAAATAGTATTATTATAAAGACAGAAAAAGACACATCTAAAAGCTTAATTACATACCTTAATATTAGAGGGAATATAGCCAGAAAATAAACAAGAGAAAGGAGAATGGAATATATTTGAAAAGCCTAAAATAAAAAAATGCACTGAGGAACCAGCACAGAGTCCTGTAGGACAGTGTCACAAGGCTACATAGTCATAGGCCTACACTTCACCACTGCTGGAGGGAATACACAGCCATCCTTGATTGTGAGCTAGATTGAAATGTGTACGACATGAGGTAAACAACAGTTTTCCATCAATAGAATCAACTAGGGAGGTAACGTGATATCACAAGGGAATTGCTTAGACCGCACTTACCTTTAGGACTAGATATCTCACAACTATGGCAGAGAAGAGGCCTGTGTGAGCACTTTAACACTAGCCTAAACGTACAGTTAAAGTAGCCTTCACCAATAAATGCATGAACTTCAGAGATAATAGGCTGGTTTGTGCTGCGAACAACATGCTTGTATTAGCCTAACAGAACTGCCTACAAAAAGAGGTTTGTGATAGGCCTTTAATTGAAATGAAGAGACATTTGTTTACTCGTTGAAGTGTTGGCTAATGGTTTACTATAACATAAGGAAGGTATCTGATTTTCAATAGAACCGATGACAACAACCTACTAATTTGATGGTAAGTAAAATATTGATTTGAGTGCATCCTCAAAAAGGAGCACTTGAGAGGGAGAACTGTGCGTAATGAATGGATTTGGCAGGTGCAAGTGCTTTTAAAATAAATAATAAAATATTCAGATGTTTTCGGAAGATGGGCAGGGACTCTGCTGTCCTAGATTCAGGATGAAGCTAGGACAGAGACCATTGAGGTGCCAGGACCTGGCACCATTGGGGTGCCAGGACAGAGAAGAGCTTGGACTGGGCTGATACCTGAGGTGGTAGAATGGAGTGCTCGGGTTGTGGCCTCATGCAGTAGTAATAATAATAATAATAATACAAATAATAATAAACAATCGCTACCTTACTATTCTGCAAAAGCTGACAGACTTAAAAGGATAATTTAAACACTTCAAGTGCACCAATAAGAAGAAGAGTACCAGTCAAAAGTTTGGACAGACCTACTCATTCAAGGGTTGTTCCTTATCTTTACTATTTTCTACAATGTAGAATAATAGTAAAGACATCAACACTATGAAATAACGCATATGAAATCAAAATATATTTGAGATTCTTCAAAGTAGCCACCCTTTGACCCTTTGCACACTCTTGGCATTCTCTCAACCAGCTTCACCTGGAATGCTTTTCCAACAGTCTTGAAGGAGTTCCCACATATACTGAGCACTTGTTGGCTGCTTTTCCTTCACTCTGCAGTCCAACTCATCCCAAACCATCTCAATTGGGTTGAGGTCAGGTGATCGTGGAGGCCAGGTCATCTGATGCAGCACTTCATCACTCTCCTTATGGGCCAAATAGCCCTTACACAGCCTGGAGGTGTGTTGGGTCATTGTCCTGTTGAAAAACAAAACAAAAACAAATCGCTGCAGAATGCTGTGGTAGCCTTGCTGGTTATGTGTGCCTTGAATTATAAATAAATCACTGACTGTGTCACCAGAAAAGCACCCCCACACCAACACGCAATGCAAATAGTCTGGGTAGCCATTTGATTAGCTGTTCAGGAGTCTTATGGTTTGGGGGTAGAAGCTATTTAGGAGCCTCTTGGACCTAGACTTGGCGCTGCGGTACTTCTTGCCGTGCAGAAGCAAAGAGAACAGTCTATGACTACGGTGGCTGGAGTATTTGACAATTTTCAGGGCTTCCCTCTGACACCGCCTTGTATAGAGGTCCTGGATGGCAGAAAGCTTGGCCCCGGTGATGTACTGGGCCGTACGCACTACCCTCTGTAGTGCCTTGCGGTCGGAGGCCGAGCAGTTGCCGTACCAGGCAGTGATGCAACCTGTCAGGATGCTCTCGATGGTGCAGCTGTAAAATCTTTTGAGGATCATAGCGCTTGGTGAGTTTCGCAACTGCACTTGAAGAAACTTTTAAAGTTCTTGAAATTTTCTGGATTGACTGACCTTCATGTCTTAATTAAAGTAATGACGGACTTTCTCTTTGCTTATTTAAGCTGTTCTTGCCATAATATGGACTTTGTATTGATGTCACAAATGTATCATTTGTACAGTTCTTTACAAAACAAAACTAGTTGGATTGTTACATTTGCATGTGTAAAACCTAGCAGTACCAGCTATTTATTTGAGAATGAGTCAGAAATATACTGTAGTGTTTTGCAAAAAAAAAACATGATTATTTCTCTCTGAAATTAAACCGTCAAGTGATAGATGTCGATCAAATACATGTCTGTCATTGAACAACCCTATGCCATGATTAGAAAGGGAAACAACAGCCTCCTGAGTGGCGCAGTGGTCTAAGGCACTGCATCGCAGTGCTAGCTGTGCCATTAGAGATTCAGGTCCAGGTTCAGCCGGCCGTGACCGGGAGACCCCTGGGGCAGAGCACAATTGGCCCAGCGTTGTCTGGGTTAGGGGATGGTTTGTCCTGCAGGGATGTTCTTGTCTCTAGCGCTCTAGTGACTCCTGTGGCGTGCTGGGCGCAATGCATTCTGACACGGTCACCAGGTGTTCGGTGTTTCATCCGACACATTGGTGAGGCTGGCTTCCCGGGTTAAGCGGGCATTGTGTCAAGAAGCAGTGCTCCCTGGCTGTGTTTCAGAGGACGCACGGCTCTTGACCTTCGCCTCTCCTGAGTATGTACAGGAGTTGCAGCAATGGGATAAGACTGTATCTACCAATTGGATATGATGAAAAAGGGGTACAAAAATAACAAACGTTGTTAAAAATGTATTCATTATAATATGAGAGAGAGAGACACACACACACACACCCTTTCTACAGAACTGCTCCTTCATTATGCAGTGCTAGAGACAACACTGGTGATCAATCATGAATATGATATTACAAAACCATCTCAGTCCAAATCTGGTCGCTTCTGTTTAGCTCTCTGCTGTGTGTGCGTGTTCTCTCTCATATGTAGGGATATTGATCACAGTGACACACACTGCTCCTGGGGTTTCATTCGATGCGACTGACCGCCCACAGTACATTATTGATCATATGTTGATTATCTGCTGTGTTGGTGCATTGCCCTTTGCAGGGCATCATCATCTTGCTGGTATAGTTGATAAGCTGTTGGTTGTTCCTGAGTTGAAATTTCCCAGACAATTTGATTCCGAGACAATACAAGAGCCGTTATTGATCTGAACACCTGCCAAACTACATTATGCGTGGCTCCGTTCGTATAGATAAAGCATGGCCCTTTAAACTCCGGGGTTGTGAATTCTATTCCAACTGCCTTCACCCATACGAGAATGTATACAAGCATCTGCTGTAAGTCGTGTTGGATAAAAGTGTGCTAAATGCGAAGTACATGTATATCATTTGTTTCACTGAGGGAATTTTTGACAAAGAGAAAGTGAAATGACAGTACACCAGGATATATGTTTATGTAACCCTAATGTAACATTTATGTAAGCCTCATAGCCTATATGAGTGAATACACAGTTGTACGGTAACTACAGCATTCCTCCTCTGTTGCCCTTGTTGTTGCTGTTGCCTAGGGCTCTGCCATTAATAAAGTGTGCAGTAGAGTCTTGTTATGAAATCCATCTTCAAGGCACAGAGAGTTTTGCTCCACTGGCTCATAAGAGAAGCCCATACTCTGGTCATTCATCAGCCCCCTGTAGTGTGTGTGTGTGTGTGTTTGCAAAACACTGCCTCACTCCTAGACCAGAGAAGGAGAGCACAGTGGACCTCTAACGATGTGACACTCTCATAATGTGATGATGATGTGTGCTCTTTATCAGCGTGTGTGTGTGCCCCCGTGCAGTCTGTGTGTATGACCAAACATTGTCTCAGCTTCGAAAGATGCGAATTATTAACCCTGATGGTTGATAATGAGGTTGTGTGTTGCCTCTTTCAGTGTGCTTTTCACTGCCGATTATATTCCAGCAGAGACACCTGCAGTTCGCTCTGTGCATGCAGTCCACACGTTACATCAAACTGTGGAGGCACTGGAAGCTTGCATACTATACAATATGTAACTAATGTCGAAGCAGTGGTAGGCCACATACCGTAGCCTCTCTATCACGGAGCACAGACGATACAAAAGCATGCAAAATTAACCAACCGTATCGCTGGGAATATGCAGAATCAGATCAGATAAAAATGACATGAAATGATGATACATTTCCTCCTACAGTACCAGTCAAAAGTGCGGGCACACCTACTCATTCAAGGGTTTTTCTTAATTTTTTACTATTTTCCACATTGTAGAATAATAGTGAAACTATGAAAATGACAAAACTATGAAAAACTATGAAATGACACATTTGGAATCATGTAGTAACCAAAAGTGTTAAACAAACAAAATACATTTTATATTTGAGATTCTTCTAAGTAGCCACCCTTTGACTTAATGACAGCTTTGCACACTCTTGGCATTCTCTCAGTGCTTTCTGTGGTGGTGGGGCAGGCCAGCAGAAATAGAAGCATTGCACTGTGATTGGCTCAGCATTGCACCATGATTGGCTCAGTGTTCTGTCACTCATGGGGACACTACGTCACCCGCCTTTAGTAAGGGTAGACATCAAGAATGTGAGCCCTTTGGGTCCTGCCATAGACTTAGATTAGAAGTGCCCTTCCAAGAAGGCTCAAGGTTATTGGTCACAGATAAAATGACATCAAATCACGTTATATCTACAGTAGCTTCGATTGGACTGAAGGTGTTCAACCTTCCCAAGATTTCCCATGTCCCCCAACTCCTCCGCACACTCCACTGGCTTCCAGTCGAATCTCCCATCCATTACAAGCTCATGGTACTTGCATACGGAGCAGCAAGAGGAACTGCCCCTCCCTAGGCAAAAATGTGTCTTTCTGCCCCTGAGCAAGGCAGTTAACCCACTGTTCCCCGAGCGCCGAAGACGTGGATGTCGATTAAGGCAGCCCCCCGCACCTCTCTTATTTAGAGGGGTTGGGTTAAATGCGGAAGACACATTTCAGTTGAAGGCATTCAGTTATACAACTGAATGCCTTTCCCTTTCCCTACTACCAGGCCATGCTCAAATCCTACACCCCAATCAGAGTACTCCGTTCTGCCACCTCTCTTATCCTACCTCATTTGCACACACTGTATGTATACTTTTTTCTATTGCATTATTGACTGTATGTTTGTTTATTCCATGTGTAACTCTGTGTTGTTGTTTGTGTCACACTGCTTTGCTTTATCTTGGCCAGGTCGCAGTTGTAAATGAGAAGCTGTTCTCAACTAGCCTACCTGGTTAAATAAAGGTGAAATAAAAAAAAATAAAAAAATTGTCCCTCACTACCTACCCTACAGGTAGTGAAGCTAGTACAGCAGTCCCTACCCATGTTCCAAACACATCTGAAACCTTACCTCTTCAAAGAGTATCTTAAAGATACACTATGCAGAAATTGCTCCTCCAGTTCCTGGTTGCTAAAATTATAATAGTTCGCCTAATTTTAGTTTGTGACAAAACAAGCAAGTCTAGTGTAGAGAATCAATGTACCATCTAAACTGCTGTGAAATATATTTTCCATTACCTAAAATATTATACTTTTAGCTGTTTGCAGCTGGTGTACAAAACCGAAAGTAAATGATGCAAAAAGTAAACTTAAGAATGGGAAGCATAGAAATAGTGCACATAGAACATTTCTACCGCTTCTTAGACTAGCTTTCAATGAGAATTAAGCGTACTAGCTCTGACTTTGCTGATAGCTACTTTATTGGCTGATATGTGGTTGTCCCATCTAGCTATAAGGTCATGAATAGTCAAAATCATGTTTTTTATGAAATTGGATGATATTTGAAGGAATCCAGATCAAAATATGATGACCAAAGCATGACAAATTATCATAAAGTTTGATCATAAAGTTACAAGTTCCCTCCCTCATGTCAAACACTTTGATTCATTATTAAAGGGACAAGGGGATCTCCCCATAACTCTCATTTTAATACACCAATTGTAACATGATACTCTTACCTAGTTTAAATAAGTATTGCCTTCTAACCAACATCAAAGGCGTGTTTGCTGAGGGGTGTAGTTTACATAGCTAGATAGCTACTCTACTGGTGCCAAAACGTAACTGTTGAGTGTCAGAAAATATAATTAAAAGTTACCCTATTCATCTATGGCAAAGATGCTTATGTTTCCCATTTGATCTAGTCTGGTGTTAGCTAGTTACTGGCTAGCTAGGTCTTCAGCCAGCATGGAACAAAAGGGGGGGAAGGGTCGTTCAAAACTCTGACCGCATCCCAAGAGACATGCCAAACGCAAAATGTATAAAGAAAACTGATATCATTGACACAAAATCAGTGTTGTTTGAGTTGCTTTGTGTATCACCTAATTGGCTTGAGATGATTTTACTGCAACACTGCTCACTGCAGCCAAGTTGCTTGACATGGGCGTTTCAAAGAGCTGTCAGTCAAGGCAAACCCTTTGGAATGACTTCGAAAGCAACAGAGAATTTATTTAGTTAATAAAGGGATACACAATCCATGCTTTGGTTTAGTCTTTCTGTCACTGTTTCCACATGCTAATGTTTTAGCATTTGTGGCGCAAATCCCATTGAATTCATGGGATAGATAGAAGCCTTTTTCACTTTTCATTTTTAAATAATCTATAAGTAGCATTGTGGAGCTTCACAATCAATTGTAGATACTTTTTGATGATTTGGACAATTCTAATATCAGTCCCATGACTTCAATGGGATTTGTGCCACAAATGCTGAAACAGACTGCTTACAGGGTAAGGAAACCAATATGTATTTAAGTAATTTGGGTTAACTATCCCTTTAAGAGATATCTCACTCATTCTCACCGCAGCACGTTGGTAGTAGTCAGTAACCAGGTTTCCATCCAACATTTTAATGCTGGTAATGTTGGCAAAAAAAACATTAATTAAAGGCCTGATGGAAACAGAAAATGTGTCGGTAAACGTTCCAAATGTCGACAAAGCATAATACACTAGAATAGGTGGGATTATTTTGAGATATTAAAAATAATGATGCGAGAAATGTCGGTGGAAACGCTTTTATGCGCAAATATTGATGTAATAACCATCAAATCGAAGTAAACTTGGAGTTACCCGATGACATGCTGTGTGGTCCTCCCACTACGACTCGTTGGGAAAGCATGCAGTTTATTAGGTAACAGAATACATACATTAAGATGAACTTCACAGGGTGGTGAAAGTGCAAGGTAATGAGCTTGATGCTCCATTCCAATAAATATCGATGCTTGGCTGCCGTTTGATTATACAAATAATCTCACTATTTTGTTCATAATAATCTCACCATGTAGGCTATATGTATCTGCGAGCTGTTGGCTAGACCGTACATGTAAATACCAGAGTGGGCCCATTCGCTATGTATATAACTGAACATGTTTTGTGAGAAAAGCATCAGTAGAGTTGAAAATGCGATGGAAACCCAGTCAACTTTTTATTCGGTACATGGGAATTTAACCGCAAAATGTATTTTTATGTGCACTACTTCATCAAGCACAGGATTTTATATGAAGCAAGTCAATTTGATGGAATCCCATTTGTGGTGGGAAAATGTGCATATTGTTTTGAAAATCTGTCGCCAATTAGATGGAAACCTAGCTAGTGACAAATATCAAAGTGATGCAAGGCTGGACGTGAGACCAAATGTATAGCTGTAGATAGATCAACTCTCCAGTAGGAGGTGTTGCCTAGCCTATTGTTTTGTTTTTTGACAGTGGATATTGTTTCAAAGGTACAAATTCAACATATTTTGTACAAGGTTTGTCTGTGTTGAAAATTGGTTACCATGATGACTTAATCCTGTGGCTGAAATTTCACCCTCAAAACAACAGATGTTTACTTTCTTCAAATCCAATGTATTTTCCCCTTTTCCACAAATTATGTTGAAAAAACGTTGATTCAACCAGTTTGTGCCCAGTGGGTGGCCTAGCAACCAAACACAGTAGCAAGTGATTGATGCTTGCATATGCGTTGATGTTGCCATAATACTGGGGGTAATCCTACTAAAGCATAGTTTAGGCATATATTTATGCATTAAGTGGGAACATGAATTAGGCTAATGAAAATTGCCAAGCCACATCCTCACAATTTGTAATCATAGTCCTACATTTCTACATCTGGGAAAGTTGTGTGAGACCGGTTTTATTTTATCAGAACTTAGAGTAGGTGTGCAAATCAAGTGGCTAGTACATACAGTAGTAGGCGGTCTGGTCCCAAGGTGCCTAACCCATTCCGGGTTTTCCACAATGCCGTGCTGAGCCCAAGCGCAGTTCCATGCGATCTGTGATGCCGCAGCAGCTCACAGACGGTCAGGTACAGGCAGCCAGTATAGACTGGGACTTGACAACCAGTGGACCTCCTGTCGAGTTTTCATTGGCAGAAGAGAAAGCTACTATTCAAAGACGGTGAATTGTATAGGATTATACCAGGGAGTGCTTGCTGTTTTCTACCAACACACCATAAGGTAGGTTAAGTGCGCAAATTAATCAATCTGAGTTTGGTTTGTTTAATTCTAAGATATTGATATAGTTGTGTGCTATATTCCTCGTAGTCTTCGATATACACTGAGTGTACAAAACATTAGGAACACCTTCCTAATATTGAGTTGCACCTCTTTTGCCCTCAAAACAGCCTCAAATTTTGTCGGGGCATGGACTCTGAGGTGTCGAAAGCGTTCGACAGGGATGCTGGACCATGTTGACTCCAATGCTTCCCACAGTTGTGTCAATTTGGCTGGATGTCCTTTGGGTGGTGGACCATTCTTCATACACACGGGAAACTGTTGCGCGTGAAAAACCGAGCAGCGTATCAGTTCTTGACACACTCATACCGGTGCGCCTGGCAGCTACTACCATACCCCGTGAAAGGCACTTATATCCTTTGTTTTGCTCAATCACCCTCTGAATGGCACAGTGGCACAGTCCATGTCTCAAGGCTTAAAAATCATTCCTTAACCGGTCTCCTCCCCTTCAACGACTCCAATTGAAGTGGATTTAACAGGTGGGATCATAGCTTTCACCTGGATTCCCTTGGTCAGTCTCATGGAAAGAGCAGGTGTTCCTAATGTTTTGTACACTCGGTGTGTGTATGAATTGACTGTTACTATTGACTGCTGGCTTCTCTGATTAATAAGTCTCGGCTACGTTACTTTATGTTGCATTTTAGTTAAACACATTTGTGGGACATTTTCTATGGCTGATACGCATGCAAGATACATTTTTGTAGTTGCAAATAATGAAACTAAGCAAATAACGCATTACATGAGGGTTTGCTTTTTACTGTTAAAATCCATGATATAACCGATTTGTTGATGTCGAGTCCATCTGTTCACACCTATAAGTGCATCAACCCTTTTCAAGTAACTGTCAAGTTTACCATTTCGTTGAATTGCTTGTTTAGTCTATTGAGTGAAATTACTTGCCTATCAAGTAATAGTAGAGTCCGTCCGCAGCGTCACCGACGCCCCACGATGTAATGTATCAGTGAGCCGAGCGCAGCGTTATGGGACGGTGAGACGCACTTTTACGAGGCCTATGCATTCAACATGCTTGGTTGGGACTTTGAGAGATTGAGACTTCCGGTGAGAAAAAACAACCTATTGGGATACACATGGCTTCAGAGTATTCCAATGTAGACCCTGTATTGTCGATTAGCTTTTTTGTTATTTCCATCATTGAGCAAGTACAGTGGTGTAAAAAAAAAACGTGCACTTGACCCCCCTCGTTGCTGACAGCTACTTTATTGAAGAAAAGTGTATTTACTAAGCATGTGACATGTGGTTGTCCCACCTCGCTATCACAAGATGAATTCACTAACTGTACAGTAAGTCGCTCTGGATAAGTGTCTGCTAAATGACTAAAATGTAAATGTGTAAAGTAACTTAAGTAAAAATACTTTGAAGTACTCCTTAAGTCGTTGTAGTATCTGTAATTTACTGAACTATTTATATTTTTGAATACTTTCTCTTCTATACCCTAAGGCATTTTTAACTCAAATACTTCTAGTAAATTGAACTCGGAAGTCAATGAAAAGTCATTATTACTTCAAATGTTTATCTGGCACTGATTCAAAACTAAATTAGTCACATCAACTACATTTTTAAAGTTATGATAACAAATGACTTCCACTTGAGTCCTTTTCTATTAATGGCCGAGTGCAGTCTAAAACAATTTTTCATTTTATGTATATACAGAACAAAACTATAAACGCAACAATTTCAAAGATTTTGTTACAAGTTCATATAAGGAAATCAGTAAATTGAAAAACAATCATTAGACCCTAATCTATGGATTTCAAATGACTTGGCAGGGGCGCAGCCATGGGTGGGCCTGGGAGGGCATAGCATAGGCCCACCCATTTGGGAGCCAGGCCCAGCCAATCAGAATGAGTTTTCCCCCACAAAAGGGCTTTATACTACTCAGCTCATACTACTATTTTATTTCAGCTCATGAAATATGGGACCAACACTTTTCATGTTGCGTTTTATATATATATTTTTGCCACACTGAGGTTGGAATAATAATGTCAAATTGTAGGGGCCATGCAAGGGCGAACTGATATTAGATAGACCGCATTGAAGATGGCGCCAAAGAACATGGCTGACGTTTTACATTCTCCCAACCAATTGTGCAATCTTGTAAAAAATGTTTTGCGTTTTGTGTAACTTATTTTTTAACTTATTGTGTACATAATGTTGCTGCTACCGTCTCTTATGACCGAAAATAACTTCTGGACATCAGAAAAGCGATTACTCACTGCGGACTGGAAGAAACTTTTTCCTTTAACGAGTCCGACAAGAAGGATATCCTGCTTTCACTGGAACAGGCCCAGATCCACGCCTTTTGCTTGAAGAAAATATGCCGGAAAAGGGGACGCAGATTGGAGATCCTTCAGAGAATTCGCCTGGTAGGGCAACTGCTCGGCATCTGACCGTAAGGCGCTACAGAGGGTAGTGTGAACGGCCCAGTACATCACTAGGGCCAAGCTTCCTGCCGTCCAGGAACTATATAATAGACGGTGTCAGACGAAATCCCATAAAACTGTCAGAGACTCCAGTCACCCAAGTTTTCTCTGCTACCGCACGGGGAAGCGGTACCGGAGCGCGAAGTCTAGGGCCAAAAGGCTCCTACCCCCAAGCCATTAGACTGCTGAACAATTCATAAAATTGCCACCGGACAATTTACATTGACGACCCCCTCCCTTTTGTACACTGCTGCTACTCATTGTTGTTTGTTACCTATGCATAGTCACTTCGCCCCCACCTACATGTACAGATTACCTCAACTAGCCTGTACCCCTGCACACTGACTCGGTACCGGTGCCCCTTGTATATAGCCTCGTTATTGTTATTTTTATTGTGTTACTTTTTATTATTACTTTTTATTTTAGCCAACTTGGTAAATATTTTCTTCTTCTTGATCTGCACTGTTGGTTAAGGAAAGTCAAGTTTGATTTGATTTGAAGTCAACTGGTCTTGGTGCAGTTGATTTGTTTGTGTTTTTTTTCTTATATTGAATGATTCCATTTGTATAGAAATAACAAGTCAATTTCGTTTTGGAATAAAAATAATGAATTATGCAATGGTAGTGTGAGGGTTACTTTTGTATCAATAAGTTCAGTCAGCTTGTTTGCTGTTGTTCAGAAAAACAATGAGAGTTTAGGACCAATAGCACCTTTAAGCTTACCGCAATCATGGTGAAGGCTACATAAACTATATTGACAGAAGGCTACATAAACTATATAGTACACCCCTTCAAATGAGTGGATTTGGCTATTTCAACCACACCTACTACTGACAGATGTATAAACTCGAGCACACAGCCATGCAATCTCCATAGACAAACATTGGCAGTAGAATGGTCTCACTGAAGAGCTCAGTGACTTTCAACGTGGCATGTCAAAGGATACTACCTTTCCAACAAGTCAGTTCATCAAATTTCTGCCCTGCTAAAGCTGCCCCGGTCAACTGTGTCGTGTCTGTGACTATATTCAAATGTGAAGACTGTTATTTTATCAAATCAATTCTCTAAGTTTAATTATCACGTGGTTAAACTAATCATGTAAACATGAACTGGATGTCGAGGCACCACATAAAATGTTGAGATTACAAAGTTATAATTTTCCGAATATAACTCTTCAGATATTTTAATATCTGGTCAATAAGTCTTCTATTAATGATTTATTATTATTACCTAAATTCTGATTACTGAACATCGCAAACCCTTGGATATCTGCACAACCCCTAGCCAAAATCATGAATCAGCAATATACAAATTGGCTTAATTATTTATTTCCTAACTAACTAAATAATCACACAGAATTACATAACAAACAGTAGATATTGGTTACTAACAGTGATAGAAAAGTCCCTAGTGGGCTAAGCCGATATGACGGCTTGTTAGAGAAAGGAAAGGGATGGGGACTGAGACAGAGCAAGAAAGACAAAATGGATTCACTACACACAGTCTATAATTATATTCATTGAAATGCCAATCCTTTTTCACATGATCGGCCGCTCATTCGAGAATAATTGCAATTTATGTATTTACGCCCATATGTCGTTGTTGTCTTCTCTGTTGGAATCCTCGATCATCCAGTAGAGTTCATCAGTCTCTGGTTAACTTTCCCAGAAGTCACAATGTCTTTCGTGGTTGTAGGTGGTTAGAAAGGATACTTCAGAGTACCATTCGGAAATGTTCTCATAGGATAGATGCTTTGGCGGTTGTCGGTATTCTCGTTCTAGGTTTAGGTAATTTCTAGCTGCAGACTAGTAATTCGTGCCGTCTATAATTTGTTCTTATTCTGTAGTGATCGATAGTCTCAGAGTTTAACCATTTCTAGCCATGTAGCCAAAAGTACAGCTGTATGGTCTCCGTGGCCTATAGAATTGTAGCCATTCCAATGTGGGGACTCCTGTCCCGGTGTTATCAGACTTCTTAACCGTTCGAAACGTCCGGCTTACCGTGGGTCTCTTTGGCATGAAATGTACATTTCGTCACGTTTGATTTTATACTCTGGTTTAGAAAAGAGTGTTTCCATGACGCCAACGTAATGTCTATGCTCACGTGGGCGTGGCCACTGACTAGTTCATCTTTATTTGAAAATCCATACTCTCCTTTAGAAGGTTAACGTCACATTACATCTTTTCACAAATAGTTTCATTTTTAATCAAATACGTTTAACAATATTTAGATGTAAACCTGTCAGCTGGGAAATGTACACTTTAAGAGATGCAGTTATGTGTGTTTCCTGTTCTTCATGAGATCACCAAATGAAACATACTCGACATGACTGTCCCTGAAGTGTCCATGGACCATTCCCATATTCTCAAAAGTAGAAATATTGTTTAGTTCCCCCATTTTGGGGATTAGGAGTTTTCAACGAGAGAGAGAGAGAGAGAGAGAGAGAGAGAGAGAACTGTAAGTGCTGTTATTGTGAAGTGGAAACGTCTAGGAGCAACAACGGCTCAGGGTGTAAAAATAATTGTCTGTCCTCGGTTGCAACACTCAGTACCAAGTTCCAAACTGCCTCTGGAAGCAACGTCAGCACAATAACTCTTTGTCAGGACGCATCATGAAATGGGTTTCCATAGCCGAGCAGCCGCACACAAGCCTAAGATCACTATGCGCAATGCCAAGCGTCAGCTGGAGTGGTGTAAAGCTCGCTGCCATTGGACTCTGGAGCAGTGGAAACGCGTTCTCTGGAGTGCTGTTTCATTCTTTACCATCTGGCAGTCTGACGGATGAATCTGGGTTTGGCGAATGCCAGGAGAATGCTACCTGCCCCAATGCATAATGCCAACTGTAAAGTGAAGGAGGAATAATGGCTTGGGGCTGTTTTTCATGGTTTGGGCTAAGCCCCTTAGTTACATTGAAGGGAAATCTTACAGCATACAATGACATTCTAAACAATTCTGCGCTTCAAACTTTGTGGCAACAGTTTGGGGAATGCCTCTTCCTGTTTCAGCATGGCATTGCCCCCTTGCACAAAGAGAGGTCCATACAGAAATGGTTTGTTGAGATCGGTGTGGAAGAACTTGCGTGGCCTGCACAGAGCCCTGACCTCAACTCCATCGAACACCTTTGGGATTAATTGGAACGCCGACTGCGAGCCAGGCCTAATCACCCAACATCAGTGCCTGACCTCACTAATGCTCTTCTGGCTAAATGAAGGCAAGAGCCCGTAGCAATTTTCCAACATCTAGTCGAAAGCCTTCCCAGAAGAGTGGAGAATGTTATAGCAGCAAAGGGGGGACCAACTCCATATTAATGTCCATGAGTTTGGAATGAGATGTTCGACTAGCAGGTGTCCACATACTTTTGGTCATGTAGTGTACAAGTAGCTTACTTCATATCAACATGAAGTCATTAGTACAACAAATATAAATATGCTGTACATATATGAACCAATTGTTCCCATTCTGCTTTAGCCAGTCAGTTTGCCCTCTTTGTCAGCGTACATAGAGTTTTGTTGCAGTAATCCTGCCCCCAACGACCAGAGATGAAGATCGAATAAGACTATCAGAGTGTATGGGGAAAAACGAACATGTATTTTCAGTGGCCGAGGGTCCTAAAGGCTCAACCCCCCTCTCTATAGCCCAGGCACGGCGCTACTCCGGGGTTAGGGGGTGCTTTAGCCACGTCACAAATCTGCGTAGCCCCTGTTAAGCATTTTAGTATTTTTTTATTTTTAAATAAAGAAATATGTAAAAGTTAATAACCAGCCATTCTGTTCCCAATCCGATCCCTGGCTGAGTGCTCGTGTCGCAAGTGTACCCTATGATGTTTGTGGGGGTGTCTGGTGTGTGTGCTCGCGCACGTTATGCTACGTTATGTGAGCTAACTTCTAGCTAGCTCGTTGTGATGGACTGTTTTCTGATCAAGAGAAGCATGCGTGTAGAAAATGAAAATCCAGACCCAGACCCTGTCTCCGAGGGGGCCAAAGAAGAAGAGCAAGGTAAGAAACATGAGTCGGAGAGAGAAACCCGTGAGCCACGATGTGAGGGAGCACCAGAGCAGTTTGTCGCTGCTAGCTGCTCCACAGCCACCGTTAGCTGCACCGTTAGAACAGCCACCGCTCCCTCTGATTTAAGCCAGTCACTTGTTGAAGAACCAAGGTGCCCTCTTCTTCGACGTTATCCAGCCACAAAAGTTGGACAGCAGGATCGCTACTTCAATCGTAAATGGTATGAGGATTACAAATGGCTGGAATATTCTCTTTCAAAGGACCGTGCTTTCTGCTTTGCATGCCGGCACTTTCAAAGTCCAGGAAACCATGTTGGAGAGAAGGCGGCATTTACCCACGATGGTTACCAGAACTGGAAGAAGGCGACAAGTTTGTTCAAGACACACAATGCTAGTGTGAGCATGAATATGCAATGACAGCTTGGAATGAGTGGACCATTCGAAAATAGTCAGAGAGAACAGAGAGTATATGAAAGCAGTTGTGAAGTCATTGTGTTACACTGCATACCAGGGATTTTCACAGAGAGGAGACATAGAAAATGACATGGCTGTCAACCAGGGAAACCTCCTTGAACTGTTACAGGTCATGGGCAAATTCGACAATAAAAAAACAGAAAATCTCAGATGATCCTAGAAATGCTAAATACACGCATCATGATATACAGAATGAAATACTAGACATTATGGAAAATATGATTAGGGATCAGAGTGGTGAAATACAAGATGCTGAACTATTTGCATTGATGGTAGATTAGAGTGAGGACCTCTGTGGTGGTGCGATATGTAAAAAATATGTAGTTGTGGAGGAATTTCTTAATTTCACTCCAGCTGACAGATTAGATGCCGAGTCGCTTTTTGCTACGATCAAAGAGACTCTTAGTAAATGCAACATTGATCACACTGCCTGTATTGCTCAGTGTTATGACGGTGTTCACAACGGGGTCCAGGAGAAATTCAGAGAAGAGGTAACTCAGGCAATTTACATTCATTGACACGCACACCGTCTCAATCTTGTTTTGGTGGACTGTGTCAGAAACTTTATTGTGCAAGACATGTACAAGTTTTTCTCAGGCTCATTTGTCAATGCCCATTTCATTAAGAAGCAAAGGGAACTTGAGCCTTCACAGCAGCCCATTAAACTCAAGAAAATGTATGATACGCGATGGTTCTGCCAGTACTACTCGCTTTGGGCAGTACAAAAAACACTCCCAGCCATCATTGCAACCTTAAAGGACATTAAGTCGCAGCCAAATTCACGCAGATCGCCTGCATGCGGTCATTCCTCACACTCATTGATGCTGAATTCATTCTCCACCTTATCCTGTTTGAGGATCTGTTCCGCACAGCAAAGTTCATGTCTGACACTCTACAGTCCCCTGATCTTTTGCTCGAGACTGCCACTGACCTGGCACAATCGGTTATCACGAGCATGAAAGAAAAGCGCACGGAGGAATCTTGGAGAGCCATGTGGAGCAAGGCAGAGGCCCTGTGCGCAAAGGTCGGTGTTGCCGTACAACCACCGCCGCCCCCACAAGAGAAAAGACAATCCCAACAGCCTCGCCATCTACAGGACTTTATAGTTGAAGCTCGAATTTAAACCGAACATCCATCCATGTCCTCTCTGGATGAACTCCGAACAACCTTGTTCTACCCTGTCATTGACCAACTGATGAATGAAATGACCCAACGCTTTTCCACAGAAGCAGGTGCAGTTCTCATGAGAACGTCAGCCCTCAACCCCAAGCATGACACGTTCCTTCAAAAGGAGAGCCTTGTGCCCACGGCACAGCACTATGGAATCAGAGTGTAAAATCTGCTGGCCGAGGTGAACCACGTGCGCCGGCTCTTGGAAAAAACAGGGCGAAACAGTTAGCAGCACACTGGAGTTCCTGTCCATGTTTAAACCTTACAAAGACTCCTTCGTGGACATCTATAAACTTTTACTGCATATCTGTCACTGCCAGTAACCTCCCGGTCATGTGAGCGCAGTTTTTGCTGCATGTGGTGTGTAAAAACAGAATGGCAAACCCTCGACTCAGCAACCTTGCCTGCTTGTCCATACACACATAAATAACCAAGTCCCTGGATGTCCAGAAGATTATAGACTTATTTGCGCTGAACCACAACAACAGGCATCGTCCTTCTATAAAACAACACTTGGTGAGTAACTGAAAGGCCTTTTATTTATTGACAGAGCGCGCCTGTCCGGTGGTGGGAACATGATTGAATCGTGATGATCTGGATGGAACAAGAAGACGCATGCATATTGTTGGCCAGTCGGCCTACAAGTATTTTTGCAATAGAAATATAATCGCTAAGATTGTGATGATAGCCAGCTCGTTTTACACCATGTGTGCACAGCTGACAGGTATAGCGTAAATGCACTTCTCGATGTGGCTGCACTGTGGATACTATTCCTTTCATTTCTGACGTTGTGATAGACATTTAATCCGTAACATTATAACCAATGCACAGCATGTACAATATAAGACGCATGCATATTGTTGGCCAGTCGGCCTACAAGTATTTTTGCAATAGAAATATAATTACTAAGATTGTGATGATAGCCAGTTTGTTTTACATGTGTGTTTACAGTTAACAGGCATAGGCTAAATGCATTGCACTTCTTGTGTGGCTGCACTTTGGATATTATTAATTGCATTTCTGACGTTGTAACAGCCATTTCATCCAAAACATTATTACTGATGCACAGTTGTCTAATTATGCATATGGAAGAAATGCACTTCTTGTTGTTGTCGGATTTTGGATGTATTGTGCTGTTATTGCTGAAAGACTTCAGCACCGGACAGTGTCCATGCAGTGCATGAGCGCTGTCCGGTGCTGAAGTCTTTCACCTTTGCACGTGAAAGACGTTTTTGTCATTGCCTTGAGGTCACTTGTTTTAGGCTTATAGCTATTTGTGACCTGATTCAGGAAACTTGTCGTATGTCGCAAGTCACGACTTCACAGGAGAGCTGTTTGAATGTAAAAAAATGCTTTACTCAAAATTAGTTTTTGGGCAGAATTGTCTTCTCGAACATGTTAACTTTCATGTGCCTTAAAATCAAACTTGTATGCCATCTGTAAATATGAATTGTTAAATTACGAGCCTAGTTGGTTTAGCCACAGAAAAAGCAAGCAACCTTCCCCCTAGCCATGATTGGCTGAGATAATGAGTGGGCTGGACATCTCGAGAGATGAGTTTGGATTGGTCTGCCATATAGCACGCGTCTGTCCATTTGGAGCTGGTCAGTATGTCTATGTAATCGTGTCAAATGCGGGTTTTAATTTGTTTTATCGCGTAGTAAAACTGCATAAACCTAATGTCAAGTTAAAGTGTACTGTTAGCTAGCTAATATTAGCTAGCTGGGTCGCTAGCTAACGTTATGTGTATGATCTTATTCTTCGTATCTCAGACACATTTGCTTGATTAGTTATAGTCATAGAACGTGGTTTGTTAGCTACCTGCAAATTCATTGGGATTGGGATTATGGTTCATTGTTTAGCTAGCTAGCTAGCTACATGTCTTAATAAAAGACTCCACTCTAATTTTACCAAGTATTTTCATTTCAAGTTAGTGTACTGTTAGCTAGCTAGCTTACGTTAGCTGGCTGGCTTGCTAACTAACGTTACGTCATGTGTTTGGATTCATTGTTTACCTAGCTAGCTATCTAGCTACATTTCTTAACAAAAGACTCCCTTCTTAGTGTGCCAGAGCGCAGAAGCGTATTTCAATTGTTGCCAGCAGCACAGTTACATTCACCAATGCTCTGGATAACATGAAAATTGCCTAACCAGCTAGCATGAGTAAAATGGTCAGAGTGGGGTGTTCTCTCATTATGTGTCTGGAAGTAGCTTGGGTGCTTGACTGTCGTTGTGAGGTCAGAGCTTTCGGAACAATCCTACTTATTGGCCAGAGTGTCCAGTGTGCGCTCTGAAGCAAAACGCTCTGAATTTACCAATGGACGATCTGACAACACAGTTGCAGTCACCAACGCTCTGGATAACATACTGTAACAGCCTAACCGGCTCTGCTAGGGCGAGTAATGTTCAGTGAGCTGTTCTCTCTCTCTCTCTCTCTTAGATGTCTGGAAGTAGCTGGCAAGTTCGTACAGAACGCTCAGATCAACCTTTAAAGAGATGGGTGGGGCTAAGGCTTAAGAGGGTGTGAACAATGCTGAATGGGTGTTGACAAAGAAGGGCTCTCCAATAGTAGCATCAAAACATTGAGAGACGGTTTTCTCAAAAGTGAGTTTATCAACTTTCAAAGCAGAATTACTGAATCTCTACTTTTGTCCAATGAAAAAACAGAAATTCAAATGTTGCTACATAAGACAGAATCCAGGTGGTGAGTCACATTTTGTTGAATATTCTTTGGCCAAATTCAATTAAAATCAAAATTTATATTGAATGTGCTCTGTACCATATCTTATTTTATTGGAAAAATGAGAACTTCCTTAACTCTGAAGTCATGAAAATCAACTGTTTTCTTAGCACCCCCACGTATTGGTCAAGCCCCCCCCTTAGCACCGGGAGAGAAAATAATCCTGGCGCTGTGCCTGCTATAGCCTGAGTGGCAAGGACAGCATGCGTTAAGTGGAAGAACTGAACCCAGATGAAGGAAATAGTATTTTGACAACGAGGAGAGAAAACATGAAACAAAATGAAATGATGGATAAAATCTAGAGCAGGATGTCAGATAAAAGCTCAAAAGATAAAGTACATAGAAAGGGGAAAACAAAATGAAGTGAAAATGAACAAACAGTCACATGCATATACAGTAGTTATTCAGGGCTGTCGCAGTGTCTGTAATAGAGAGACGGTGACTCACGTAGAGGAAGAAGTGAGTGACACAACAGCCATATTGTAATTCGCATGGTTTCACACGGTTTGAGTTAATTTGGCCCAGAACAGGTAGCATATTTAATCATATTTTTCAATTATTTCCATTCACCCCAGCTCACCTCTCTAAGCAGAGAAGCAGAACACAGGCCTTCCTAACAGTCTCTTATCTCTGAGAGCGGCAAACCATTTCCCCCAACAATCTGTGGAATCCTCCTGCTCTGCCTGCCTGTAAGTCGCTCAATTAGGGTTAAGTGCCTTGCTCGAGAGCACATCGATACATTTTTCATCTAGTCGGCTCGGGGATTCGATCCAGCGACTTTTGGTTACTGGCCCAACACTCTTAAGCACTAGGCGCAAGCTGCTTCCCCCGTTAAGGAACAATCTTCTGTTCTTATCTTATCACTGCATGTTGTTGTCTGCTGTGGCATCATGGGATGTAGCATGTAGCAAATACCCACTTTCCTCACATCTCGTCTTGCCTGGCTTATCAGTTCATGATGCACTGTGCCGGAAACATCCTTTCTATGGTCTTCTACATGCTTCCCAATGGCTTTCATTCATCCTGCTGTAAATTGCATTGTGTATGTAGGACTACGGCCTGTTTTGCTGCAATGGGCGCCATTACCATCACACCTACTGGTGGTGTTATAGGACATAACAGAACTGTCACAGAAGGTCCTCTGGGGGTCAACGCAGTTCTGTTTCTTCATCCTCCATGTTTTGCTTGGATGCTTGACTGTCATGATGACACAGCACTCCATAACTGGTCTAGGATCAGGCCTGTGAAAGCAATCAAAGGGGCAGCATTACACAGAGCAGAGAATCTCCCTTTGGGATCGAGATCAGGAAAGAAAGCTAGAGTGGAATCAGAATCCGTCTGTCTCTGGCCAGCTACACTTCCTTGCTACACACTGATCAGGAATATGAAGATGGTTGTGTGCATCCAGGTTCCTATCCTGATTAGAAGGGGTTTGTGGTTGATGTCTGTGAACACTGCACACTCTTATGTCTCCAATGCAATACATTGAATAAATATAAATATTTCAATAGCTAAGCTGCCTGCATTCATCAGAGTTCAATCTAATTTCATGTCTCAAGACACCCTGCGTGTGTTTAGGTTAAGAGTGTGTAGTTAAATTCACTAGCGGATCACAGCCATTCTATGGTCAACTGGTAACCTGAGTGTCTTCTGTGCTGCCAAAATATCCGATGCACACAGATTACAGAGAACACTTTGGAGGGGAGATAAGGATTTTGAATATTTAAAAAAATATTTAATCTTCCACAGCTGCTGCCCATTCTTCTGTTTCTCTTTGCCCCATTTCTGTCTCTGTGATGTGGCTGGAATAACTGTTTTTTGGTCTCTGGTTTTCACTCCATAAAAATGTATTGCGTAATGTATTGTGTTGTTTGGGTTTAATTTGTGTGATTTTTAATGGTTTTGTGCTCGTCTCCGAAGACAGCGATGACGTAAAATAGAAATGGTTGCTGATTTGTGTAACTGTATGCGGGTAATATTCGTGCTCAGCACTAAGGGATATCATGATAACCTTTATTGTAAAGTTTATACTGTAAAGTTTATACTACTTGGTCAGACCCTGAGGGGTCTATATCTCCCATATAAAATGAGAGACTATTAAAGAAGAAAGATGTGTCCGGAGGGAATGGCTATAACCTTTACTCGTGACCTTTACGATGAGGTCAAAGGTCAAGTCATCTTGGAAAGAAGGATTCTCTACTGTACACGCCCTCTTCACATTTTAGTCAATAGTGATATAATAAGATATGCCGTTTTTCAGACGCTGTTATCTAAGAAAACGTACGGTTGTGCGTGCATACATTTAAATATGGGTGTCCCTAGTGGGAATCATACCCACAACCCTGGCATTGAAAGCGCCATGCTGTGCCAACTTAGCCACATTGGACCTCCACAAAATCTGGATTGTTTTGGTGGCACTGCAACACTTTACTTCTAAGTAGATCCGAGCTTTGTTCTTTTTTTGTGACACAGCATTTGATTAATCATGTATGTTTGGTGTGGACCGCTGAGTCACTGTGCGTCTTGTTGCTTCTGAGTATTGCGTTGTAAAGGGACAGGACACCCTTTGTTTTAGTGTATTCTCTTTCTTTCTTTCTTTCTTTCTTTCTTTCTTTCTTTCTTTCTTTCTTTCTTTCTTTCTTTCTTTCTTTCTTTCTTTCTTTCTTTCTTTCTTTCTTTCTTTCTTTCTTTCTTTCTTTCTTTCTTTCTTTCTTTCTTTCTCTCCAGTTGCTAAGTCTTTCAATTTCGCTGGAGGGGGCTCTTCAAGGCTCCCGTAGTCTTCCTGTTATCTAAACCTCACGGCCCTTATGGTGCACTTAACCCGTTGGATTGGCGGACTGGGAGCCATCAGATAATGGTTACATTTTCCATATTTTCTCTCTGGCAGATTTGGGAGAGAGGAGGAGTGGTGCTGTGTGTCACCCAAGGGAGGCCATTGGAGAAGCGGGTGTCTTTTGTACCGCGTGCCGGAAAATATAGTTTCAAGAATGAATGTCACGCGTACAAGTACAGTTAAATGCCTTTCTTGCAAGCTCTAAGCCAACAATGCATTAATCAATATCAATGTAGTACTACAAATAACAAGCTATATACAGGGTCAGTTCCAATACCGTATTTACAATGTGCAGGGATAGTGGAGTGATAGAGGTAGATATGTAAGGTGACTAGGCATCAGACTATACAGTTGAAGTCAGAAGTTTACATACACTTAGGTTGGAGTCATTAAATCTAGTTTTTCAACCACTCCACAAATTTCTTGTTAACAAACTATAGTTTTGGCAAGTCATGCACAATTTACTTTGTGCATGACACAAGTCATTTTTCCAACAATTGATTATTATCACAATTCCAGTGGTTCAGAAGTTAACATACACTAAGTTGACTGTGCATTTAAACAGCTTGGAAAATTACATAACATTATGTCATGGCTTTAGAAGCTTCTGATGATCAAATTGACATCATTTGAGTCGATTGGAGGTGTACCTGTGGATGTATTTCAAGGCCTACCTTCAAACTCATGGGAAAGTCAAAAGAAATCAGCCAAGACCTCAGAAACATCTTTTAGACCTCCACAAGTCTGGTTCATCCTTGGGAGCAATTTCCAAACGCCTAACAGTACCACGTTCATCTGTACAAACAATAGTGCGCAAGTATAAACACCATGGGACCATGCAGTCATCATACCGCTCAGGAAGGAGACGCGTTCTGTCTCCTAGAGAAGAAAGTACTTTGCTGCAAAAAGTGCAAATCAATCCCAGAACAACAGCAAAGGAACTTGTGAAGATGCTGGAGGAAACAGGTACAAAAGTATCTATATCCACAGTAAAACATGTCCTATATCAACAACCTGAAAGGCCGCTCAGCAAGGAAGAAGCCACTGCTCCAAAACCGCCATAAAAAAGCCAGAGTACGGTTTGCAACTGCCCATGGGGACAAAGATCCTACTTCTTGGAGAAATGTCCTCTGGTCTGATGAAACAAAAATAGAACTGTTTGGCCATAATGACCATCGTTATGTTTGGAAGAAAAAGGAGGAGGCTTGCAAGCCGAAAGAACACCATCCCAACCGTGAAGCACAGGGGTGGCAGCATCATGTTGTGGGGGTGCTTTGCTGTAGGGTGGACTGGTGCACTTCACAACATAGATGGCATCATGAGTAGGGGAAATTATGTGGATATATTGAAGCAACATCTCAAGACATCAGTCAGGAAGTTAAAGCTTGGTCGCAGATGGGTCTTCCAAATGGACAATGACCCCAAGTATACTTCCAAAGTTGTGGCAAAATGGCTTAAGGACAACAAAGTCAAGTTATTGGAGTGGCCATCACAAAGCCCTAACTTCAATTCTATATAAAATGTGTGGGCAGAACTGAAAATGTGTGTGCGAGCAAGGAGGCCTACAAACCTGACTACACCAGCTCTGTCATGAGGAATGGGCCAAAATTCACCCAACTTATTGTGGGAAGCTTGTGGAAGGCTACCCGAAACATTTAACCCAAGTTAAACAATTTAAAGGCAATGCTACCAAATACTAATTGAGTGTATGTAAACTTCTTACCCACTGAGAATGTGATGAAAGAAATACAAGTTGAAATAAATCATTCTCTCTACAATTATTCTGACATTTACCATTCTTAAAATAAAGTGGTGATCCTAACTGACCTAAATCAGGGAATTGTTACTAGGATTAAATGTCAGGAATTGTGAAAAACTGAGTTTAAATGTATTTGGCTAAGGTGTATGTAAACTTCCAACTTTAACAGTATGATAAACAGAGTAGCAGCAGTATACTGTACATGATGATTGTATGTGAGTGCGTATGTGTAGAGTCCGTATACATGTGTATGCATGTTATGTGGGTGTGTGTCTGCAAATTTAGTGTGTATGTTGGAGTGTCAGGGTGCGTGAGTGTGTAAAGTCCTGTGAGTGTGCATAATAAAATAAAATACAAGGGTTAACTCAGATAGTCCATGTAGCCATTTTGTTAGCTATTTAGCAGTCTTATGGCTTTGGGATAGAAGCTGTTCAGGAGCCTGTTGGTGTCTGTCTTGATGCATCAGTACAGTTTGCCGTGTGGAACCGGAGTACAGTCTGTGGCTTGGATGGCTTTAGTCTTTAACAATTTTCCGGGCCTTCCTTTCACACCACTTGATATAGAGATCCTGGATGGCAGGGAGCTGGGTTGCCCACGCCACCCTCTGTAACGGCCATTTGATCGAGGGCGGTGCTGTTCCCATACCATGCAGTGATGCAGCCAGCCAAGATGCTCTCAACGGTGCAACTGTAGAACTTTTCAACCTCTGTCGCGCCTTGTTCATGACTATGCGCGTGTGGATCATTTTAAGTCCTTTGTGATTTGGACACAGAGGAACTTGAATCTCTCGACCAGCTCCACTGCAGCCCCGTCGATGTGGATAGGAGCGTGCTTACTGTAGTCCACGATCAGCTCCTTGGTCTTACTGACGTTGAGGGAGAGGTTGTAGTCTGGGCACCACACTGCTAAGTCTCTGGCCCTCTTCCCTGTAGGCCTACCATCATCGTGTCATCAGCAAACTTGATGATGGTGTTGGAGTTGTGCGTAACCACCCAGTCATGGATGAACAGGGAGTACAGGAGGGGACTAAGCACACACCCCTGTGGGGCCCACGTGTTGAGGGTCAGCGTGGCGGAGGGGATGTTGCCTACCCTCACCACCTGGGGTCGGCCCGTCAGGAAGTCCAGGATCCAGTTGCAGAGGGAGGTGTTCAGTCGCAGGGTCCTAAGCTTGGTGACAAACTTGGAGGGGACAATGGTGTGACATGAGCTTTAGTCAATGAAGAGCATTCTCACATAGGTATTCCTCTGATCTAGGTGGGCGAGGTTAGTGTGGAGTGCAATTGAGATTGCGTTGTCTATGGATCTGTTGGGCCGGTATGCCAATTGGAGTGGGTCTAGGGTGTATCTGGGATGATGGAGTTGATGTGTGCCATAACCACCCTTTCAAAGCATTTAATGATTACAGATGAATTAGTCATTGTGGAATGAAGTTAGAGTTCTTGGGAAAAGTAATTATAGTGGTCAGCTTAAGACATGCAGGGATTACAGACTGGAACAAGGAGAGGTTGAAAATGACAGTGAATGTGCCTGCCAGCTGTTCCGTGTACTCGGGCGCAGTGGAAGTCCTAACCTATTGTTCACCGGTCTTGGAATACCTGATAGTCAAATGCAGACCCTTCTACCTCCCAAGGGAGTTTTCAGCTGACTGTTGTATTCATTCCCACTCAGGACAAGAAAAATAACAAGGTGGCACTCAACGAACTGTACAAGGCTATAAAAGGAGGAAAACTTGTACCCGGAGGCTGCTTTTCTTGTTTGCCGGCAATTTGAATTCCACGTCATTAAGACGTGATGCCCAACTTCCATCAACACGTCTCCTTTGAATTGTTGAACTGATTTGAACTTTACCGACTGTAACAAAAACCCTGTTCACAAAAAGACATACAGACTGCTTTTATAGGGGAGTAAACCACCGCCTGTGAGAGTGAAACTCCCCCTAGCCCAGCAGATCCCATTAAATCCATTCTATATGATCATGTTTACACACTGTTAGGTTAATACTCAATGCCCTCTGAGGTTGTCAGTCTGTCTGTGAAGACAGCTTGTGGAGATCAATCCACTGAGCTTGTGGAGATCAATGCAGTAGTCAATAGGCACTCTAGGCAGTAGTCTTTAGACTTGCTAGGCAGTAGTCTATAGGCTCTCTAGGTAGTAGTCAATAGGTGCTCTAGGTAGTAGTGTGTAGACTCGCTAGGCAGTAGTCTATAGACTTTCTGGGAAGTAGTCTATAGGCTCTCTAGGCAGTAGTATATAGACTTTCTAGGAAGTAGTTGTCACGTGTGCTCCCTCCGGCCTCTAGGTCACCAGGCTAATCATTATGGCGCACATGTCACCATCGTTACACGCACCTGTACATCGTCAGACTCACCTGGACTCCATCACCTCCCTGATTACCTTCCCTATATCTGTCACTTCCTTTGGTTCCCTCCCCAGGCGTCATTGTTTCTGTTTCTGGTCTGTGTGCTCTTAGTGTTTCTTGTTTTTGTATTATGTTCCGTTTATTTTATTAAAACACTCACTACCTGAAATTGCTTCCCGACTCTCAGCGCACATTGTTACAGTAGTCTATAAGCTCTCTAGGCAGTTTATTTATTTTATTTTACTAGGCAAGCCAGTTAAGAACAAATTCTTATTTTCAATGACGCCTAGGAACAGTGGGTTAACTGCCTGTTCAGGGGCAGAACAACAGATTTGTACCTTGTCAGCTCAGGGATTTGAACTTGCAACCTTTCAGTTACTAGTCCAACGCTCTAACCACTAGGCTTCCCTGCCGCCCCAGTAGTATATAGGCTTTCTAGGAAGTGGTATACTTGCTAGGCAGTAGTATATAGGCTCTAGGCAGTAGTATATAGGCTCTAGGCAGTAGTCTATAGGCTCTTGCTACTGTAGGCAGTAGTCTAGTCTTTCTGTGTGCTGCTGTAGTGAATCCGCCGGCTTTAAATCACTGTTATTAAATGTCACTGTAAAGAGCTTGTTTACAGTCTCTGCTTCCCCTCAGTGCTCCCAGACAGACAGTGAGCTTCTGTGGGGGTTGCAGCTGTTTTTCGCCTACAGGTCTGATGCGCCGGAGGCTGACAAGGCCCACAGAGAATCTATGACATCGTAGCGTACTCGCATTCAAAAGCTACTATGACAAGTGAACTGGAACAGAGGCGTTGTGTTTTGGTTTTAATGCTCGTCTTCAGTTACGTCGCTATGCTAATACCTGTACATCGTCTGAGTTCTCTTTCAACGCTGGCCTCCTCACAACGGTTCTATGACGAATCTTGACACTGGTTCTACACTGAACAAAAATATAAATGGAACATGCAACAATTTCTAAGATTTGACTGATTTACAGTACATATAAGGAACTAATTCAATTGAAATAAATGCATTAGGCCCTATTCTATGGATTTCACATGACTGGGAATACAGATGTGCATCTGTTGGTCATAGATACTTTAAAAATGTAGGGTCGTGGATCAGAAAACCAGTCAGTATCTGGAGTGACTACCATTTGCCTCATGCAGCACAACACACCTTCTTCGCATAGAGTTGATCAGGCTGTTGATTGTGACCTGTGGAATGTTGTCCCACTGCTCTTCAATGGCTGTGCAAAGTTGCTGGATATTGGCGGGAAGTGTAAGACCCTGTTGTGCACATCGATCCAGAGCATCCCAAACATGCTCAATGGGTGACATGTCGGGTGAGTATGCAGGCAATGGAAAAATGGGGCATTTTCAGTTTCAAGGAATTGTGTACAGATCCTTGCGACCTTGGGGCCATGCATTATCATACTGAAACATGAGTTGATGGCGTGGATGAATGGTACGCCAATGGGCCACAGGATCTCGTCAAGGTATCTCTGTGCATTAAAATTGCCATCAATAATATGCAATTGTGTTTGTTGTTCATAGCTTACGCCTGCCCATACCATAACCCCACCACCACGGGACACTCCGTTCACAACGTTGACATCAGCAAACCACTCGCCCACACAACGCCATACACGTGGTCTGCGGTTGTGAGGACGGTTGGACGTACTGCCAAGTTCTCTAAAACAACTTTGGATGAGGCTTATGGTAGAGAAATTAACTTTAAATTATTTGGCAACAGCTCTGGTGGACATTCCTGCAGTCAGCATACCAATTGGATGCTCATCAAAACTTGAGACATCTCTGGTGTTGTGTGACAAAACTGCACGCTTTAGTAGCCTTTTACTGTCCCCAGCACCTGTGTAATGATCATGCTGTTTTTAATCAGCTTCTTGATATGCCACACCTGTCAGGTAGATGGATTATCTTGGCAAATGATAAATGCAAACTAGCAGGGATGCAAACTAATTTGTGCACAAACTTTTTGAGAAATACAGTGAGGGGAAAAAAGTATTTGATCCCCTGCTGACAGTGAGAGACAGAATAACAACAAAAAAATCCAGAAAAATGCATGTGAACATTTTTATAAGTTGATTTGCCTTTTAATGAGGGAAATAAGTATTTGACCCCTCTGCAAAACATGACTTAGTACTTGGTGGCAAAACCCTTGTTGGCAATCACAGAGGTCAGACGTTTCTTATAGTTGGCCACCAGGTTTGAACACACTCCTCTTTGCAGATCTTCTCCAAGTCATTAAGGTTTCGAGGCTGACGTTTGGCAACTCAAACCTTCAGCTCCCCTCCACAGATTTTCTATGGGATTAAGGTCTGGAGACTGGCTAGGCCACTCCAGGACCTTAATGTGCTTCTTCTTGAGCCACTCCTTTGTTGCCTTGGCCGTGTGATTTGGATCATTGTCATGCTGGAATACCCATCCCCCGACCCATTTTCAATGCCCTGGCTGAGGGAAGGAGGTTCTCACCCAAGATTTGACTGTACACGTCCCTTTGATCCAGTGAAGTTGTCCTGTCCCCAAAGCATAATGTTTCCACCTCCATGTTTGACGGTGGGGATGATGTTCTTGGGGTCATAGGCAGCATTCCTCCTCCTCCAAACACGGCGAGTTGAGTTGATGCCAAAGAGCTCCATTTTGGTCTCTTCTGACCACAACACTTTCACCCAGTTGTCCTCTGAATCATTCAGATGTTCATTGGCAAACTTCAGACGGGCATGTATATGTGCTTTCTTGAGCAGGGGGACCTTGCGGGCACTGCAGGATTTCAGTCCTTCACGGCGTAGTGTGTTACCAATTGTTTTCTTGGTGACTATGGTCCCAGCTGCTTTGAGATCATGACAAGATCCTCCCGTGTAGTTCTGGGCTGATTCCTCACGATCATTGCAACTCCACGAGGTGAGATCTTGCATGGAGCCCCAGGCCGAGGGAGATTGACAGTTCTTTTGTGTTTCTTCCATTTGCAAATAATCGCATCAACTGTTGTCACCTTCTCACCAAGCTGCTTGGCGAGGGTCTTGTAGCCCATTCCAGCCGTGTGTAGGTCTACAATCTTGTCCCTAACATCCTTTGAGAGCTCTTTGGTCTTGGCCATGGTGGAGAGTTTGGAATCTGATTGATTGATTGCTTCTGTGGACAGGTGTCTTTTATACAGGTAACAAACTGCGATTAGCAGCACTCCCTTTAAGAGTGTGCTCCTAATCTCAGCTTTTTACCTGTATAAAAGACACCTGGGAGCCAGAAATCTTTCTGATTGAGAGGGGGTCAAATACTTATTTCCCTCATTAAAAGGCAAATCAATTCAGTTTTTCTGGATTTTTTGTTTTGTTTTTCTGTCTCACACTATTCAAATAAACCTACCATTAAAATTATAGACGGATCATTTCTTTGTCAGTGGGCAAACGTACAAAATCAGCAGGGGATCAAATACTTTTTTCCCTCACTGTAAGCTTTGTGCGTATGGAACATTTCTGGGATATTTTATTTCAGCTCAGGAAACATAGAACCAACACATGTTGCGTTTATATTTTTGTTCAGTGTACTTCCACGTACAGTACCATTAATGTTAAAGCACGTTCGGTTGAAATGCGATCGTTTCTGAGAGGTGGCTTTGTTGTTTTTTTACCCACAAATTAGGCCACTTATTTGTTGATATGAAGACATAGGTTTGCAGTGCCAAGAGACAATGTCAATTCTGTAGGGAGAATTGAGAGAGAGAGCGGATAAATGGATGTTTGTTTGCCTTCCAGCCATTGGAACATGCTCTGACTGTGAAAGGGCATGGCCATTGTTTAGTAACCTAATCGGTCAGCGAGGCCTTTGTCTGTGCCTAGACGCTGGGGAAGAAGGCTGTCTTAATAACCTCCTGGACTCCCATTCTTTATCTTAAGATACATCCCAAATGGCACCCTGTTCCCTATATAGTGCAATACTTTAGTCAAAAGTACTGCACTATAAAGAGAATAGGGTATCATTTGGGACCCAGCCTTAGACATGTCCTATACACACTATAGCCTGCTGACTGAGACGGTGTGCAGTGTTATCAAGGATGTTGGATCTACTGTAGAGCAGCTTTCCACCTAGATATCAAGGTTGACGGGAGATTTAGGATCCCACTGCAGATGACACAAGTTCCCAGACACATTTGTGGTTAGTTTTTACTGTATTTTTTAAAGAACTTTCAGCTGCATTTTTCTCCTTAAAACAAGGATGTAGGTGGGCTAAGGTGGTCGAGCAGTCTACACTGCTGCATCTGGAACACATATATACTGGTGCATTATGGGTTCAAATCCGGCCCACTGCTATTTCAGCACACCCTTTTACTCTATCTCTCTTATCCAATAAACATACAAAAATAGGAACGGCCCTACTCCTTAAAAACACGAACAAGGATAGTGAAGGCAGAAATGTAAGTACACAGAACCACCAGCACATCAGAGAGAAGGTACTGTACAGTACTTTCTGCATCAGCCAATCTCGGAAATGTAATAGTACTTAGTTTTACCCAAAGCAGAATGTTACGCTGTAGAGCAGTGGTCACAAAACTTTTCTTACCCGAGATCCCTTTCTCAGTCAAAAAGCAGGCCGATATATACCCCTCGGAATAAAAAAAATACATTCCTTAAAGAAACATAAGCCTATACAACATTAACCTATTTAAACCAGTTCTGTAGCAATGAGATTTGCGCAGTAGGCTACAGGCCCAATACATTATCACTGCAAATTTGCTATGCTTGAAATGTCCTGCCAATGCATTTCTTATCAGACCAAATTATGATTCAAAGGTATATGATCACACTGGTAATATGTCATTTGTTGTATTACTTGTGAGGCACAGCTGAGTGAGCATACATTTAAATAACTAGATTTCTTTATTTTACTGGACTGATAGTGCCTGCATCTGCTGGTCAGTGTTATCATCATAGGCTCCGCCTCTCACCGTTGGACCGTCCCTCAGCTCTCCCCCTCCACTGAGACTGACCAAAAAGCGGACCCCTGTCTTCGAGCTGACGGCGAAACTTGGGCCACGTCGCATTACTTCTGCCTCTTGCACAAATTCATGTTATTACTCCTATGACCGGAGAAAGTGAAATACTCCTCGATCCACTTTGCTACTCATTCATTGAAGCTGCAGTGCTGGTTGCAGCAGGAGTGGAGAATCCCATTTCGTAGCTTAGAAAAGTGTTGAATAAAAAGTGTTGACAGTGCTGAATAAAAACTTAAATATGAACAAATATAAAATCTAAAAACAGCAGCTATTTGCTGTGTTCATTGATAGTCTCTCTAGTCTTGGTTTTAGATGTTTTAAAATCACTGTAGTATCAACTTACTTTTCTGTGCTCTCAAGGAAGCTGCAGACTAACACAGTGATCTGAGCAATCCGATTGGATAACGGTAGGCATGTATGTGCACTTCATTTGCTCTCCGGGCATGCCAAGTAGGTCGGAGTTTGTACATTCAGACACATGAAATGGCAAAAAATGGGATCACTCCTCCTGAATGTTGGCACACACACAGGCATATTCTCAAATGTTTGATTGCTTGCAACTTCCTAACCTCAGGCACTACACATGCTGGACCACATAGAGAGTCAATTGCAGCCTGATCAGTAAATGATCTGACAAGTATCATTTTTTATTTTATTGCCAATGGCTCTCTTTCACATCTATAAAAGCCTGATCAGATTTCATTGGCACTCAAATATAGCTTCAGGTCATGCAATTAATGTTGTTGTTCATAAATGATTGACATCACGCTCTTCTCTCTTTATTATTTAATTGACTTTATGTTAGAAAGCCACCAGAGAGCTGAGAACCCTCATTGCAGTATGGCTTGAGGTTCAACGTATTTGTGTGCGTCATTTTTGAACTATTATTGTTATTGTTGTTTTTTCATATACAACGAAAACCTTTTATTCAGTGGGCCGCGCAACCGTATGCAATTTTGCAATATGGTACAGGATAGACACACAGCGGTTGAAATTGTGAAGATTTGTAACCACAGGGCTTTATGTTGTCTAGGCTCAATACAAAACATGGTGTAATATTATGTCTGTATGGGCCCATGGTAGATTTTTTGTTGATGTAGGCCTATAGTACAGCTTCCGAGTCAGACAGCAGAAACACACGCATCAGCATTCAGCGCAGGGCTTTTAAATCTGTGTTAGCCTGCCCACTACACTGCCCACAGTAAGGCCAGACTCATGCCGAGGAGAAGGGTCAGGGAGGAAGCCTATACCCTCCTTGCTGGCAATGTGGTAGGGAAGATCATTTCATACAAACAAAGATTTAGAAGAGACCGACCTGTCGCATGGATGGTCTAGCATTCAAGGCCGCTGCCTCCAGCACACATGAGCCGATGTCAGTGTGGGTTCAAATTCGGCCCACTGCCTTTGTGACACATCTTTCCCACGGTCTCTCCTCTATCCGATAAACATGTAAAAATATACAGTACCAGTCAATATTTTGGGCACACCTACTAATTCAAGGGTTTTTCTTTATTAGTGAAGATATCAAAACTATGAAATAACTCACATGGAATTATTTAGTAAGCATTCATTTTTAACAAATCTAAATATATTTTAGATTCCTCAAAGTAGCCACCCTTTGCCTTGATGACAGCTTTACACACTCTTGGCATTCTCTCAACCAGCTTCATGAGGAATGCTTTTCCATCAGTCTTGAAGGAGTTCCCACATATGCTGATCACTTATTGGCTGCTTATCCTTCACTCTGTGGTCCAACTCATCCCAAACCATCTCAATTGGGTTGAGGTCGGGTGATTGTGGACGCCAGGTCATCTGATGCAGCACTCCATCACTCTCCTTGGTCAAATAGCCCTTACACAGTCTGGAGGTATGTTTTGGGTCATTGTCCTGTTGAAAAACAAATGATAGTCCCACTAAGCACGAACCAGATGGGATGGTGTATTGCTGCAGAATGCTGTGGTAGCCATGCTGGTTAAGTGTGCCTTGAATTCTAAATAAATCACTGACAGTGTCACTATAAAAGCACCCCCACTCCATCACACCTCCTCCTCCATGCTTCACGGTGGGAACCACACATGCAGAGACCATCCATTCAACTACTCTGCGTTTCACTTCGGTCATCAGACCGAAGGAAAGACTTCCATCGGTCTAATGTCCATTGCTCTTGTTTCTTGGCCCAAACAAGTCTCTTCTTCTTATTGGTGTACTTTAGAAGTGGTTTCTTTGCAGCAATTCGACCATGAAGGCCTGATTCACGCAGTCTCCTCTGAACAGTTGATGTTGAGATGTGTCTGTTACTTGAACTCTGTCAATAATTTTTGGGGGATACAATCGGAGGTACAGTTAACTCTAATGAACTTATCCTCTGCAGCAGAGGTAACTCTGGGTCTTCCTTTCCTGTGGCGGTGCTCATGAGAGACAGTTTCATTGTAGCACTTGATGGTTTTTGCGACTGCACTTGAAGAAACATTCAAAGTACTTGAAATCTTCCGCATTGACTGACCTTTAAGTCTTAAGGTAATGATAGACTGTCATTTTTCTTTGCTTAATTGAGCTGTTGTTGCCATAAGATGGACTTGGTCTTTTACCTAATAGGGCTATTATTTTTATTTAAACTTTATTTAACTTGGCAAGTCACTGTATACGACCCCTACCTCGTCACCACACAACTCATTGGCGTCATCAAACAAGAAACACAACTCATCATCAAACAAGAAATTCAACAAATTAACTTTTAACAAGGCACACCTGCTAATTGAAATGCATTCCAGGTGACTACCTCATGAAGCTGGTTGAGAGAATGCCAAGCGTGTGCAATGCTGTCATCAAGGCAAAGGGTGGCTACTTTGAAGAATCCCAAATTGAAAATATGTTTAGACTTTTTTTGGTTACTACATGATTCCCTATGTGTTATTTCATAGTTCTATGTGTTCACTATTATTCTACAATGTAAAAATACAGAAAAACCCTGGAATGAGTAGATGTGTCCAAACTTGTACTGTATATAGAAAAAAACTCTAATAAGCGGTAGAGGTTGGACCATCACTAACATTGAGTGGCTGCTGCCAACATACTGACTTAAATCTCTAGCCACTTTAAAAAAAAAGGAATTGGATGTAACAAATGTATCACTAGCCACTTTAAACAATTTTGTACATAATGTTTACGTATCCGACATACTCATATCAAATGTATACACTGTACTCTAAACCATCTACTGTATCTTGCCTATGCCGTTCGGCCATCGACCCAAATCTCTAGCCACTTTAATAATTATAATTGGATGAAATAATGTATCACTAGCCACTTTAAACAATGCCATTTATATAATGTTTACATATCCTACGTTACTCATTTCATATATATATATATATATATATGTGTGTGTGTGTGTGTGTGTGTGTGTGTGTGTATATACTGTACTCCATACCATCTACTGCATCTTGCCTATGCCGGTCAGCCATCGCTCATCCATATATTTATATGTACATACTCGTATTCATTCCTTTACTCTTGTGTGTATAAGGTAGTTGTTGTGAATTTGTTAGATTACTTGTTAGATACTACTGCATGGTCGGAACTAGAAGCACAAGCATTTCGCTACACTCGCATTAACATCTGCTAACCATGTGTATGTGACAAATAAAATTTGATTTGATTTAAAGGATTTCAATAGGCCCAACTGATGAACCAATAACTACCCATTTCCTGGTGCCCTGCACACCTTACTGATATGTTCTTAATCTTCCTTTAGATTTAGAAGTCTAATATGTTCATATCTTCCTCTTCCTCGTCCAGATGAATTCACCCAGTTTGACGTGATTGATGCGTTGCACACAGACATTTATTGCTACAGCGAGTCAACGAGCGAGAGAGGAAAGGGGCCGCTATTGCCTGTCACAATGACCCCGTTATCTTCACAGTCCACAGGAATTGATAAGGACAGGTGTCATTCAAACGGAACGCATGACAGACATACAAGACATCTTTCCATTGTATCCCAATTTAGATAATAAAGCCCTCATCATTTATTTAGAAATGATAAAATAGATATGTGTTAATTTTGTATGGCTGGAGTCATACTAATTGTATTTTAAAGGGTAAGGATCATCATGACACCCTAGCATGTCTGTCCATCCTTTTGACTGAAGTAAAACCCTGCAGTCCATTCTAGGGCCCATATTCATCAAACATCTCAGAGTAATAGTGCTGATTTAGAATCAGTTTTGCCTTTTAGATCACAATGAATAAGATTAACATTGACAGGGGGAACCGGTTCCTAGATCCCACTCTTAGATGCTTGATACACTCCATGACCAAAAGTATGTGGATACATGCTCATTGAACATCTCATTCCAAAATCATGGGCATTAATATGGAGTTGGTTCCCCTTTTGCTACTATAAAAGCCTTCACTCTTCTTCACTCTCTTCTGCTTTCCAGTAGATGTTGGAACATTGCTGCGGGGACTTGCTTCCATTCAGCCACGAGCATTAGTGAGGTTGTGCACTGATGTTGGATGGTTAGGCCTGGTTCGCAGTCGGCGTTCCAATTCATCCCAAAGGTGTTCAATAGGGTTGAGGTCAAGGCTCTATGCTGGCCAGTCAAGGTCTTCCACTCCGATCTCGACAAACAATTTCTGTATGGACCTCACTTTGCGCAAGGGGGCATTGTCATGCTGAAACAGGAAAGGACCTTCCCCAAACTGTTGCCACAAATTTGGTTGTCACTACGCATTGGGGTAGGTAGCGTTCTCCTGGCATCTGCCAAACCTAGATTTGTTCTTTGGACTGCCAGTGTCATTCATCACTCCAGAGAATGCGTTTCCCTTGCTCCAGAGTCCAATGGTGGCGAGCTTTCCACCACTCCAGCCGACACTTGACATTGTGTATAGTGATCTTAAGCTTGTGTGCTGCTGCTCGGCCATGGAAACCCATATCATGAAGCTCCAGAACGAACAGCTCGTGCTGACGTTGCTTCCAGAGGAAGTTTGGAACTTGGTACTGAGTGTTGCAAGAGGAGGACAGATTATTTTTATGTGTTACACACTTCAGCACTCAGCGGTCCCATTCTGTGAACTTGTGTGGACTACCACTTTGCGGCTGAATTGTTGTTGCTCCTAGACTTTTCCACTTCACAATATCATCACTTACAGTTGACCGGGGCAGCTCTAGCAGGGTAGAAATTTGACTGACTTGTTGGCAAGGTGGAATCCTATGACGGTGCCACGTTGAAAGTCTCTGAGCTCTTCAGTAAGGCCATTCTACTGCCAATGTTTGTATATGGAGATTGCATGGCCGTGTGTTCAAATGTATACACCTGCCAGCAAAGGGTGTTGTGGAATATAGCCAAATCCACAAATTTAAAGGGAGTCCACATAATTTTGTATATATTGTGTAAATTTGGCTGCCAGACTGAAATCCCATGCTTAAGACAGGGACAGCGACAGAGTTGGGTTAGAACGGGTCTTGCTTCCTCCTGCTAGTCCCTTTAGTCAACAACATGTGCAGTCAGTGCCCTGTCAGCAGCTGGCCTGTCTCCTCCCCTCCTGTCCCCTTCTCTCCTCTCCTCTCCTCTCCTCTCCTCTCCTCTCCTCTCCGTGCCTGTGACACGAGCGAGTGAGAGAGGATCAGTCAGGAGAATAACATAGATGCCTGCAGAACAACTCCTATCTGAGGCCCTGTCACGAAGTAGTAACTCATGAGCACAATTACATAGTCCGCTTTAATAATGGAGCATTTCACTTGAGTTGAGAGATCATTGTTTGTTTTGAAGCTTGTACTGGAGGATAACGTTTCTATTCAGTGATAGCGTTTAGTGTAGATCCTACAGTAGGTCAGGGTTCCCCAACTGGCGGCCCGACAATTCTTTAAATTGTTGAACATAAACCACCAGAAAAACACCTGCAAATCCGCTCCAAGAGATTTACATTTTGGATATCTGTTCCAAAGTATTCCCATGCATAACAGAGAGATATACTGTATATGATTGATTCTGGCTAGTAGCCTAGTGGTTAAGAGCCTTGGGCGCGTAACTGATAGGTTGCTGGTTTGAATCCCTGAGCTGCCTAGGTGAAAAATCTGTCTGTATGCTTGAGCAAGGCACTTAACCCTAATTGCTACTGTAAGACACTCTGGATGAGAGTGTTTGTTAAATTACATAAATGTATACAAGGTTAGAAATTATAATGTTTCAGTCAAATATTATATCTGTTTGGGCTTCTTGCGGTCAATTTGCAGTCTACTAATTATTTGCAATTATGTTCTGGCCCCCCGACCATCCGCTCACGGAAAATCTAGTTGCAGAATCTAGTTGATGATCTCTGCCCTAGGTAATGTGCTGCGTATGGTAGGTAATGCCACCCATGTCTATTTTAATGTGTGAATACACAGACAGAAATGTGGGCAAATTAAATTAACACACTCCTAGTGTTGCACGGGTACGTTTTTTGGAGCCGCAGCCGTCCCGCACCTGCCACATCAATTCCGATACCCACCCGACACCCGGCATCAGGACTGATTGTTCTCTGCGAACCGACCCACCCGCATATCATTTTTTCCGACAGCCGATCCATTACTCACCAAATTGCATCAATCTATTTAACTGATTACAGTATTACTTTTCCCCGCGAGAAATATATTAGTCAGCATGTCTATTCAACAGTTGGATAAAGGAAAGCATGCCATGAAAGATATATTTTTATAAAAAAAATGTGGCACATTATAACTCATCGCTTTGAAAAAGAGCCTCCTTAGACTTCATCCCTAATTAAAGGCTTAGCCCTAGACCTACATAAAACTTCGCATTATTTTGATTATCGCATAGTTTAATTGAAATTTAAATAAAGAATTGCAGGCATCGAATATAGCAAAAATTCTCAAACCTTTACCAGCCACACTGGTCAAATGCTAATTATATGGCCAGTGTATGGTGAAAGTCTGAATTGTGAAAGCTTCTGCTCGTGGACAAATTAGAATGTTTCAGCACCAATAACGGACAGTTCCCTGCTCCACACTCTCTCATTGCGTGGCTAGGTCTATCTGCCTCAATGCTCACAAAATGAAATTTGCAACACAATACAACCAGCTGCTGGGTTTGTGAAAATTGTATATAATTATGCTGAACAGTGGGCCGACCCACATGTTCAAGGAATGTTTTCATTCCACCCGCCAGCTGATTTTCTTTTGCAGTTCAACTGCGTGAACCATGGTTACCCGACCGATTCAGGACTCTACACCCACAGTGGCCAGTTATTAGGTAAACCACCCCATTCACGAAAATGGTTCGCTCCTACAGATAGTGAGTCACATGGTCGTGGCTTACTATATAAAGCAGGCAGATGGGCATTAAGGCATTCAGTTACAGTTTGATTGAATGTTAGAATGGGCAAAACGAGTAACCTAAGTGACTTTGAGCATGGTATGATCGTCGTTGCCAGGCGCACCGTTCCCTTGATACCAATTGAGCAACATTTCCATGCCCTGAAGAATTCAGACTGTTCTGGAGTCAGGGGTCGACCTTGTACTAGATGGGTGTACCTAGTAAACAGTAAACTGAGTGTATATCATACTTTAACATAAAAAACCTACATGTGCAGCTAGACTGGAATTAGTTTATTTTCCTCAAGCATTGTCTCAAATACTGTATTGATGTACTGTACTATAGGGTGACCTCTGACCCTTTTAAAGTGGACTGTAATTGGTGGATCATATGCTGTGGGTGACCGGTCAGGTGTAGTCCATCTGTGTTCCAGGGGATCCCACTCACTCCCAGACAGTGTAGTATGCCTGGCTGTCATTCACTCAGGGAGATGTGTTGTGAGAGCTGCTCCCGCTGCCTTTTTTAAGTCAGCAGATTTACTTAAGAGCCCATTACACAAGATTAGCCGTGGAGGTACGGCTATAAATGGAGCGAAAGCTGCCTTGCTTTAAGTGCTCTGTCTGGCTAAGTGGTGAATAGAACTTAAAGGGAGAAGTGTGGCTTCTTTTACAATGGATCCTGTAGAGGCTGATAATTGGGAGAAGGATTCTTAAATTATCTCATTATTTAAAGTAGACAGTGGATATAATGGCTAGTACCTTACATCTATTATCAAGCTCATCCAAAACAAGCCCACGGTTGGTGATGCCCAAACCATTCTGGGAAAGTATTAGATGGATGAAAGCTGTCTGGAGGACATTCACCCTAAACAGCCAGTTCACTCCCAAAGTCTCCATCTTTTCCTTTTGCTGAGGAGAGGTTCTCCATACCACCGTCAAACATGTGAGAAATTATAATTGGAAGATCAGAAGAGAATAAGCAGGAAATCTGGAATCCTTCATCTGGGATTTGTTTAATAAAACCTGCACATTTTGGAAAAGTAACCAGAATTTCGCAACCCTAGTCACATACAGTAGACATTGGCCTTCGATTCAACGTGGTCTGTGACGATCAGACTTCAATTAAATTGTTTGACTGGAACCGGTTAGCACCATGAATGGACCAAGGGAGAACGACTGCCCCCTCTCATTGAAGCCACAGAAGTTCAAGGCCGACCATGGTACTGCAGGCATTGTTAGCAGAAAACAGGATCCCCCATTATAGTGAATGGAAAAATGGAAATCTTTGTGGTCAATCTTCATGTAAATAAAAATAATTCTAAGACAATCATGATACCAATCATTTATTCTAATACACCAGATGTATGTCCTTGAACCGATTATTTAAAAACCACACACAGAAGAAGCTATAAGGATAACAGACTATAGTTGCTAATGGCAGCCTGCAGTACCCTGATTGGCCTTCAACTTAAGTTACTTAATGAGAGGAGACAGCCCGGAGCTAGCCTGTGTCTTAATTTCCTGGAGTAACTTAAACTGCGAATGTTATGTCTCCTTGAGACGCCATCTTAACCGACTTCATTTGGCTTCAATGCGCTATTGAGTCTCCAATGGCTTTGTCCATTCATATATACAGTCATTGGGATGGACAGTGACGGAGGAACCAAAATGATCGCCGACAGTCAGAGAGCTTCTTCATATTCTCCACGGTTTTGACTAGAATGGATACAGCTTTTGTCAGATTTGACTTTTCATAGCTGGTTTAGGAGAACTTACACAGCAGGTAAGGTGAATTAACGTAGCAGGTAAGGAGAATTAGTTTGTTAGGAAAAGCGTTAGAGTTAGGTTTAGCTAAAAATGTTCACGTACATTTTACAAAAGCTGGATCCTTTCTAGCCATCTCGTTCTCCACCCTCTCATCTTGAGTTTAATTGAGAAATCCCCCCAAACGTAATGACAATCTTCACAGAAAAGGAATCCTACTGGGAATGCCTGCAGTGTAAATACTCATCCTTCTGTGACTGTGAGCATCCCACACGCTGCTCTCTCTCATTGCTGTGAAAGTCAACATTTTATTCATTAGAGGAAACATGTAATCTTGACTACATGACGGATGGGGTGTGTGATGGTGACCATGGACAGCCAAGCCAGTAAGCTATTTTGTTGTTTGGTTATGTGTGTGTTTTTCACAGTATGTAGCCTCAGCATGTTGTATTTTAATGTTCTTGAAGAAAAAATAACATTGTGTTTTGACGTTTTTTCATGTGGTAGTTGACATTTTTGGGCTGTTTACAAAAAGTACGTATTTGCATGTATTGCTTTTAGAGGGTATGTTGCGTATCTATACATTATACATCTTTCATTTACTCTAATCTTAATCTTACCTCAAGTTACCATCATATTTTATATACATTGATTACCAACTGGAGTCCTTTTGACCCCAAGAAGAAACTATTGGAAAGAGTAACAATCACAGCAAATTATAAACTTTATTTTCTTTAAAAACATAATTAGACAAGTAATTAATGTTTTCTGAAATACAAAATGGCCAAAACAGACTCTTATTTAAAAAAAAAAATGTATGCACCAAAATAAGCACATTTTGGTTTTGCACACAGTCACATGATACGTGGTATAGAAAAGTACAATCTTAGGCGAGTACAAGGGGAGCTATTGAAATCACTCATACTGGTCCCCCTCTGGTGGTATGGGTAACTTGTAATGATCTCTCCAGAGAAACATTTAAATAAATGTCCTATTTATCAAATTACTATTAGGTAGAATTAGGTGTTTTGGGCTGGGGTCAAAATGACCCCAAAGGACTTGAATTTTTTTCCCATACTGATACAGAAACACTAAACAATGATTTAGATTTATTAAGAACAAGTTGATTGACAAAATCATAAAACATTTGAGGATTTAAATGAACCACCTTTTGGGCTAGGATAAAAGAATATGCCTCTGGGGTCAAATATACCCCGGTTGGTAGCTTGATGGTTAAGAGAAGGACAATTGAAGTGATATACAGTACAGTGCATTCGGAAAGTATTCAGACCATTTCCACATTTTGTTACGTTACAGCCTTATTCTAAAATGGATTAAAAAAAAATCCTCTTCAATCTATACACAGAACCCCAAAATGACAACGCAAAAACAGGTTTTCATAAATGTTTGCAAAACAAAATAAAACATTTAACTGAAATAAGTATTCAGACCCTTTGTTATGAGACTTGAAATTGAGCTTGGGTGCATCCTGTATCCATTGATCATCCTTGACGTTTCTACAACTTGACTGGAGTCCACCTGTGGTAAATGTCATTGATTGGACATGATTTGGAAAGGCACACACCTGTCTATATAAGGTCCCACAGTTGACAGTGCATGTCAGAGCAAAATCCAAGACATGAGGTCGAAGGAATTGTCTGTAGATATCCGAGACAGGATTGGCTCGAGGCACAGACCTGGGGGAAGGGTACCAAAAAATGTCTGCAGCATTGAAGGTCCCCAAGAACACAGTGGCCTCCATCATTCTTAAATGTAAGTTTGGAACCACCAAGACTCTCCCTAGAGCTGCCTGCCCGGCCAAACTGAGCAATCGGGGGAGAAGGGCCTTGGTCAGGGAGGTGACCAAGAACACAATGGTCTCTCTGACAGAGCTCCAGAGTTCCTTTGTGGAGATGTGAGAACCTTCCAAAAGGACAACCATCTCTGCAGCGCTCCACCAATCTGGCCTTTATGGTAGAGTGGCCAGACGGAAGCCACTCCTCAGTAAAAGACACATGACAGCCTGCTTGGAATTTGCCAAAAGGCAAACAAGATTCTCTGGTCTGATGAAACCAAGATTGCACTCTTTGGCCTGAATGCCAAGTGTCACGTCTGGAGGAAACCTGGCACTATCCCTACGGTGAAGTATGTTGTTGTAAGCATCATGCTGTGGGGATGTTTTTCAGCGGCAGGGATTTGGAGACAGACGGGATTGAGGGAAAGATGAACGGAGCAAAGTATAGGGAGATCCTTGATCCTTGAAAACCTGCTCCAGAGCACTCAGGACCTCAGACTGGGGCGAAGGTTCACCTTCTAACAGGACAACGACCCAAAGCACACAGCCAAAACAACCCAGGAGTGGTTTGGGACACGTATCTGAATGTTCTTGAGAGGCCCTGCCAGAGCCTGGACTTGAACCTAACTGAACATCTCTGAAGAGTCCTGCAACTCTCCCCATCCAACTTGACAGAGCTTGAGAGGATCTGCAGAGAATGGGAGAAATGGGAGAAACTCCCCAAATACAGGTGTGCCAAGCTTATAGCGTCATAGAGGAATTTACGACCTGATAGGCCTAGTTAAATGAGGACTGATATCAATATTGATCAAATATGATACATTTCTTTGTCAAAATATGAATACTCAAGTACAATGCATTTACTGTTATCCCAGGTGAGGACATGTAGAACAATAATTACTGTATAAATAAACATACACAGTAAACACTTTTCTATCCAACATTTTTATGTGAGTAAAGTAAATGTCACGACATGCCTAATGGAAACAGCAAATTTGTCTTTTAACTTTCCAAATGTCGACAAAACAAAATAAAATACGCTAGGCAAGGTGGGATCTTTTTGTGTCTATAAAATGTATTATGCGAGAAATGGCGATGGAAATGCTTTCATGCGCAAATATTGATATAAAAACCATCATATCGAAGTAAACTTGGAGTCACGCAATGATATGTTGTGTGGTCCTCCCACTACGACTCGGGAAAGAATGCAGTTTATTAGGCTACAGAGGAAATAAGTTATGATGAACTTCACAAGGTGGTTCCATGAGGCTGAAACTTGGCCGCAAGTGGATCTTCCGGATCCCATTGTATTAAAAGCTCCACACTGTTGTCGTGTCTTTGGTATCATTAAATTGAAGACTGTTATTTTATCAAATCAATTCTCTGTAATTATTATTATTACGTGATTAAACTAATCATGCAAATGTAATGAACTAGGAAGTCGGGGGGCACCAAGGAAAATCTTCAGATTACAAAGTTATAATTTTCCTAATATAACTCTTCAGATATTTGAAAATCTGATCAATTAGTCTTCTAATTAATGAATTATTCTTTACCTCACGTTAGTCTCATTCTGTCACGGTGTGCGCTACTGGGGTGAAATCAGGTGCAGGAGAGCGGATGGTGTCGTAAAGGCGCACACTTTAATGGCATAAGAAAACAAAAAGGAAGGAACGCAACAATGCGTCAACTATCCTAGGCCACTACATAAAGTGTCTAGCGCTACGTCTAAACACAGTCCAACAAAATACCAAAAATACAAATAGGGGTGAACAAACGTTACCCGGTGAAACGAGCCTGGTTCGACGACACACACATGTAACAATGAATAATACCACACAACGACATGATATAATTCACAGGAATAAATACATGCCGTAATTACTGGAATGCAAACCAGGTGTGAGGTGAACAAGACAAAAGCAAAGGAACAATAATATAACTGAGCGGCGATGGCTAGAAAGCCGGTGACGTCGACCGCTGAACTTTGGTGGAAGTCATTACAGTACCCCCCCCCCGACGCGCGGCTCCAGCGGTGCGCCGACACCGGCCTCGGGGCCGACCTGGAGGGCGAGGAGCAGGGTGATCCGGTCGGCGAGGGTGGAAATCCCGCAGCAGTTCAGGGTCCAACACATCAGCCACCGGGACCCAGCACCTCTCCTCCGGACCGTACCCCTCCCACTCCATGAGGTACTGAAGGCCCCTTGCCCGACGCCTTGAATCCAGGATGGAACAAATGGAGTACGCCGGGGCCCCCTCGATGTCCAGAGGGGGTGTGGGAACCTCCCACACCTCAGATTCCTGGAGTGGACCAACCACCACCGGCCTGAGGAGAGACACATGGAATGTGGGGTTAATATGGTAATCGGGAGGAAGCTGTAACCTGTAACACACCTCATTCACTCTCCTCAGGACTTTAAATGGCCCCACAAACCACGGACCCAGCTTCCGGCAGGGCAGGCGGAGGGGCAGGTTTCGGGTCGAGAGCCACGCAATGGTGCGAACACCGGGGTCTCACTGCGGTGACGGTCCGCGCTGGTCTTTTGGCGCAGCGCGGCCTGCTGGAGGTGATCATGGGCAGCTTTCCATGTCTCCTCAGCACGCCTGAACCAATCGTCCACCGCAGGAACCTCGGTCTGACTCTGATGCCATGGTGCCAGAACCGGCTGATACCCCAATACACACTGAAAGGGGGAGAGGTTAGTGGATGAGTGTCGGAGTGAGTTCTGTGCCATCTCTGCCCAGCGCACGAACGCTGCCCACTCTCCCGGCCGGTCCTGGCAGTAGGACCGCAGAAACCTACCCACTTCTTGGTTAACTCTCTCCACCTGCCCGTTACTCTCGGGGTGGAAACCCGAGGTAAGGCTGATCGAGACCCCCAGACGCTCCACAAACTCCCTCCAGACTCTCGAAGTGAACTGGGGACCCCGATCAGACACTATATCCTCTGGTACCCCGTAGTGCCGGAAGACGTGTGTAAATTAGGCCTCCGCAGTTTGTAGGGTCGTAGGGAGACCGGGCAGAGGGAGGAGACGACAGGACTTCGAGAAACGATCCACAACGACCAGGATCGTAGTGTTTCCCTGTGAAAGTGGAAGATCCGTTAGAAAATCCACCGACAGGTGCGACCAGGGCCGTTGTGGAACGGGTAAGGGATGTCATTTACCTTTGGGTAGGTGTCTCGGAGCCTTACACTGAGCGCATACCGAACAGGAGGAAACATAAACCCTCACGTCTTTTGCCAAGGTGGGCCACCAGTACTTCCCAGTCAGACAACGCACCGTCCGACCGATCCCCGGATGACCAGAGGAGGGTGACGTGTGGACCCAATTTATCAACTGGTCACGGACAGCAAGCGGAACGTACTGACGCCCGACCGGACACTAGAGGGGGGCGGGCTCAGTGCGCAATGCCTGCTCAATGTCCGCGTCCAGTTCCCACACGACCGGTGCTACCAGACAGGAGGCTGGGATAATGGGAGTCTGATCCATGGGCCGCTCCTCTGTGTCGTACAGTCGGGACAGTGCGTCTGCCTTCCTATTTTGGGACCCTGGTCTGTAACAGGGTAAACACAAAACGAGTAAAGAACATGGCCCACCTTGCCTGACGAGGATTCAGTCTCCTCGCTGCCCGGATGTACTCCAGGTTGCGGTGGTCAGTCCAGATGAGAAAAGGGTGTTTAGCCCCCTCAAGCCAATGTCTCCACGCCTTCAGAGCTTTAACCACAGCCAACAACTCCCGGTCCCCCACATCATAGTTCCTCTCCGCTGGGCTGGGCTTCTTAGAGAAGAACGTACAGGGGCGAAGCTTCGGTGGCGTGCCCGAGCGCTGAGATAGCATGGCTCCTATCCCAGCCTCGGACGCGTCCACCTCTACTATGAACGCCAAGGAGGGATCCGGATGGGCCAGCACGGGAGCCGAAGTAAACAGAGCCCTTAATTGAGCAAAAGCCATGTCCGCCTCAGCTGACCACTGCAGACGCACAGGACCCCCCCTTCAACAGTGAGGTAATGGGAGCAGCCACCTGGCCAAAACCCCAGATAAATCTCCGGTAGCAATTGGAAAACCCTAAAAAACGCTGCACCTCTTTTACCGTGGTAGGAGTCGGCCAATTTAGCACGGCTGATTTGCGGTCACTCTCCATCTCCACCCCTGATGTGGAAATGCTATACCCTAGGAAGGAGACGGACTGCTGAAAGAACAGGCATTTCTCCCCCTTAACGTACAGGTCATGCTCCAACAGTCTGCCCAGCACCTTGCGCACCAAAGACACATGCTCGGCGCATGTAGCAGACTATATCAAAATGTCATCAATATACACCACTTACACCCTGCCTGTGCAGGTCCCTGAAAATCTCATCTACGAAGGATTGGAAGACTGATGGAGCATTCATTAACCCGTACGGCATGACAAGGTACTCATAGTGGCCTGAGGTGGTACTAAACGCCGTCTTCCACTCGTCTCCCTCTACGCACCAGATTGTACGCGCTCCTGAGATCCAATTTCGTGAAAAAGCGCGCCCCGTGCATGGACTCTGTCGCGGTAGAGATAAGAGGTAGCGGGTAACTGTACCTCACCGTGATTTTATTAAGATCTCGATAGTCAATGCACGGGCGCAAACCCCCATCCCTCTTTTTCACAAAAAAGAAACTCGAGGAGACAGGTGAAATGAAGGACCGAATGTACCCCTGGCGCAGTGATTCAGAGACATATGTCTCCATAGCCGCTGTCTCCGCTTGCGACAGGGGATACACGTGACTCCTAGGAAGTGCAGCGTCTACCTGGAGATTTATCGCACAATCCCCCCGATGATGAGGTGGTAATTGAGTCGCCTTCTTCTTACAGAAGAAGCATATTCTGGAGGGATGTGCACGGGTGGAGATATTTACTAACTAAATAATCACAGAAATCCATAAACAAACAAACAGTAGATATGATTACAAGGAAATGATAGGGGAGGTTCCCTAGTGGGCTAAGCCGATATGACAGCTTGGTGGACAAAGAGAAGTGTGTGTGGACTGAGAAGGGGCGGGAATAACTAGAAGGAGTCACTACACAGTTGATAATTATATTAATTGAAATGCTAATCCTTTGCACATGAACGCTCACTCATTCAGGAATACTTGCAATCAATATATATTTACGCTCAGTGTGTCGTTATGATCTCTGTTGGAATTGTCCGTCTTTCTGTTGGAAAGTTCATCCGCGCGTCTCTTTCTCTCCTTCCATGAAGCCTTTCGTGGTTAGCCTTTCGCAGGCGAAAACCTGAGGAAACTTCAGAGTACCATTCAGAAATGTTCTTATAGGATAGATGTTTCGGCGGTTGTCGGTCTTCACATTCCAGGTTCACATAATTTCTAGCTGCAGACTACTAATTAATATAGAAGATTTGCTCTTATTCTGTCGGTATCGATAGTCTCAGAGTTGAACCATTTCCACGTGTGTAGCCAAGGCTCCACGTGCTATGGTTAGGAATTCAAAAACCATTACAACCGTAGGTTTGTGTTGTCTCTACTCAAACCTTTGCCCCCTCGGTGTTTGAGGTACGCATGGTCTGAAGAGGATTTCTCCAGGTGGGGGTTTTATTCAGAACAGTAGAAAAGGGCTGTCCCATGAGCCAGATCATGTCTGTGCTCATGGGGGTGGGCCATAAACTTAGTTAAACTTTAAAGGGAATACAATTCTCTCACATTAACATCATTTCACAAATCGTTTCATCTTTACTCATTCCCCACAGTGACTGTACGTACATACCCCAACCAGAAGCCATGGATTACAGGCAACATTCGCACTGAGCTAAAGGGTAGAGCTGCCGCTTTCAATGTGCGGGACTCTAACCCGGAAGCTTACCAGAAATCCTGCTATGCCCTGCGACGAACCATCAAACAGGCAAAGCGTCAATACAGGGCTAAGATTGCATCATACTACACCGGCTCTGACGCTCATCTTATGTGGCAGGGCTTGCAAACTATTACAGACTACAAAGCGAAGCACAGCCGGGAGCTGCCCAGTGACACGAGCCTACCAGATGAGCTAAATCACTTCTATGCTCGATCGAGGCAAGCAACACTGAGGCATGCATGAGAGCATCAGCTGTTCCAGACGACTGTGTGATCAAGCTCTCCGTAGCCGACGTGAGTAAGACCTTTAAACAAGTCAACATACACAGGGCTGTGGGACCAGACGGATTACCAGGACGTGTGCTCCGGGCATGTGCTGACCAACTGGCAGGTGTCTTCACTGACAATTTCAACATGTCCCTGATTGAGTCTGTAATACCAACATGCTTCAAGCAGACCACCATAGTCCCTGTGCCCAAGAACACAAAGGCAACCTGCCTAAACGACTACAGACCCTTAGCACTCGCGTCCGTAGCCATGAAGTGCTTTGAAAGGTTGGTAATGGCTCACATCAACAACATTATCCCAGAAACCCTAGACCCCCTCCAATTTGCATACCGCCCAAACAGATCAACAGACGATACAATATCTATTGCACTCCACTCTGCTCTTTCCCACCTGGACAAAAGGAACACTTATGTGAGAATGCTATTCATTGACTACAGCTCAGCGTTCAACACCATAGTACCCTCAAAGCTCATCACTAAGCTAAGGATCCTGGGACTAAACACCTCCCTCTGCAACTGGATCCTGGACTTCCTGGACGGCCGCCCCCAGGTGGTGAGGGTAGGTAGCAACACATCTGCCACGCTGATCCTCAACACTGGAGCTCCCCAGGGGTGCGTGCTCAGTCCCCTCTTGTACTCCCTGTTCACCCACGACTGCATGGCCAGGCACGACTCCAACACCATCATTAAGTTTGCAGACGACACAACAGTGATAGGCCTGATCACCGACAATGACGAGACAGCCTACAAGGAGGAGGTCAGAGACCTGGCCTTGTGGTGCCAGGACAACAACCTCTCCCTCAATGTAACCAAGACTAAGGAGATGATTGTGGACTACAGGAAAAGGAGGACCGAGCACGCCCCAATTCTCATCGACGGGGCTGTAGTGGAACAGGTTGAGAGCTTCAAGTTCCTTGGTGTCCACATCACCAACAAGCTAGAATGGTCCAAACACACCAGTCGTGAAGAGGGCACGACAAAGCCTATTCCACTTCAGGAGACTAAAAAGATTTGGCATGGGTCCTCAAAAGGTGCTACAGCTGCAACATTGAGAGCATCCTGACAGGTTGCATCACTGCCTGGTACGGCAATTGCTCCGCCTCTGACCGCAAGGCACTACAGAGGGTAGTGCGTACGGCCCAGTACATCACTGGGGCTAAACTGCCTGCCATCCTGGACCTCTACACCAGGCAGTGTCAGAGGAAGGCCCTACAAATTGTCAAAGACCCCAGCCACCCCAGTCATAGACTGTTCTCTCTACTACCGCATGGCAAGTGGTACTGGAGTGCCAAGTCTAGGACAAAAGGCTTCTCAACAGTTTTTACCCCCAAGACATAACAGTCCTGAACAGGTAATCAAATGGCTATCTGGACTTTTTGCATTGTGCCCCCCGCTGCTGCTACTTTCTGTTTATCATATATGCATAGTCACTTTAACTATGCTTTCATGTACATACTACCTCATTTGGACCGACCAACCAGTGCTCCCGCACATTGGCTAACTGGGCTATCTGCATTGTGTCCCACCACCCACCAACCCCTTTTTTACGCTACTGCTACACTCTGTTCATCATATATGCATAGTCCCTTTAACCATAACTACATGTACATACTACCTCAATCAGCCTGACTAACCAGTGTCTGTATGTAGCCTCGCTACTTTTATAGCCTCACTACTGTATATAGCCTCGCTACTGTATATACTGTTGTTTTTATTTCTTTAATTACCTATTGTTCACCTAATACCTTTTTTGCACTGTTTGTTAGAGCCTGTAAGTAAGCATTTCACTGTAAGGTCTACACCTGTTGTATTCGGCGCACGTGACAAATAAACTTTGATTTGATTTTATACAATAATTAGACACAAACCTCATAATGGAGGCACCTGTATAAACAGAGTTATGGTAATGTGGCTGTATTGTCTTTCATAAGGTCACAAACATGAGACAAAACGGACCGGGTCATAGCTGGCTACTTCACCGACCATTTACACATTCTCCAAAACATGTATATTGTTCAGTTCTCAAGTTCTGTGGTGTCGGAAAAGTGCCTTTGTGTAACTGTGAAACTCTCTCTTGCTATACTGCATGGCCATGTCTCCTCCAGGAATTTACGACCTGAGATAACAGAACCTGGGTGTAGGAGAGGGGGATGGAGGGAGAGAGAGGGGGATAGTGCTCGCTATACCCAAAGAGGGCCACGCCATGACACAACAGTTTTACACGTACAGCAGAAAAAGGCACACAGCCCTGCACGCTGACAGAGACCATGTTCCGCCCGGGTTCTCCCTCTGTTTCCCGCCTGGATTGATCACGTCCTCTCGTAAATAAAGGCGTAAAAAGGGAATGGGAAAGGGAATGGGGCCTCTGATGTAGTCATGACATATGCCCCGTAGATGTATGTAGATGTATGTAGGGCCTGTGTACAGAGCAACGAACGGCCATGCGACGCGACCCTAAACAGGGCCCTAAAACTTTGCCAGATTTAATTTCACGCTTGGCCAAGCACGGCCTCCGAGACGGTGACATTTACATGGCCGTCTGTTGCACAGCCAGTCGCTACAAGCCCATGGCACTGGCTAAGTCAGGCAGCACCATGGCCAGTGAATGGAGAGGGGGAAAAGGTGGGAGAGATAGAAAGGTAGAGAGAAAAGAAGGGAGAAAGAGGGAAAGCGGCTAAGAAACACATGGAGAGAGGGAAAGAAAAAAGGAGGGTGGAAGAAACAGAGGGAGAGCGAGGACGCGCAAGAAAAAAGGAGAGAGAGAGAGCGAGAGAATGAGAGTTGGATTAGTACAATATCCATATGATATTAGCGTCCTCTTTTCTGTGAAGGAATTTCTTTGGAAGCGTCCACAGATCCCCTCCCTCTCAGTCCGCTACCTCAGTCTAGTTTTACATATACCTTATGCCAGGATTCATTAGCTTCTGGAAAATTATTGAAGCTGCTGCTTACACATTCTGCCACCATCTTGTGTTTCCCATAACAGAGGCTAATGCGCCAAACCACTAAATTATGCAGTGATAATTCATCATCACTCTCCCAGTGCCATCGCTCTGAGACGATGTCGAATACGGGCTGCAATATTGGAGCCACAGCCAAGACCTTTAGCAAATAATTTGCTGTAAACTCGTTGGCTGTTTCTCGCTTGTAATTACACATGTGTACGGGAAAGGATGTTGTCGCTCATCATGGGGGACATGGGAGGGCGGATTCTTTGTCATTCCAAAGCCAGTTTTTCCAGAGATTCCTGCAAGGATCCATCCAGAGACACCTGGTCTCAAATGGCATCTCAAATGGTGCCATATTTCCAATGGGCCCTGGTCAAAAGTAATTCACTAAATGGAATAGGGTGCAATTTGGGAACTAGACAGATAGTGGCCTCACTACTCTGATAATGTCACTGTGGCAGTTAGACCACCCACTGACCCCTTCCCCATATATGATTAAGAGCCCACTCTGGAAATGTGATGTACTTGTAGAGTATATTGTTTAAAACAGTATGTCTAAAAAGTTACATAATCCAAAAGGGTGCTTTGACATATTGATATTTGTAATGTTGAATAAATTTATGTGGAAAAATTGTATTTCAGAATCTAGACATTTTTTAGAGCACACTATAAGGAGTATAATGACACCAATATGTCTGTATGAGTACTGCTCACAGGAGGCAAGCTTAAAATGGCCACTTTCATCATGATTATCTCAAAAATGCTTTGTGATGCAAATGTACAAAGCATATCTGTCACAGAATTGGACCAAGGCGCAGCGGGCATGGCGTTCCACATGTTTAATAAAAAAAAAATGGAACGTACCAAAGTACCAACGATCTAAAGAAATGTGTGAGGCAAAGCACACAACAATGACAATAAGCAGCAACCCACAAGGCAGGTGGGGAAGGGAACAAACTTAAATAGGATTCCCAATTAGAGGCAACGACATACAGCTGCCTCTAATTGGGAACCAACACAAAAAAACAACAGAGTCCCATAGAAAACCCTAGTCACGCCCTGGCCTAACACCCCATAGCGAAACCCAGAGGGCTCTCTATGGCCAGGGCGTGACAATATCAAACATTCAATGAAGTTTCAATGTGAGAATTACCAAAACAATCTGAGATACCAAAAATATTTTCAACCCAAGCTGGCGTGGAATTGCCCAAATGGCATCCTATTCCCTTTATAGTGCACTACTTTTGACCAGGACCCATTGGGCTCTGGTCAAAAGCAGTGCACTATTTAGGCGACAGGGTGCCATTCGGGCAATTTCATGCCAGCGCGGGCCAAAAAGATTTTTGGTATCTCAGATTGTTTTACAGTCTTATAGCTTTCACGAGCCCTCCAATGAACTTTGCAAATTGGGTGAAAACAATGCATTTATGCCATACATAATCATAGTAATTAAAATAATCCCGCCCCCTTCACCCTCTTTTCTCTGTATCCAGCTCGCTGAGAATAACCCGCTGTGTTGCCAGATTGGCCAGAGTTCTCTGTAGTTAAATCCAGCAGATTTATTTTGTTTAGCTTATTTGGCATCCATTATTCCTGTGTTCCCAGGTGATATGAAACCTTATGACTGACTGACTAATTGTGTAGACATAGCAAGTGCCAAGGAATACAGATAGGACCTTGAAGCAGAGCCTTGTACAGTATGATAGCCTTTACTGTACTTGTCAACATTACATAAAAAAGGGAGGGGCAATTCCAATGTTATGTGACATTGGTATGCATGTGACATTGGCATGCAAAATCACAAACAAAATGTCTCATAGAATGGACAAACAAAACATAAATTCCAAGCTCAGGTTGACATTCCCATATAATTGGGAAGTTGATGGATTCTTGTGGCTTCGAAAACATCATAACCACTGCATGGGGGAAGGAGAGATTGAGAGAGAGAGAGAGGGAAGGGTAGATTAATGATAGGTAGTGGTATAAAAATGAGGGTTGAGAGAAAGAGAGAGTGAAGTAGCATTGCCACCGCCCAGGGACCGTATTCATAAAAGCGTTTCAGAGTAGGACTGCTGATATAGGATCAGTTTCCCCCTGTCCATGTAATCTTATTCAAAAGTGATCTACATCAGCACTCCTAGCTGAGACTGTTTATGAGTACGATCCAGGCCTGGCTAGTCTGGGTGATGCTGTGTTATGATGACTCAGTGGACCTGTCAAGCTGATGACTCTACTCTGCGCAGTACCGTCCTAGTGTGCTAACAGAGTGTCTTATACAGCTGCCGTGACCGAGCTCGTCAAGCACCGTAACGAGGTGGTAACCAAGTTATGGAATCATTTGTATGTGTGCGTCTCGGCATGGCAGAGAGAGAGGGAGCAGGAGGACAGATGGTCCTGGCACGTGTGTGAGTGTGACGCCAGTGGGCATGACGATTGTGTGTTGTGTATAAAGTGCTTGGTGTGAAAAAATGTAAAGACAAAATGAGATATAATGATTAAAACTAAATAGCAAAATGTCCATCCTTCTTTCAAGCTCAAGTCATGATGATGTTGAAAAACTAGAACATTTTGATCTAATGCTCACCACATTAAATTCATTTCATGATTAGTAATTTGGCTCTGAGTCTGGATTGGATGGATCGCTGGATGAAAGATATGTCTGACGTGAAGAGAAAGCAGGTTGTAGTGGGTTTATATATTATTTATAGCGTGGATGTTTTAGTCTAGTATCTTAACTTGTTTTTTTTGCACGTCTTGTTTCTGTGGCATATTAATTTATCCATGCCAATCCATTTCTCTTCATCCTAGTAACATTTGTATAATCCTCTTTCCTATCTTTGCATGTGTGATTATTTAAATGCCGTTGTTCAATCACATTGTATCTGAATTAATTCAATTCAAACAATAATTCAAATGGAACTCAACTGAATGTCATGTTTGCATTAATTCAAGAATTATCTTGGCTTTCAAATGATCATTTACTAAACCTAAAGTCAGTAAAATGTAAGTAAACTAGAACAAAATAAATACTCCTACTTGTGCCAGGTTTAAGTTCTGTCCATTGATCCGTATGCTTGTGAACTAGCTACAGGCTAGGTAGGGGAGGTGAGTGGGAGAGGAAAACGGAGGAGGTGCGGCGGTGGGGATCTCATTGTGCTCTGAAGCCAAAGCATGTCCAGTGCCAAGGTGACAGGCCAAGCGAGGAGGAGAGAGGCAAGGAGCGAGGGAGCTGGGCCAAAAATGCTATTTTCTAATGGGTGGAGGGTTGTACTGGATGAAGGCTCCCTCAATCCATGAGCCTTGATGTGTTTCCAGTCTCTCCCAGTGTCTTTAAGTCATTTTAAGTCCCAAATGGCATCATATTCCCTACACATAGGGAATAAGCTGTCATTTGGAATGCAGACTCTGATGATGGACCTCTCTAAAACTGATGGCCTGGTTTCCATCTCCAGCTGTAGTACTATGCATTAACTGACCCTATATCAGTGACGTGGAGTCGCTATCCCTGGATCGTATTCAATAGGAGCCAAATGCAAGCAAACGGGCCAAAAACAGGGATGGACCTACATATAGTACATTTTTCCAATAAGAAATGCTTGTAAAACTTTACATTAAGTTACCCCGTTACTACGTAACTAACATAGTAATAACCTTTTTATTTAAATCTTATTTTGTTTATATTGTGTTAACAACATAGGTTTTATGTAATTACATTTATGTAATTACAGCAACAACCGTCAGCAAGTGATTATGTAATTACTTATTCCCTGGTCCAATTGTGTAACTGATTCCACAACTGTATTACCATGTAATTACATAGGTTTTACACTAACTATGTTGTTAACATTTATTACTGTGTTAGTTTTGTAGTAATAGGGGGCAACTCAATGTAAAGTGTTACCTCGTTTTCTGTTGCGAAGCCTTTTATATACGTTGTTTACTAATATATACAACCCTGGTTCAGGTGGAAGCGTCTAGTCTGGGGGTCTTAAAGGCAAATTTTTGTACATTGTTGTTGTTGTGCTTTGCGTGTGTGTGTGTGAGGTAGGGTAGGGGTCGTGTGCAACAACCCATCAACACATGGCACACACAACATGCACCTAGGATGCATACTCTATTACTGAGTGGTGATTGGTTTTTCACAAGTTTTCACCAACTGTTTTTAAGTACAAAACTCAAAAATATACCCGCCCAACTGTGCTGAATCGAGCACCCCCCTCAAGCTTGCCTCCATTCCCAACAACAACATGGGGTCAGAGGGAAAGAATCGGCTTCCGTTCTAATGCTGTTTCCCAAGTGGCACCCTATTCTACTTTGACCAGGACCCATTGTAAGTGCACTATGTAGGGAATAGGGTGCCATTGATAAAGACTCTTGTGTTCTCTGTTGACCCTCGCCCCTTGTCAGAGGTTGATATCCGGATTTATTAGTCATTTCATTAGTGGGAAGGGAAAGGTCGCGTGAGGTGAGGTTTGGCTGTGTTTGTTGCTAATTGAGCACAAAATGAGGAGAGAGCTGGGGGACAGGCGTGCATGTGTGTGTGTGTGTACACGTGTGTGTATCCTAAATCTGAGTGATGGACTGCTGTGGAATTAGCCAGCTTTAAATTGAATGATAGGGCAAAACAATTATTTCCGCCTAAATAGACATACCCAAACATGTTGGTCATGTTGTATAGTTTTATAACTAGTCAAAATAGTTATAAATTGCTGAGGTGTAGTCACTTTTGAGGACACAAGCTCAAGTACACAGTACAAGTACGATACGAATATGAAAAATCTTGTAATTTCTTCTCCTTCCATTTTTCTTTCTTCTTCTTTATCCTTCTTCTGTGGATTTTATATGGCGGTTGGCCAACTTGAAGGTGCATTACCGGTACCGACTTAACTTGAGTGTGGACCTCAGTTCATCTTTCAATCACCCACGTGGGTATACAGTATTCTCCTAAGAGGCGGGAAGTTCTATTTAAGCTCCTGGCTACGCAGACGCTCGCGAGCAGTTTAGATGAAATTATTGAAAAACATGTATGTGTACATTTATTTTGCAATGCTCATGGGTGGTGTGGTCAGCACGTTAGAATGCAAATTGAATTTGGCTGCATTTGTTTAAATTCACCACCTGTTCTTTTAGCTTTTCAATTCTTCCTAGCTCTGACACATCAGCAATGTACAGAAGATGTTTATGCAGAAAACACTGCTACAGGCATTGCTCCGAGACATGTTGTTACGAATCCCTTTTACCCCGCAGTCTAGGGGGAATGGAATCGAGACCCGCAACATATCTCATACAAATTATTATCGTGAAAAAGGAACAGTGAGAACAGAAAACACAGACAACTTAAATCTACCGTCAAACACAAAAGGTTTATTTCAAACACACGGTAAAGGGGCTGAGCTGGACCCAAGGAAAGAAATAATATATTCAAAAACCCCTAAGCTAATCTACCTGCGTCACGAACAGCTAGCTAACTAACTAAGTAAATACAGTGGGGGGGTCCGCCCAGTTCTAACTAATGTATTTAACACAGGGTTTCCTACGGGTAATGTATGCCCATGGGCGACTTGTCTGGTTATCCCCTTTTCCACCAACAAACAAACAGCAATGCAACACACCAGTACAAACTCACAGTTAATGTGAGATGCTGGCACCTAAACAAGAGGGTGCTGGCACACAACCAAACCAACATCAACTGGGCTTCACCAAATACTACACCGAGCTAGAGCTCTGTAGCTACAAAATAAGCCAACTACTAAACCACAAGAGAGCAATGCATACACGAGAGTCAGTTACAAACCAAGAGTGCTACATACCAAAAACAAGCTAGAGAGAGATAACTGACTGGGGTTTTAAACCAAGGGAAAGGGGATGTGATTGGGTAAGGGAAAAGGAGCAGGTGTGTCTTCTGATTGGGACTGATTGGTGATTGATGACGGCTGATGAGTGACACCTGTGACTAGGGCAGAAGGAGAGAAAACAAATACACACACAGGATACCTGTATCCGTAACACATGTTATTTGATCAGATGGAAATAGAATACCTGCAAAGCTTCCAGAATTTATTTCCTCTCATCTCTCATCCTTTTTTTGCTACATAAAACAAACAGACACATTTTGGCAAATGCACGGCAGATCAGAAAGCAACTCAATTAACGACATTGCCTTATTTAGAAGATGTATCAATGTATTATGGATGGGAAGCATAGCTTTGTATTGTAATGAGTCTAAGCGAGAAGAAAAGGGGCTCTACACTATAGCAGAGAAAGCAGACAGTGAAAGCCTGTGTGTCGAAAGCATGACATACTGACAGTGGTAAGGATACCCACATCTCTTCAGTGGTGCTGGCAGAGACTGGGAGAGTGAGTGCACAGGCAACCGAAACAGGCTTAGTCAGGGTCATCAGTATACTGCCATGGCGAGCACTGACATGCCAGGGCTTTTTGTTTAAGGGTGCGCCCCAAATGGCACCCTATTCCCTATTTAATGCATTACCTTTGACCAGAGCCACGGAATAGGTTGTCGTTTGGAACACAGGGAGAGCCATTTTTGGTTCCAGGTAGACCCCTTTGGGGTTCCAGCACCAACCGGCACCATTCTCACCCAGAGCCCTCTGTTGCACACTTGTTTTTGTATGTTACTTTTTTGAGTTTTCCCCACATTCTCAGCATAAGGCGCTCGTCGATTCAGGCGCGGCAGGGAATTTTATAGACAGATCGTTCTCCCTTAGTTTAGGGATTCCTATTGTTCCCGTGGATGTGCCCTTCCCCGTTCATGCCTTAGATAGTCGACCATTAGGGTCAGGGTTGATCAGGGAGGCCACCGCTCCTCTGGGTATGGTCATGCAGGGGGGTCACAAGGAGAAGATCAGTCTCTTCCTCATTGACTCTCCTGCGTTTCCTGTGGTGCTAGGTCTACCCTGGTTAGCTTGTCATGACCCCACTGTTTTTTGGCAATGGAGGGTTCTCACAGGGTGGTCGCGAGAGTGCTCAGGGAGGTGTTTAGGGGTTTCCGTGGGTGCTACTATGGTGGACCAGGTCCAGACCAGGTCTCCACCGTGCACATTCCCCCTGAATATGCTGTTTTGTCTCTCGCCTTCTTCTTGGAGACTCAATTACCACTGCATCGACGGGGTGATTGTGCAATAAATCTCCTGGTAGACGCCGCACTTCCCAGGAGTCACGTGTATCCCCTGTCACAGGAGGAGACGGCGGCTATGGAAACATATGTCACCGAATCCCTGCGCCAGGGATCACCCACCTCCTCAAGTTTCTTTTTTGTGAAGAAGGAGGGAGGTCTGCGCCCGTGTATTGACTATCGAGGTCTCAACCAGATCACGGTGAGGTATAGTTACCCGCTACCGCTCATCGCCACAGTGATGGAGTCAATGCACGGGGCGTGCTTCTTCACCAAACTAGATCTCATGAGCGCTTACAATCTGGTGCATATCCGGGAGGGAGACGAGTGGAAGAGTAGAGTGGCATTTTGAGTACCTCGTCATGCCGTACGGGTTGATGAATGCTCCATCAGTCTTCCAAGCCTTTGTAGACTAGATTTTCAGGGACCTGTGTATATTGATGACATTCTGATTTACTCGAGCATGTGTCCCTGGTGCGCAGGGTGCTTGGTCGATTGTTGGAGCATGACCTGTACGTCAAGGCTGAGAAATGCCTGTTCTTCCAGCAGTCCGTCTCCTTCCTAGGGTATCGCATTTCCACATCTGGGGTGGAGATGGAGAGTGACCGCATTTCAGCCGTGCGTAATTGGCCGACTCCCACCACGGTAAAGGACGTGCAGTGGTTTCTAGGGTTTGCCAACTACTACCGGAGGTTTATCCAGGGTTTTGGTCAGGTAGCGGTTCCCATTACTTCACTGCTCAAGGGGGATGCGGTGCGTTTGCAGTGGTCGACTGAGGCGGACAGGGCATTTGGTCACCTGAGGGCTCTGTTTACCTCGGCCCCCGTGCTGGCCTATCCGGATCCCTCTTTGGCGTTCATAGTGGAGGTGGACGCGTCGGAGGCTGGGATAGGAGCCGTGCTCTCTCAGCGCTCGGGTACGCCACCGAAGCTCTGCCCCTGTGCTTTCTTCTCGAAGAAGCTCAGCCCGGTGGAGCGAAACTTTGACCCTCGCCAGGCAAGGTGGGCCATGTTTTTCACCCGTTTTGTTTTCACCCTTTTCCACAGACCAGATTCCCAGAATGTCAAGGCAGACGCACTGTCCCGGCTGTATGACACAGAGGACCGGTCCATGGTCCTACCCCCATACTCCCGGCCTCCTGCCTAGTGGCGCCAGTAGTGTGGGAGCTGGACGCGGACATTGAGCAGGCGTTACGTGCAGAGCCCGCTCCGCTTCAGTGTCCCGCTGGTTTTCTGTACGTTCCGTCTGCTGTCCGTGACCGGTTGATCTATTGGGCCCACACTTCACCGTCCTCTGGTCATCCTGGGATCGGTCGGACGGTGCGCTGTTTGGTTGGGTAGTACTGGTTGCCTACTTTGGCCAAGGACGTGAGGGTTTATGTTTCCTCTTGCTTGGTGTGTGCTCAGTGTAAGGCTCCTAGGCACCTGCCCAGAGGGAAGCTACACCCCTTACCCGTTCCACAGCGGCCTTGGTCACACCTGTCGGTGGATTTCCTGACTGAAACACCACGATCCTGGTCGTTGTGGATCAGTTCTCTAAGTCCTGCCGACTTCTCCCTCTTCCCGGTCTCCCTACAGCCCTACAGTTTCACCCCGAGAGTAACGGGCAGGTGGAGAGAGTGAACCAGGATGTGGGTAGGTTTTGGAGGTTGTATTGCCAGGACCAGCCGGTGGAGTGGGCGGCGTGGTGCCCTGGGCAGAGATGGCTCAGAACTCGCTTCGCCACTCCTCCACTAACCTCTTCCCCTTCCAGTGTGTATTGGGGTACCAGCCGGTTCTGGCGCCGTAGCATCAGAGTCAGACCGAGGCTCCTGCGGTGGACGACTGGTTCAGGCGCGGCGGAGGGACGCCGCCCATTTTCATCTCCAGCGGGCCGTGCTGCGCCAGAAAGCCAGCGCAGACCATCACCACAGTGAGACCCCGGTGTTCGCCCTGGGGGACCGGGTCTGGCTCTCGACCCGAAACCTGCCCCTCTGCCTGCCCTGCCGGAAGCTGGGTCCACAGTTTGTGGGGCCATTTAAAGTCCTGAGGAGAGTGAACGAGGTTTGTTATAGGTTACAACTTCCCCCCGATTACCGTATTAACCCCTCGTTCCATGTGTTCCGCCGACGTCGGTGCCTCTCCTTGTTCAGGCAGTGTTCGGCGGTCGACGTCACCGGTCTTCTAGCCATCACCGTTCTACTTTTCATTTTCCATTTGTTTTGTCTGTGTTTTCCACACCTGGTTTCAATTCCCTCATTACATGTTTTGTATTTAACCCTCTGTTCGCCCCCATGTCTTTGTGGGACTGTTTTAGTGCTTGTGCACATTATTTTGGACTGGTGCGTTTCGGGTTATTTTGTGCCCATGTACTCTCGTGTTGTTTAACCGTTGGGTGATAATTATTAAACGACTACGAACATTACCAAGTTTTGCCACCAGTTAAGCAATCCTTACACAAGTACTTTTGGGTGTCAGGGAAAATGTATGCAGTTGAAAGCACATTATTTTCTTCAGGATTTTAGTGAAGTAAAAGTAAAAGTTGAATATGAATAGTATGAATAGTAAAGTAAAGTACAGATACCCCAAAAAGTATTTTTACTTAAGGACTTTACACACCTGTATTTTAATGTACAATTAATAACATATTTTTCTTATAAATAGCATATCATAAGAAAGTGGTAACTATCCCAACATTGGGATACACATAGGAACTTGAGGATGTAATCTTGTCTAAGCCTCATTAAGCTACAAAGTGTCAGTGATCATCCTTAAAGGTCTTGAATAGTCATTCTGTAAAGTACTTTTTCTCTCATGGCTAACTACCAGGAAGTTTAAAAAGACAGGCTGAGTGGGCGGAGAGCTTATATTCATGAGCTCGCCTTGACTGACATTCTTTGAAATGTCAAGCAACTTTGATGCAGTGAGCAGTTTTTCAGTAAAATCATCTCAAGCAAATGTGGTTATACACAAAGCAACTCAAACAACATTGAAATTGGCATGTCTCTTGTGATATGGTTCACAGCAGCACTGACGGATGTGTTGACTTGACAACTGCATCAGAGTTTTGAATGACCCTTTCCCCTTTTGTTCCATGCTGGCTGAAGTCCTAGCTAGCCACTAACTATCTAACACCAGACAAAGATGAAAGGGGAAACATATAAGTATCTTTGCCATAGATTAATAGAGTAAACTTTGTATTATATTTGCTGACATCTTAAAGTACAATTTTGGCACCAGTAGAGTAGCTATCTAGCTATATAAACCACGCTCCTCTGCAAACACACCTTCTCCAATGTTTAAATTAGGTAAGAGAATATTATGTTACCATTGGTGTAGTAAAATGAGAGGTTTGTGCCCTTAATAATGCATCAAAGCGTTTGACAGGGAGGGTACCAGTAACTTTATGATAAACCTTTATCAATGTAGAAGCTACAGTCATTTCCATACTTTGGTCATCATACTTTGAACTGGTTTCATTCAAATATCATCACATTTCATGAAAAACTTGATTTCGACTGTTCTTGACCTTTAAGTCATACAAAGGTGTTACTGTATGTGAAGTTTAAAATGCATTCTGTCATTAATATTTTTTAACTCACAATTTTATTAGTATTTAATACAATATTTTATCAGTCGTCTTTCACAAATGAAGGGTGTCCTACAAAGCAGGTTTGAGGAGTTAGCAAGGTAACTTCGGTCAACTCGCAGTTCAATTCGGGATAACCGGTCATGATGCAATCTTTGCCAGAGGGAGAGAATCTTATTTAATTTGTCCTCAGCTCGTGGCTCAGTCATTTCATTCAGGGTAAGTGGAGTTAGCTGTGACTTAGCCTGCCCCGTAGCAGGCAAGTTCTGAAGGATTTGTTGCCATAGAAATTTACCTGGCTTAAAGGTGAGCCACTTTCTTATGACCGGTTATCCCAAATTGAACTGCGAGTTGACCCTGAAGTTACCTTGCTAACTCCTCAAACCTGCTTCGTAGGATATCCTTCTGAAATAGAATGCCAGTCACTACAAGCCCCATACACACAATTGATGTACGAGACATTTGACACAATGATTGTGATAACGAATCCAAGTGTTTGACATGAGGGAGGGAACCAGTAACTTTATTATCAAACTTAATCAATGTAGGAGAAACAGTCATTTTCATACTTTGGTCATCATACTTTGATCTGGTTTCCTTCAAATATCATCAAATTTGATGAAAAACAACATGATTTTGACTGTTCATGACCTTTAAGTCATACAAAAGTGTTACTTTATGTGAAGTTTAAAATGCATTCGGTCATTACTAAATGTGTAATGTGATATATTTTAACATGAATATTTTTTAACCCACAATTCTTTTTAATTAATAAAATATTTTAGCAGTCGTCTTCCTCAAATGAAGGGGATGATAACGCAGTCTTTGCAAGAGGGAGAGAATCTTATTTAATTTGTCCTCAACTCATGGCTCAGTCATTTAATTCAGGGTAAGTGGAGTTAGCCGTGACTTAGCCTGCCCCGGAGCAGGTTAGTTCTGAAGGATTTGTTGCCATAGAGATGTACCTGGCTTAAAGGCGATACACTTTCTAATGACCGGTTATCCCGAATTGAACTGCGAGTTGTCCAAAGTTACCTTGCTAACTCCTCAAACCTGCTTCGTAGGATATCCTTCTGGAATAGAATGCCAGCTCTTAGTCACTACAAGCCCCATACACACAACGGATGTACAAGACATTTAGCACAATGATTGTGATGAACAGATTTTTTCTGCACATAAATAATAACACAAGCGATGTGGAGGCACTGCACAATATTTGTGTAGAAAAATGTGTGTAGATTAACTTTATTATATCACACCAATCAGATTATCACAAGCATTGTGTCAATTGTGTTCTGCATAAATGTGTGTATATGGGGCCACAGTCACCTGCCTCACACTGTATCTGCACTCTTAGAAAAAAGGGTGCTAAATATAACCATTTATATGGTTGTTCGGTTGGTTCCCATAGGGCAGGGGTGGGCAATAATTTTGGCTCAAGGGCCACATCGGGATTTGTTTGTCAAAAGCAATTAGCAAGGCTAGAAATAGTCCATAATAATTTCTGCATATTTTCTGTCCTGTCTAGATGGCCTGGAGTGTTTTTTAACCTCCGGGATATTTTATACCCAAACATCCCGCGGGCCAGATTGAGTTGGGCTCTCGGGCCGGATCCGGCCTGCAGGCTAGATTTTTCCCACCCCTTTTTGGTAGTTGGTAGAACCCCTCTATCAAGGGTTCTTCCCCAAGCCCTCTCTGAACGGTTCCACCAGCCTTATTAGCCTTTAAAATACTTTTTATGACAATACATTAAATATATCATAAGGCCTTTCTTTGAGGGCTTAGCTATACCTTAACACAGTGGCGTTCGAAAACCTATGATTTACAGGCCACATCAGGCCTGCAAGTCAAATGATGCTAGCTTGTGTAAAGTGATGTGTAACTCCTACTGGGATCCAGCCAAAGTGAGGATATCACCAGCAACCTGCATTCAGAATGACTGCCAGTGTAAAGATTTACAAATGGCACTACCTAAAAACCATTTAAACTGGAACCACCATCTCAGTAATGGGTGCATTAAATCCAACTATTAACTGATTCGATTAATTTAGAAAAAGGTATGTTATTTATCTTTGTGTAACATAAGATAAAATCAATCAATCAATGTACATGCAAAAACATATGTCGAAACAAACAACTCTAAAAATCAACCTGCTATAGAGCATGCGAGGAAATATTATAATGATGGGCGTGGTTTTGAGTGTTTTACTCTACACAGAGGAAAAACACTGGGGTTCTTTTACACCACTGGGTTTTATTTGACCTTTTTTACAGAGTTAATTTCAACTCTAGTAATATTACACTGAAAAATGAACACTAGGTAACACTGGCCAATTTGCTGTGTACAAATATTCCCATATACTGTACGTACAGTTTAAAACATTCTCACACCTATTGTTTTAAACTCTACAGGGTTGACGTTTAAACACTGAGGTAAACACTAATACTTAAGGCACTATTTAAATGAAAGGGGAAAAAATACAATAGAAAAGCTTATTCAGATTCAGAAGGGTTCTATGTAGAAACCCTTCTTGCCATCTAAAGAATCATCAAAGAACCCCAGTTCTTAGGATTATAGAGGTTATAAGAACACTTTTCCTAACAATGAACCCTCATCTTCCAAAAATGGTAGAACTCTACCCCTCTGCAAAGAACACTTTTGGAACCGTTTTTTCTAAGAGTGTGCGGACAACAATGTATCATGTTACCTGCCACTTACTGTATCTCTTCACTTTCAACTGGTGAGGACTTCATAATCAATCAGGTAAAGATTGATTCCCAACTCTGTTCATAGATTCATTCATCCCAAATCTAAAGCGTTAGTGCTATAAGGTTTACTGTAGCTTTCAGCTTTTTCTGGGACAGAATAATTTCATTGATACATTCACTAAAGTCTCTAATCTAGTCTAGGCTGTCAATGGCAAGTAGAGACATAGACCTTTTTTTTCTGTCTTCATGAAGACATTGCACTCATTCACGATTACCGTACTGTACTATGCTTGAAGGAGAAAAGGCTCTGGCGTGACTTAAAGATTAGTGAGAGAAAAGTTGAAAGCCCAGATTTAGGGCTCTGTTCAATCTGCATCTCGGATGTTCAGGTTTACAGTGTGATTGGAATTTAAAGGCAATGTTTTCACTTTAGCGGAGACGGCATTCACGGTAAATGCTGCATATGTCGGCTCAATAGGAAATGACCTTGACATTTCTATTGTGGAATTTGTAACACTTCAGCTTTACAGATTGGACGGAGCCCTTAAACTGTGACAGTACTGCTGACATAATCCAGAGGTCTCCTCTTCATCACAAGGGGCTAATGTGAACAGGGATCATCGATCACCCACTAGACCGGGGTCCCTATTCCCTGTATACTGCAGGACTTTTAAACCAAAGCCCTATGTGCTCTGGTCAAAAGTAGTGCACTATATAGGGGATAGAGTGCCATTTGGGATGCTCACCGAGACTACAGGGGATGACCCTGTCACTTCAGTCATTTTAAACCTCACAAGTTGTATTGATTTTCACCACTGACATTGTCTTTATCTGAAAGTACTGACCATACCGTAAAGTGTATGTCTCAAGATGCTGATTGCCTTTGTACAGAATCACTGTTGGTTTTGTGTTTCTTGTAGTCAAGTCATGTCACATATATTTAACGTTAATTTAACAAGTGTTCAAAACAAACTTTACATTATTATGACAAATACGGGTTCTTTTGCTTAACCTTAGTGGATCCCTTTTTGGTGCTATATACAACCTTTTCTTGAAGGTTCTATAAAGAACCATGCTCATAAAGGTTCTAAATGAAACTTTCATGGTGCTATGAAGAACCCTTTCCTAAGGTTCTGTAAAGAACAATTAATAAAAGGTTATATATAGCACCAAAAAAGGGTTCTGCTGTGGTTGCAACCTTTTTGTGGGGCTATATAGAACCCTTTTTATGGTTCTCTATAGAACCTTTATGGAGAATGGTTCTATAAAGAAGCTTCCTCGATCTCAAAGGTTCTTTGTAAATCCTTTTGAAATCTTACAGTATGGCTGTACACAGTGAAACATGTCTGCTGGACCATGATGGGGAACAAGATGAGTTTGTATCTCTGTTAGGCTGTGTGTATGCTGTTGCTGCACTAGAGCCTAGTGTCTGCGTGTTTTTGTGTTTTCCTTTCAATTACAACCTAGACAACCAGGTGCACTAATTAGTAATTTATCAATCAACTACCAGGGAGGAGCGAAAACCCACAGACACTTTGCCCACCGTGGAATGAGTTTGACACGTGATGTAGTGCAACACCGAGGGGAGACTTATTAATGTTAGCTGGAATAGAAACAACCTTCGAGAATCCGCTCTTAATAATAAAGGTGCTACTTGGAACCCAAAATATTTATAGGGTCTGTGAAGAACCATAAATGGGATAGTTATTTGAAGAACCATACAAAAATCTAAAACCAGAAATGTTTTGGCCCTCCAAGACCGGAATTGAATAGCCCTGTTGTAGGGTTTTAAGCTTAATTGCATATTAACCAGGGTGCCTTTCGAGTGAATTTTAGAGCTACCTGCAGGAAAGGGAAAGGAGATAGTTCTCAACAGACTAGGTGAGTGCTTTCAACCAAAATGTATCTTCCGCACTTAACCTTTCCCCTCTGGTCTTGGTCAACTCTGGATATTAACACCAACACTGAGGTTCTTTTACACCACTGAATGTTAATTTAACTCCTGATTCAACACATAAATGTTACACTGATTTGTGTGCTATGAAAGGGACTTGCATACGTTTCAAGAACCTTTTAGAATTCTGAAGCACCATAGATGCCACGTCAAGAACTCCACACTTAACTCAAAGGTTCTTTATCGGGCAAGAGTTCTCCAAGGAACCTTAAGAGATGAGGAAGAACCATTTAAGAACCTTTATTTGGCTTGTTTTTTTTCTCTGACATGCACTGTCAACTGTGGGACCTTATACAGACAGGTGTGTGCCTTTCCAAATCATATCCAATCAATTTAATTTACCACAGGTGGACTCCAATCAAGTTGTAGAAACATCAAGGATGATCAATGGAAGCAGGATGCACCTGAGCTCAATTTCGAGTCTCATAGTCTTTAATACTTATGTAAATAAGTACTGAAAAAAAGTTTTTGCTTTGTCATTATGTGGTATTGTGTGTAGATGGATGAGTCTGTATTTTTTTTGTTGAAAATGTCAAGGGGTCTGAAAACAAAAAAGTGTTAAACAAATCAAAATATATTTTATATTTGAGATTCTTCAAAGTAGCCACCTTTTGGTTGTAAAAGATGGGGAGAGGTCTGTACATAATAAAGAGTTGGTCTGCTTTTTTGACACCACACTCCAAAAAGAAAGTCCTGCAGGCTCTAGGCTCTTGTCTTATCTTGATTATTGTCCAGTCATGTGGTCGAGTTCTGCAAAGAAAGACCTAGTTCAGCTTCAGCTGGCCCAGAACAGAGTGGCACATCTTGCTCTTAATTGTAGTCAGAGGGCTAATGTAAATACTATTGTCAGGCTGTGGGTAACTGGTGAAAAAAGGAGTCAGGCGCAGGAGAGCAGAGATGCGTGGACAAGGTATTTTAATAACGAAGCACCAGTACAAACAATAATACTCAGGTGCGGGAAAATACCGGTCACACGTAATAACGGGCGTTATACAAAAACCCAGCCACAAGAATAACCAGCCGTCAGTAACTGCCTGAACAATCAAACAAACACGCACACTAACATGGGGGAAACAGAGGGTTAAATAATGAACATGTAATTGGGAAATTGAAACCAAGTGTGAAAAAAAACAAAGACAAAACAAATGGAAACTGAAAAGTGGATCGACGACGGCTTGAAAGCCGCCGCCCGAACAGGGAGAGGGACCGACTTCGGCGGAAGTCGTGACAACTATGCAGTCTCTCTTGGCTAAGAGTTGAGGAGAGACTGACTGCATCACTTATTTTTATAAGAAACATGAATGTGTTGAACATTTCTAATTGTTTGCATAGTCAACTTACACACAGCTCACACACACTTACCCCACTAGACATGCCACCCGTGGTCTTTTCACTGTCCCCAAATCCAGAACAAATTCAAGAAAGCATACAGTATTATATAGAGCCATTATTGCATGGAACTCCCTTCCATCTCATATTGCTCAAATGAACAGCAAACCAGGTTTCAAAACACAGATAAAGCAACACCTCGGGGCACAACACCTCTCCCTTATTTGACCTAGATATTTTGTGGATGTGTATTGATATGTAGGCTATGTGTGCCATTTTTAAATGTATGTAGTTCTGTCATTGAGCTGTTCTTGTCTATTAATGTTCTGCAGCATGTCATGTTTCATGTTGTGTGGAGCTTTTGCAACAGATAATGGAGATCCTAATAAAATATCAAATACCAATACACACGCACACATGAAGACACACTGGCTGCTTTACATGTAAGAAGCGGCTCCTATATCCCGAGATGTGATTAGTGCCTACTCCATGTTTATTTCATACCTATGGAAGAGCAATGGCATCAAACAAAACTGTACGCCATCCTAATCAGATCCCCCATGTACCGCTGTGAATGTTAAGTACAGGCTAATGAGCTGATAATAGATTTGTAAACGGTGCACATGACTTTAATGGCTTAATATTCTGCTCTCCATAGTCCCTCTGTGATTTAGTATTTGTCTCAACAAGATGGAACTGAAAGTGTTCCGGTGTCTCTGATCCAAGACTGGATAAGGACATAATCTTGGGATTTTGTGTGGAACTGCAACTGTTTGCCGTCTGACAGGGTTTATTTTGGTTGAGTCATCGAATGATTTTGTTCTGAATTGCCATTGATTAGGGACCGTTCGATAATTACTGGGAGTCATGTGAAAATACAAACATTATGTGACCCACCCCTTGTGTTTGAAAAATGCTCTTTTCAGTTATATCAATCGTTCCTCCTCTCTTATTAAAGAGATGGCGTCCAGATAGGCTACTTTATGAAACGTTCTGAATGGACTCACACACGCAGACCCATCAAAAGGACCCATCGATCAAAGCCATCAGCGCATCTCAGACAAAAGAGCAGATCGCATTTCTCCTTTCTTAGGTCTACACAGCAAAATCAATGGTATACATTTAACTCTGAAAGTGTAAAATGTACACTATTGTCAGTGAACATATGAGTCCTATTAGTGATGGTAAACCAAGGCTTTATGAACGCTTTGGACCTTCCCCCATATTGTGCCGAAAAACGATTCATTACTCAAAGCTTCATTGTCGGTTCACAATACCCTTTAGTTACATCAGATGCTCAGCAATAAATAGCAGTGTGTGCTTGCAAGTCGTTGGCTTTAGTAGCCTAAAATCAGTTGCAATACCAGGTTTGCTTTTACGTAATGCTTCCCTTTTTTTGTCTTTAAGTTGAATATTTTTCAAAAATTGTATCTATGGCAATATTTAGGATGTTTAAGACTAACCTTATACAATATTAAATAAAACAAATGATTTGAACAATATAGTGTGCCTTCAATGGGATACAACCTCATACCCTCAGGTCCCTGAATGTTCCATAACTCCCTACTATATCTGCTAAGCTACCAGTCAGGTGAAACTACATGTACAAAATCCTAACTATATTTGTAAGTAAGGTGTCCAGTAGATGTTTGTGTTTGAAAGCAGTTTGGAATCGAGTAAAACACAAAAACCACAGCAGAATCAGTGGGCTCTTACATTTTGCAACACACGGTGTGAAAAAGCACACGATCAAACAAAGCTTCAGACATCGTTGAAGACATACTTCTGACAAAGAGATAGCCGCATCGGCACACTGCTTCGAAGTTAGATGCTTAGCGATTTCGATGCACGCCTTGGAGCTCCCGTATCAAGCGTAACATCACTAGTGTACTTGTGTTAAAATAACACTTTTGAAGGTGTTAAAGATTTAACTCTGTTGCGGTGTTTCCCATTTTTCTCTTTAAGTGTTCAAAAGAACTCGATTGTGGTGTTTGCATAGCTCTACTGTAGAGTAATATGCAACACCTACAGTGTAAAACATAACACTTTATTTAGAGTAAACTGGACTCACGTTGCTTAGTGTTAACTCTGTTACACTTTCTCAGTGTAAGAAATTGTATTCTTTAGTTTTACAGTAAACATTTTTGAGTGGTGTTTTAACCACCCCTAGCTTGTCACAAAACTGATTGGCTCAAACGCATTTAGAAGGAAAGAAATACCACAAATGAATTTTTAACAAGGCACACCTGTTAATTGAAATGCATTCCAGGTGACTACCTCGTGAAGCTGGTTGAGAGCATGCCAAGAGTGTGCAAAGCTGTCAACAAGGCAAAGGGTGGCTACTTTGAAGAATCTCAAATATAAAATGTTTTCCCCTCATCCATCTACACACAATACTACATAATGATGAAGCAAAAACTTTTTTTTATAAATGTTTACACATTTATTTACATAATTATTAAAGACTCTTTGCTATGAGACTCGAAATTGAGCTCAGGTGTATCCTGTTTCCATTGATCAAGACTCTGTATAATACTGTACATTTCCTTGAATTTGTTCTGGACCTGGGGACTGGGAAAATACCCCTTGTGGCATGTCTGGTGGGGTACGTGTGTGTGTCCGTGTTGTGTGTAAGTTGCTTATGCAAACTATTTGGAATTTTCAACACATTAATGTTTATTATAAAATCAAGAAGTGAAGCAGTCAGTCTTTCCTAAACTCTTAACCAAGAGAGAATTGCATGCATGGTATTAATATTAGCCCTCTTAATACAATGATGCGTTAAAACGTGCGGCTCTGTTCTGGGCCAGCTGCTGCTGGTCTTTCTTAGCAGGTCTTTCTTTGCACCACTTGACCATATGACTGGACAATAATCAAGGTAAAATAAAACTAGAGCCTGCAGGACTTGCTTTGTGGAGTGTGGTGCCAAAGCAGAGCATCTCTTTAGTCAGGGCAGACCTCTCTCCATCTTTACAACCATTGAATCTATATGTTTTGACCATGACCGTTTACAATCTAAGGTAACACCAAGTAATTTAGTCTCCTCAACTTGTTCAATAGCCACGCCATTCATTACCAGATTCAGATTAGGTCTAGAGTTTAAGGATTGATTTGTACCAAATACAATGCTCTTATTTTTAGAAATGTTTATTACTGGCCACCCATTCCAAAACTGACTGCAACTACTTTTTTAAGGGTTTCAGTAACTTCATAAGCTGCGGTTGCTGATATCTTTGAATCATTAGCATACATGGACACACATGCTTTCTTTAATGCCAGTGGCAGGTTATTGGTAAAAGTAGAAAAGAGTAGAGGGCCTAGAGAGCTGCCCTGCTGTACACCACACTTTACATATTTGACATTAGATACTCTTCCATTAAAGAAAACCCATTAAGTTCTATTAGATAGATAGTTCTGAATCAACGATATGGAAGAGGTTGAAAAGCCATAACACATACGTTTCAACAACAGGTTATGGTCAATAATATCAAAGTCTGCACTGAAATCTAAAAGTACTGCTCCCACAATCTTCTTATAATCAATTTCTTTCAACCAATCATCAGTCATTTGTGTCAGTGCAGTACATGTGGAGTGCACTTCTCTATAAGCATGCTTAAAAAAAATCCAACAGTTTGCTAAGAGCTGGCAGCAAGTTGATAGGTCTGCTGTTAGAACCAGTAAAGGCCGCTTTAGCACTCTTGGGTAGCAGAATGACTTTCGTTTCCCTCCAGGCCTGAGGACAAAAACTTTCCTCAGATTAAAGATATGACAGATAGGAGTGGCTATAGAGTCAGCTACCATCCTCACTAGCTTTCGATCTAAGTTGTCAATGCCAGGAGGTTTGTCATTATTTTGTTTGTCATTATCGATCACAAAAATTTCCCACCTTTCCCACACTAACTTTAAATCACTAATACAATCAGTTAATTTATCCATTGAGCTAAAATACTCTGGTGACAAAGAAATGTAAAGTTGTATAATCTGCATGTGCTTTCTGATAACGCTGCCAAGGGGTAATATATGTGTATATATACCGGACCCAAAATCAAAAGCCACGTGATATTTATTTTCTCTGAGTTATGTTCACCAAGGTGACAAAAAAACTCTTGACCTGTTAAATAGGTCCTAAACCAATTTAGAACTGGACCGGAGAGGCCAACCCACCTCTTCAGCCTATCCAGAAGGACATAATGGTCAACAGTGTCAAATGCAGAACTTAAATCCAAGAGTTCAATGATAGAGAGCTGTTTGGCATATGTGTTGCCTCTAAAGCCCTATTCGCACAGGACTAGTATTACTATAGAATGTTGGTTATGTAATTATTACCCCAGCATGTCCGTTTTTCCAATGGACAATTTGGACCGAATTAGCTTTAACAAACAGCCCCTGTAATTATTTTTCCTCATTCACAATTGACCGTTATGACGGAAGCATTGAGGCTCTTCTAGGCATGAAGATTTTTCAAATATCTAGGGATAGCATAATATTGGCCTAATGTCCTTCAGTTCGGGGAGAAAGTCTAAATAATAATTCATATCCATAAGAACCATGAACTGGAACCTATGCAGACATGTAATTACCTGATGTATTTGGCAATTTATCAATTAATTGGTACAATACCGTCCACTTTATCTGTTAAAAGAGAAGTATGGCACTAGGAAAGTTAATATATGACAAAACAAGTAATTCATCTGTAGGCTACGTGCATAGAGAGCACTTTGTTTTATGTATCAATTTGTTCCCAATCTCTTACCCAAATTGGGTGCAGCACCGGTTAAACTCTAATATCCATCAAAACACAGGGATGATGATTCACACAGGATAAGCAATATCAGAGGACCTTGAAGTTTGCCGAAAAACAGTAGGTTTTTAGGGATGGGATAATAACCTTCCTTTCAAGTAAAAATGACTGACATGGCAGATTCGGACGGATCTAAAATTACGGCTGTAGGGATTTGTGCTCGTTCACATGATTACATTACCAGAGCTCCCCCAGTAAAATGTATCCCGTCCGAATGGGCTTAAGTTAAAGTTTGATAAATCTTTACGCCTAGAAGAGCCTCCAGGCTTCCATCATAATGGTCCATTTTGAATGAGAAAAAAAAATCCCGTCCGAATCGTCCACTGGAAAAATGACATGCTGGGGTAATAATTACATAACCTAGTTTCTATAGTAATACTAGTCCCGTGTGAATAGGGCTTAAGGCTGTCTCTGTGCTTTTGTGGGCACAAAAAACAGATTGGTATTTTTCAAAAATACAGTTGGCACTTAAAAAATAATTTAGCTGTTTGAAAACCAATTTCTACAGAATTTAACTTAAGAATGGAAGGTTGGAGATGGGCCGAAAATTGATAAGAGCTGAAGAATCTAGATTACTTTTCTTCAGAAGGGGTTTCTCCATAGCAGTTTTTAATGCAGTGGGGAAAGTGCCTGTGAACAGGGAGTGATTAACAATAGCTTGCACTTCTTCAGATATGCAATTTAAAACTGTTTTGAAGAAGGTGGTGGGGATAGGATTGAGAAGGCAGGTAGAAGGCTTCAATTGTGATATCACTTTCCTGAGCATGTCTGTATCAACCAGGGAAAATAAATCCGCAGTGCCTTTGCATAGTAGGCTTAGGCACGTATCAACAAACTTTTCATCAGGTCTTTCTTGACTGATACACCTGCCTAATGTTTGTTATCTTATCTCTGAAACATGCCGCAAACTCATCACATTTAGATGTGGAGGAAAGTTCACAGGCTTGCGGGGGTAGGATTTATCAGGCCATCGATGGTCGAGAAGAGCACAGATTATTAGTGATCAAGTTATAAAAATTATTGTCTGCCATTTCTAATTGCCTTGTTATATATACCAAGTTGCTCTCTCAGAATATCATGATGCACCTGCAACTTTCTTTCTCCACAGCTGCTCTGCCTTCCTGCAATTTCTCTTAAATTGATTAGTTTCCTCACTCATCCAAGGTGCTCTCTGTTTGGATGTGGCCTTTTTCAACTTTACTGGTGCTATGACATCAATGGTTTCCCTTAATTTGCTATTAAAGTTATCATCTAATCGTCACAAGAGGAAGGCAAAATATGAAAAGCTGTAGTTTGGGGTGAGGCTTCAACAAGAGTGGCACTACAGTCTGAAGACAGCCATGTTTCAGTGAGAAACATGCAGTCAACTTTGCGCTCAGTAATGAGGTCATTCCTCATTCCTGTCGTTGCAAAGTTTCTCCAGGTACTCGTTTAGGGCAAAGAATCGTCTGAAATGTTCCGAACCCCTTCGGTAGCATGGGAGGGGGCCAGAGAAATTATTATCTTACCTGTGCTAGCGAGGGTGTAAAAAGTGTGTCAAGGGCAGTTTGTTGTGGGAGGGGGATCAGGGGCAGGGAGGAGTGATCAGAGGAAGTAATGGACTTGGGGGGGTATATTGAGGGGTCTAGGAGGGGGTGACGGGGATAGGGATTTTTGCGGATTTTGTTTGCTGCCGTTAGGGTTTTGGTGCTGGGGTGGTCTTCTGGTCTGGTCTCTTGTTGGTCTGTTCTTTTTCTGGTCTTTTCCCAGAAATGTTTGTCCAGTTTGGGTCATCGTCTAAGAACTGGAGTTATGAGGCGAGGGGTTCTTCCGGTTGTATGGTCTCTCTCGAAATCGGCTCCCCTTTGACCAGGGGTTTGGAGGGGTGGAGGTGGCTAGGAAAGGGTTTGTGGAGGAGGCAGAGGTGTGGAGGGGCCGACGGGTGGGGGCTGTTTCTGGGACATCTTGGGTGGTTACAGGGATGGGGGCCATTTCTGGGACATTTTGGGTAGTGGATTGGGTGGTGCCTGTGTTAAGGTCGGGGCCTGGTTCTAGGTCTTCGTTGTTGTTGTCTGGTGGGAGATTGGGATTTGGGTTAGTGGGGTTGGTGTCGTTGGCCCTTGCCCTTCCGGCACAGGAATTGCGGCAAGTTTTAAAGCAGTGCCCCCCTTTCCCGCATAGGTTGCAGGGTAGTGTGGAAGTACAGTCCACAGTGGGATGGTACCCTTTACAGATTCTGCAAATGATGGCTGTGCAGGTTGCGGCCAGATGGCCAGTTGGCCGCAGTTCCTGCACAGTTTGGGTATCCTGTAGTAGTTGACTGAGCCCCTGTTGTTCCCCAGCGAGATGATACTGAAGAGATGTTTGATTCCGCCCACTCCTGTTGGGTCTGGTCTTAACTGGACCCACAATTTTCGTGCCCCAGTCTAGACGTTGCTTTGTCCAGGACCCTCCTAGGGGGTGGCGAAACGGTGTAACCAAACATCTATGCTGTACTCTTTGATGCTTTCGTTGTGGAATTGGACTGTAACAACTTTTGATTCTGTGTCTGAGAGTGAAATTACTGTGAACTTGTTAAATGGGACCTAATCTTTACAATTTCTGTATTTTAATCAAAACCATTCTAGTAACTGGGTGGTCTTGAAACACGCTTCAAATAATTCCTGTGGCCCTGGGACTTGCACCAGGCAGTCCAGGTCAGATGGCACAAAGTCCATACCTCTCTGGAGAACTGCCCTGCTGAATTCCAGGCGTGTCATGGTTTCTGCTCTGGCGGTTGTTGTTGCTGCTCCCCAACGATTGGTGGCTCCATCTTCGGCATCCTCCTCTAGTGAGAGATAGGGTAGAGGGAGTAAATAGAGGGACACAACCCTTGAAATATACACCACGCAGGGTTGTGGGTAATGAAGAGAAACCAGAGTTGTGTGTTAATTGAGAGTGAAATTACAGTTAACCCACTGCACTTGAAGAAACTTTCAAAGTTCTAGAAATGTTGACATTGACTGACCTTCATGTCTTAAAGTAAGGATGGACTGTCGTTTCTCTTTGCTTATTAGAGCTGTTCTTGCCATTATATGGACTTGGTCTTTTATCAAATAGGGCTATCTTCTGTGTTCCACCCCTACCTTGTTACAACACAACTGATTGGCTCAAATGCTTTAAGAAGGAAAGAAATTCCACAAATTAACTTTTAACAAGGCACACCTGCTAATTGAAATGCATTCCAGGTGACTACCCCATGAAGCTGGTTGAGAGAATGCTAAACATGTGCAAAGCTGTCATCAAGGCAAAGGTTGGCTACTTATCAATCATAAAATATATTTTGATTTGTTCAACACTTTTCACTATTATTCTACAATGTAGAACATTTGAAAAATTAAGAAAAACACTTGAATGAGTAGGTGTGTACAAACGTTTTACTGGTACTACATATTAATACTGTTACAATAACCAAACAGTTGGACAAACAAAATAATTTGTCAAGCATGCAATTTCACTGTGGTTTGAGTTGCTTTGTTTATCAGCAAACTTGCTTGAGGTACGGGGCAGATTAGATTATGTTGAGCTGCGGGACACTGGTCTATTGCCTCTGACGTGAACTGGCGAAAGTGGTGAGGGAAGAGCGCCCTTCTCAAATCGAATAGTATCTGCGCTGCTCTGTCATGTTGTCAAAAAGGCAGTATGGTGCACCGTCCAGAAACATATAGCAATCATTTTCAATAAAATATACACTATTGTTCAAAAGTTTGGGTTCACTTAGAAATGCCCTTGTTTTTGAAAGAAAAGCATTTTTTTTGTCCATAAAAATAACATCAAATTGATCAGAAATAGAGTGTAGACATTAACGTTAATGTTGTAAATGACTATTGTAGCTGGAAACGGCAGATTTTTTATGGAATATCTACATGGGCGTATAGAGGCCCGTTATCAGCAACCATCACTCCTGTGTTCCAATGGCACCTTCTGTTAGCTAATCCAAGTTTATCATTTTAAAAGGCTAATTGATCATTAGAAAACCCTTTTGCAAAACTGTTGTTCAGATTAAAGAAACAATAAAACTGTCCTTCTTTAGACTAGTTGTGTATCTGGAGCATCAGCATTTGTGGGTTTGATTACAGGCTCAAAATGGCCAGAAACAAAGTGTCAGGATCCGTGTGTGTGGCTGGTGCGTGAGAGTCAGGCGCAGGAGAGCAGAGATAGTGAAAGAAAGCACTTTACTGAGGCACAGTACAAAACACGCAAATAGCGTTACAAAAACAAATGCCTACAGAAAAAAGCGCAACAGCACAAAGTACAAAATAACAGTCTGGCGCAAACCAGCCGGAAACGTGCCACTGACAATCAACAATTACACACACAGACATGGGTGAAACCAGAGGGTTAAATGCATGACAAGTAATGAGGGAATGACAACCAGGTGTGTGGGGAAACAAGACAAAACAAATGGAAAATGAAAAGTGGATCGGTGATGGCTAGAAGACCAGTGACGTCATCTGCGGAACACCGCCCGAACAAGGCAAGGCGCAGGGCGATCAGGACGGAGACGGTGGAACTCTCGCCGCATAGACGGGTCCAAATCGTCCTCCACCGGAACCCAGCAACTCTCCTCCGGACAATACCCCTCCCACTCCACGAGGTACTGAAGGCTCCTCTACCTACGCCTCGAATCCAGTATGGAGCGGACTGAATACGCCGGGGCCCCCTCGATGTCCTGCCACTCAGGCCCAGAAAATAGGATATGCACATAATTAGTACTATTGGATAGGAAACACCCTGAAGTTTCTAAAAGTGTTACAATAATGTATGTGAGTATAACAGAACTGATATAGCAGGCGAAAACCAGAGGAAAATCCATCCGGATTTGCAGTTTTTTTTGTACATGATATTTTTGTCCAGGCTGCCTATTGATTTCTATGTTATCCAGGACTGAGACTGCAGTACCTATGGCTTCCACTAGATGTCAACAGTCTTTATACAATGTCTGGAGGCTCTAGCACTAAGCAGAACAGATAGGAAGAGGAAGTAGTGAAGGACAACATTTGTCAACGTTTCACCGGCGCAAGATTGTGAGCGCACCCCACTTTATTTTCCTTTCCTATCGTTCACGTTATTGTCCGGTTGAAATATTACAGTAAATATACATAAAAGTATACCTAAGGATACATTAAAAATGATGTTTGATTTTTTTTGGAGAAAGTGTATAGGTATAATTTGAACGTGTTCTCTTCACGGTTCAATGGGCGACTCAACGGTGGATTTTATGATCATAACGCGCCAACCAAACAGAGATTTATGGATAAGCCACTCCAAGGCTTTCCCCGAGAGGCATGAGACGAGGGCGGACACCTTCTCACGGTCCGAAGGAGCCGGGTGGACAGTTGCCAGGTATAGCTCCAGCTGTAGCAGGAACCCCTGGCAGTGTGCAGCCTTCCCCTTGTACTCCCGGGGAAGGGCGAGACGAATCCCACTGGGACCGGATGAAGGGGGGGTAAGTAGTGGAGACCCGGGTCGGACTGGTGGAGGCGCTGGAGGAACGCTCTGTCTCTCCCAGCGATCAATGGTCTGCAGGACGCGGTCCATGACGGCCCCTCTATCCGGGGCACCTGCTCCTGCTGACTCTGCTCCTGCTGACTCTATCTTTGGTATGTAATTCTATCAGGATCTGTGTGTGTAGCTGGTGCGTGAGAGCCAGGCTCAGGAGAGCAGAGATAGTGAAAGAAAGCACTTTACTGAGGCACTGTACAAAACAATGAACGCAAATAGCGTTACAAAAACAAATGCCTACAGGAAAAAGTGCGGCAGCACAAAGTACAAAATAACAGTCTGGCGCAAACTAGCCGGAAACGTGCCACTGACAATCAACAATTACACACACAGACATGGGGGAAACCAGAGGGTTAAATACATGACAAGTAATGAGGGAATGACAACCAGGTGTGTGGGGAAACAAGATAAAACAAATGGAAAATGAAAAGTGGATCGGTGATGGCTAGAAGACCAGTGACGTCGACTGCCGAACACCGCCCAAACAAGGAGAGGCACCGACTTTGGCGGAAGTCGTGACACAAAGACCTTTCTTCTGGAACTCGTCAGTCTATTCTTGTTCTGAGAAATGAAGGCTATTCCAGAAATTGCCAAGAAACTGAAGATCTCGTACAATGCTGTGTACTACTCCCATCACATAACAGCGCAAACTGGCTCTAACCAGAATAGAAAGAGGAGTGGGAGGTTCCGGTGCACAGCTGAGCAAGAGGACAAGTACATTAGAGTGTCTAGTTTGAGAAACAGATGCCTCACAAGTCCTCAACTGGCAGCTTCAATAAACACAGGCCATCTTCCTTATTTTAATGGACAAAACATTAGATTTTCTTTCAAAAACAAGGACATTTCTAAGTGGCCCCAAACTTTTGAACTGTAGTGAACGTTTTAATTCTCAAAGTACATTTAATTGGGAAGGCAGATTAAGTGTTTTTATCAAATGCAATCACTAACTCAATCACACTGTACAGTAGTAGTTCACTTGCTGGGCTGATATAGTAGTAAAGGCATTCTCTGGGTTTTCGTCCCAAATGGCACCCTATTTCCTATATCGTGCACTACTTTTGACCAGAGTAGTGCGCTATATTGGAAATAGGGTGCCATTTGGGATGCAGTATGGGTTAAATGTAATGGATCAGATGGAAGCTCAATATATTCCAGACAATGTAGGTAGGGGTCTCTCTTTTCTTGTCCTCCATACATTTTCCCTCTTCCCATCTGTGTCCCTTTGATATCTCACTCCATTTCTCCCTCCCCATCTATCATTGTTTTTCTCTCCACGTTTCTCTCTCATTAGTCTCTGTCCCTGTCTGTCTCTTCTCCATACAGTAGTTATATCAATCCAAACACAGACATAGGCAGTAAACGCTCACACACACACACCGTTCAAAATCGAAGTGGACTCAATTGAATTTGGAGAATTACTACCAAACAGACAGGAAGGCGTACTTTTGTCTTGTATCAATGACGACCACACACACTCTCTCTCTCTCTCTCTCTCTCTCTCTCTCTCTCTCTCTCTCTCTCTCTCTCTCTCTCTCTCTCTCTCTCTCTCTCTCTCTCACACACACTTCTTATCGCTCACCTTGTCAAACATGCAGTGCAGAGGAATGAATCAATAGCATCAAGTGACGAGATGGGTGCAGAGTTACAGATTTGATGCTTGTGTTCCTGTGTGTATGTCTAGTAAACAAACAGTGGTGCATCTGTGTAAATTGAAATACTTCATTACATTGTACAGTAAACCTCTAAATAATTACATATTGCTGCACACACATTTCCAGTGAGGAATATAACAATTAATTATGCCTGTCAAGGGGGAATATGAGTTATGCAATAGAATATATAAATGTTTTCATGATTGTACTGCTTCAAATTGACAATGAGAGATCAAGCTTAGAATTGCTCACTGTCTGCCCCTCTCTCCATCTCTCTCTTCATCTGTCATTTTCCATCCTCTCCACCACCCAGCCCCCTCTCTCTCTCTCCATCGATATCTCTCTCAATCATTTTCCCTCCCTCACTCCATCCCTTCCGCCACACTCTCTCTCCCTCCGGTCAGATTGCTAATGAGCAGTGTGAGCCTCTACCAACTAGCAGTGTGAGGCCTGTGATGAAATGCATGGCCATGACGCTGTTTCTATATCTATTAAACATCATCACCCGCTACAGCAGAACAGAGGGGGAGTAATATGTTATGTTTCACATAGTCGTGGCTGAACGAGGACATGGATAATATACAGTTGGCTGGGTTTTCATGCATCGGCAAGACAGAACAGCAACCTCCGGTAAGACAAGGTGTGGTGGTCTGTGCCTACTTAAATCTGTTTTACCTCAATTCTACCAGCATGTCACGTGCAACCAGAGGAAAAAAAACTTGAGATCAACTCTCCCCCACCCTCCATTTGGCTAATCTGACCATAATTCTATCCTCCTGATTCCTGCTTGCAAGCAAAAACTCAAGCAGGAAGTACCGGTGACTTGCTTAATACGGAAGTGGTCAGATGACGTGGTTGCTAAGCTACAGGACTGTTTTGTTAGAACAGACTGGAATATGTTCCGGGATTCATTTGATGGCATTGAGGAGTATGCCACATCAGTCACCGGCTTCATCGATAAGTGCATAGATGACATCGTCCCCACAGTGACCGTACATACATATTCCAACCAGAAGCCATGGATTACAGGCAACATCCACACTGACCCAAAGGCTAGATTGAATCCTACTCCACGGGCTCTGAAGCTTGTCAGATGTGGCAGGGCTTGCAAACTATTAAGGATTATAAAGGGAAACCCAGCCGCAAGTTGCCCAGCAACGTGAGCCTACCAGATGAGCTAAATGCCTTTTATGCACGCATGAGAGCACCAGCTGTTCCGGACGACTGTGTGATCACACTCTCCTTAGGCGTTGTGAGTAAGACTTTAAACAGGTCAGCATTCACAAGGTTGCAGGGCCTGATGGATTACCAAGACGCATACTCGGAGCATGCAATGACCAACAGTGTATTTACCAACATTTTCAAACTCTCCCTGAATGAGTTATACCTGCATGTTTCAAGCAGACCACCATAGTCAGTGTGCCCAAGAACGCCAAGGTAATTTGATTAAATTACTACCGCCCCGTAGCACTCATGTATGTAGACATGAGGTGCTTTGAAAGACTGGTCATGGCTCACATCAAAATCATCATCCCAGAAACCATAGACCTACTACAATTCGCATACCGCCCCAATGGATCCACAGATCACACAATCTCTATTGCACTCCACACTGCCCTTTCCCACTTGGACAAAAGGAACACTGTCACGCCCTGACCTGTATGAGCCTTTTGATGTCTCATTTTGGTTTGGTCAGGGTGTGATTTGGGGTGGGCATTCTATGTTCTATTTGTATTTCTTTGTTTTGGCTAAGTATGGCTCTCAATCAGGGACAGCTGTCTATCGTTGTCTCTGATTGGGAACCATACTTAAGTAGCACTTTTTCCCTCCTGTCTTTCCCTCCTGGAGCAGGGACAGGCCGTGCCGGGCTCTGAAGGCGCACAGGGGACCTGGTGCGTGGAGCAGGGACAGGACGTGCCAGGCTCTGAAGGCGCGCAGGGGACTTGATGCGTGGAGGCGCACTGGAGGTCTCGAGAGTACAGCCTGCACAACCCGTCCTGGCTGAATGGCTAATTTCGCCAGGGGTGCATGCTTAGTCCTCTCTTGTACTCCCTGTTCACCCATGACTGCATAGCCACGCACGACTCCAACACCATCATTAAGAATGAGAGCCTATAGGGAGGAGGTCAGAAACCTGGCAGTGTGGTGCCAGGGCAACAACCTCTCCCTCAACGTGTGCAAGACAAAGGAGCTGATCGTGGACTACAGGTCAAGCACGCCCCAATTCCGTTCAACGGGGCTGTAGTGGAGAGGGTCGAGAGTGTCCACAACACTAGCAAACTATCATGGTCCAAACACACCAAGACAGTCGTGAAGAGGGCACGACAATGCCTATTCCCCTTCAGGAGAATGAAAAGATTTGGCATGGTTCCTCAGATCCTCAAAACGTTCTACAGCTGCACCATCGAGAGCATGCTGACTGGTTGCATCACCGCAAGGTATGAAAACTGCTCGGCATCCGACCACAAGGAGCTACAGAGGGTATTGCATACAGCCCAGTACATCACTGAGGCCAAGCTTCCTGCCATCCAGGATCTCTATACCAGGCGGTGTCAGAGGAAGGCTCTAAAAAATGTCAGACTCCAGTCACCCAAGTCATAGACTGTTCTCTCTGCTACCGCATGGCAAGCAGGTACCGGAGGGCCAAGTCTAGGTCCAGAAGGCTCCTTAACAGCTTCTACCCTCAAGCCATACTGTAAGACTGCTGAACAGTTAATCAAATGGCTACCCAAACTATTTGCATTGACCCCCTTTATTACTCTGTTGCTACTCGCTATTTATTATCTATGCATAGTCACTTTACCCCTACTGTACATATTACTTCAATTACCTTGCCTAATCTGTACTGGTAGCCCCTGTATATAGCTTCGTTACTTTTTAAAACTTTTTATAAAAAATAAATATTTTCTTACTCACTTTTTAAAAACTCTGCATTGTTGGTTAAGAGCTTGTAAATAAGCATTTCATGGTAAGTTTTACACCCGTTGTACTCGGCACATTTGACAAATACAATTTGATTTTCTCATCAGATTCCTGTTTCCAGCTCTCCTGCTTGATCGCTGTGATCGGTCCGATCTATGGCAACTCTTAAAGACTGACCAATCGATTCAGGATAAAAGAGATCAAGTTCATGTGCGCATTCCCTATGGCATCCTATTGCCTGTATTGTATAGTGTACCATATGGCTTTGGTCAAAAGTATTTAATTATATAGGGATTAGGATGCCGAGTGAAAATAAATCCTCAAACGTACCTTTTTCCTTTAAGTTAGTTGCTTCTCTCTATTCTCAATCAGAAGGAAATGGATTGGAGACTGAGAGAAAAAGTGAATTAAGCCTCATAATTGGCAGGCAGGGTGTTTGTTAGCATTTATTCGTCCTGATTTGCAAATGGCACCCTCATCCCGACATAGTGCGCTACTTTTGACCAGAGCTCTCTGAGCACTCGTCCAAAGTAGTGCACTATATAGGGAACAGGGGGCCATTTGGAACACACACTGTTTCCACTCAATCAGTGAGCATGCCTTCTCCTTCTTCTAACAACAGTATTTGCATGCCTTTTATAATACCAGCTGTTAGTCATTTAGCTACACGCTGCATGGCAGGCTGAATTTGCATGGAGAATATTTGCCTCGTCTGCTGACTGTTGGTGTTGGTGACTGTTCTTACTGCAGCCTCACACAGCCTGACACCTAAATGTGGGAATCGTTCTTTATCATTCAATATGGGATCTGTACATCAGTTCTAGTGCAGCTGTATGGGAGAGAGACACTTCTCTGTGAGCGTTTTCTTTGCGACCCTTTCCTGGTCTCCATACTAAGACTAAGCATACCGCATCCTTGTTGTTGAGGGGCTGCAGGGTCGCCTAGCAGATGCTGGTCCATCCATCTGACACCTGTTCACCAGGTAGGGTGGCAGGCCGCGGGACACTGACACAGGTCAAGGCCAGGTCACAGAGACTCAGTGCGGGGATGTTCTTTAATCGCCAACTATTGTAGAATATGATTTGAGAAACATGGTGGTGCTATAGCTTACTGTATGTACAATGTACAATATTATGTTTTCTCATGAACTTACTAGCAGCCACAAATATTAGAAAGTGGTGACTATAAACATTAGGATATGCATAGGAACTCATACTGTTGTGTAAGCCTTATTAAAGAAACAATGTGTCAGTGTTCAACCTTAAAATGTGTTGACAATACAACATAACAGATTAACTGGAATGACATTTACTTTTGCGGGTGGCCAACAATAACTATCTGCCAGCCACGCCCCTACTAAGATGTGCCTCTAGTTTTCTAATCTGACCCAATGGATCGTAGCTCAATAACCCAGGATTAACAATGCAATTTAAAGAAAACAAGAGGTTGTTTGTGACCCTGTTGACTGGGTGTAAATAACCCAACGTGTGTTCTGTCCAATAGTTATGCAAATTGGCTTGTTTTTAACCCAGCATTTTTAAGAGTGTGTTAGTTGACGACTGCAGCGCTCCATTTCAAGGGCAGGACTGAATAATTCATCACTATGCAAATGTTTTTATTTTTTATCTGTCTAAGGGGTAAATTACTGTGACCTTCTATGCAAAATGAGAGAGCGAGGGAAGTGAACAAGTAGAGAAGGATAGGGGAAAGAAGGAGAGAAAGAGAATTGAGAGAGAGAGAAAAGGCTTTACATAAAAGTCGGGAAAATCTCAGCCTTTGAAAAAATGACCATGTGTTTCAATGTGATATGGAATAAGGCCCTTTGCTGTATTCATGAAACTATTCGGGCATAATCAATGCAAGCACGATCCATAAAAGATTAAACTAAGTTTGACCTGTGAGCTGGGACTTCTGGGCTGCCCAGTATGTCTGAGCCGAGAGGCCATTTAGACTATTTGAAGTCGCGATGGCCTCCGATGGGACCTGGATCAGACCTTGCCCCCAGCTGCATTAACCCCCTGAGCCCCAGCTAGGCTACGCCAACACTGAGTCAGGACAACTAGGCCTGAGCCTGCATCCCTGCCTGCCTTGATAGCTGGCTAGCTCCATGCTTAATCTCCCCACTGTACAGCCATGGGCTCAGCTCCATTATTCACACACACATTATTCAAACTTCAAGATTTGTTAGCACTGCATTTTATTATGTTCCTATACTGTGGGACAAATTGACGTTGGAGGGTGTTCATGTTAAGGTCTATGCTGGAGTACTCAAAGTCCACTTACTATGAATTTAGGGGGCGCTGAGCACGTTATCTCCTTGGTTCCTCTGCATTTCTCTATCTCTGTCTGTCTGCTGCGTACTGACCCACATATAGATCAAAATCACAATATGGAAGTTATCAGACACACACACACACACGGCATGCACACATTTGCCTGATTGTTGGAGGCAGCTGTTTTGGTGATGAAAAGAGGCGAGTCAGAAAGAGGATTAGCAAGGCTGTGAAAAGCAGAGAATTGTTGACAGGAAAGGGGGGAATTTAGATTTAGCCTCTGGCCGTCCTAACAGGCTTCTCCACGGACAGCCCTTTTCTATGATGACCAGTTAAGGTCATTTTAGGGCCCTGGTGAAAAGTAGTGTACTAAATCGGGAATAGGGTGTCATTTGGGATGCAGATGAGAATGACATTACACTGCCTATCGGAAACTACCTGTCTGTGAGTCACCAAGGGGAGCATTTTTGATAAAGCCTTATCCTATCAGTACATGGGATAAAATTAAACTAATACTGCGTAACTCTACATGGAGAAAATGTCAAAACAAAAATCAGATTCTAAATACAGTATATCCAAATCTCTGGTGATTAAAATAATTCCAGATTTGTATAAATCTTTGGTGATTAAAATAGAACGACATTCAGAATCCAAGGCAGCAGTCCTATAACTCTATTTCAACTGCAGATGAGAAGTCAGCAAGGTCAAATCCATGGTTTAATCATATAAAGAATTGCACTGTACTATTCAATGTGCGCATTATATTTTATTAATAGAACTTGAAGATATTGAGATTTATACAAATTCTTTAGTATTAAAGAGATTGAACAGTACTTTGCATCTAGTAAGTATTTTTTAAACCTTGTGCTTTGGGCTGGATGTGTCAATGTGTAGTTCATACATGCATAATCTATGCGCAGAAATGCTGTCTTAAATTAGCCAAATAATTCCTAAATTGAAAGTTACTGTTTTTTGGAACCTGTGCAGAGCCATTTCCCCCACGTGTGCATTTTGAGGTTGGTTTGGCTTCGGTTACATTATGAAAAAAATCTGTAATTTTTAAAACATTCACGTTTTATAAAATAAAACAATTATTAGCGATTTTTCATTGCAATTCCAAAGCCCCAAAACACACAAATTATTCCATTGTCTCTGTCAGGTCCACATAGAAAATAGGAAATTACTATGACATAATAAAATATTTCAGTTGTGTATATCACTTCGTTTAATTTGATGAATTCCTTAAAGTCGTCATCTCTGCCTGGGCAGATGCAGTCAGCCAGCCAAACCATCTAATGCTATCTATGTGCTCCCCATACTGTACTGTCTTTAGTCATCCTATTTAGCTAGGCTAGACTGCCTAAGTAGGCCTATTCTGCAGAGATGTCTGACAATCATTTTACTTTATAGTAGATAAGGCATACTTTCATGAACTGTCTCTATCTCTCCCTCTTATCGTTGGGTTGTGTACATTCCTCTCTCATGCAGCGCTGTATGTGGTCTGTGTGTATTAACTCATGAGTTGAGCAGTGGTCTAAAGCACTGCATCTCAGTGCTTGAGGCGTCACTAAAGACTCCCTGGTTCGAATCCAGGCTGTATCACAACCGGCCGTGATATGGAGTCCCATAGGGTGGTACACAATTGACCCAGGTTTGGCCAGTGCAGGCCGTCATTGTAAATAATAATTTGTTCTTAACTGACTTGCCTAGTTAAATAAAAAAAATATGCAATCTTTGGGCACAATGGGAAAAGTTATTTAACGAGTTACTATCTCCCAACTTAAACTCTAAAGATATAAATATCTCTTACATTAATTATTATTACCTCATATCAGTCTCATTCTGAACGTTGTTGACTTCAAATTTGCACGAACCCTAGTCTAAATGATGATTCAGCGATACAGCTTAATTATTTATTTGCTAACTAAATAATCACACAGAATTATGTAAACACACACTGTATAGGTTGAATTGATTACAAACATAATGTAATGAAATGTCCCTAGTGGACTAACCTGATATGACGGCTGGATACACAATGAAAGGGGTGGGGAAAGAAAGAGCGGGAGAAGGAGAGACAAAGGAATTAAACTATTGTACATACAGTTGAATAATAGCACCCTTACAACCGTACATTAGGATTTAGAAATGCAACATGTAGTTACGCTTAGATGTCTTTGTCTGTCGTCTCTCTGTTGAAACCTCTTGATCCGTCTGTCACAAATAGTTCGACAGAGAGTCTAAGTGTCTGGTTGTCCACCAGAGGTTATATTAGGGAAAGGGGGATACCTAGTCAGTTGTACAACTAAATGCCTTCAACTGAAATGTGTCTTCCACATTTAACCCACCCCTCTAAATCAATGTCCTTAGTAGTTGTAGTAGTAGGCTTCCTTTGTTCTGGAAGACTGGATACATTAGGTGTTCCAATGGTTGTTTGATATGGAAATGTTCTTATTTTCTCGTCACGTTACATGCAGAGCTGCAGGCAGTGCATATCTATGTCTAGTCTTCTTCTCTGTTGAGTTTCAGAGGGTCTTACCATTTTGGAACATTCAGCTCACGCTGTCGGTCACGCTGCACATATACTGGTCTAGTAGTCTTAAACCATTTTACACGCCAGTAGCAACCCGGGAAAAAAATGGTCTTGTAGTTTTTAAACCATTTCGTAAAGAGTGGACCAAATCCTCACGTTCTCTGGTCTCAATGGTTGATTATTCAGAGCACAGCTAGGACCCCTTTCCACACCGGCGGCAACCTGGCATGTTTTGGTCTAATATAAATTTCGTTAGCAGTCCTTTTATGCCCTCGCCTTGGAGGCCGGTTCCATCACGTTGCCACAATGTCTGTGCTCACGTGGGCGTGGTTACTGACTTGGAAAAAGTCTATATGAAAAACAGTTATCTCATTTATAAGGCTAAAATCACGTTTCATATTCTCACAATAGTTTCATATTAATCATATAAGTTCCACAACATTTAGATGGAAATCTAATAACTGCGACGTATACCTTTGTAGAGTTACTGTTATTTAGTTATACCGTCCTTAATGATATCACAAAACAACAACTGATTTGACATGACTGTTGTTTGGATCCCCACCAACCATTTCCCACATTATTTATGTTATAAATATTGTTTCAATGCCCAATCTTTTTATGTTAAAATACTGCAAACTCTCCCTGTTGTAACACTCAGCCATTCCATTCTCCTTACCGCAAAGGGCCAGAGAAAGAAAGTTTACGACCGGTCGTTAAAGTCATCAAACCGGCCCACTTACCCCCCTTCCTCTCTGGTGGGAGAGAGGGGTGCTCTCTTTGATCCTCACCCAGGAAGGAAAGTCATGACAATTGGCAAGACAAAATATGGAAGTGCCTTTGAACAGAGTATGGTAGTAGGTGCCAGGCGTACCGGTTTGTGTCAAGAACTACAACTCTGCTGGGTTTTTCACACTCTACAGATTCCTGTGTGTATCAAGAATGGTCCACCAACCAAAGGACATCCTGCCAACTTGACACAACTTTGGTAAGCCTTGGAGTCAACATGGGCCAGTATCCCTGTGGAACGCTTTCAACACCTTGTGGAGTCCATGCGCTGACAAATTGAGAATGTTCTGAGGGCAAAAGGGTGTGCAACTCAATATTAGGAATGTGTTCCCAATGTTTTGTACACTCAGTGTAAGCTCCCCACCCACTCAGCCTGTCTTTTCAAACTTCCTAGTAGTTAGCTATGCGAGAAAAAGTACATTAAAAAGTGATTCAGGACCTTTAAACATCTTAAGTGGAACCACCATTTCACTAACGGGTGCAATAACAGATTGGAATAGTTTATAAAAATGTATATTTATATTTGAGTAGCATAAGATTGATTAATCAATGCAAAAACATATATATTGAAATCAACCTCAACTAGAGCATGCTGGGAAATATGATAATGATGGCCGTGGTTTTGGTTCAACTCTGGTTATTAAAACTAACACTAGAGTTATTTTACGCCACTGAGTGTTAATTTAACTTTTGAATCAACACTAGAAATGTTACTGAAAAATCACCACCAGTTAACACTGGTCAATTTGCTGTATGCTATGAAAGGGACATATCTACAGGTTTCCATACATTTCAAAAACCTTTTAGAATTCTGAAGAACTGTAGATGCCATGTCAAGAACCCCACACTAAACTCAAAGGTTCTTTATTGGGCAAGAGTTCTCCAATGAACCTTAACAGCTGAGGAAGAACCACTTAGGAACCATTTTTCAGTGTAGGGAATAGGGACTGAGACTAAGAGCAGTTCCTCAAAGAGACCCCAGGACCCCACATGTGTATATATTTCAAGGAGCACAAATAGGCTTCAAATGAAATGCTTGCTCTTATCTTCTACGTTTTGGGGGGGAGGACGGATTCGGTGCATGTTTCCTCTTTCATGCTATTTCTCACAGCTTCCCAAAGGACTACGTTTGGGATGAAAAATGAGAGAGTGCAGCTTTGATATTTCGCCGAAACAAACTCTTCTTAGCCGAACACGTAAACAGTATTGAATGTCTCTTCAACCAATAATTCCTGGTTTGAGAGTCTCTTATTAATTGAGCACTTTGCCTTACAACAAGCTTATTTAATTGTTTTGTTTTTGGATAAATTTCAACATCGTTTTTTCTATCCTGTTCTGTTTTTAGTAAAGACCTGCATGGAGGACAACAGGTGTGGATTTAAGGACCGGTGAGTCATGACGTGGAAGAGGAGACAATAAAGTGGGTGAGTTCATTTATACTTGCTTCATAACTGTATCGCAATCCCCAGGGCTACATTTTTGCAGGCGAGAGAAAAGATGCACTTTCTCATCTGAAGGCTGGGTTGCAGTACTGATATCTTATAGCATACTGTCTTCCTATGAACAACTTACATATTCTGTACACACACGTTTTGACTGGGTCATACTAATTCTATTAACACCGTTGGTATGTTAGCCATGATCTGGTCTGTCCAGGCTGCGTCTGACTGTCATCATTATTCACACCAACACGTGTTTTTCTTTTCATTCAACTTTGACCTTTCTGACTGAACATAGCATGTGATTGCCACAACCTTGCCATAACCCCCAGTGAGAGTCAATTAGTCATGACACGCATGGACAGAAACTCATTGGAGTGTGGGAGTCTGTCAGGCAGAGATGGAGGGAGAAGAATGAAGGATAGGAGTCAGACAGGGAGTGGGAAGCAGAGAGGGAGATGGAGAGAGGGATAAAAGAGAGGGAGAAAGACTGGGGAAAGAGTGAGATTGGGGCTGAATCATCCATGTGCTCTTTGTGTCTGTCGTCTCAGCAACTCTCCAGTAGCCATGACCTTTTTCTACACGGTTCAGAACATTTAATGATATTTTGTGGCACAACAGATGTTGGACCTGAGATTATAAGAGTTTAAACTCCAAAGAAAGATGGAAAAGTGTTTGTTAGGAGATAAAAAGTGCTGAACTTGTTTACTCTCTGCCAGCCATATTCAAACCAACTCTCGCTATGCTCCGAGAGATTGAGAAAAGATACAAAAAAAAGTCACATTTAAGTGCTCAATTCTATGTGTTGTAGACTGTCACATATGCCAAACTTGACAACTGCTATCATGAAAGAGGACCGCAATGGAAATAAGTCGTATGCTTTTTGGGGTTTATCCTCGATGATTCTTATTCAAGTGCATAATTTTGTATGTGTACTTAGTTTTAAATGATCAAATAAACTAAACTAGAGAAATACATATTTGTGTGTGGAACTTCCGAGGCCTATGTGTACTGTATGCAGTGCTTGAATTGGGCCGGTACACTCAGAAAGAAAGGGTTCCAAAATGGTTATTTGCGGAGGGATAGTGTTCAACCAAAAAACATTTTGATCAGAAGAACCCTTTTTGGAATGCAAGGGTTATTTTTAAGGCAAAGGGTTCTACCTTGAACCTATAAGATCCTAAGAACCATTTTTGGAAAAAAGGGTTATTTTGATGACTCTTTGGAATGCAATAAATATTCTTTGAAGGCAAGAAGGGTTCTACGTAGAACCATATATAATATTTCCCAGCATGCTCTATTGCAGGGAGATTGTTTGTTTTAGTGTAATATGGGTTTTTGCATGTACATTGATTGGTTGATTAATTGTATGCTACACAAAGATAAATAACATTCAGTTTTCTAAACTAATCCAATCTATTAGTAATTGGATGTATTGTACAAACTGGTTGTTCCAGTCTAGAGGATTGAGGTAGTCTCGGTATTCCATCTTCCCTACCCTGGCTGAATGCAGGTTGTGGGTGATTAAAAATTCCACTTGTTGGCTATCCTTACTCTGTCTGGATTCCAAAATAAATCACTTTACAGGCCAGCATAATGTGACTTGCAGGCCTGACTTGGCCTGTAAACCAGGAGATTCTTAACACCACTGTGTTAAGGTATACCTATGCCCTCAAAGAAAGGCCTTATGATATATGTAATGCATTGTCGTAAAAAATGTCATTATAAAGGCTAATGAGGCTGGTGGAACTGCTCGTAGAGGGTTCTAGGAAGAACCCTCCAAAGATAAAAGGGTTCTCGCTAGAACCCTTTCGTAGACGGTTCTATGAAGAACCTTTTGCTGATAAAAAGGTTATTTGAAGAACCCTACATATGAGGTTCTAGATAGATCCTCTGCAAAGGGTTCTACCCAGCACCAAAAAGGGTTCCACTATAGGGACAAACCAAAGAACAAACCCTCTATGGTTCTACAAAGCACCTTTTTTTAACAGACATAGTACCGTAACCTCAAATGTTCTAACTTTTGAGTCCTGGCACCTTCTTTAGAATCTGCCTTAAAAATATGATGAGTACTGGCACCCAAAATGAGCATCTATTTCAGTCCACTTCAAGCACTTTGTGAGTGTGTGAGTTGGTGTGCATGATAATGCTGTAATCCTATGGGGTTGGCTGTGAGGCTTAAAACAGCTTTTAGGTAGCTAGCTGGAGAGTTCAGTGGGTGCAGAGAGGTAGAGAAGGGAACATAGCTGCCACCAGAAATGACCTAAAACAGCCTCTGGCAACATTCCAAATGGCACCCGATTCCATTTATAGTGCATTACTTTTGACCAGGGGAGTGCAGACAAAGTAGTGCACTATACAGGGTGCACTATACAGGGAATTTGGGACACCCAGATCCAATTTTAGGCTAGCAACAGGACTCTGGAGGAGGGGAGAGTTACTGTTGTGTACTGTGTAGTTGGTTGTTAGTGTTCCTATGTCAGATATAGTTACAATTGCGTTTGGATGCACTTTGACAAACAAAGTATTGGCCAATTTTTCAACTGGCAGAAAAATATATAATAAATAATTTTGTTCAATCCGATCCAGTTATTTTGAGTGATGTTAAAACTTCTTAAGACTACAGCGCACTAGATTTACTGGTAATTACTGATAATATGTTTAAGTAAGGCTTCATCCAGTGGCCCGGCTGCGTCATGAACTCTTTGCCACGTCACGCCAAAGGGGCGGGCTTTAGAAAAGCTGATCTCCTGGTCGACTCACTCACGACAAAGATCACTGTATTCCTATCGTGCAGGCGGTTCTAAATATATAACTTTCATAGCTGGACGTTTAAGAATGCGACCTACACACTTCCTTAAACCTAAAACAATTAAAGAAGTAATTTTGTGTGGAAGTAAAAAACGTTGTTTTTATGTCGGAGACAGACGCAAAAGCACATCAATAGAACCAAGAAAAAGTGCCCTTTTCACAGCACATCTCCCCTTGTCAGTAAGGTGAACACGCTGTATAAACGGCCAAAATTTTATTTAAATGTTCACAAATGTCACACATTTTGGCTCACTACTGTTACGATATTTTGGGTAAAGTAATGTTTTGGGTAGATGTTCCTACATAATTCAAAATATTGCCCTCTTGCTAGATTGATGAATGTGCAAATGGCTGTCAGCACAAGAGGATTTATTAAAAGTTGGAATGTGTGACAAATCGGGATGGATGAATAGGTAAAAATAAGAGAAAATAACAATATGAATTCAAAAGAATTTGGCTTAAGCACAAACATAGTGTCAATACTATTAAAATAGATATGTTCCACTGCATTAAGAATGTGAACACTAGTGGTGCGTGGGTCAGCTGTTTGTTCACCCGCTCCAGCCCGCAATTGCTAATAACCCATCTGCAATCGCCCGACTATATGTGATAAGGTGAACATCGAATATAAAAAATGCCTGTAAGCTAACAGTCAGAGACGGCGGAATGATATTTTTGACAGATGGTGCTGGATATTTTTTTGTCTGATTTAGATATTTTTCTGCTTATAATTTCTGACATTTTTGTGTTAGTCAGCTTTTTTTAGTCTGTAATTACAGTGCATTCGGAAAGTATTCAGACCACTTTATTTTTCCACATTTTGTTACGTTACATCCTTATTCTAAAATGGATTACATTGTTGTTTTTTTTATCTCAATCTACACACAATAACCCATAATGACAACGAAAAACAGGTTTTTAGAAATGCTTGCAAATGTATTAAAAATGTGAAACTGTAAATATCACATAAGTATTCAGACCCTTTACTCAGTACTTCGTTGAAGCACCTTTGGCAGAGATTACAACCTTGAGTCTTCTTGGGTATTACGCTACATGCTTGACACAACTGTATTTGGGGCGTTTCTCCCATTCTTCTCTCCAGATTCTTTCAAGCTCTATCAGGTTGGATGGGGAGCATCGCTGCACAGCTATTTTCAGGTCTTTCTAGAGAAGTTATGGGGTTCAAGTCTGGGCTCTGGCTGGGCCAATCATGGACATTCTGAGACTTGCCCGAAGCCACTCCAGTGTTGTCTTGGCTGTGTGCTTAGGGTCATTGTCATGTTGGAAGGTGAACCTTCACCCCAGTCTGAGGTCCTGAGCATTCTGGAGCAGGTTTTCATCAAAGATTTCCCTGTACTTTTATCTATCTCTCAATCCTGACTAGTCTCCCAGTCCCTGCCGCTGAAAAACATCCCCACAACATGATGCTGCCACCACCATGCTTCACCGTAGAGATGCCAGGTGCCAGGTTTCCTCCAGACATGACACTTGGCATTCAGGCCAAAGAGTTCAATCTTGGTTTCATCAGACCAGAGAATCTTGTTTCTCATGGTCTGAGAGTCCTCATGGTCTGAGAGTCCACTCCAAGCGGGCTGTCATGTGCCTTTTACTGAGGAGTGGCTTCTGTTTGGCAACTCTACCTTAAAGGCCTGATTGGTGGAGTGCTGCAGAGATGGTTGTGCTTCTAGAAGGTTCTCCTGGAGCTCTGTCTGGAGCTCTGTCAGAGTGACTATTGTCTTCTTGGTCAACTCCCTGACCAAGGCCCTTCTCCCCTGATTGCTCAGTTTGGCCGGGCGGCCAGCTCCCTTGGTGGTTCCAAACTTCTTCCATTTAAGAATGATGGAGGCCACTGTGTTCTTGTGGACCTTCAATGCTACAGACATTTGTTGGTACCCTTCCCCAGATCTGTGCCTCGACAGAATCCTGTCTCCGAGCTCTACAGACAGTTCCGTCAACCTCATGGCTTGTTTTTGCTCTGAAATTCATTGTCAACTGTGGGACCTTTATATATAACGGTGTGTGCCTTTCCAAATAATGTCCAGACAATTGAATTTACCACAGGTGGACTCCCAATCAAATTGTAGAAACATCTCGGCGATGATCAATGCAAACAGGATGCACCTGAGCTCAATTTCGAGTCTCATAGCAAAGGGTCTGAGTACTTACGTAAAAATAGAATTTCTGTTTTATAAAAATGTGCTTTTTTTGCTTTGTCAATATGGGGTATTGTGTAGATTGATGAGGAAAATGTTTTATTGAATCTATTTTAGAATAAGGCTGTAACGTAACAAAAAGTGGAAAAAGTCAAGGGGTCTGAATACTTTCCGAATGCACTGTATATACATGCAGCTTCTTTTTTGTCATTACTTGTTGCACTAGAAGCCAAAATAAACCCTTGCTCACCAAAACATTCATATGTCGATAGAATGAAAGCTTCAATTCGATTTTAAGGGAATTAAGATTTCAGTTTGGCTTGGATGCATATTTTATGTGCTTGAAATACTCTCAGCTTTTATGATCCTGATAAAGATATAACCTCTACAGACATTCCCTAACCACACATTCATTTTCTCAAGATACTGAAAGAAAGAATTCATATTTCTTCACACCTGTTCCCGAGTCAAAATGTATATTTGGTGGATCATTTTACTGCAAGAACTGCTTCATTCTGCAGGAGTTGATATTACACTGCTCAAAAAAATAAAGGGAACACTTAAACAACACAATGTAACTCCAAGTCAATCACACTTCTGTGAAATCAAACTGTCCACTTAGGAAGCAACACTGATTGACAATAAATTTCACATGCTGTTGTGCAAATGGAATAGACAACAGGTGTAAATTATAGGCAATTAGCAAGACACCCCCAATAAAGGAGTGGTTCTGCAGGTGGTGACCACAGACCACTTCTCACTTCCTATGCTTCCTGGCTGATGTTTTGGTCACTTTTGAATGCTGGCGGTGCTTTCACTCTAGTGGTAGCATGAGACGGAGTCTACAACCCACACAAGTGGCTCAGGTAGTGCAGCTCATCCAGGATGGCACATCAATGCGAGCTGTGGCAAGAAGGTTTGCTGTGTCTGTCAGCGTAGTGTCCAGAGCATGGAGGCGCTACCAGGAGACAGGCCAGTACATCAGGAGGCGTGGAGGAGGCCGTGGGAGGGCAACAACCCAGCAGCAGGACCGCTACCTCCGCCTTTGTGCAAGGAGGAGCATGAGGAGCACTGCCAGAGCCCTGCAAAATGACCTCCAGCAGGCCACAAATGTGCATGTGTCTGCTCAAACGGTCAGAAACAGACTCCATGAGGGTGGTAGGAGGGCCCGACGTCCACAGGTGGGGGTTGTGCTTACAGCCAAACACCGTGCAGGACGTTTGGCATTTGCCAGAGAACACCAAGATTGGCAAATTCGCCATTGGCGCCCTGTGCTCTTCACAGATGAAAGCAGGTTCACACTGAGCACATGTGACAGGCGTGACAGAGTCTGGAGACGCCGTGGAGAACGTTCTGCTGCCTGCAACATCCTCCAGCATGACCGGTTTGGCGGTGGGTCAGTCAAGGTGTGGGGTGGCATTTCTTTGGGGGCCGCACAGCCCTCCATGTGCTCGCCAGAGGTAGCCTGACTGCCATTAGGTACCGAGATGAGATCCTCAGACCCCTTGTGAGACCATATGCTGGTGCGGTTGGCCCTGGGTTCCTCCTAATGCAAGACAATGCTAGACCTCATGTGGCTGGAGTGTGTCAGCAGTTCCTGCAAGAGGAAGGCATTGATGCTATGGACTGGCCCGCCCGTTCCCCAGACCTGAATCCAATTGAGCACATCTGGGACATCATGTCTCGCTCCATCCACCAACGCCACGTTGCACCACAGACTGTCCAAGAGTTGGCGGATGCTTTAGTCCAGGTCTGGGAGGAGATCCCTCAGGAGACCATCCGCCACCTCATCAGGAGCATGCCCAGGCGTTGTAGGGAGGTCATACAGGCACGTGGAGGCCACACACACTACTGAGCCTCATTTTGACTTGTTTTAAGGACATTACATCAAAGTTGGATCAGCCTGTAGTGTGGTTTTCCACTTTAATTTTGAGTGTGACTCCAAATCCAGACCTCCATGGGTTGATACATTTGATTTCCATTGATAACTTTTGTGTAATTTTGTTGTCAGCACATTCAACTATGTAAAGAAAAAAGTATTGAATAAGATTATTTCATTCATTCAGATCTAGGATGTGTTATTTTAGTGTTCCCTTAATTTTTTTGAGCAGTGTATATTAGGCTATGTGAGAGGTAAGTACAGTTCTCTTGACGCACCACATTAGAGGTCCCCATATTGTGACTGTCGAATTTGTATAGCGCCTCACAATCATCACACATAACATCTTTCCCTAACATTAGGCTACTATTCTGGCCCTCCCTTCTCTTTATTTTCATATCTCCATTTTGCAGCTTTTCTCTAATTGCATTAAACTCCGACATTGTCCTTTTTGCATCATTGGATCAACATGAACTTTTTCTGCCCAAGTTCCCAAAAGCTTTTGGCAATTGTCATGTATTTGGGGCATGCACAGTCAGACCCTAAAGCTTAGGCTTACGTACTAAAAGCAGATAAAAAGAATGAAAGAAAAACATCAATGTAGCCTATAGATATGAATTGCACACAAATTATACATTTATGGATTTTTAATACATTGTTTTCTCTTTATTCAACCCGCCCCCCACCCACCTGCCCTTCTTCCACACAATATTTCATGACCCTAAACCTGACCGCCCGCTGGATATAACCACGGGGACTGTGGGTTGTGAATCAACCCGTGCATCACTAGTCCTCACATCATTGTCATTGCACATAGTCTGATTTAAAGTTCAAGAATAGTCAAAATCATGTTTTTCATGAAATTGGATGATATTTGAAGGAAACTCGATCAAAGTATGATGACTAAAGTGTGAAAAATTACTGTTGCTTCCACACTGACATTTTGATCATGAATTTACTGGTCCCCTCCCCCATGTCAAACACTTGGATTCGTTATTAAGGGGACATGGCGATATCACCTGAACTCTCATTTTAATACATCAATGGTAATATGATATTCACTTACCTAATTGAAATAAGCACTGCCTTGTAGAGGGGTATGGTTTATATATGGTTCCCTTAATGATGATGATGTGGTTGTTACTGACAAGAAGCACATGGCTGAGCTCTTTAATCACCACTTCATTAAGTCAGGATTCCTATTTGATTCAGCCTTGCCTCCTTGCCCGTCCAACACTTCCTCATCTCCCCCCCTTCTAATGTGACTATCCCCGATGCGTCTCCCTCTTTTTCCCTCTGCCCCACTACAAAGTTTCTCCCTGCAGGCGGTCACTGAGTCCGAGGTGCTAAAGGAGCTCCTGAAACTTGACCCAAAAACTTGACCCTTTCTTCTTTAAGGTTGCTGCCCCTATCATCACCAAGCCTCCAACCTTTTTAACCTGTCTCTCCGTTCTGGGGAGGTTCCCATTGCTTGGAAGGCAGCAGATATCTACTGCAGCCCTCATCCTCCACATAGAACACCCGTTCTGCCAGTCACATTCTGCTAAAGGTCCCCAAAGCACACACATCCCTGGGTCACTCGTCTTTTCAGTTCGCTACAGCTAGCGACTGGAACGAGTTGCAACAAACACTCAAACTGGACAGTTTTATCTCAATCTCCTCATTCAAAGACTCAATCGTGGAATTCTTACTGACAGCTGTGGCTGCTTTGCATGATGTATTGTTGTCTCTACCTTTTTGCCCAGTGCAAAACACTGCCAAAATATTGGTGTCGTTTCTAATAGGAGCAAATGAAGCATAGTGAGCAGAACAAGCACGGTGGACAGACCCAAGCACGAGCTTGCGAGATCCTACTGACGCATTTCAGCATGTATCGACCTTGCACTCCTAAACAATGCAATTATAAAACTTTGGCAAAGGGTCAAGTCTACAAAACTTAGTGCACTCTGTTTGTAACAGATTCTAGTTTTGGGAACATACAACTGTATTGAGATTGAATGTATCATTGATGATAACATTTGCAGAATGTCAGCCAAGTTTCATCAAGCTCCATCTTCCACTTCCCTCCACTGGACTTCCTATCATCACCATATTTGGTGGGGAGTGGAAGTTCTAATGGACGCTTCAGATGTATACATCCTGAGAGACATCTGGCTCCTTCTTCGATCTGTGACACTGCGGCTGCGACATCAAACGGCAGCTGCCATGTGTATTGGTGCATATTAGAGTGTGAATGGGAGCGTAATTATGCTTGATCAGCTGGAGCACGCTTAGAACTGGTACTGGCAATTGGAACACAGCTGTGTGCATCACAAAGGGCTCTAGTCAAAAGTAGTGCATTATACAGGGAGTAGGTTGCCATTTGGGACGTAGACAAGAACAGAACAGAGAAGATGACTGGGGTTGGGGAAGAGAGGAGAGGAGAGACAGGCTGATCTGAGGTCAGTGACTGGATAGCCAGCTGGACGTTACACACACCAGTAGCCATGTGCAGGAGATATGATGGTTCATCCCACATGATTATCTCAGAACAGCTTTTCTGACATGCTGTTTGTCATTGATCAGTCGCTCCAGGATTCCGTGATTTTGCGATCCATTTATTTTTATTTTATTAATCAATAATTCCCTGCATATTATATTTCAACATAAAAATCGCAACATTATCCCATAAAATGTACCCATCACCGCAGTACAAAAAGAGGGCTCGCAATTTCTACCAATCAACGAACATTTACTGAATAATATGGTTCAATCAAGCAACAGGTCAACAAACGTATTCCCTCATGAGTGCATTTTCTGGACAAATTGGACAAAATCATTGCATATTGCCATGCAAAATGTTTTAATTGCCGCAGCAAATCCAAGCATTTTAACCAGCAAATGTCACACAAAAATCCCAACAAAGTCTTGGAGGGACTGATTGATACTGGAACAGTGACTAATTGTGAAGAGTGTAGTGAGTGTGTCCATCTGGCCTATTATGCCTAGACTTTAGCTGTGTCCCAAAGGCAACCTACTCCATATATAGTGCATTCGGAAAGTATTCAGACCCCTTGATATTTTGTTACAGCCTTATTCTAAAACTGATTAAATAGTTTTTTCCCCTCATCAATCTACACACAATACCCCATAATGACAAAGTAAAAACATATATATTTTTATTTTAGCAGCAGCATGATGCTGCCACCACCATGCTTCACCGTAGGGATGATATTAGCCAGGTGATGAGCGGTGCCTGGTTTCCTCCAGACGTAACGCTTGGCATTCAGGCAAAATAATTCAGTCTTGGTTTCATCAGACCAGAGACTCTTGTTTCTCATGGTCTGAGAGTCCTTTAGGTGCCTTTTGGCAAACTCCAAGCGGAGTGGCGTCCGTCTGGCCACTCTACCATTAAAGGCCTGATTGATGGAGTGCTGCAGAGATGGATGTCCTTCTGGAAGGTTCTCCCATCTCCACAGAGCAACTCAGGAGCTCTGTTAGAGTGACCATCGGCTTCTTGGTCACCTCCCTGACCAAGGCCCTTCTCCCCCATTGCTCAGTTCAGCCGGGCGGCCAGCTCTAGGAAGAGTCTTGGTGGTTCCAAACTTCTTCCATTTAAGAATAATGGAGGCCACTATGCTCTTGGGGACCTTCAATGCTGCAGAATTCTTTTGGTACCCTTCCCCAGATCTGTGCCTCGACACAACCCTGTCTCAGAGCTCTACGGACAATTTCTTCGACCTCATGGCTTGGTTTTTGCTCTGACATGCACTGTCAACTGTGGGACCTTGTATTTACAGGTGTGTGCCTTTCCAAATCATGTCCAATCAATTGAATTTACCACAGGTGGACCCAATCAAGTTGTAGAAACAGCTCAAGGATGATTAATGGAAACAGGATGCACCTGAGCTCAATTTCGAGTCTCATAGCAAGGTATTTCTGTTTTTTTATTTTTAATAAATTAGCAAAAAATTCTAAACCTGTTTTTGCTTTGTCATTATGGAGTATTGTGTGTAGATTAATGAGGCTGTAAAGTAACAAAATGTGGAAAAAGTGAAGGGGTCTGAATATTTTCTGAATGCTCCACTTTTGACCAGAGTCCACTGGTGCGCTACATATGTACGGAATAGTGTGCCATTTGGTACACAGCCTAGGAATTGTCTTGGGGTGTACATGCATATATCTTTCTTCCGTATGTATACCATATAATGTATACCGCATCTTTCTTTCTGCCTCCTGAGTGGCACAGTGGTCTAAGACACTGCATCTCAGTGAAAGAGGGGTCACTGTAGTTGCATCACACCCGGACATGATTGGGGGTCCCACAGTTGGCCCAGCGTCGTCAGGGTCTGGCCAGGGTAGGCAGTCATTGTAATTAAGAATTTGTTTTTAACTGACTTGCCTAGTTAAATTAAGAAATATATAAACTGAATTTGTCTGTTTTTGATGCAATCTCATAGGACATTTTCGTATTATAGCCTATGGTATTAATTTGTATGTTGGATGATTAGTGAAAAATTGTATGCTAATGAGATACATTTGAATACAGTGGATAGTTTAATGCAACATATAAGTACGCTCCAAATGGTTATCCCAAATGTACACATAATGTAATGTGCAGGTAATTATAAAACAATAGAACATTGGGAAATCTGGATGTAATGTAAACATTTGCACCAAAACATTCAGTATAGTACAAAAGCCACTGTTTGAGCGCTCACTGTTAAACTGAAATATGCGAATACACCCATCTGTATTTGGCAATTTAAGGGATTGTGTGATAATGAACATTTATTATAATACTCAAACCATTAGAAACTCTATGCATAATGCAACTGGTTTGAATTAATGTTTTTTTATGATTAAAGTATTAATGAGGTATTAGTAAGGTTTTTTATTAATAAAACATCAGGAGTCACCTAGTAAAAAGGCCTTTTGGCTTAAAGCATCTCTGTTCATTAAACTGAAATAATTACCTAATTTGGTAACTTTGATTAACGGCATTTTCCCCCTTCCTCCAGTATTTTTTCAGTCAACAAATTATCATGTTATGTGCAAAGGTGCTTGCTGTAAAAAAGTTTAAGTTGGAGGTTAGCGTCTCGGTCTCGCATCCTAAACATGGTACCTAGTTTATAGTTCTAATTTACCTGGAATATACTCAAAGATAATATTCGGTTGATTCTGCATCAGTCAGCCGCGTCACATTTCATATCTCATTGGGTTTCCTATGAAGCCTGTAACAGCAGATTCATTTCCTGTTTAAACTTTCTCTCAATGCTATGATATGCCACCGAAGATAATTTTATGATAATTCACCTCTGCAGTAGCCGCGTTATTTGTATCTACGCTTTCTCCCATTCTCATTTTCGCTAGTCTGTGGCATGGTATTGGCTAGTTGGTTTTTGAATGCATACTGTCCAAAATGGGACCCTATTCCTTAAATAGTACACTACTTTTTGAGGAGAACACTACTTTTGGGCCCTGTCTGTCTCTCTGTTTTACCCTGTCTGTCTCTCTGTTTTACCCTGTCTGTCTCCGTGTTTCACCCTGTCTGTCTCTCTGTTTTACCCTGTCTGTCTCTGTGTTTTACCATGTCTGTCTCTGTGTTCTCTGTGTTTTATCCTGGCACCTCAAAGGTCACCCCCACTAAACGTTTTCTACTTCAATTTCTCCCGCTCTTCATTTTATTTTCTTGGATGGGCTTGGATGAGAAACAAACCAGTTGGAATGAAGATGAATACCAGAGCCCTCCAGCTCTGAGAATAGGGGACTTTTAATTTGGCTCTATACTCCAGCATTTTGGATTTGAGATCAAATGTTTCATATGAGGCAACAGTATGAGATCTGAAAATGAATGTAGTCCTGCTTTGTGGCATTTGGAAGCCGTCATGTTATACTGATCATACTATATGTTTGTGTGCATGTACATGTGGTTTTCCTTGTTCGATAGAGCCATTAGACATCATTCAGTGATGTTCCTATTGGCAGATTCCACGGCCCTCCACCAAGGTGGGCTATTTTGAAAGGGTGGCGGACACAACACGAAGCTTAAAGAACTGACCAGACCTCAATGGGTTAAAATTATTCCTTTTTTCAACACAAATTCGAGAGGGCAGGGCGAGGAGATGGGGAGAAAAGGGTAGAAGCGGATGTTCTGTTTGAATCAGAAGGCATGTTGAGAGATGAGAGTGAGAAGAATTTGATTACAGTGGAGAATATGAAAGGAAATAAGAGAAGTAAAGTGGTAGTGGAATCTAGTACACCCAAGCCTAGTTCTGATTATTTTTGGGACAGAGTAAGGCTTTTAGATTGATGTTGTTACCTGGGAGATCCGATTGAATTCTCTACAAAATTGTGAACGTGTTGGATGAGATGGTGTCGATGAGAGTTACGAGAAGTGGGCTTATTTCGTTTTTTTGTGTATCAAATTATATTTTTTTGTCATGTGTCAAGTGTATGTTCGCGGGAGGGGTATCGTATGCCAGCTGAGACTAAATGCTGCAATTGTGGTGGTGAACATGCACCCGGATTTCTGAAGTGTCCTGTTAGGGTGAAGTAGACGGAGGAGGTAAGAATAAGGGCTGGCCAGCATGTCTCCTATCCGGAGGCGGTGAGAAGAGTGGAAGGAGTGAAGTTGAAGAAGTAATGGTAGTAGGAGTAGAGACAACATATAATATTCCTTGTCAGCAGACATTTTGCATGTTAATAAGGTGATTGCATTGGTTATCAACTCCATAATGCAAAAAGGGAGGAAATCTGAGAAAATAGGCATAGTGAGTGCGGCTGAGCGTTTTTTGGGACTTAGGGACTTTACAGCAGAGGCATTACAAGGAATCCTGAGTGCACATATTCACAGGAACTTGAGCCTGTTTAGGGTTGTGATGTGAACTGCGACTGGACTTTTTTATTTTGGTGTGCTATTGTGTTCCCCCCACCCCTTCCTTTGTTTCAATACCCCGTACAGTATGTGGCGGCAATACACCAATAGGTGTAGTCTGCCATAAAACCTTAAAGACGAAGAAAGAAGAACACGAATTGGACGATGGAGCAATTTTCTAGGTTCTCTTAGCTAGCTACATGGAGATATTCAACCATATGCTTCAACCGGAATATAGCGAAGAGGATTTGAAACAAAGATTTGGATTTAGCTACCAGCTCAGCTACAGCCGATGCCAGCACCAAGAGGGCAGATGATAAATAGCTAGCTAAGTAAGTTATTTTTCATACAAGCCATCTAGCTAGCTAACTTCAGTGTATCTACTGAAACCCATATTGTGTATTGCTGGATAACATACTACTGTGTTACATTGGGGAGAAAGCGAATTGTTAGCTAAAGTAGGTAACTCAGCTAGCTAGGTAGCTAGCTAAGTTAGCTAAACAGTTAGCCATATGTATGACTCAAATTAGAAGAGGTTTTACAATAGGATATATAGCTATTGTATCTTGATTGTAAAATGTATCCTCTTTTTAGTCATAGATATGGCTACAAAACAGCAAGCTACTAATGTTACAACCATCCACCTAAAGCTAGGTTTACCAGCAAATGTTACCACATGACTGGAAATGGCTAGTTAGACTGGCACCTGCCACCTTGCTTGGTGCCAAGCCTCACATTTGTAACTTGTTCGCAAACATGTCTAACATCAACCACTGTAAACCTAAATCATTTTACTAGTTAGTTATCAACATAATTGATGAGGGTTGACATATTGGTTATGATTATGACAGTGGATGTTTTTCAATCTCACAAAAATTAGAGGCATGACAGAAGATAAAGTTACTATTCCAAACAGATGTAAATAACAATTATTGGCTATCCAGTAAGCTAGCTAACTAAGTTTACTAACAGTGAGGAGAACAATAATACAAACATTTACTGTTGTAAATCTCTGAAACTGAAGATCTGGTTATACTAGAAACGTTGGCCTAAGCGTGCCTGATAGACGTGGCTGTGGCTAGATACTGTATGTCTACCTAGGTACATTTGTACTGTCTGGTCACTGCGTAAAAGTTGAGGATTTTGCCACATTTATTTCTATCAGGATTAAATGTAATCTCTTCCTGTTCAACTAGCCTACCCTCATTATGATGTTATGCTGGCACAGTATCACTGTAGTTCAAACTGTACAATATAGTATCATGTTTATTACATTTTTTGTCTTACAGGCAATGTTGTGTGGTGCCTGGGCTTCTTCCTGGAGTGGATAATAGATGGAGAGAACAGAATTCCTTTGCCTGCATGTGTCATTGGAGCAGAACTGTATCCCTTGAACTGTATCCATCTCAAGATGGATTTGACATTATGCTGGATTTCAAGCAGTAGATGACTAAAGAGGACCTGAATGGCAGTTTGATCATGATCATTTGCTCATCAACAGATGTCTGTACCTTATACCAAAGACACACTCACACACACAACACATCAGCTGCTGCTAAGTTGAACAGCTGTACAAGTATTCCATGAACTGTACTACACTGATCATACTGTATTTTCTTACCATTTGTGTCTTTGTGAATGGCAATTTAACCACCTCTCCCATCATCTGCTCATCACCAGTTCCCTGCACTCTACTCCACATAAGTCACACTCAGACACACTGAACTGTACTACACTGTTCATACTGTTACCATATAACATTCTAGTTGAATACCCAGTTCCCCTTTTAAGTTAGCATTAGTGTACACTCCCATTGACTAATTAATTGTTTGGATATATCTGAATGTCTAACATCTGTTTGATGCTAAAGAGCCCTGTACAGCTTATATAAATACATCCTGTGAATCCATACAGGTAGAACATTTGTGAAGATTGATAGAAAATATCCATATATATTTTTTTGTGGTTCTACACCACAAGCCTGAGTCAGGCGAAACAAATTTTTGCTTATTTATTTCCATGTCAAAATCCCAGGAACCAATACAATTCTTTCAGCTAAGAGTTACGTACTTCTAGTTCTGCCTGTTTCAGCTTAGTTCTCTTATTTGGTTTTCTACTAGAAGAAGTATGCCAAATGAGGCAGAACTAGAAGTATGCAACCTCCGGAATTAAGGAATTAGACTGTTCGTTCTGTGAATCGGACAATAGATGCCAACACATTTTATTACAGTTTGTAAAAAAACAGCAGTTGTTCAAAGTGCGACCTTTCTCTGTACAAAAATCTATCAACATTTAGAAATACAAAGGAATAGCATTATTTACATATATACAAACAGTATCAGTTGGGAAACCCTGCACTAAATGCTACAATGATGTCTGCAAAAACACTGTAGTCTGCATGAACACTACACTTTTTTTCCATAATAAATACTACAGTATTGAATTTGCATATATCATTCTCGTTCCCCTTCCCCATATTGCAATTTGGGCCACCCATAAGTGAGAAACCTACATGCCAATATAGACCATATTGTGTTCCATAGTGTTTATGGGATAAAGTATAAGTGCTAAACTTTCTCTTCAGAGCCCAGTCTTTATATTACAGTTACAGAAATGTTTTACTTGCTATGACTGTGATATGTTTTAATCAACCTTCATTAATTTCACTGACTGTAAATTGCTATTCTAATGAGCTCCGCCCTCAAACTATTTGTATTTTGATTTTTGATCAGATTTGGCCTAGTTTGGGTCGGCACTCATTAGAATAAAACCCAGCACTGTGCTTTGCAAGTGTTCATTTTAACATTTACATTTTGGTAATTGAGCAGACGCTCTTATCCAGAGTGGCTTACAGGCAGTGCATTAAACTAAGGTAGTTACTGTTATGTTACTGTTACCGAGAAGGTTGTTGTAGTTAAGTGGGCTACTTGCAAGTTTATTTTTTGCATTAGGAAATACAAAATACATTAATTCTAATTAAACTGTCACACAATGCATAAATTGTAGTTCAGGCCAGTGAAATACAAATTACAGAATAGGTATGGAAAGTATTGAAATATATCAAATACATGTAACCGAAATACTGCCCAACATTGGCACTAGCTGCCTGCACTGCAAATCTACAACTGTTTAGTAACCACTGTGCTTCCGGTAATGCACTGTAGATACTTTTGAGAGCTGTAATTTCTATTTTCAAAATACAAAATAGATTTCTATACTGTTTTTTATAGCATTTACAATTTTGTGGCCCCCTTTCACCCTGCATTGGTATCACACTATGGTGTGATAAAACTAGGGCTGTGGCAGTCATGACATTTTGTCAGCCGATACTTGTCATGCGTTCTCACTGTAATTAACCGTTAATTAACATAAATATGTTTAACCGCCATTGTTACATCTACATTTTTAAAAGTTGAATAAATCCATTTAATGTAGCCATCACCATCACTTGCGCTTCCAGCAGAGAGAGCGATAGAGAGAGAGAGAGAGAGAGAGGCAAATGCATTGCTGCTATGCTTGTGTAGCAAGAAAGTTAGGGGATATCTAACCAATGGAAGATGGATTTAAAATGACAGAATTAAAATTGAAATGAGAAAGAAAGGCTTCATTGACCAAAAGCCAACAAGTAGGTAGGCTTCTATTTACGTTATAATCTGGATTGAGTAATTGTAGAATGATGAGACAGTAACAGCACAGTAACATTATTAGCCTAGTTAGCTAGCTTATCTTGGTTTGATGCAGTCAAGACAGGTACTATGTAATGGGATGAGATGATAAATAACTAGCTAGTGCGAGATAACAGTGATTGCTGTCTCTCCCGCCGTGCCTGCTCTGAGGCTTGTCGTGCTCTTGTCGTGCGCTTGCACTTCGATCCCTAATAGTCTTCAGCTGCTCGCTCTTTGCTACTCTTTGCCAAGTTACAAATGTGATAACTTTACATGACACGTTTTTGATATTTAGAGTTTTGTGGATATGCACCATATCCTGACAAATTCTGAATCTAGATGATATTCAGATTACGCCGAATATCACACATGGTCATTTTCTATGGCTAGAAATTGACTAATTCAATATCCTGAGATATGTGACATCTTATTTTCTCTTTTCATGTTGACAAATAATGACTGTATACATCTCATATCTGTGTTTTCTCAGCACAATCAAGATATGAAGCTATATTGATTCCAGAGTAGCTAATTTGAAATGTTTTAATTATCTTATTAACTAGAAACAAGAACGTTAGCCCTACTGGCTGCTGGTCAAATTAGCTAACTAGCTAGGCATAATATGGAGGTAAAAACTAACTGGTAGCTAACAAATAATGAAATTGCCTTCAGGGAAAAACATTTTATCAAGCCTCAAGGTGACGGCTAACTATTAAAACGTTTAGGCATATTTTGTGATGCTGGTTAATATAAGCTAGCTAACTAACTTAGCTAGCTAGCTAACTAGAAACTTGGCTAGCTAGCTAGCTTGTTCCAGTTAGTTTTTACATCATGAATGGCACAGGTAGAGTAGCTACCTTGTGGTATGGTTATGTGAAATGATAATACTTTCTTGCAATATCGACACAATTTTGATTCATCATTTATGCATTGACTGTTTGGAGTGGGTCACAGACCAACACTACCACCACATTGGGTCTGGACTGCAAGGGACCGCCGCTGACGACCCAATCTGCACCCATCACATCCGTCGTCCATAACATCCAGGGAAGGCAGACGTATTGAGGGTGTGTATCTTTTATTTTCTGTTAAATAAATATACATTTTTAGCAAAGATTGGCCTACCTTTGTATCTTTACAAAAAAACGTGTTGTGATTGGAGCTCTGGATTTGCTATGTTGCAATTTTTAAACAGAAATAGAAGAGATGTGCTTTGGAAATAGCAACTTGGATTAATTATGATGACATTTGTCTTTCCGTGCCTTGTAACCTTCTACTGAATATGGTGCAAATGAATTCTCAGATATGTCATCTTCATGTGAAGAAGCACAATGATTTTCAGCGCCTGAACAGGTAAAATTATTTGGCTGCTGGACATTGATCATGAGTCGGATTTAGCCAATTTTCGACATACGAGGATGAATATTACATATCATGTAAGGATATCTATTGAAATTGTGATTTTTTTTTTAAAATTAATTATAGATTTCTGAGAATATGTGGATTTGTTCATGCCTAAGAATAAAGGCTTAGATACAGAATGTCAGCATGTTGACACATATCCTTTCCGGAGCTGTATTCTACAAACATGTAAGCGGGTGCACGCGGGTGCAATGTATCTCATCCCAGATATCTTCCTGGACTCATATGGTAGCAGGGAGATTTCTGAGGTCCGGATTGGATGCGAGTAAAAACTGTCCCATTTCCGAGAATATCCTATCTACATCAGCTATATCTACTCTAAATGTCAGATATTCAGAAATATATACAGTGGCAAGAAAAAGTATGTGAACCCTTTGGAAATACCTGGATTTCTGCATAAATTTGTCATAAAATTTCATCTGATCTTCATCTAGGTCACAATAATAGACAAATACAGTCTGCTTAAACTAATAACACACAAACAATTGTTTGTTTTCATGTCTTGATTGAACACACCGTGTAAACATTCACAGTGCAGGGTGGAAAAAGTATGTGAACCCTTGGATTTAATAAATGGTTGACCCTTCTTTGGCAGCAATAACCTCAACCAAACGTATTCTGTAGTTGCGGATCAGACCTGCACAATGGTCAGGAGGCATTTTGGACCATTCCTCTTTACACAACTGTTTCAGTTCAGCAATATTCTTGGGATGTCTCTTGAGGTCATGCCACAGGAACATCCAGGTGCACTTTTGCAAACTTCAGACGTGCAGCAATGTTTTTTTTTGGACAGCAGTGGCTTCTTTTGTGGTGTCCTCCCGTGAATACCATTCTTGTTTAGTGTTTTACATATCGAAGACTCATCAACAGAGATGTTAGCATGTTCCAGAGATTTCTGTAAGTCTTTAGCTGACACTCTAGGATTCTTCTTAACCTCATTGAAAATTCTGCGCTGTGCTCTTGCAGTCATCTTTGCAGGAAGGCCACTCCTAGGGAGAGTAATAACTGTGCTGAACTTTCTCCATTTATAGACAATTTGTCTTTCCGTGGACTGATCAAGGCTTTTAGAGATACTTTTGTAACCCTTTCCAGCTTTATGCAAGTCAACAATTCTTAATCGTAGGTCTACTGAGATCTCTTTTGTTTGAGGCATGGTTCATATCAGGCAATGCTTCTTGTGAATTGTCACAACTTCCACCGAAGGTGGCTCCTCTTCCTGTTCGGGCGGTGTTCGGCGGTCGTCGTCACCGGGCCTACTAGCTGCCACCGATCCCCTTTTCCTTTCCGTTGTTTATTCTGTATTGGTTGCACCTGTTCCTTGTTTGTGTTTTTTTGGTTAGGGCTATTTAAGCCGGTTAGGCCCGCCTCCTTTTTGTGCGGGCTTGTTCTCTGTTTGTCGGTGGACGTTAGGTTGTATGTGTCACTGGCTGTGTTCGGTGTCCTGTTTTGGGCCGCCTTTTGTTTAGTGCGCCTGTTGTTTTTGGCGTTTGTTATTTACGCACCGAAATAAAGTCGGTTTTCCTTGATCCTCTGCTCTCTGCGCCTGACTCCGCACCCACCCCTAGTAGTGTGACATGAATTGCAAACTCAAATTTTGTGAGTGTTTTTTTATAGAGAAATCTCATCTCATTGATTGGACTCCAGGTTAGCTGACTCCTGACTCCAATGAGCTTTTGGAGAAGTCATTAGCCTAGGGGTTCACATACGTTTTCCAACCTACACTGTGAATGTTTAAATTATGTATTCAATATAGACAAGAAAAATACAATAATGTGTGTGTTATTGGTTTAAGCACACTATGTTTGTCTATTATTGTGACTTAGATGAAGATCAGATCAAATTTGATGACCAATTTATGTAGAAACCCAGTTAATTCCAAAGGGTTCACATACTTTTTCTCGCCACTGTAGATAAAGAAATCCCATGATATTTACCCTTTTCACCCAGTTCTCCATTTCGGAACAAGAATACTAACTCCCATCACCCATTCAGATTATTAAAATTCAATAATGAAGTATTTAGAGAGTAATTAGAGGGACAATAGAGTGCTGAGTACCGTGAGCGAGGGCCTTTAGCAAGTTTGGTAGTATACCCGTCTGCGCCATTCATTTGTACAGTTTTGGATTGAGATTAGCGTGACCAACTGTCAGAGGGAACATGACCGCTCCACTTGACACGTTTATGAAATTGCTTATCCCACTTACAAATAAGCATGCACCCATTAAGAAAATTGCTAAATCCCTGTGGATTGATGAGGAATTGAAACATTTTATGCTTGAGAGGGATGAGGCAAAAGGAATGGCAAATAAATCTGGCTGCACAACCGATTGGCAAACGTACTGCAAATTGAGAAATCATGTGACTAAACTGAATAAAAAGAAGCAACAACACTATGAAACACCTTCAATTAAATGTTCACCTCCGTTGAAAGAGATGGCTCATTCATCTCAAAACTTACTGATGTTGCCAATTTACTTTTAATATCTTTTTTATTAGTCCCATCACTGCAACTCCCGTACAGACTCCAGAGAGGGGAAGGTTGAGAGCCATTCGCCCTCTGAAACACAACCCTACCAAGCCACACTGCTTCTTGACACACTGCTCTCTTAACCCAGAAATACCGTACAGTGTGCATGCATATGGCCAGCCACAAGGAGTCACTAGAGCACAAGGACATCCCGGCCGGCCAAACCATCCCCTAACCTGGATAATGCTGGGACAATTGTGCGCCGCCTGATGGGTCTCCCAGTCGGGGCCAGCTGCAACACAGCCTGGGAATGAACCAGAGTCTGTAGTGATGCCCCTAGCGCTGCAATGCAGTGCCTTAGACCGCTGCGCCACTCTGGAGGCCCTAATATGGCTCACTGCTTTAATTATTTTTTTCATTGGCAAGATTAGCAAACTTAGGCATGCCATGCCAGCAAAAAATGCTGACACTACACATCCAAATTATGAAAGACAAGCATCAGTAAAGTTTTTGAAAAAATTGTGTTTTACCAGATACAATGCTATTTTGCAGAAAACAAAATGACAACAGACGTTCAGCATGCTAATAGAGAAGGACATTCAACAAGCACAGCTCTTACACAAATTACTGATGATTGTCTGAGAGACCTTGATGATAAAAAGATTGTGGGGGCTGTTTTGTTAGACATCAGTGCGGCTTTTGACATTATCGATCATAGTCTGCTGCTGTAAAAACATATGTGTTATGGCTTTACATCCCCTGCTATATTGTGGATAAACAGTTACCTGTCTTAAAGAACACAGAGGGTGTAATTTAATGGAAGCCTCTCCATCATTCGAGGTAGTATCAGAAATCCCCCAGGGCAGCTGTCTAGGCCCTTTACTTTTTTCAATCTTTACTAACGACATGCCACTGGCTTTGAGTAAAGCGAGTGTGTCTATGTATGCGGATGACTCAACACTGCAATTCGTTTCAGAATGGGTGGCAAGGAATAAATGAGTCCTAAATATTAAAAAAACTAAAAGCATTGTATTTGGGACAAATCATCGCTAAACCCTAAACCTCAACTAAATATTGTAATAAATAGTGAGGAAATTTAGCAAGTTGAGGTGACTAAACTGCTTGGAATAACCCTGGATTATAAACTGTCATGGTCAAAGCAGCCAACAAGTGCTACCTGTCCCAGACCTGCTGTTTTCAACTCTCTAGAGACAGCAGGAGCGGTAGAGATACTCTGAATGATCGGCTATGAAAAGCAAACTGACATTTACTCTTGAGGTGCTTACCTGTTGCACCGTCTACAACTACTGTCATTATTATTATTTGACCGTGCTGGTCATCTATGAACATTTTAACATCTTGGCCATGTTCTGTTATAATCTCTACACAACCAGAAGAGGACTGGCCACCCCTCATAGCCTGGTTCCTCTCTTGGTTTCTTCCTAGGTTCTGGCATTTCTAGGGAGTTGTTCCTAGCCACCGTGCTTCTACAGCTGCATTGCTGGCTGTTTGTGGTTTTAGGCTGGGTTTCTGTACAGCACTTTGTGACATCAGCTGATGTAAGAAGGGCTTTATAAATACATTTGATTTGATTTGATATGTGGGAACTCCAAGAATGTTGGAAAAGCATTCCAGGTGAAGCTGGTTGAGAGAATGCCAAGAGTGTGCAAAGCTGTCATCAAGGCAAAGGGTGACAAATTTGAAGAATCTAAAATATGAAATTTTTGGTTAATACTTGATTCCATATGTGTTATTTCATAGTTGTGATGTCTTCACTATTATTCTACAATGTAGAAATAGTAAAAATAAAGCAAAACCCTTGATCAGGTAGGTGTCCAAACTTTTGACTGGTACTGGAGTTTATACCGTATACCGGGGTATTTCGAAATATCGATGGTCTGATTTTCAATACTTAAAAAAAAAAAAAAACATCAGAGAAGTTGTGTTTGCAGAGGGACGTGGTTTATATAGTTAGAAAGCTAATCTACTGGTATCAAAAATGTACCGTAAGGTGTCAGCGAATGTAATAAAGTTGACACTATTTATCTATGCCAAATATATTGTACTTATATGTTTCCCCTTTCATCTGTGTCTGGTGTTAGCAAGTTATTGGCTAGCTAGGTCTTCAGCCAGCATGGATTAACCCTTTCACACGTACCATCACATGGCTGTGATCGTTCTACAGTGGTCCCTGAAGCTTACGATCACATCCTTGTGATTAGAACGCTCGTTTAGAACGTTCATTTAGAACGCCCGTTTTGAATGACAACAATCAACAACTGAGCTGGCCACACTTTTTTCAGAAACTATTTACACAAACACAGTCCTTACAAAGTTATGTCCAGAATGTGAGCAGTTTATTTTTGGATGCAATGTTCAGACATTCACAGAAGTAGCTACAGCATAACACAATCATCCTAACAGGAAAATGTAGGTTACATTTGTCCTCGCTCTTACTGAGGGAAGATTTACGCAACACAAGTGGTCATATTTTCTAACTCTTGGCTGACATAAACTACAATATCAATTGGTTAATAGCAATTACTATGTATAATTAATCACATCATGGGTGAGCTCACCATTGATTACAAAAATACCTTGTTCAGTAATCATCGCACCTGTTAGTTGGCGGTGAACTATGCTGCTGTTGAGGACATTAGTGTCGATCAGATGGAAAAATATCTTCTTATACCTCTTGGTCGTTTCCCGGGCGCATTCCACAAAGCTGTTTATCATGTCCGCCTTATCCACTGCCCCCATTTTGAGGTTATAGTCAAGCACACAGTCTGGTTTGATCTTTCTCTCTCCCGTCAAGTGGTCCACCTTCCCTGTGGCTGACATGGTTGCTGTATAGACAGTGGAGAGGACATGGACAAATCCTGTCTTCACATCGGAGGGAATATATTGACGGAACGCCAGCCTACCTTTCCATAACATCAGGGACTCATCAATGCATAGGTCCTTGTATGGCACAAAGACCCGACCAAATGCTGATGTCAGGCTGATAAGAACATTTCTTATTTTGTATAACGGGTCACTTAGGATGGCAGTAGCATTGTTGACAAAATGCAGGCATCACAGCAGAACTAGGAAGCGGTCTTGGGAAAAGAGGGTGGCAAAGAAGGGAGTTGCAAACATAGGATCTGTGCTCCAGTATTCTCTTAGGGAGTTCTTCTTTACTATCCCCATGAGGAGGACTGTCACCAGGAAAGTATACATTTCACTAATTGTGGTTGTCACCCATTTAGCAAGTTTCCCCCTCACTCCTGGCTCTCTCTTCTCCTGTAGCTCCAAGGCATAGCGATTGGTCTCCTCTACTATGTTTCCCACCAGCTCCTCTGCCAGAAACAACTTGAAGCACTCTGCCTCAGTTGGAAATGGCAAGGGGCGTTGCACTCCAGACTGGGACTCGTCAAAGCAAATAGCAGGGCCAGGAGGGGTGAAATGACTGGCGGCCTTCCAGCTACCACAGAACTCCTGTACTTCATCCACTGTCGGTCTGCCTCCATCACCACCAGCATCTTCAAAGGGACCTGGTATTTCGTCAGTGGACAAGGGAACCTCAGATTCAGGGTTCTCAATGGCAAGGTTGGGGGGGGGCTGCTCCGCACTGTCAGAATCAGATTCCTGACTTTCATACTCAGACTCATTGTCAGAATTTAAAAAAATCTCCAGAATTTCCACATTTGTGAGTTGTCTCCTTTTGAAAGACATTGCTAATGCTACAGCTTAGCTCACTAGCTACATACATAAACAACAACACTGAATGGCTCAGAGTGGGAGTGACAGGCTACGTGATTGACTGCCGGCATTTCTAGGAAAAAAAGTTGTTGTTGAACCAACCACCACCAATACTACAATAAAATTGACGACTATTACATATTGGCCTATGTGTTTTCTTTCTATGTTTTCATCCAGTAAAACTGTTAAGAGTGTACGTTAGCATACAAAAGCTGGCCTCAATCTTCAGCTCGAAAGATGTCCAGTTCCAGTTATGATATTGGCAAATACTGTTTGTGGTTTCTGAAAGTACAGAATAAATAGGAATTATTCATTAGAATACAATATCAGGATATACAAATAAAACAATATTACAAAGAAGTAACATAATAAAACACTGCCATAAAAATAGTATATTGCATTGACAAAATCACAATTGAGTTATAACAGTAAGAAACTATTTTTTGAGCTCCACAAGGGGGCATGGCAGGGCAGAACAGAGCTATGCTGAATAGACCAAATAAACAAACCATGGTCATATGCTTTATTTATTTAACTAGGCAAGTCACTTAAACACAAATTACTATTTACAGTGATGGCCAAACTCGGACAACTCTGGGCCAATTGTGCGCCGCCCCATGGGACTCCTAATCACAGCCTGGATTCGAACCAGGGTGTCTGTAGTGATGCCTCCAGCACTGAGATGCAGTGCCATAGACCGCTGCACCACTTGGGAGGCATAAGGCCAGGGTACAACATAAGGCCAGGGTACAACAAATACTTCTCTGACGCAACTAGCATTGTTTACAGAGCTAATAGAAGAATGTAGCTAGCTACATAAGCAAGATTGAATATAACACCCTAAAGGTTATGAAATTAGTAACGTTACCTTGCGTGTCCGCGGTTATAAGGAATATAAACAAATATATTATGCTCCATACATACAGTGAGCTACAATAGAAACGACATAACACGATATACTGAAAGTATTATAACGTAATAAGGCCCTTACTTTGATAGAAACGCACAAATTTCCAAAGATATTATTAGTAACGAAAACAACAATGACTGCGATGCGGGCAAAATATGGAAAATGTGAACACGTGTGCAGATCCTGTTCCCGAAGCGAGATTGTCTGAGGCCTGCACAAACAATTAGGAATTGCTTGGGGAATTTTGTCCTGGTCGGAAATGTCCCAAAAAATGTAAATGTCCGAAAAAGTAAAAATGACTATGTTTATGTTAATGAATGAGGAGGCGGAACACACCTCAATTCAAACTGTTCTTAGAAAATAAAAACTTTGTTGAAACAGCTTATAAATAAAAACACGCTAAATCCCTTGTTTTCCTTGTTTTGAGGGCAGCGGATTAAATGTATTGTTGAATAACAATCACATTCTAGAATGGAGAGAACGTTCTAACATCATCACGTGCACAAAAAAACTCATGCTGGGGCGACCATTAGAGATATTTGGAACTCACGAAAGAAAGGGTTAAAGGGTTGTTCAAAACTCTGACGCATTTGTCATGTCAACATAAAGTTGAAGTCGGAAGTTTACATACACTTAGGTTGGAGTCATTAAAACTCGTTTTTCAACCACTTCACAAATATCTTGTTAACAAACTATAGTTTTGGCAAGTCAGTTAGGACATCTACTTCGTGCATGACACAAGGAATTTTTCCAACAATTGTTTACAGACAGATTATTTCACTTATCATTCACTGTATCACAATTCCAGTGGGTCAGGAGTTTACATACTCTAAATTGACTGTGCCTTTAAACAGATTTGAAAATTCCAGAAAACGATGTCATGGCTTTAGAAGCATCTGATAGGCTAATTGACATCATTTGAGTCAATTGGCGGTGTACCTGTGGATGTATTTCAAGGCATACCTTCAAACTCAGTGCCTCTTTGCTTGGCATCATGGGGAATTCAAAAGAAATCAGACAAGACCTCAGAAAAACAATTGTAAACCTCCACAAGTCTGTTTCATCCTTGGGAGCAATTTCCAAACGCCTGAAGGTACCACGTTCATCTGTACAAACAATAGTACACAGGTATTAACACCATGGGACCACACAGCCGTCATACCACTCAGGAAAGACACGCGTTCTGTCTCCTAGAGATGAACGTACTTTGGTGCAAAAAGTGCAAATCAATCCCAGATCAACAGCAAAGGACCTTGTGAAGATGCTGGAGAAAACAGGTACAAAAGTATCTAGGTCCACAGTAAATCAAGTCCTATATTGACAAGCCACTGCTCCAAAACCACCATTAAAAAAAGCCAGGCTACGGTTTGCATCTGCACATGGGGACAAAGATCGTACTTCTTGGAGAAATGTCCTCTGGTCTGATGAAATGAAAATAGAACTGTTTGGCCATAATGACCATCGTTATGTTTGGAAGAAGAATGGGGAGGCTTGCAAACCAAGGAACACCATCCCAACCGTGAAGCATGCGGGTGGCAGCATCATGTTGTGGGGGTGCTTTGCTGCAGGAGGGACTGGTGCACTTCACAAAATAGATTGCATTATGAGTAAGGAAAATTATGTGGATATATTGAAGCAACATCTCAAGACATCAGTCAGGAAGTTAAAGCTTGGTCGCAAATGGGTCTTCCAAATGGATAATGACCCCAAGCATACTTCCAAAGTTGTGGCAAAATGGCTTAAGGACAACAAATTCAAGGTATTGGAGTGGACATCAAAAAGCCCTGACCTCAATCCTATATAAAATTTGTGGGCAGAACTGAAAAAGTGTGTGCGAGCAAGGAGGCCTACAAACCTGACTCAGTTACACCAGCTCTGTCAGGAGGAATGGGCCAGAATTCACCCAACTTATTGTGGGAAGCTTGTGGAAGGCTACCTGAAATGTTTGACCCAAGTTAAACAATTTAAAGGCAATGACCCACTGGGAATGTGATGAAAGAAATACACGCTGAAATAAATCTTTCTCTCTACTATTATTCTGACATTTCACATTCTTAAAATAAAGTGGTGATCCTAACTGACCTAAGACATGGAATTTTTACTAGCACTAAATGTCAGGAATTGTGAAAAACTGAGTTTAAATGTATTTGGCCAAGGTGTATGTAAACTTCCGACTTCAACTGTAACTAGCTGAAAGCCATGCCCCAACTAAGCCACGCCGTCAGTATAATTTCCCAGTGTGCCTTGCCTTTTCTAATGAATTGTAGAGTGTACATCCATGACTGTATTTATTAGTGTTAGAGATTCCTAGGCATGTATTATCAGGTTAATTGTAGTCTTTATGATAATAAATTATACACCTAATGAAGGAAACATTATGACCTCCTGCTCTTTCCATTACCTAATGATCAGGTGAATGCTATGATCCTACCAAATTGGAGATGTTTCAAAGAAGCACATTTTGAATGTTGTTTGAGTTGCTTTGTGTCACCAAATTAGCTTGAGATGATTTTACTGCAACACTTCTCACTGCGTCTGATTTCTTGACATAGGCATTTCAAAGAGCTGATAGTCAAGGTGATCTCATTAATGTAAGCTCCCTGCCCACTCAGCCTGTCTTTTCAAACTTCCCTGTACGTAGCCATGACAGAAAAAGTACTTTCCCCCCCAGAAAATTGCATTCCTAACAAATATTGTGGGTGATATTTTAGTCACTCTAAAGGCTTTTTTACATGGGAATCAGCATGATTGTTCGGGACCTTTTAACATGTTTTGACAATACAACAGAACAAATCAATCGGAATGACATTTTCTCTCATGGGTGGCCATAAATAACTATCTGAAAAAGAACTATGCCTCCAGTCTTCTGTTCTGACCAGGTGGAACATAGCTCAATAACCCAAATAAGTGACCCAACTTCCTGGGTAAAAAATTACTAATCGTGTGTTCTATGCCCACTATTTACCCTGTTTTTTACCCAGTGCTGGGTTGTTTTTTACCCAACGCTGGGTTGTTTTTAACCCAGCATTGTTTTTGGTAATGTGGTGTTCTACATTATGGGTGAAGCCTCCCTGACTCCCCATCTTGACATACCAATTTTACCACGGCTCACATCTGACTAGACAGAATGCAGCCTACCACCACAGTTTTCACTGATGAAAAGCTGCTTGTAATTTCTGTCAAGTTAGCATGCCTTTATGCCCCAGACATAGATGTGGCAGACAGTAGAGGAATCCTGACTTGACAGGAGGCATAATTGAGTCTATTTTCTATTACATAACGTAAGCCCTTGCTGATGCCAGTTTTTTGGTACTTTTGGACTTTCTGTAACTATTCCATAGGGCCGTGTTTCCCAATCTTGTTCCTGGGTGCAAGTTCTGGTTTTTGCCTACCATTACACAGCTGATTCAAAAAAATCTAAGCTTAATGATGAGTTGATTATTTGAATCAGCTGTGTAGTGCTAGTGCAAAATCCTAAATGTGCACCCAGTGGGGGCCCAAGTCCGAGTTTTGGAAAAAAGTAGTGCACTATATAGGGAAAGGGTTTATATTTGGGATGCAGACTCTGTTCTAATCTGAGGTCAGCTGGGAGTGAGCTGCTAACCTGGTCTGGTCTGGTCTGACCTGACACCTGCTCACTAGCAGCATGTTGGGTTGGTATCAAAATCTCAACAGTGTGTGATGGAGAGTGGGAGTCATGCATCTCAGTGTGTGCGCGTGTCCGGTGTGCGTTGCGTCTGAACTGCGTCCGCCAGACCCGTCTGAGCGGACTCTTCTCTCCTCTTGTTCAATCCATTCTCCCCCAGCCATCAAACGTCTGTCTCTAATACGACAGGGCCGCAGAGAATGGATAAGATAGAGAACGAAGCAATATTGGGTCCAAAATGGCACCCTATATAGTGCACTACTTTTGACCTGGACATTATGGAATGTAGGGAATGGGGTGACCTTTGGGACGCATGCATAGTCCGACTGGTTCAACCTCTGGTTCCACACACACACACACAACTAACTACACACACACACTTACTGGCTGGTGTGTGAACCCACCCTGCCCTAAGAGACTCAGAGGTTAAGCAGATAGCCCAGAATTAGTCTCAGCCGTGAAGTATAGAGGCAATCCCATGAAAGCTTTAGTCAATTGAACCCTTGCAACGAAGAACCATTACGTGCATTTTGAAACCAAATGTTTATATTTTTGGGGAATGTGTGTACCTCTTCAAGAGTGTCATTATTGAAATTATGTCATCACATTCAATTATACTTTATCGTTTTTTATTTTATACTTATTTTTATTCATCAAGTCTATGTTATTGTTTTTCAAAACGCACGTATATGGTTCTTTGTCTGTAGGATTCAATTGGTGGCCTGGTGGATGTGGACCATTAGGGTGAGTGCTGATTCCAAGAATGTTTAATGCCAATTTCTTGCAGTGGGGATTGCTTTTGTTATTGCTTTGTTCGTCATGTGTTTTTATTCTATTTCCTCCCCTTTATGATTGTTTCCCGGCATTAGCGTGACTAAACCACAGATTCTGGCTTTAAATAATATAAATCTAAGAAGGCCACGATATAAGAGATTGACCCAAACAGAAATCCACCATAAGGCTGTGGTGACAGCATATAGGTCAAAGCTTAATTCCTTGTATAGAGCAATTCTAAAATAAAATATATGGGGGGCGTTAGTACAATATTTCAGGAGGTCACATTTAGCTGCTACACATTGGGATTGTCTCAAATGGCACCCTATTCCCTATATAGTGCACTACTTTTGACTAGAGTCCTATTGGCTTCCAAACTGGCAGCGACTACAGGGCAAAACAGACCAAATGGACATGGAAAAAAAGCTCAACTATTTAAGGTCTTTAAAAAATATATATATAATAATTATTACAGGTAAAATTTACAACAAGTTAAAATTCAACCCAACATGAATTTAAAATCCAAATAAAAAACAAAAGCTATCAATTAATTTAAAAAAAGGATTCAGAAGAATCTGTCCATCAGCCAATCAGTCCGTTAGTCAGTTCACAATGTGTCTGTGTCTGTGTCTTTGTGTTTGGGGGAGGGGAAGTGGTGGGGGATGGGATGGGATGGGTTGGGTTGGCAGTTGCGGTTAGTCGGTGCTGTGTCCAGGATTGTTGCTGGTGTTGGGTTTGTGACCTGGAGAAAACTGCTTTAGTGTTGGGGCCAGGACTGGAGACCAGGGGTTGGTGCTGGGACTGGGGAAAAACAGGAACCGGGAACCAGGTCTGCTGCAGGTGCTGGGTTGGGATCTGGGTTTGTAGAGGGGGAGGAAGAGCAAACCGTGGAGCACACAAACAGACACACAAGGGAGCCCTAGACCCAGGACTCCGTGGTGACACTCCCCTGTGGTCTGCTCACTCCGGGTGATGGTCTGATGTTTTTAAATTCAATTTATTTGGTTATTCCAAAATTCATTACATGTTAAAATTAGAAGTAAAATGTTTCAGACTATTTTACTGTTGATAATACCCAAAAGTATCATATAAGTTTAAGTTTTCCTTTATATTGTAGTTGCAGAGTCTGCATTTGCCCCACTGGTCAGTTTGATGCTAACACCGGCAGACAGGGGCAAGTTACTGTACTGTGCATATATGCTTAGTCTAACTACACATATTACATTACAAGCACTCCTTAGTAAAAATAGAAACAATAGTCTTTAGGTGCCTGTAAAAACAAACCTGCTTTCTGGATTTTGTGTGTTTTTCGGAATATATAAAACACCTCTTGTGATTCTATAAAACATTTAATATATTCATCCACACAATGTTTATAATGTTAATAACATACATTGACTAAGCCACATATCAATTGTCATTAATTCATTATCATTAATATCAGCTAGTACTACCTACTCTATTACCACTATTGTACTATACTGATAGTGGTATTGTGATGTATCTGGATTATTAGCCGATTTTTCACACATCTAGGTCATGGCCTAGGATGATGAATGATACCACCATGTGCTATATAAAACACGCTAACGTAATGGTAAAGCACCCATTGGTAGCTAACGACGCTAGATAACTCCCAAGGGCAGACTGTTTCCTTATCTCAGCACTTTTCTACATGCAGAAAAAGGTGTCCCAGATATAGCCTGATTCACACACCTGAATCCCACCTCAAAAGGAATTGTTAGATATGTGTGCTAAATTGAAAACGATTAAATACTTAAATAATCCAGTGCCTTACTTTTTGTAGGTCAGTATCCTAAACTTAAAAGGCTCAAAGAGATTTTTTGAATAATTCTTAGACTACATATTTTGTGAAGGAAATGACTGGACTCATACACACAAACACACACCACATAGTGTTTCATTTCAAATCCATTTGGGTTAATATTTTGAGTTTGTTGATTTGTTTTTGTTGTGGTGTTACACAACACATTGTGATGTATTAGTAATAACTTTGATGGCTACAAATATAATAACTTATACCACGTTGAATGCTCGTTTCTGATTGGTTTGAAGGGAACTCTAGAGGGTGCATTATTTCCTTATAATGCACAGCAATATTCAATGGCTCTGTTATACATCGTTGCACACACCTTCCATGTTGTGCACAATTTTCCATAGACTGCATAGCCCCTCGTTGATTAACCCTTACGTATTTCCTGATCTTTGGCACTTCCTGTGTAGGTATCTGCCACAAAATTGTATGCGTCCCAAATGGCACCCTATTCTTTATATAGTGCACTACTTTTGACCAGGGCCCATATGGCGCTGATCAAAAGTAGTGCACTATGTTGGGAATAGGTGCCATTTGGGATGGAAACTTACTGTGATGCCTTTCAATTACTGAACAAGGATAAACATTTGAACGCTAGGGGAAAAGCCTGTCATTTAACATGGTTCTCATGTGCGCCCCACTTGAAGAGAATGTCAGGAGTGGCAACTTGAATGTTAAACCACACGTATTACCCTGTTGGTGGTGGTCCAAACTGCAAATCACTTTTCACAGCTGTATATTAGTCGAGTTGAAAACGCATTGAAAACGCATTGAAAACGCATTGTTCCTGTTCAGAAAATCCACGTTTCCATGGTGACGCTATCCCAACTATATACACTGACTGTACAAAACATTAGGAAATCCTTCCTAATATTGCGCTGCACCCCTTTTTGCTCTCAGAACAGCCTCAGTTCGTCGGGGCATGAACTCTACAAGGTGTCGAAAGCGTTCCACAGGCTGGCCTATGATGACTCCAATGCCTCTTGAGTGGCGCAGCGGTCTGGAGGCGTCACTACAGACCCCCTGGTTCGAATCCAGGCTGTATCACAACTGGCTGTGATTGGGAGTCCAACAGGGTGGCACACAATTGGCCCAGCATCGTCTGGGTTTGGCCGGTGTAGGCCGTCATTGTAAATAAGAATTTGGTCTTAACTGACTTGCTTGGTTAAATTTGAACACAGTTGTGTCAAGTTGGCTGGATGTCCTTTGGGTGGTGGACCCTTCTTGATACACACAGGAAACTGTTGAGTGTGAAAAACCCAGCAGCGTTGCACTTCTTGACACACTCAAACCGGTGCGCCTGGTACCTACTACCATACCTTGTTCAAAAACACTTAAATATTTTGTCTTGCCCATTTACCCTGTGAATGACACACACACACACACACAATCCATGTCTGAATTGTCTCAAGGCTTAAAAATCATTCTTTAACCTGTCTCCTGAAGTGGATTTAACAAGTGACATCAATACAGGATCATAGCTTTCAACTTGATTCAGCTGGTCAGCCTATGTCATGGAGAGGGCAGGTGTTCCTAATGTTTTGTACTCTCAGTGTATAATATACTGTATAGCTCCCAGTAATCAATAAAAAAAAAATCTTAGATCAGCTTTAATATTGCAGATAGATTGTGGCTTCTATCAATGTAATTACGTATATGCATAATTTCCAATCTCCCATTTTTTGGTAAATATATTTTGGTTAATGTATTTTCCTTGTTTATTGTTTTTCCCTAACCCTACCACCCCTCCCATAATTGGAGTAAACTCATGCACAACCATACTTAGGCTTCTACTTCCAGTTTACAAATACTACATACATTTTACAGACACAGTATATTTTACTTTTTATTTTTTTGTCCCTCCCTTCCTCTTCCCTCAACCCCTCCCATCTATCCCTGAAAACCATACATTTTTATTTATATTTGCCATATATCTCTTAACTGTGGTGTGATGTTTCACAAAAGTTTTGAACCTAGTTTCTACAGATTGTAAGTTAAAGATACATTTTTTTGCTAACAGTATTATTTTATTATTGATCGATTGACTATGACTTTTCAAATCACCCAGCAGTGCTAGTAATCCAACAATCCAGTGTTTGCTTATCCACCCAGGCTTGGAGCTCACAGCTGCATGGTTCGACAGTCTTAACATTTCACAGCATGAGCAGTGACATCTCTACAGCTCTCCTGCTCAAGACAGACGACTGCATCTTTCTCCAGACTTAATGCACTCGCTAATTTGTTTACCTTGATCAAATAGTTCTGTCACAGGAGGAATTTGTCTCAACCCACCATAACTCACTCCCAGTCACTCCATTTGTCTGGGGAAGCGATGACAGTCACACTAATTAGGTTGGTGGGTGACAACAGAGCTGTCACCCGGGAAATGGGGAGATCAATGTTTTTATATAACACAATAAACTAGAGGCAGATTGGAAACATGCCTATTAAAGGTCAAGCACAGTCATCCTATTTCCCAAGTAAAAATAGCATTTGAATGACCAAAACATCACCCATTATAATTTTACATTATTAAAATGCTCAGAATTAAAGAAATTGTACCTTCAGGACGCTTGAAATAAACAAAATGAGTGGGCGGGGAGCTGATATTAATGAGCTCGCATTCAGAGCGACACACAGAAGCATCCAGGGTCAATGCCCTGCTCAAGGACACGTTGACAGATCTCCCACCAGCCCAAAAAACGTGAACCCGAACCCTCCAAGATCCCCCCACAGTTCCCCAATAGCTGTCCCTCAACCATTCGAGACTCCTCCCACAGTCCCCCTCAAGAAGAAAAATAAATAAATACAATTAATTCCATTCCCCACCCCCAAGAACCTCCCAATGCACCAACAACCAAGAGAATGAACTAAAGAGAAAAAAGAAAAATACAGAAGAAAACAGCAAATAAATAAATAAACTAAGGACATCAAGGACAACTAAAATCATAACAGCAATGCCAACTGTATATGTTTGTGTGCATGTCTGGCACTATTAAATGTGTGTGTGTGTTCTTGTATGCGTTTATTTGAATGTGTATATGCATGTGTACAAACACATGCACTGCATCAGCCTCGGGCAAACCGGCATTAGCTCTAAAATCCCTGCCCCTCAGTGTCATTCAAACATACTTTTTATTATGTTTTATTTTGACTTTATTTTTTCATACTTGGGTCACCCTACTTTGAACTGGGTTCATCTAAATATCATCCAATTTGATGAAAAACATAATTTTCACTGTTCGGGACCTTTAAAGACATTGTGCAAAATTGTGTTAAGGTACAAACTGACTGTATTTAAACAGGGAGGATGAATGCATTAAAGGGGCGATCTGGGATAGGTACATGCAGTTTTGGTGAAGTGACTGCTTGATTCATAGCTTCAAATGCCAGATTGTCCCTTTAAGCTTTGTTGGAAATGTGTGCATTGCCCCGGACACCCTGCCATTTTGTAATATGGAGAAAATAATATATGGCTTAGTCTTATCTGTTTGTGTTCAAATTCAGAAATGAGCCCCTTGTAAACCCACAGATCTCTTCGAGATTAAGTGAGCCTTCTATAAAAATAGATGGACTGGTGGAAGATTTGTTATATTTTCATGCCGTATATCACTTTGAGGGATCTATATTTTATGATTATCATCAACACTGTTATTCAGAACAGCAGTAATCTGCATGGTCTTGAAAAAGTCTCCAGAGTACTCAGTGAAGGGATTAGAGACAAGTTTCATGGCAAATGGCATCCTATTCTCTACCATTTTAGTAAAAAAAGGTATAACCTTTATTTACATTTCTTCTGATTGCTTAGGCACTAACTTTCAAACTATAGGCTATTTTTGCAAAACTCTACACACTAACCACAAAACCTCACACCAAACCAGCAAAACATTATACATCTCTTGCAAAAGCAAACAATTCTTGCAAAACTCTTCAAACTCTTTAAAAAAAAAAATCAATACAAATCAATGTGTCAATACAGCACACACAAACCATCATTTGAATAAGCACACGAAGCACCAACTACGCACTGATAGTATAAATGAAAAATACTGGTTGCTTTTGCTTTTTCTGTGTGCAGGGCATAGCAGTTTGCAATAAAGTTATGTCATACATGTAGTAAACACACATACACATAGGTATCCAAATGTGTAAAGTATGGATGTGTATTCTGAACATAACACACTATCAATACAAATAAGGGGGAAAAGTATTTTTTCTCAAAACGTTCTAACACTCCTCAAACAACAAAAGCGCAGAAAAAAAGGAACAGAAGAAAATGTGGCTACATCTCGCCTTTGTGGGTCTGGCCATAAGACTTCATCCACATCACATGCGATGTTGTCTTGAGCTAGGCAGTGTGGAAAGTATCGCCTGGAGTGCCGTATCCAGGCCTGGCATGACCCCTGATCAATGTCTCCACAAGCCTCCTCCATTGCCTGTAGAAGGGGTATGCGTTGGTGGGGCTGGTGATCATACACCTGCCAACGCCATGCAGAGAAGAATTCTTCAGTAGGATTTAAGAGCGGAGAGAACGGGGGGGGGAGATTGAGTGCGATGAAAAGTGGGTGACCTGTGAACCAATTGCGGACCACAGCAGCCTGGTGGAAACTAACATTGTCCCAGATGATAACGTACCTGGGCTGCTCTGGCCCCTGGTCATTAGGGATCAGTCTTTTGTGGAGGGTGTCCAGGAATGTGATGAAGTGTGCAGCGTTGTATGGGCCTAGGATTGCATGATGGTGAAGGACGCTGTTTTGACTAATAGCCACACACATTGTTATGTTGCCACCACGTTGTCCCGGGACGTTGATGACGGTTTCTGATTGTTTTTGCAAGGTTGAAACCTGCCTCTTCCACATATATTAGCTCACTGCATATGCTTCTAGCTCCATGACTCTCTGAAAGAGACAAGACAAAACAATGTAGCATAGTACAAAAAGACAGGGATCAGTCAATATGATGTAGCACCATACACTTCCAGATCCAGTACCAATGATAGGATGGTATAGCTTACCTGCACATATTCATATCTCATTTGCTCTGCGGTGAACAGTTGACCTCTTCCACCAGATACTGGTTTTCTTGCAGTTCTGTAAAAACATTTGAATGGTTTTAGTGATAGATCCTTCTCATTATGAAAGTACAGTGCATATTACTGTACCAGTAAGACTACAGCACTTACAATTACTTACCGGTTCTCATTTAGAAATATCTGGATGATACCTGCAACAGTATAGCAGCTCAGATTTGGTTGAACCCGTTTCCCAGCCTCCCTCATGCTCATCCCATGGTTGACAACATGGTCAACCACAGTCGCTCTGATTTCATCAGTTATTGTGTTCCTGACTCCCCTTCCTCTTCCTCTTCCCCGTCCTCTCCTTCTCCTCGTCCTACTTCACCTCTTCCTTCTTCTTCTCCTCCTCCTCTTACTTCTTCACCTCCTCGTCCTCCTCTTCCTCCTCCTCGTCCTCCTCTAGTTCTCACCCCTCTTACTATCTATCCAATATTGGCCTCCATTGTTGTCCAAACCAAATGTTTACCTGTGGTCTATTTATAGTGCTCAAGCTCTGATTGTAAGTGAACTCATTATCTAAAAGTGTTTTCACATGTGTCAACGTGGAAAGGCAATTGGCAAAATAGTGTTGCAATGTAGAGACCAATGTTTACAGTTTTGCTAGAAGTGTGTTATTAAACTACAAACTGAGTGTAAAGCAGAGAACGTTCATTCAGTTTGGCACACTTGGTAAATGCATTGGCTACAAGTGTTAATGGTTTCAGAAATAGTGCTTCAAGAATCACTGTTAGTGTTTAAGCATTCAGAAACAACTGTAACTAGGCAAGTCAGTTAAGAACAAATTCATATTTACAATGACGCCCTACCTAAACCCAGACGACGGGGGGCCAATTGTGTGCTGCCCTATAGGACTTCCAATCAAAGACAGATGTGATTCAGACTGGATTTGAACCAGGGACAGTAATGACACTTCTTGTACTGAGATGCATTGCCTTAGACTGCTGCACCACTCAGGAGTTTATGGCCCTGGTCAAAAGTAGTGCACTATAAAGTGAATAGGGTTCTATTTGGGCTGTATTCTTACACACTTTCTCTTGCTGTCGTGGGTGTGTTCCTCAGCTTACTTTATTTGGAACATCAACGTTTCAAGATTTTGCTGATAAATTATTAATAAGGTTCAGGCAGGCATGTTTGTAAAGAAGCTAAGAAATGGGACACCACCATTTTTCCTTGTCATCCATGTCCCAATCAGAGAACTGTCGTAGGAAGTCATTGAGACTTGGTCAATGTCAAACATGACCTTGTCATTTGTTAGTTAGGAAAAGATGGAATTAGATAGGGAAGAGTGACTTATATTCTATGTCCCAAATGGCACCCCTTTTGGAAAAATCACATGATTTCGGGACACTTCACGTTCTTTTAATTTTTGTTCTTAATTTGAGTCATTTAGTAGATGATTTTATCCAGAGAGCATGCATACATTTTCATTCCCCGTGGGAATTGAACACAAAACCCTGGTATTGCAAGCACCATGTTTTACTAACTGAACCACACAGGACACAATCTGTCATATGTGAAATTATGTGGAACTTTGTGGGTTTGGAACACTTTACGTCATGATATTTCAGATGAACTATCACGTGGATATTTTTCACATTATGTTTCACAGGGGATGCCCTGCAAACAAAAACGAGTCGTTAGGATGTCCCTGGAACGTTACGCTGTCGCAGTGTTTGCACTTTGACCTACATGATTACATTGTGTATGTTTATTTATACAGTAATTATTATTCAATATGTCCTACACTGGGGCCTCATTTATAAACCGTGCGTACGTACAAAATATACCCCAAATTGAGCATGTGTCACAATCGTCTTCTAAATCATTTAACCAAGGCGCAGCGTGCGTAGAGTTCCACTTTTTAATTTGTAGCGAAACAATAAAAAAACAACAAAGAAACAACTAAATCGAACAATTACGTAGCGCTCAAAGGCACTAACACAAACAATATCCCACACTCGCAGGTGGGAAAAGGACAAACTAAGTATGATCCCCAATTAGAGGTAGTGATAATCAGCTGCCTCTAATTGGGAACCATACACAACACCAACATCTAGTAAACCCCCCTAGTCACGTCCTGACCTAAAACACCATAGAAAACCTTGAGGGCTCTCTATGGCCAGGGCGTGACAGTACCCCCCCCCCCAAAGGTGCGGACTCCGAAACTAGATGGGGAGGGTTCGGGTGGGCAACTATTGTCGGTGGCGGCTCCGGTGCGGGACGTAGCACCCGCTCAGACCGCGGATCCGGCCATGGAGCCGGGCTGACTGCCGTGCCCGGACTGGGCACCGACGCAGAGGAAGGCTCCGGCCTAGGAGCAGGACTGGACGCCGTGCCTGGACTGGGCACCGGCGCAGAGAAAAACTCCGGCCTTGGAGCGGGACTGGTGACACACTCCTCAGGGCGAGTGCAGGGAGCCGGCACAGGACGTACCTGGCTGGGAAAGCGCACTGAAGGCCTGGTGCATGAAGCTTGCACAGGTTGCACCGGACTGGTGACACACTCTTCAGGGCGAGTGCGGGGAGCCGGCACAGGACGTTCCCGGGCTGGGAAGGCGCACTGGAGGCCTGGTGTGTGGAGCCGGCACAGGTTGCACCGGACTGGTGACACGCTCTTCAGGGCGAGTGCGGGGAGCCGGCAGGACGTACTGGGCTGGGAAGGCTCACTGGAGGCCTGGTGCGTGGAGCCGGCACGGGTTGCACCGGACTGGTGACGCGCTTCTCGGTGCAAGTGCGCGGAGCCGGCACAGGACGTAGCGGACTGGGAAGGTGCACTGGAGGCCTGGTGCGTGGAGCCGGCACAGGTTGCATCCGACTGGTGACACACTCTTCAGGGCGAGTGCGGGGATCCGGCACAGGACGTACCGGGCTGGGAAGGCGCACTGGAGGCCTGGTGCGTGGATCCGGCACAGGTTGCCTATTATATAGGTCCTGGATTGCAGGAAGCTTGGCCCCAGTGATGTACTGGGCTGTACGCACTACCCTCACATGCCGAGCAGTTGCCATACCAGGCGTTGATGTAACCGGTCAGGATGCTCTCGATGGTGCAGCTGTAGAATTTTTGGAGGATCTGGGGACCCATGCCAGATCTTTTCAGTCTCCTGATAGGGAAAAGGTTTTGTCGTGCCCTCTTCACGTCTGTCTTGGTGGTGTGTTTGGACCACAATAGATCGTTGGTGATGTGGACACCAAGGAACTTGAAACTCTCGACCCACTCCACTATTTATTTATACTATTTATTTAACCTTTTTTTTCCTGGACAAGTTAGTTAAGAACAAATTCTTAATAAGGAGCAGTGGGACGCGCCCCACTCCCGACACTACCCGGTGAAATGTGAGGCGCTAAATTCAAAATGTAATTATTAAACATTCATAAATATACAATTGTTGCAGTCATCAAAAGCTCTGATTCTTGGCAATATTACAGCGTTGTCAGATTTCAAAAAGGCTTTACGGCGAAAGCACAACATTTGAATGTTTGAGGGTAGCACCTCTAATATTTATGCATTAGCATAAATCCATAACCCAACACGGGTCTCACAAAACGCATAAAATTGCTAATATAAAATCGCTTACCTTTGATGAACTTCTGCTGAGGGCTTACCAAGTGTCCAACGAAGACAATCCATGCTTCTTTGGTTGGAAAAGTCATTTATTATATCCATAAATCTCCGTTTAGTTGGCGCGTTATGATCATAAAATCCACCGTTGAGTCGCCCATTGAACCGTGAAGAGAACACGTTCAAATTATACCTATACACTTTCTACAAACAAATCAAACATTATTTTTAATGTATCCTTAGGTATCCTTTTGGGTATATTTGCTGTAATATTTCAACTGGACGATAACGTGAACGATAGGAAAGTGCGCGTTCACAATCTCGCGCGCGTCAAACCTTGTTTACAAAAGTGGTCGCCTGACAATTTCCTGTCCCCATCCGTTCTGGTCACTGCTAGAATTCCCAGTCTTTGACTGTTGACTGTTGACATCTAGTGGAAGCCATAGGTACTGCAGTCTCAGTCCTACATAAAGTTGTATGCAATAGGCACAATGGAGAAGATGCTCATTTAAAAAAAAAACGGCAAATCCGAATGGATTTTTCTCTGGTTTTCACCTGCTATATCACTTCTGTTATACTCACATACATTATTTTATTATTTTATCACTCTTAGAAACTTCAGCGTGTTTCCTATCCAATAGTACTAATTATGTGCATATCCTATTTTCTGGGCCTGAGTGGCATGCATTTTACTTTGGGCACGCCAGACTCTCCAAAACCGTCACCTCGGGAGCCACTCCCTAAGAAGTTAACAAATTCTTAACACTACAGCCCCGTTGATGTTAATGGGGGCCTGTTCGGCCCGCCTTGTCCTGTAGTTCACGATAAACTCCTTTATCTTGCTCACATTGAGGGAGAGTTTGTTGTCCTGGCATCACACTGCCAGTTCTCTGACCTCTTCCCTATAGGTTGTCTCATCGTCGTCGGTGATCCGGCCTACCACTATTGTGTCGTCAGCAAACTAATGATGGTGTTTGAGTCGTGTTTGGCCACGCAGTCGTGGGTGAACAGAAAGTACAGGAGGGGACTAAGTACACACCCCTGAGGGGCCCCAGTGTTGAGGATCAGCGTGGCAGACATGTTGTTGCCTACCCTTACCAGTTGCATCCAGTTGCAGAGGGAGGTGTTTAGTCCCAGGGTCCTTAGCTTAGTGATGAGATTCGTGGGCACTATGGTGTTGAACGCTGAGCTGTAGTCAATGAACAGCATTCTCACATAGGTGTACCTTTTGTCCAGGTGGGAAAGGGCTAGGGTATCCGGGAGGATGCTGTTGATGTGAGCTATGACCGGTAATCATTAAGGCAAGTTACCTTTGCTTCCTTGGGCACAGGGACTATGGTGGTCTGCTTGAAACATGTAGGTATTACAGACTCAGTCAGGGAGAGGTTGAAAATGTCAGTGAAGTAATTTTTTGTTGTTGATTTGTACTGTTTTAAATAAACAAAACAACTGGATAATTTTTGACTGTTCGCTGCTCAGCATAGTTCAAAACGCCTAGACCCACTTACAGTAATTCCTGCCTTTTTGCTCACTTTAGATTTTTTGGCTTGTATGTAATCCTAGATAATGTCTGTGCCTAAGTGCCTGCCTTGTCCTCATATACATTTCTGACTAAAATAAAACATGGTCAAAGTACTATAACCCACATACATGTTTGTTTTGTGCGGTATTAGAGATGCAAAGCCAATTTTGATGTAAGCAGACAAAGTAACCTCTCAAAAATAAGTGTTTAGATTTGTCCCTAAAGGGGTACAACTGCTTGTCACTAGGGGTGGTACCCTGTGAGGTCCCCTTTCGTGCTTTTAGTTATAGGTACATAACTGTAGCCTAGTTCATACCTCAGATACCCTGATGAAGACAGCTTGCCTGTCGAAACGTTGGCCACATTTATTTTTATCTTGCATCTGAGCTCCTAGTGTGCGGCTCTCCTTTATTTTCAAGTTTTCCACGCTGCTAGCCAGCACCTCGCCAAAATAGGTGTGTGTTTCTTTTTCCTCTAGATTATACCTCAGATAGTACCTCAGATAGTACACACAAAATCATCATTTGTACCTTTCCTATTAACTTCACAGTGTTAAATCCTTTTGTTCCTTGTACAGTAAGTAGCACACATGTACCTTGACCATACACCAGTTAAACTGGTACAACCGTTTAACTAAATACAGTTGAAGTCGGAGGTTTACATACACTTAGGTTGGAGTCATTAGAACTCGTTTGTCAATCACTCCACAAATGTCTTGTTAACAAAACTATAGTTTTGGCAAGTCGGTTAGGACATCTACTTTGTGCATGACACAAGTAATTTTTCCAACAATTGTTTACAGACAGATTATTTCACTTATCATTCACTGTATCACAATTCCAGTGGGTCAGAAGTTTACATACACTAAGTTGACTGTGCCTTTAAACAGCTTGGAAAATTCCAGAAAATGATGGCATGGCTTCAGAAGCTTCTGATAGGCTAATTTACATAATTTGAGTCAATTGGAGGTGTACCTGTGGATGTATTTCAAGGCCTACCTTCAAACTCAGTGCCTCTTTGCTTGACATCATGGGAAAATCAAAAGAAATCAGCCAAGACGTCAGAAAAAAATTGGAGACCTCCACAAGTCTGGTTCATCATTGGGAGCAATTCTCCAAACGCCTGAAGGTACCACGTTCATCTCTAAAAACAATGGTATGCAAGTATAAACACCATGGGACCACGTATGCAAGTATAAACACCATGGGACCACGTCATACCGCTCAGGAAGGAGATGCGTTCTGTCTCCTAGAGATGAACGTACTTTGGTGCGAAAAGTGCAAATCAATCCCAGAACAACAGCAAAGGACCTTGTGAAGATGCTGAAGGAAACAGGTACAAAAGTATCTATATCCACAGCAAAACGAGTCCTATATCAACATAACATGAAAGGCCGCTCAGCAAGGAAGAAGCCACTGCTCCAAAACCACCATAAAAAAGCCAGACTACGGTTTACAACTGCACATGGGGACAAAGATCGTACTTTTTGGAGAAATGCCCTCTGGTCTGATGAAACAAAAACAAACTGTTTGGCCATAATGACCATCGATATGTTTGGAGGAAAAAGGGGGAGGCTTGCAAGCCGAAGAACACCATCCCAACCGTGAAGTACGGGGGTGGCAGCATCATGTTGTGACGGTGTTTTGCTGCTGAACGTCACAAAATAGATGACATCACGAGGATGGAAAGTTATGAGGATATATTGAAGCAACATCTTAAGATATCAGTCAGGAAGATAAAGCTTGGTCGCAAATGGGTCTTCCAAATGGACAATGACCCCAAGCATACTTCCAAAGTTGTGGCAAAATGGCTTAAGGACAACGAAGTCAAGGTATTAGAGAGGCCATCACAAAGCCCTGACCTCAATCCTATATAAAAACTGAAAAAGCGTGTGTGAGAAAGGAGGCCTACAAACCTGACTCAATTACACCAACTCTGCCAGGAGGAATGGGCCAAAATTCTCCCAACTTATTGTGGGAAGCTTGTGGAAGGCTACCTGAAATGTTTGACCCAAGTTAAACAATTGAAAGGCAATGCTACCAAATACTAATTGAGTGTATGTAAACTTCTGACCCACTGGGAACGTGATGAAAGAAATAAAAGCTGAAATAAATCATTCTCTCTGCTATTATTCTGACATTTCACATTCTTAAAATAAAGTGGTGATCCTAACTGACCTAAGACAGGGAATTTTTACTAGGATTAAATGTCAGGAATTGTGAAAAACTGAGTTTAAATGTATTTGGCTAAGGTGTATGTAAACTTCCGACTTCAACTGTAACTAGCTGAAAGCCATGCCCCAACTAAGCCACGCCTTCAGTATAATTTCCCAGTGTGCCTTGCCTTTTCTAGTGAATTGTGGAGTGTACATCCATGACTGTACTTATTAGTGTTAGAGACATAGTTGTTTAATTCATTCCTTCCCACTTATGTGGCCTTCATTATGAGAGTTACATGTGGCATGTGTTGCCAATTTAATTATAGTCATTATGATAATGAATTATACACAGAATGTTGGAAACATTATGACCACCTGCTCATTCCATTATCTAATGATCAGGTGAATGCTATGATCTGTTATTGATATCAATTGTTAAATCCACTTCAATCAGTGCAGTGGTCTAAGGCACTGCATCTCAGTGCTTGAGGCATCACTACAGACTCCCTGGTTTGAATCCAGGCTGTATCATAACCGGCCATAGTCCTGGTTTGGCCGGTGTGCGCCGTCATTGTAAATAAGAATTTGTTCCTAACTGACTTGCCTAGTTAAATAAATGTAAAAAAAAAAAGATATATTTTTCTGCCTTGAAAGACAACTGAGACATGGATTGTGTCTGTGTGCCATTCAGAGAGTCAATGGGCAAGACAAAATATTTAAGTGCCTTTGAATGGGGTATGGCAGTAGCAGACGCACCTATTTGATTGCTGCAATGCTGCTGGGTTTTTCACGCTCAAAAGTTTCCTGTGTGTATCAAGAATGGTCCACCACCCAACTTGACACAACTGTGGGAAGCATTGGAGTCAACATGGGCCAGCATCCCTGTGGAATGCTTGCCCTGACAATTGAGGCTGTTCTGAGGGCAAAACAGGTTGAAACTCAATAGTAGGAAGGTGATCCTAATGTTTTGTACACTCTGTGTCTATCATGAAGCCTTATTTTGAGGACAAGTTTTACCCTAATACAGCGGCCTGTAACGCATGGTTAACAGGTCACATCAGGCCTTCAAGTAGGCTTGCAAAAGTCTAGTAACTTTCCCCAAATTTCCAGATATTTCTTTTTTTTTTAAATAATAAGGAATCCTTTTTTTTTTCTCCCGCTTCCAAGAATCTTCGAACCAGGATTTCTGAAAAACCCGAAGTTATCAGATTTTTGCAACCCTACCTGCAAGTCATATTATGCTGTTTAGCAAAGTGATTTGTAATTCCTATTGCAATCCAGCCAGCATTAGGATATCCAAAAGATATTCACCCAACCTGCATTCATAGTGACTGGCAGGGTTAGGAACATTGTAAGTAGACTACCTAAGCCATTTCAGTAACGTGTGCACAAAATCTAACTAACTGATTAGATTAGATGCATGTTATTTATTTTTGTGTAGCATAAGATTAATCAATCTATCAATGTGCATACAGAAACACATATATGAAAAACAATTCTAAAATGGTTTACCTGCTGTAGAGCATGCTGGGAAATATGATGATGATGATAATAATTACGGTGCAAATATGTTTAGGCTACCACCCCAGTGGTGGGTATTGAGGGTACACAAAATAGAGGTGTAAAGTGGGAAAGAGAAATGTGCCTTCACATTGTACCCCTTTTTTGAGAGTGAGAGTGTAGTGATTGTACCTTTTTATATTCCAAATATTGGGTACAAACATTTGCCATTATACTCTTTAACCACACAAGTACCCTAAAAGTTATTAAACAGTACCATGTGAGATCATTATGTGTACCTCTGACGGTATATTATGTGTATTTTTAACTTTTTGTAATATTTTTTTATATATTTATAAGAGTGTAGGAACTTGTCTCGCCATATCCTCGGTTGGAAAAAGCAAATGTCTTATTGGGCGTAACGTAACTGTCCATCAGTACTACTCAGTGCAACATACAAACATGTTTCAAGCAGACCACCATAGTCCCTGTGCCCAAGAACACTAAGGTTACCTGCCTAAATGACTACTGACCCGTAGCACTCACGTCTGTAGCCATGAAATGCTTTGAAAGGCTGGTCATGGGTCACATCAACACCATTATCCCAGAAACCCTAGACCCACTCCAATTTGCATACTGCACCAACAGATCCACAGATGATGCAATCTCTATTGCACTCCACACTGCCCTTTCCCACCTGGACAAAAGGAACACCTATGCGAGAATGCTATTCATTGACTACAGCTCAGCGTTCAACACCATAGTGCCCTCAAAGCTCACACTAAGCTAAGGACCCTGGGACTAAACACCTCCCTCTGCAACTGGATCCTGGACTTCCTGACGGGCCGCCCCCAGGTGGTAAGGGTAGGTAACAACACATCCGCCACGCTGATCCTCAACACAGGGGCCCCTCAGGGGTGCAAGTTCAGTCCCCTCCTGTACTCCCTGTTCACTCATGACTGCACGGCCATGCATGACTCCAACACCATCATTAAGTTTGCTGATGACACAACAGTGGTAGGCCTGATCACTGACAACGATGAGACAGCCTATCGTGAGGTGGTCAGAGACCTGACCGTGTGGTGCAAGGACAACAACCTCTCCCTCAACATGATCAAGACAAAGGTGATGATTGTGGACTACAGGAAAAGGAGGACAGAGCACGCCCCCATTCTCATCGACGGGGCTGTAGTGGAGCAGGTTGAGAGCTTCAAGTTCCTTGGCGTCCACATCACCAACAGACTAACATGGTCCAAGCACACCAAGACAGTCGTGAAGAGGGCACAACAAAACCTATTCCCCCTCAGGAGACTGAAACGATTTGGCATTGGTCCTCAAAAGGTTTTACAGCTGCATCATCGAGAGCATTCTGACGGGTTGCATCACTGCCTGGTATGGCAACTGCTCGGCCTACAGAGGGTAGTGCGTCCGGCCCAGTACATCACCGGGACCAAGCTTCCTCCCATCCAGAACCTCTATACCAGGCGTGTCAGAGGAAGGCCCTAAAAATTGTCAAAGACAACCACCCAAATCATAGACTGTTCTCTCTGCTACCGCATGGCAAGCGGTACAGATGCATCAAGTCTGGAACCAACAAGACTGCTAAATAGTTAACCAAATGGCTAACCAGACTATCCTTTATGGAGTGATTTCAGTGCCAACAGACATTGTATTTAAATTTTTTGTTTGTATTAGGATATTGTATTTGCTTTTAACATTATTGATTTTGTAAGGCACAAATTGAGTCATTGAATCCTTCTGAATGTATTATTTTTTCCAAGAATGTATCTTGTTGCCTAGTCACTTTACCTCTACCTGTATGTACATATCTACCTCAATTACTTCGCACCCTTGCACATCGACTCGGTACTGGCACCACGTGTATATAGCTAAGTTATCGTTATTCATTGTGTTCCTTGTTATTATCGTTCTATTCTTTTTCTATTTTTCTCTCTCCATTGTTGGGAAGGTGAACATTTCACTGTTAGTCTACACCTGTTGTTTACAAAGCATGTGACAAATAGAATTTGATTTGATTTGACAGACACACACACACCAGAAACTTGTCCTGCTATAGTGGTCTTGCCATTGGAGACAGAGAAACGTGGTTCTGGATGGAGCTCCGCCACTCCGCCACTCACACAGTCAGATGACAGGCGGGAAGGAAAGGCAACATGACTCAATTTCAGATCCACAGTATCCTGAGAAAGCTTGTAACTGTTAGACAGCTGTATCACAAATTGGCTGGCCACAGCCGCGAGACCCTCTCTCGCTCTTATTTAGGTCACATTCTGTGCTCCAAAGGCGGAAAAAAGGAGTCTCTGTCAATCGACTGCAATGAATACCTTCAATTGGCCACGGTCCAGTGTATGAAGTGCTCTCCGAGCTGTGGCGGCTGCTGTGTGCGTGCGCACGTGTGCGTTCTCATTTACGTTTATATGTTCAATCCCTTGCAAATACAGGCGTGGTGTTTGGGATTGGGTTGAGATATTCGTATTGTGTTTTCAATAGAATCTTGAATATGGTGATGTAGGCCTTTGTGACTCCCAGCGATATTTGATCCCTCTGCCTTATGCAGAAATGGAAATGTCATCTGAATTTTCACAAACAGTTCAGTCCATCTTCAATTACTGTAGCCTCCACACATTCCTCATAAAAAAAAATATACACACCACTGTCTTTTCCCAAATGGCATTCTATTCCCTACATAGTGCAAAGGGCCCCATGTGGGCCCTCGCCAAAAGTAGTGCACTGTGTAGGGCATGGGGTGCCATTTGGGACGCATCTTATGCATAATGTATGTACTGTACACAGACACGAATAAACCTATTTGATATAATTCCATTCCTCAGTTCTCTGTGTTTCAGGTTTATCTGAGGTCGTTTCATTTGTTTCGTCCAGTATCGTTTTCCTTCCTCCTTTTCCGTCCTCCTTTTCCGTCCTCCTTTTCCGTCCTCCTTTTCCGTCCTCCTTTTCCTTCCTCCTTTTGCTTGCTTTTATTTACCACAGTGGCCTTTGGTTGTGCGTTAGACTTAACATTAAACTGTTGATTTGCATTTTACATTTACTGTACTTTTCACTGCATTTGTTAGTAATTGTTAGTTTTTACTTTGTTTGTCAAACGGACAACTAAGAAAAGCTCAAACCAAGTTTGAGAAAAGCTCAAACAAAAGACATATTTACACGAACACTGTTATTTAAACCTTCCTCCTATGCCGAGTCTCCTCCTTCCACATTTGGACAGCCAATACATCTCTGTTGCTATCTTGTTGACTTGTACCAGACTGTGGCCCTTCTCCTTTCCATTGGATACCTGATGTCTAACAATAACATGTTCTGAACAACAAAAACGTTCTGCATTCCCCTCTCTCCCTCAGTGACTTGAATACGATTAGAAGTTCTGACTTCAAGTTTAGAACCCATCATTCCTGGAAAATGTGGGGTAGGTGCAACACAAGACAAAAACATTACAAGGGTTTGAGTGAGAAGACTAACTGGTGTCTCCAAGTGGCCACACACCTCACCAATGTCTGCACAGTTCCTAAGTAATTTTAGTCTTCAACTATAAGGGGCTTTCTTGAGCTCACCTAGCTGTGCCATTGAGTAACTATAGCAGGCACACTTGTAGTTGTTTCGTTTGGAACACAGCTCTGCATCCTCGCCATCCCACAATTACTGATGTTGTTTACGCAATACACGGTCCATTATACATCACAATCTGGGTCAGGTGGGCATTTTGCTAGTCATGAAAGAAAGCAGTCATGAGTGCAACCAGGTGCCTGTGCACCAGCTAATTTTCTTCACAATAGACAAACATATGCTCATTCTGTTCAGAACAACCCAGGCATGTCATATTGTAACTGTACATCAAACATAGTTATCATAAATGTTGACACTGTATATGACACTAAGTTAATTAGATTATATGGATAGGGAGGACCTGATCCTAGATCAACACTTCTACTCTGAGAAATTTTGTGAGGGATATGTTGTCACGACTTCCGCCGAAGTCGGTCCCTCTCCTTGTTCGGGCGGCGTTCAGCGGTCGACGTCACCGGTCTTCTAGCCATCGCCGATCCACTTTTCATTTTCCATTGGTTTTGTCCTGGTTTTACACACCTGGTTTCAATCCCCCAATTACTTGTTCATTATTTAACCCTCTGTTCCCCCATGGTTGTTTCTGAGTGATTGTTTATTGTATTGCGGCCCGTTATTCTGGGCTTGGCATTATTTGACGTGTATTTTTATTATTGATGAGTAAATATCTATTATTACTCATATCTGCTGTCCTGCGCCTGACTCCTCTACACCAGCTACACACAGACACATTACAGATATCTATCTGTGATTAGGTGACTATTCCTGACTATGTATTGGAGCTTGCTCCCTCTCTTTCTTCTTAACGGAAATAAACCCTTAAACAGTATTCAATTCTTTCAAACTCAACCCCCGGTTTCCCCCATCCCTTTTTCTCTCATGTAATCACATTCACTAGAGCGAACATAAATGTTGGAAGACAAGCTTGTGGAGCGAACTGAAAGTCTTGAAATGCATGCCAAATAAACTGACTGCTATATTTAGATAACCTTGAAGGACAGAAGAAAGAGATTAATAGGCCTACCTGTGTCAACATCACTGTCTGTTCTCGTCTGCTTAGGGTTGCGAAAAGTCATTCTAATCAGCTTAAGACAATGACTTAGCGTGCATAAGTAATTATCTCCCTCTTTCTTCTCTCCCTCTCTCTATGTCTCTCTGTTTGTCTATCTTTGTTTTGTCTCTGTTTGTCTGTTCTGGGTTTGTGTGTCCACAGAGCTTATTTAGCGTCAGTAGCAGTTAAATGCGTCTGCCCCCTCGTCTGTGACGATGACGATGAAAGGCTTGTCGAGTAGCCGGAGACACCATCACACGGTGACCTGTGACCCCTCCTATGACTCCATGACCCTGGGGCGCCAAGCCCAGCCCTACCCGCTGAACCCGGGCAATGCCCACCCGGCGGACCACCCTTACTATGCCCAGCGAAGCTCCTTCCAGTCTGAGTGCGGGCCCTACCCTGACCCGGCTAGCAGCACCTTCCCCCGAAGACACTACAGCTCCCACCATGAACTGAAGGATGAGTGTGCTGTGGTGCCATACACCGGAGGCCAGGGGGGAACCGTTAACAACAACCGCATCCCCCCCAACCTTCTGGAGCAGTTTGAACGGCAGGCGCCGGCGCGCCATGACGGCTACCACACACTGCAGTACAAATGCACAGCGGTGGAGCACCAGCGCAGCGACAGTCCTGGGAGGATCCGGCATCTTGTCCACTCGGTCCAGAAGCTCTTCACCAAGTCCCACTCCCTGGAAGGTCCATCTGGGGATAGGATAAACGGGGGCAAGGCCAGCTCTGACGACCCGCCCTCCCACTCGGGCACCCTGAAGCACAGCAGCAAGCGCAGCAAGAGCAAAGACCGCAGCAGGTCGGAGCCCAAGATGCGCTCAGCCATCTCAGGCTACTGGAGCTCGGATGACACCCTAGACCGCGAGGTGTGCCTGTACCACCAGCACAGCCCCATCCCGGGAGGCATGCCCTCGGGGGTGATGACCATGGGCCGCCACCCAGGCAAGTCCCAGTCGCAGTACTTCATGGAGCAGTACAACACCATCAGCGCCCGCTCGCTGAAGACGTCACGAAGCAACAACGACGTCAAGTGTTCTACATGTGCCGGGTTGCCGGGACTGGGCACGGGGATGGACGGGACTGGCCAACTGCTGAAGAAGAGCTCGTGGTCGTCAACACTGACGGTCAGTAGGGCCAGGGAAGTCTACCAGAAAGCATCGGTCAACCTGGACAAAGCCCTGGTCAAGGCCGATACCTGCCAGCAGGGGGGGCGCCAGATCTGTCAATTCCTCCAGGTATGACAACAACCCTTCTTCACCTCCAAACCTTCATCTTCACACCATCTCCATCCATGTCCTACCAGAGATTCATATGCCTGTGTGGGGACACCTCCCTTGAAGTATGTCCACTGTCCCTTGAGGCAGAGAGAGAAGGGTAGAGAGGGGCAGACGTACTCGCTCTCTCTATCTCTATCCATGTCCACGCAGACTGATATGTGAAATGGAGGCCCTCTTAGGGGACATAAGTGTTGAACGTGAGACAAATCAAATCAAAGTGTATTTACTGCATACACTGATTAGCAGATCTAAACAAAGCAGGTGCAGCAAAATGCTTTTGTTCCTAGCTCCAGCAGTACACTAAATGTTTAACAGTACAATGCTAATACACAAATAATCCCAAGAAAAAAAATCTATAAAAAGAGATTCGTTTTTTACAATCTTTTACACACTAAAAGTGGTACTTGAGGCACACTCAGGGAAACCATTAACTCATGTACCTAATCTTCAGACCAAGTCTGCAAAACTGCAAGCACATTATCTGCTTTACACTCAGTTTGCAATTGTAAAACACACTTTTTGCTCAACACTAAACACAGTTCTCTACCTTAGACACATTATTCAAAACTAACAGGTCTTGTGTTAAGTTTGGAAAACACTGCCATTCCAAATGCCACACGCATTTACCAAGTACTTGTTGGCTTTCTTGGTTTGGACAACAATGGAGGCCAATTTTGGAGAGAGAGATAGAGGAAGAGGAATGAGAATAAGAGGGGGACTAGGACAAGGAGTAGGAGGAGTAAGAGGACAAAGACAAGGAGGAGGACGAGGAAAAGGACAAGGACAAGGACAAGCCTATTTGTTTATCTTCTACTGTATTTGTTTTGTCTGTTACTGTTCATCCCGAATTCTGGATGAAAATACAATGTTTTGAGAAAGAAACACATTTTATTTCCCCCTCCTGCATTTCTGTTTATAGTGTAAATATATACTGAATATGCATACATACTGTATATATTTGTGCACATACATGTACGTGTAAGTGCTATGACAAACTGCTGTGGACTCCACTGCACACTGAACATGCAAAAGACACAAGATAGTAATGTTTTACATTTGTCACATCCGTGTATAGTTGGCCGTGTATAAGAGCTAATCATTTGATGGCTTGTGTGTAGAGTTTTGATAAAAAAACACAATTTTGAGAAGAGTTAAAATAGTTTTGAATGAAGTGTTTGGTTTTGCAAGAGATGTGTGACGTTTTGCATGTTGTGTGTGTGTTTTGGGGATTTGTGTGTGGAGTCTAGAGAAAAGGAGCCATAGTTTCAGAAATCATGTGTAAGCAATTGTCAAAAATTTTAAGACATATCAAAACGAGCAATGTTAGAGTCCAGGAAATACAGTGCATTCAGAAAGTATTCAGACCCCATTACTTTTTCCACATTTTGTTACGTTGCAGCCTTAATCTAAATTGGATTAAAGAATAAAAATCCTTGTCAATCTACACACAATACCCCATAATGACAAAGCGAAAACAGGTTTTTAGAGATATTAGCTAAATTATTCAAAATATAAACAGAAATGCTTTACATAAGAATTCATACTCTTTGCTATGATACTCGAAATTGAGCTCAGGTGCATCCTGTTTCCATTGATCATCCTTAAGATGTTTGTACAACTTGATTGGAGTCCACCTGTGGTAAATGTAATTGATTGGACATGATTTGGAAAGGCACACACCTGTCTATATAAGGTCCCACAGTTGACAGTGCATAAAGCCATGAGGTCGAAGGAATTGTCCATAGAGATCCGAGACAGGATTGTGTCGAGGCACAGATCTGAGGAAGGGTACCAAAACATGTCTGCAGCATTGAAGGTCCCCAAGAACACAGTGGCCTCCATCAATTTTAAATGGAAGAAGTTTGGAACCACCAAGACTCTTCCACGGCTGGCCGCCTGGCGAAACTGAGAAATCGTGGGAGAAGAGCCTAGGTCAGGAAAGTGACCAAGAACCCAATGGTCACTCTGACAGAGCTCCAGAGTTCCTCTGTGGAGTTTGGTGAACCTTCCCGAAGGACAACCATCTCTGCAGCACTCCACCAATCAGGCCTTTATGGTAGATTGGCCTGACAGAAGCCACTGCTCAGTAAAAGGCACGACAGCCCGCTTTGAGTTTGCCAAAAGGCACCTAAAGATTCTCAGACCATGAGAAACAAGATTCTCTGGTATGATGGAACCAAGATTGAACTATTGGCCTGAATGCCAAGTGTCACGTCTGGAGGAAACCTGGCACCATCCCTACAGTGAAGCATGGTGGTGGCAGCATCATGCAGTGGGGATGTTTTTCAGCTGCAGGGACTGGGAGACTAGTCAGGATTGAGGGAACAGAGCAAAGTACAGAGAGATCCTTGATGAAAACCTGCTCCAGAGAGCTCAGGACCTCAGACTAGGGTGACGGTTCACCTTCCAACAGGACAACGACCCTAAGCGCACAGCCAAGACAATGCAGGAGTGGCTTCGGGACAAGTCTCTGAATGTCCTTGAGTGGCCCAGTCAGAGCCCGGACATGAACCCTATCGAACATCTCTGGAGAGACCTGAAAATAGCTGTACAGCAATGCTCCCCATCCAACCTGACAGAGTTTGAGAGGATCTGCAGAGAATGGGAGAAACTCCCCAATTACAGGTGTGCCAAGCTTGTAGTGTCCTACCCACGAAGACTCGAGGCTGTAGTCGCTGACAAAGGTGCTTCAACAAAATACTAAGTAAAGGGTCTGAATACTTATGTAAATGTGATATTTCCGTTTTTTTATATGCATTTGTAAAAATTTCTAAAATCCTGTCAAACAAAGTATTTCATACATTTTAGAATAAGGCGGTAACGTAAATGTGGAAAAAGTCAAGGGCTCTGAATACTTCCGAATGCACTAAATATGTGCTGTGTATAGACAGTATGAACATGAAAACGGTATGTACAGCAGTAGTTGTATAGGATTATCTGTGATGAGAATACAGTATGCACATATAAAGTGAGTAAATCAGTTAGATACATTTTTCAGAGATCAAATTACATTTCATCACAATAATGTTGCTCTCATCTGTTCCTAACTACAGAAACTATTTCAGAACAATAAACATTGTTAATTGTATTAAAGTTGTGTTGAATTGAGACGTCATTTGTGTAAAATGTGAGACATCCTCATTTGTGTCAAACGGGAGACGTCCTCATTTGTGTCGAACGGGAGACGTCCTCATTTGTGTCGAACGGGAGACGTCCTCATTTGTGTCGAACGGGAGACGTCCTCATTTGTGTCGAACGGGAGACGTCCTCATTTGTGTCGAACGGGAGACGTCCTCATTTGTGTCGAACGGGAGACGTCCTCATTTGTGTCGAACGGGAGACGTCCTCATTTGTGTCGAACGGGAGACGTCATCTTCCTCACCTGTTAACATCATTCATCCTATTCCATATCATCCCTGGTTGTGGACCCCATTCCATTTGTCTCAGGTCCTTTACATTGTTACATGTCTGTGTGTTTGTAATGTCTTGTGACAGCTGATTTGGTTCTGGCTCCCGAGTGGCGCAGTGGTCTAAAGCACTCCATCGCAGTGCTAGAGGCGTCACTACAGACCATGATTCGATCTTGGGCTGTATCACAACCGGCCGTGATCGGGAATCCCATAAGGCGGCGCACAATTGGCCCAGCGTGGTCCGGGTTAGGGGAGGGTTTGGTCGGGGTTGGCCATCATTGAAAAATAATTATTTGTTCTTAACTGGCTTGCCTAGTTAAATAAAGGTTAAACAAAAAAATGTAATTAGTGTGTTTGTGCTTGTAGATTTCCATGTAGAATGATTACTTGTGGAATGATTACTTATGTATACCTACTAGATTAGCTTTTAAGCTGATCTTTTACGGTTACTGCATGCAGTATATTTACTTGGAAATCAGCATTATCCCATGCATGCACAGTACCTGTAGCCTCTCTTACACAGCAGCTGCCATATTCACATAATGCTGTGTCTTAAATTTCACCTTATTCTCTATATAGTGCAATATTCTTGACCCGATACCTATGGGAATCAGGTGCCATTTGGAACACGAGCACAGTGTGAAAGAGCTGGAGCATTAGAAGGGCTGCTGACGTGAGATGAGAGAGGGAAAAACAGAACTATTGAAAAGGAGAAAAGCCACATATCCCTGAACCTGGTGGCCCCGCTGTGCTCTCTCTGTTTGTTTGGGAGAAGATGAAAGAGGAAGTGATTCAAACTCGGTTACATACCCTCATCTGACTTGGTGAGCTGCAAACAGAAGCCAAGGGGGAGAGAAAGAAAGAGAGGGACTGAGAGATAGCGGGAGAAGGGGGACAGAGAGAGAGCAAGTTAGAAAGAATGTAAATGTAAACATATGGTAATGTAAACATACTGTATGCTTCCCATGCCAATAAAGGCCCTTCAATTGAAATTGAATTGAAAGGGAGAGAGAGAGATGGATTGAGAGGGAAAGAGAGTGAAAGTGAGAGAGAGACTGGGGGAAAGAGAAAGTAAGAGAGACTAAGAAAGAGAGATCTTCGCAGCCATGCATTTGAACAGCTTTACCAATGGATCACATCAAGGATGTGTAGAAACATTCCTCCTGTCCCAACCTGAAAAGAGCTGCGTTCCTCTTTCTTCTACAGAGAACCAAAAAAATGGGTCACTATCAAAGAGGAGGACATGACACTTTTAGCCGGTGAAAAAGAAGCCAAACTTCTTTCGATTTGTAGGAGTGACATGTTCTTTTATTCCCGTGCTGGGATGTAATCTTGTTTTCTGCCCCTCGCCATTCACACAGACTTCCTGTTGTTCCTGTTCACACAAAAACACACGCATGCACGCACCAACCTGGACTCATAGTAACATGGTAAATCCGGGGCACTCAATTATTAGGATTTGTTACGTTTCGTATGGTATGTATTAATTTGTGGATGTCCATCATCCATCTTGTATGATACGTTACGAATGTTAATATGAATTGGCAAAAAAAAAAAAATGATTTAACTAGGCAAGTCAGTTAAGAACAAATTCTTATTCACAATGACAGACAAACCTGGCCGTTGCTGGGCCAATTATGCACTGCCCTATGGGGCTCCCAATCACAGCCTGATGTGATCCCGCCTGGACTCAAACCAGGGACTGCAGTGATGCCTCTTGCCCTGAGATGCAGTGCCTTAGACCCCTGCGCCACTTGGGAGCATGTTATATGTTAAGAATTACAATTTGTTGTGGCTAACGTTACTAAGATGGCTAACATTAGCTAACAAGCTAACATCAGCTAGGCTAGGTTATGGTTAAGGTTAGGAGTTAGGTTAATGGTTTAATGTTAGGGTTTAGGGGAAGGGTTAGCTAACATGCCAAGTAAGTAGCTAATTAGCTGAAGTTATCCGTGAAGAGATTTGAATACGCAACCTTTGGGTTGCTAGATATTTGCATTATACGGTGGCCCATCCACCCCTACCAACCACTCTACTTAAATTTTTTTGCCTTCAGTAATCTTCTGTCGTTCGTAACCATAGGAAACGTAACATATCGTACTAATTTGAGTGTGCCGGATTTACGTTTACTATGTTACATCTAGTCTATGAGACCAGGCTGCACACATACACACACACACACACACACACACACACACACACACACACACACACACACACACACTGACTCTCAGCCAGCCAAACACCTCCCAATGTGTCTCGGCTTTATTTGGCAGGGTGTTCTTTTAGTTTAGTTTCTGTTTTAGTTTCTGTTAAAGATGATGAGAGACATTGGTGTAACACTGGTGTCATTCAAGTCCTCAACAGACCCTAGATGTTCTCTCTTTTCGTAGTTTTTGCTTGTGTGCCCCTGACGTCAAGGACGAGTTGTCTCCCTAGCTACCGGCCTGTTGAATGATTCTCCTACCGTTGATTATTCAGACTCTTTGTCGCCATACCAAATGGCACCCTATTCCATAGTGCACTACATTTGACGAGCTCATTATGGGTCTTGGTCAAAAGTAGTGCACTATAGAGCGAATACGGTACAATTTGGGATGCATATTTCTCTCTGTATGTCTCCTCTCTCCCTTTCACCTCCATGTTAGAGCCCCTAAAAGCCACTCATATTGGAGACCAGCGCTGTGCTGGGGCGGAACAAAACCTCCTTTGTTTTTCTCTCTCTCTTTCTTGTGGCAGCGGAGAGAGGGAGATGGCTTCTTTGCTTGCCTCTTTTTTTACACATTCATTAGTGTGTGAAAAGCGCAACACAACCACTGCACAGACAGACAGGGTTGGAGAATTCAGACGTTTTAGACCAAACAATTCACTCCTCAGTTTGATATGCGTCACTGGGAGGGAGCAGCACAACGGAGAGCCTCTAGTCTCTGCACCCTGATGGTATGGTTCTAATACACCATATTCAGGTGAACATTAGCAGTTAGTGGTGTGACTTAAGCGGCTTGGTGTACATAGAGCCTTGTTTGGATGGTGACCTGAGGCTGGGCAAGCGGTCAGCCAGGGGTCAAAGAGCGGTCATAGTGTCTAGTCGGGTGGGTCATCGCTCTGACATAAGTTTCTGCCCTGTTCTCACGGTCTCCGCCCCACAGGTACCCCAGGACGAGTGGAGTAGGGGGTTCTTGCCCCTGGGGAAAGACGAGGAGATCCCATGCCGGCGTATGCGCAGTGGCAGCTACATCAAGGCGATGGCGGAAGAAGACAGCGGTGACTCAGACTGCAGCCCCAAGCCCTCTCCCAAGGGGCAGGCGCGCCGGGCAAGCTATCTGAAGGCCACACAGCCATCGCTCACCGAGATGACCACCCTCAAGTGAGTAGATATGTACACTGTAAGACGTTTCTGTAATTTCAACAATATAACACTGTAGAATGCACAGTAAAATACCTTAAATGTCTTTTACAGAATTAATTATGGTGCAATGTGGGTAAATGAGCCTCTGGCTCATTAACATCTTTTAAGGTGTGCCTTGAAAAGGCTCCGTTTGTCGCACCCGTGAGTGAGAATGCTGCACCCCCACAGAATTCACTAAACTAAATGTTTTGGTTTCTACAAACTTTGTCCTGAAAATCTATAGCAATTTACTGACCATTTGATTTCAGTAAATTACTGTAATTCAGAATACAGTGTCATAATACATTTTGGGCACACTAAAAATCTTTCTAGCATTACAAGGTGTATATTTGTGCTTTGGAGTCATCAACATATTTTTAGGTGTGTCTTATAAGAGGTTAAATTTGTTGCACCTGTTGGTGAGAATGCTGTACAATGTTCACTGATATGTGTTAGTGGCTCCCTGATAATTACATTTACAGTGCCTTTGGAGATTATTCAGACCCCTTGACTTTTTCAACATTTTGTTACATTACAGCCTTATTCTTACATTGACAACAACAACAAAAATCCTCAGCAATCGACAAACAATACCTAACTGTTTTTAGAATTTTTGCAAATTAATAAAATATTTAAAACAGAAATACCTAATTTACATAAGTATTCAGACCCTTTGCTATGAAACTCGAAATTGAGCTCGGGTGCATCCTGTTTCCATTGATCATCCTTGAGATGTTTCTACAACTTGATTGGAGTCCACCTGTGGTAAATTGAATTGATTGGACATGATTTGGAAAGGCACACACCTGTCTATATAAGTTGACAGTGCATGTCTGAGCAAAAACCAAGCCATGAGGTCGAAGGAATTGTCCGTAGAGATCCGAGACAGGATTGCGTAAAGGAACAGATGTGGGGAAGGGTACCAAAAAATGTCTGCATCATTGAAGGTCCTCAAGAACACAGTGGCCTCCATCGTTCTTAATTAAATGGAAGAAGTTTGGAACTATCAAGACTTTTCTAGAGCTGGCCGCCTGGCCAAACTGAGCAATTGGGGGAAAAGGGCCTTGGTCAGGGAGGTGACCAAGAACCTGATGGTCAGTCTGACAGAGCTCTAGAATTCCTCTGTGGCCAGACGGAAGCCACTCCTCAGTAAAAGGCACATGGCAGCCCGCTTGAAATTTGCCAAAAGGCATCTAAAAATTCTCAGACCATGAGAAACAAGATTCTCTGGTCTGATGAAACCAAGACTGAACTCTTTGGCCTGAATGCCAATCCTGAATGGAGGAAACCTGGCACAATCTCTACGATGAAGCATGGTGGTGGCAGCATCATGCCGTGGGGATGTTTTTCAGGGGCAGGGACTGGGAGACAAGTCAGGATCGAGGGAAAGATGAAGAGGGCAAAATACAGAAAGATCCTTGATGAAAACTTGCTCCAGAGCACTCAAGACCTCAGACTGGGGCGAAGGTTCACCTTCCAACAGGACAATGACCCTAAGCACACAGCCAAAACAAGGGCAGGGGTGGCTTCGGGACAAGTCTCTGAATGTCCTTGAGTGGCCCAGTCAGAGCCCGGACATAAACCCAATTGAACATCTCTGGAGAGACCTGAAAATAGCTGTGCAGCAACACTCCCCATCCAACCTGATAGAGTTTGAGAGGATCTGCAGAGAAGAATGGGAGAAACTCCACAATACAGGTGTGCAATACCCAAGAACATCCGAGGCTGTAATCGGTGCCAAAAGTGCTTCAACAAAATACTGACGTCTGAATACTTCTGTAAATGTGATATTTCAGTTTAAAAAATTGTATAAATTTGAAAAAAAATCTTCTGGTTTTGCTTTGTCATTATGAGGCACTGTGTGTAGATTGATGAAGGGACAAAAAACAATTTAATACATTTTAGAATAAGGCTGTAACCTAAAAAAAATTGGAAAAGGTCAAGGGGTCTGAATACTTTCCCAAGACACTCTCACATAGGTGACAGATCAGAGTGGAAGCTAGTCTCAAACCTTTAATGGTTGAGTGGCTAGCCATTACCTTTTTTATTTTTATTTGATTTATTTCACCTTTATTTAACCAGGTAGGCCAACTGAGAACAAGTTCTTATTTACAACTGCGACCTGGCCAAGATAAAGCAAAGCATTGCGACAAAAACAACAACACAGAGTTACACATGGGATTAACAAATGTACAGTCAATAACACAATAGAAAAGGATGTATACAGTGTGTGCAAATAAATTAAGGAGGTAAGGCAATTAATAGGCCAATAGTGGCGAAGTAATTACAATTTAGCAATTTACACTGGAGTGATATATGTGCAGATGAGGATGTGCACGTGGAAATACTGGTGTGCAAAAGAGCAGAAAAACAAAAACAAATATGGGGATGAGGTAGGTAGTTGGTTGGATGGGCTATTTACAGACGGGCTGTGTACAGCTGCAGCGATCGGTAAGCCGCTCTGACAGCTGACGCTTAAAGTTAGTGAGGGAGATATAAGTCTCCAACTTCAGTGATTTTTGCAATTTGTTCCAGTCATTGGCAGCAGAGAACTGGAAGGAAAGGCGGCCAAAGGAGGAGTTGGCTTTTGGGATGACCAGTGAAAAATACCTGCTGGAGCGCGTGCTACGGGTGGGTGTTGCTATGGTGACCAGTGAGCAGAGATAAGGCGGCACTTTACCTAGCAGACTTATAGATGACCATGAGCCAGTTGGTTTGGCGACAAATATGTAGCGAGGACAAGCAAACGAGAGCATACAGGTCGCAGTGGTGGGTAGCATGTGGGGCTTTGGTGACAAAACGGATGGCACTGTGATAGACTGTATCCAATTCGCTGAGTAGAGTGTTGGAGGCTATTTTGTAAATGACATCGCCGAAGTCAAGGATTGGTAGGACAGTCAGTTTTACGAGGGTATGTTTGGCAGCATGAGTGAAGGAGGCTTTGTTGCGAAATAGGAAAATCTGTAGTCACTGTTAGTTAAGAAGCCTTCGTTAAGACCTAAAGTGCAATTGATATAGAACACCACATTTCAGTTGGTATGCTGTAATATATAATTACATATTCACTATCAGCAATTGATGAATATTTAACAATTGTATTGCTGTTTTGGTGTATTTAATGCAGCATACTGTAAATTCTGGTGTATTGTAGTTTTCCATCACACCTGGTTTTAATTTGCCCTCATTACTGTTGTTTATTTAACCCTCTGTTTCCCCCCATGTCTGTGTGTGGAATTGTTTGTTGGCATGCCGGTTTACACCGGGTTTGTATGTTTTTTCACCCGTGCTTTGTGGGAGCCGGTATTTGTACGTGTATTTTGTACTTTATGATGCCTTACTTGGTTTTGGGCATTTGTTTTGTAACGCGGTTGCGTTCTGTATTGAACATTGCCTGAGTAAAGTACTTAGTCCACTCATCTCTGCTCTCCTGCGCCTGACTTACCTAAACCAGCTACACCCACCGCATGACAGTAGCATTTTTGTGTTCTATCAAACCCAATATTAAATCAATCAGGTGGTTGTTCGACGAAACAAAACTTCGGACATCATTGATCATGTGCTTCTGATAGTGATACAGGCATCGGCACACTGCTTTGAAGTAAACTTCTTAGCGATTTTGACGCATGCCTCGTTGCTTAGGAATCAAACGTAACATCACTTGTGCATTGTGAAAAAACTTTGTGGGAGGAAAAAGAATCGCTGGCCATTAACATATTTATGGCATGCCTTGTACATGGCTATATTTGTTGCACCCGTTAGTGAGAGTCCTGTACCAATTTAAGTGATATGTTCAAGTAGTTCCCTAACAATTTAATAGAGAACAGATCAGAGTGATAGTGTGTCTTAAGACATTAATGGTCTGTTTTGTTGTGTAATTATGGCCAGTTTGGAAGTGTATATTTAGGCCACTAGAAGTGCAAGTCATGTACAACACCAAGTATTCATTGATATGCTGTAATATACAGTACAAATGCCTAGCAGCCAACCTGCTTGCTCCAATCCCTTGTAATTACAGTAAAATATTGTTAAAATAACTTTCTTACAGTTTATTAGTCACTTTTACAATATTGTACTGTGTTTTATTGCTTTGACATTATAGTAATTTACAGGACGCTTTCATCAAGTTACCATGAATTTCTTAGTAATGCTTTGGTACTATCCAGAGATGGTCAGATATATCATAAGATATCTTGTTGTAATTACAAAAATTAAATTAGATTACAGTAAAATATGTGCTGCTATGGAATAATTAAATGCTGCCAGTAAGTTACTGTAAATTTGACAGGAAACGTTTTGTAGTGTACTAGGGAAATAATGGTGTGTGTGTACGCGTGTACATTTGTCTGCGTGTGAACATGCGTATGTGTGTTTACAGTCCATGCAAATGCATTCATGTCTGTGTATCTGTAAGTTTACATTATTTCCAATGACAGCATGTTTTTGTTTTGTGTGTGTGTGTGTGTGTGTGTGTGTGTGTGTGTGTGTGTGTGTGTGTGTGTGTGTGTGTGTGTGTGTGTGTGTGTGTGTGTGTGTGTGTCTGGTAGTGGAGATGATGGGTGGATACTTTGGGGTTGGAGCAGGTGATTCAAAGCGGTTGCCTCATACAGCATAGAGTGGCTTCGTCCTAAGTGGCACATTCCCTAGTGCAGTACTTTTGACCAGAGCCCTATGGGCACTAAATATGGAATAGGGTGTCATTTGAGACACAACCAGTATGTGGAATATGTTTGTTAGTATCCATGACCCTCACTGACCTGAGCTCTGATTCCATGGTTCATGTTTATGCTCAGTATGCATATTCATTTGTATGGTTGGATTCTCCTTCTTCATGGAAAGCAACATGATTGAAATGACAGATTTACAGATTCAGACCCGCCTATGTCTGATAGTCTGTCAGGCAGAGACAGACTGGGACCATAAATCTGCCCTTTTTTTCCAATTTAGACAGGCTCACTGGGCTAAAGGTGGACCAACCCATGGCCAGTTTGTTTCTGCTGTCAAGTGATGTGTATTAAATGAATGAACCTCTGTTAACTTCCAAGGTTTAAAAGTTGACTTTCATAATTTTCACAAAGTTGTCCTGTGTTGAGTCTGTTGAGACTTTCAGTGGTGGAAAAAGTACCCAACTATCATACTTGAGAAAAATACCTTAATAGAAAATGACTAAAATAAAAGTCACACAGTAAAATTCTACTTGAGTAAAAGTATTTGGTTTAAAATATACTTAGCATAAAAAGTAAATGTAATTGCTAAAATATACTTAAGTATCAAAAGTAAAAGTAAAAGTATAAATCATTTCAAATTCCTATATTAAACCTCTACGGGATCGGTGTCCTTAAACCGGGACAGTTGTTGCTCAATATGCGATAATGTGGCTAGAATGACATTGTAAACAACAGCCAATTCCAGGATATAGACATGCCTTATATGGGCAGAAAGCTTAAATTCTTGTTAATCGAACTGTAGTGTCCAATTTACAGTATCTATTAAAGCAAAGTAAAGTAATTCTTCACTGGATCAGTCTGAAACTTTGCACACACAACATCTAAATTACACCTAGAATCTTATCCTCAATGTATGGCCTTTCTCTTGCATTTCAAAGATGATGATAAAAATAGAAAACACATGTTTTTTTGTTTGTATTATCTTTTACAAGATCTAATGTGTTATATTCTCCTACATTCATTTCACATTTCCACAAACTTCAAAGTGTTTCCTTTCAAATGGTATCAAGAATAAGCATGTCATTGCTTCAGGTACTGAGCTACAGGCAGTTAGATTTGGGTATGTCATTTTAGGTGAAAATTGATGCACCATTTTCTTGTTTTTTAAATTTACGGATTGCTAGGGGCACACTCCAACACTCAGACATAATTTACAAACGAAGCATGTGAGTTTAGTGATTCCACCAGATTAGAGGCAGTAGGGATGACTAGGGATGTTCGTTTGATAAGTGTGTGAATTAAGACTATTTTCCTGTCCTGTTAAGCATTGAAAATGTAACAAGTACTTTTAGGTGTCACAGAAAAATGTATGGAGTAAAAAGTACATTCTTTTTTTAAGGAATGTAGTGAAGTAAAATTGGTCAAAAATATAAATAGTAAAGTAAATTAAAGATACCTGAAAAAACGACTTAAGTAGTACTTTCAAGTATTTTTACTTAAGCACTTTACACCATTGTTTCACTGTATGTGTTCATGAAAGATTCAACAGTAATGAGAAACATCTGAAAGGAATCATGTAGCTGCTGCATTTACAAGATAAATACAGAAACGTTGCTCACACAGATACAGGACCACCCATCCTATTAAGTAGACAAGAGATTATCAATGAAAGCATATTACTGCATACGTCTATAAGTGGTGGCTGGTGGCACTAAATCGGAGGACGGGCTCATATTGAATGGAACAGTGTCAAACACATCAAACACATGCTTTCCATGTGTTTGGTACCAGTCCATTTCATTCATTACTATGGGAGGTAATGGTGTCTGTCCATTATCTCCCATTTAACAGTCTTATGATCTCATTACTACTACTACGAACGTATACGTGCTTGCGTGTGTGTTTACTCACTATGAAACACCACAGTGACACACACTTATAGCCTATCGAAGAAAAACTGTGTTTGTTATGTCTCCCACTGAAGTCAGTGAATAATGAACTCTGTAAATAATCAAGTTTCTATGAGGTGAATATCAATGAATCTCTCTCTGGATGCTCAGTCATCATTACGGAGAGAGCTGAGCACTGTGCAATGCCAATTATGTAACGGTGATGCAGCACAGGGGCAGGTTAATGACTTTAATAGGCCCATATGCACCTAACACACACATGTGCGCACACACACACACACACCAAATTACTTTAAAGCTAGAATCCTTCATTGAAACAATAACAAAATGACACCCCGCTTCTGTTTCGGTAAAAACCTGGGGGATGGGCCTGTAGAAATGCTGGAGAAATGTAGCCACTTAAATTCATAGACTGAGCTATGGATGCAAAGACTGACCATCCATTATACACAAAATATAGTTTTAATCATGTTTTGAGGCTACACAGCATATGTTTACATTTACTTTGTTTACAAACATTGGAGTAAAACAATCTTATATTTTGGGTTCTGATGGGGTTTGACAGTTAAACTAAGCTCACGAGGCATTTATATATAAGTCCAAAAATTTATGTAGCAACTATGGATTCTAGCATTGGGGACTTCCATCAACTCCTGATAGGACATCGCTATACAAACAGAAAGGTAGCTAGCTATTGCTGTTCGGTAGAGAAAAGAGGGACACAGGGATTAGCTGTAAAGAGGGACATTGGCTGTTGGCTCAGTAACACTCCATCCTATTGGGTGATCGCAAAAGCTCCTTTCAGAATATCTAATGTAAGGTTTGCGTTCCAAGCAGACAACATGGCGGACATTGCGTTGCATCACTCAATGGTTGTGTGCCACCTCATCGGACTGGGGGCGGCAGGTAGCCTAGTGGTTAGAGCGCTAGAGCGTTGGACTTGTAAACTTGTAACCGGAGGGTTGCAAGTTTGAATCCCCGAGCTGAGAAGGTAAAAATCTGTCGTTCTGCCCCTGAACAAGGCAGTTAACCCACTGTTCCCCGGGCGCCAAAGACGTGGATGTCGATTAAGGCAGCCCCCCGCACCTCTCTGATTCAGAGGGGTTGGGTTAAATGCGGAAGACACATTTCAGTTGAAGGCATTCGGTTGTACAACTGACTAAAAATGGTGACTTTGACTTTGATATATCACAGAATGTAGTTAGCTGACATTTAAAACTATCCAGGCTTTCTGATATCTGGTATAGATCTGCATTGTAGTCGGCCTGGAATGTAACCATAATCTAGTGCACTACTTTTGATCAGAGCCCTATGGATCCTGGTCAAAAAGAGTGCACTAAATAGAGAATATGGTGCCATTTGAGACACAGACTCTTTAATCAGTTGACATGTTTACTTCCAACCAGAACACAATGTCAGTGTATGTGTTTATTCAAACCCATAAATAAAACCACAGTCAAATTGTGAAGATTATTATTTTATAGCCAAAGAGAGAAAACAGGTGTTTGGTGAAAAATAATGACATCCATTTTGACAGAAAAAACTCCCACTGTCTGTATTATTTGAGTCAAACTAATTTGTTCCTGGCTTAGATTTCCAATTTCTTCATCATTCTATTTTGACAGAAACAGACTAAATTAATGCATTATAATAACAACATAAACTAATAACAGAGAGAAGTATTTATTTTCTACATAAAGTGTGGAGATATCCAACTACACGATGCTGTAAAGTCTCAAAGCAACATTTTGCTTGTTTGCAATGTATGCTGTTTAAAAGTGGTGCAAAAGATTGGGATGCTGAACACGAGCAGGGATGATGAGTGCAATCTAGATGAGCTAGTCGATGTATCAGCAGTGGGCACAGAAAATTACATGTTTGACTGATTCAATCGGAGAGGACTTCACTTTATACGTATGAACGCGAGCCTGCTGCCGAAATTAGAGGAATTAAAAGTCCACACTTCTAGCACCCGGGCTGCAGTAGTTTCTGTGACTGAGACGTGGCTCGATGGGTCAATTGAGGACAATGACGTTGAGCTACCGGGTTATAGCACTTTGGATTTGATTATTTTATCAGACCAAGAGAACGTCTTTCAGTCAGGAGTCTTAAATATTGGTTCTAGTGATCATATGGTAACCTACTGCACCTGTAAGAAATCCAAAATGCTACTTGAGCCAGGTAATAACTACACGAAGGTACGGTCTGTGAAACAATACTCAAAGGAACGTTTTGTAGAAGTACTTGGAAATTTGGATTGGTCTCATGTACTAAACTGTGATGATGTTGATCAAGCTTTTTATCTTTTTAAAGATATGTTTCTGTTTGCACTCGACTCTCTGGCTCCGAAGAAACAATTTTGAATCAAACAGCGGTCAGGGAAATGGATCACTTCCGAGATCTTAGACCTCAAAAGGAAAAGGGATCGCTGCCTGGCCAAATTCAAAAGGACAAATCTACAACAAGATTAAGATGGTTATATTAACTGTAGAAACCAGGCAAGATACAAAATGGCTAAGGCCAAATCCCAACATTACATAGGCGTTGTTCATGACAATTTACATCAGCCTCGTACACTGTGGAAAATGTTAAAGGACAATGGCTCAAAAACTCCCCATAAGGTAAAATCATGTAGTATTGGCCTGGATATTTATGTTTTATGCTATGACCAGGCAAAGCTTGCAAATTATTTTAACAATTTGTTTTACCACTATAACCTAATTTCTGGTGAAGAAGTTACCGACTTGCTCTGGACACTATGGCTAGTCTTTCATTAACAACTGTTACCATAGCAAAGGTATCACAAATGATTTGTTTGAGCTGTGTATGGTAACAGACGACAGAGTTTCCAATCTACTATGCTTAATGAACACAAACAAAGCAACTGGGCTGGATAGCCTTCCTGCAAGATTCATAAAGGATAGTACTTGTGTCAATGCTACAATGATATTGCATATTGTAAACCTTTCTACTGGTAGTGGTACATTTCCCAATGATCTCAAAACAGCCAGGGTGGTTCCGCTCCACAAGAAGAGCAGTAAAACAAATGTAAGAAATTAGGCCTGTGTCAATCCTCAGCACCTTATCCAAAGTTGTTGAGAGATTCGTTTTGAATCAACTTGAGGGATACCTTCTCGAGCACAAACTTCTTTAAGAACTCCAATCTGGCTTTAGAACAGCTCATTCCACTGATACTTGCCTTATCCACCTTTTTGACCACATCAAGCAAAAAAGTGAGAAGGGGAACTATACAGATGTGGTCATGTTAGACTTGCAGAAAGCTTTTGACACTGTGGACCATGATATTCTCCTGATGAAACTGAAATGCATGGGTCTAAATGATATAGCAGTGAATTGGCTTAGGTCTTATCTGACCAACAGAACACAATTATGTAATGTTGGTGATGTTCTGTCAGAGGCCAAATAAATATCCCATGGAGTACCACAGGGATCAATTTTAGGGCCTCTCTTATTTCTTATATATGTTAATGATATGCCAGATACAGTAAAGTGCAAACTCCTGATTTATACTGATGACTTCAGCCATACTGATATCAGAAAATTATACAGTTTACATAGAGGAGACTGACAACAAATTGTCACTGCATTTGGGAAAAACAGAATACATTTAGTTTGAAACCAAATGTAGGTTGCTTAAGGCTGACAAGATAAAGGTAAACTGTGCAGGTGTCACGTCCAGGCCTGGGTTAGCAGGCTGGCGTGTTATTTTGTGTTTTGTGTAGTAGGGGTTTTGTTCTAGGGGTTGTATTTCTATTTTGGGTTGATGGTTCCCAATTAGAGGCAGCTGTTTGTCGTTACCTCTAATTGGGAACCATATATATGTTTGTGCTTTTTACACTGGGGTTTGTGGGTCATTATTTGGATGAATTATATTGGTATGTTGTTTGTAGTATGTATATATATATATGTGCGTGTGAGCGCGCCTGTTTGAGCCACACTGGAGTTACGATCTTTGTTTGTTTATTGTTTTGTCAGTTATATACGTAATAAAAGTATGTGCACTGGAAACCTCGCTGCATCTTGGTCTGTCCCGTACGAAGATCGTGACAGAATGACCCACCACAAAAGGACCAAGCAGCGGGGTCAGCAGGTGTCCTGGACGTGGGAGGAGATTTTGGATGGCAAGGGACCCTGGAGCCAGGCTGGGGAGTATCGCCGTCCCAGGGAGGAGTTGGAAGCAGCGAAAGCTGAGCGACGCTTCTATGAGGATAAGTACGGAGCATGGAAGCCCGAGAGGCAGCCCCCAAAAAAATGGGAGGGGGCACACGGGGAGGTTGATTGAGCCAGGTTGGAGACCTGAGCCAACTCCCCGTGCTTACCGGAGGGAGCGTCGCACTGGTAAGGCACCGTGTTATGCTGTGAAGTGCACGGTGTCTCCAGTGCGCGTTCATAGCCCGGTGCCCGACATGCCAGCTTCCCGCATCTGTCGAGCTAGGGGGAGTGTGCAGCCTGGAAGGAGGGTGCCGGCTCAGCGCTCTTAGTCTCCAGTGCGCCTCCTTGGACCAGGATATCCTGCGCCGTAATAAAAGTATGTACACTGGAATCCTCGCTGCATCTTGGTCTGTCCAGTACGAAGATCGTGACAGCTGGCAAGGAGATTGAATCTAAAACAAATGTAACTTACAGTGCATTCGAAAAGTATTCGGACCCTTTGACTTTTTCCACATTTTGTTATGTTACAGCCTTATTCTAAAATATATTAAATCATTTTCCCCCCTCATCACTCTACACAAAATACCCCATAATGACAAAGTAAAAACTGGTTTGTAGAAATTTTTGCAAATGTATAATAAAAAAATATATATCACATTTACATAAGTATTCAGACCCTTTACTCAGTTCTTTGCTGAAGCAACTTTGGCAGCTATTACAGGCTAGAGTCTTTTGGTTATGATGCTACAAGCTTGGCACACCTGTATTTGGGGAGTTTCTCTCATTCTTCTCTGCACATCCTATCAAGCTCTGTCAGGTTGGATGGGGAGTGTCGCTGCACAGCTATTTCAGGTTTCTCCAGAGATGTTCGATGGGTTCAAGTCCAGGCTCTGGCTGGGCCACTCAAAGACATTCAGAGACTTGTCCCAAAGCCACTCTTGCTTTGTGCTTGGCTGAGTGCTTGGCTGAGTGCATGGCTGTGTGCATGGCTGTGTGCATGGCTGTGTGCTTGGCTGTGTGCTTGGCTGTGTGCTTGGCTGTGTGCTTGGCTGTGTGCTTGGCTGTGTGCTTGGCTGTGTGCTGGGGTCAAGGTTCACCTTGGCCCCCGTCTGAGGTCCTGAGCGCTCTGGAGCAGGTTTTCATCAATGATCTCTCTGTACTTTGCTCTGTTCATCTTTCCCTTGATCCTGACTAGTCTCCCAGTCCCACTGAAAAACATCCCCACAACAAGATACTACCACCACCATGCTTCACCGTAGGGATGGAGCCAGATTTCCTCCAAATGTGTCGCTTGGAATTCAGCCCGAAGAGTTCAATCTTGGTTTCACCAGACCAGAAAATCTTGTTTCTCATGGTCTGAGAGACTTTAGGTGCCTTTTGGCAAACTCCAAGCGGGCTGTCATGTGCCTTTTACTGAGGCGTAGCTTCCATCTGGCTACTCTACCATAAAGGCCTGATTTGATATTGCTGCAGAGATGGTTGTCCTTCTGGAAGGTTCTCCCATCTCCACAAAGGAGCTCTGTCAGAGTAGCCATCGGGTTCTTGGTCACCTTCCTGACCAAGGCCGTTCTCCCCGATTGCTCAGTTTGGCCAGGCGGCCAGCTCTAGGAAGTCTTAGTGGTTCCAAACTTCTTCCATTTAAGAATAATGGAGGCCACTGTGTACTTGGGGCTCTTCAATGCTGCAGACATTTTTTGGTACTCTTCCCTAGAGCTGAGCCCCGACACAATCCTGTCTTGGAGCTCTATGGACAATTCCTTCGACCTTATGGCTTGGTTTGTGCTCTGACATGTATTGTCAACTGAGGGACCTTAAATTGGCAGGCATGCACCTTTCCAAATAATGTCCAATCAATTGAATTTACCACAGGTGGAAATTCAATTTCGAGTCTGAATACTTATGTAAATACATTTGCAATCATTTCTAAAAACCTGTTTTCATTTTGTCATTATAGGGTATTGTGTGTAGATTAATGAGGAAACAATTTAATTTAATCAATTTTAGAATAAGGCTGTAACGTAACAAAATTTGGAAAAAGTCAAGGGGTCTGAATACTTTCTGGCACTGTATCTTGGTGTGTCCCTAGATCAATCCCTTTAATGGAGACCTGATTGCTTCTAGTTTTCTTTCTAAAATGTTGAACAAATAGACATTTTTATTTCGTAACACTAGGTATTTTAACATCAAAGTTAAGAAGCTGCTTGTCTCAACCTTGATACAGTGTCATTTTGACTGTGCCTGCTCTGCTTGGTATAGTGGGCTATCAAAAAAGCTGAAAAAGCGAATGCAGGTCATGCAAAATAAGGTCATCAGGTATATGCTGAATGTCCCCCCTTAGTTCCCATATAGGGGTACAGGAGTTCCAGGAGGTGGGCGTATTGCCTTTTCAGTCCAGAGTGGACCAACTTAAATTTAGACATCTTAAATGATTGTGCCCCAGGTTATATGAAAAGACACATTTATATGGTCTATAACCAACACAGTTACAATACCAGAGCTAGTGTTATGTACTGCGAGGAGCACGTTTTTCTATACAGCCTTTTGTCTATGGAATAGCCTCCACTTGGAGATCAAGCAAAGTAAAGGGAAAATAGCTTTTAAAAGCAGGCAAAGGTTTTCATTTGGACAAGGTTGTCTAAGTAAGAGAAACCACTCCACTGCCCCTTGTGCCTCCTACTGCTGGTCAGGTGTATTTGTTAGAATCATAGGTATGATGTGCAATGAATATATTGTTTTTTAACCTCTACAGGATCAGTGTCCTGAAATTGGGATAGTAGCTGCTCAATATGTGATAGAATGGTGTTGTAAACAACAGCCAACTTTCCAGGACATAGACATGTCTTATATCGTCAGAAAGCTTAAATGATTGTTAATCTAGCTCTGTGAGTGAGCACAGTTTTGATTCTAACACAGAATATATGTTTTTGGAAGGAAAAAAATCCACTTTTAGATCAGTAAGTAAAATATGTTATTGCTTCTCATGTTAATGCAGTTGTTTAATGGTTGCATATTCATTTGAGATATTTTTCTTTGATTTCTATATACATATATATGTGATCAACCGGCTCAAATCGGTCTTATGTAGCAACACACTACAGTTGAGGAACAATGGGAAAGTAATTCTGCTTTGAAAGTTAATAAACTTGTAAACTCACTTTTGAGAAAATTGCCTGTTTTGGTACTACTACTGGAGAGCCCTTCTTTGTCTACACCCATTCAGCATCGTTCACACCCTCTTAAGCTTTAGCCCCACCCTTCTCTTTAAGGGTTGATCCGAGTGTTCTGTACTAACAGCAGTCAAGCACCCAAGCTAACTTGCTAGCTACTTCCAGACACAAATGAGAGAACAGCTCACTGGTCATTTACTCACCCTAGCAGAGCTGGTTAGGCTGTTTTCATGTTATCCAGAGCATTGATGACTGTAACTGTGCTTCTGGCAACAATTTAATTACGCTTTTTTTGCCGACGTTTACTGAAACCGCCCATATTCAACAGGTGTTGAGCGTTCATAAATTCATCAGTTATTCTGCTCTCTGGCACTCTCAGACGAGAGTGCTCTGAAATCGGAGCAGATGGCCAGAATAAATTTACGAACACACCCGAAATGGTTACTTGCATAGTGGAGTCTTTTGTTAAGACATGTAGCTAGCTAGCTAGGTAAAAAAATTAAACATAATCCCAACTCATGACATTACGGCAATCCCAATTAATGACCAACCAGGTTCAATGTTAGCTAGCCAGGTTCAATGTTAGCAACCAGGTTCAATGTTAGTTAGCTAGCCAAGCAAATGGCTCTGAAAGACAAATTATAAGATCATACACATAACGTTGGCTAGAGAGACAGCCCGCTAATGTCCATTGCTCGTGTCCCTTAGCCAAAGCAAGTCTCTTCTTATTGTTGGTGTCCTTTAGTAGTGGTTTCTTTGCAGCAATTCGACCATGAAGGCCTGATTCATGCAGTCTCCTCTGAACAGTTGATGTTGAGATGTGTCTGTTACTTGAACTCTGTGAAGCATTTATTTGGGCTGCAATATCTGAGGTGCAGTTAACTCTAATGAACTTATCCTCTGCAGCAGAGGTAACTCTGGGACTTCCTTTTCCGTGGCGGTCCTCATGAGAGCCAGTTTCATCATAGCGCTTGATGGTTTTTTGCGACTGCACTTGAAGAAACTTTGAAAGTTCTTGAAATGTTCTGTATTGACTGACCTTCATGTCTTAAAGTAATGATGGACTGTCGTTTCTCTTTGCTTTTTTGAGCTGTTCTTGCCATAATATGGACTTGGTCTTTTACCAAATAGGGCTATATTCTTTATACCACCCCTACCTTGTCACAATACAACTGATTGGCTTAAATGCATTAAGAAGGAAAGAAATTCCACAAATGAACTTTTAACAAGGCACGGCTGTTAATTGAAATGCATTCCAGGGGGCTACCTCATGAAGCAGGTTGAGAGAATGCCAAGGGTGTGCAAAATTGTCATCAAGGCAAAGGGTGGCTACTTTGAAGAATCTCAAATATAAAGTATATTTTGATTTGTTTAACACCTTTTGGGTTACTACATGATTCCATATGTGTTATTTCATAGTTTTGTTGTCTTCACTATTATTCTACAATGTTTTTGAGTGTCTTATTGCCTATTGGTCCACATATTTCATTATAGTGATGTGTTCTCCATACTCTATATAATCTATATGTTTCTAGACATGTGTTGTGTATTTAATTTATTGATGCAGGGCTCATCTGTAAAAGTATTGATGCAGGGCTCACCCCCTGTTGAAATATAGGTTAAGTAAAATAAGTAACAGTATACTTGAGTTCTAATTTGATTTAAAAAACATCTCAATAGTGGTAGAGACTGACTCAGATGACCTCTGGGAGCCAACTCAAAAGAGACCACATTCAAGTCCTCCAAGTCCTCTAACTTGGCCCTTATCTTAAATAGTTCATTTCTGTGTTGGGAGGCATTGGATCAGCGTCCTCGCCACGTCTCCTGTTAGTACCTTTTATGTAGGGAAGCTAATGATTCATCATGTAGGACATTCCTGGGAGTTTGTAAACATAATTATTTTTATTACCATAGCATTTTGGTATGTTCTCTCTATAGTCATGTACTTGAATATGTATCAATTGACCAATTCGGCCACTTGGAGGCTACTTGGGTACATTTGGGCAAACTCGTGAGGGACACCTGGGATACTTCATACTGAATATTATGTAGCTCTCTCATTCTTGAACGTATCAGTCTGAAACTTTGCACACACACTGTTGCCCTGTTATGGACAACATCTACATTTGAAAGATGTTGCAAAAATAATAGAAAAGGTCAGATTTTTTGTTGGTTTTATCTTTTACCAGATCTATTGTGTTATATTCTCCGACATTCATTTCACATCTCCACAAACTTCAAAGTGTTTCCTTTTAAATAATATCAAGAATATCCATATCCTTGCTTCAGGTCCTAAGCTACAGACAGTTTAGGGTATGTCATTTTATGCGTAAATTGAGATGAAGGGATTGTTTTTTAAGGTCGAAATGTGAAATGAATATGGTTGATTTTTAAGGTTAGGAAAAAGTGCAGTGAATAGTGACACTTTTTAGGATGTCAATATAAATGAATGTATTTATGGTTGTTTGTAAGTTTGTCTTGCCTTTTAATTATTATATGTCATTGTTTTTACCATTGAGGACCACATTGCGAACAAGAGTTTCAGTTAATACCTATAAGTAATATCCTCTGCTCCACATTGTACATTTTGTTGTACAGTTGAATCCTAGTAAAAATTCCCTGTCTTAGGTCAGTTAGGATCACCACTTTATTTTAAGAATGTGAAATGTCAGAATAATAGTAGAGAGAATGATTTATTTCAGCTTTTATTTCTTTCATCACATTCCCAGTGAGTCAGAAGGTTACATACACTCAATTAGTATTTGGTAGCATTTCCTTTAAATAGATTAACTTGGTGCAAACTTTTCAGGTAGCCTTCCACAAGCTTCCCACAATAAGCTGGGTGAATTTTGGCCCATTCGTCCTGACAGAGCTGAAGTAACTGAGTCAGGTTTGTATAGGCCTCCTTGCTCGCACATGCTTTTTCAGTTCTGCCCACAAATCTTTTATAGGATTGAGGTCAGGGCTTGGTGATGGCCACTCCAATACTTTGACCTTGTTGTCCTTAAGCCATTTTGCCACAACTTTGGAAGTATGCTTGGGGTCATTGTCCATTTGGAAAACCCATTTGCAACCAAGATTTAACTTCCTGACTGATATCTTGAGATGTTGCTTCAATATATCCACTTAATTTTCCTTCCACATGATGCCACCTATTTTGTGAAGTGCACCAGTCACTCCTGCAGCAAAGCACCCCCACAACATGATGCTGCCACCCCCGTGCTTCACGGTTGGGATGGGGATTTTCGGCTTGCAAGCCTCCCCCTTTTCCCTCCAAACATAACGATGGTCATTATGGCCAAATAGTTATATTTTTGTTTCATCAGACCAGAGGACATTTCTCTAAAAAGTACGATCTTTGTCCCCATGTGCAGTTGCAAACCGTAGTCTGGCTTTTTTTATGGTGGTTTTGGAGCAGTGTCTTCTTCCTTGCTGAGCAGCCTTTCATGTTATGTCGACATAGGACTCGTTTTACTGTGAATATAGATCATTTGTACCTGTTTCCTCCAGCATCTTCACAAGGTTCTTTGCTGTTATTCTGGGATTGATTTGCACTTTTCGCACCAAAGTACGTTCATCTCTAGGAGACAGAATGCATCTCCTTCCTGAGCGGTATGACGGCTGCGTGGTCCCATGGTGTTTATACTTGCGTACTATTGTTTGTACAGATGAACGTGGTATCTTCAGGACTTGCTCCCAAGGATAAACCAGACTTGTGGAGGTCTTGGCTGATTTCTTTTGATTTTCCCATGATGTCAAGCAAAGAGGCACTAAGTTTGAAGGTAGGCCTTGAAATAATCCACAGGTACACCTCCAATTGACACAAATTATGTCAATTAGCCTATCAGAAGCTTCTGAAGCCATGACATAATTTTCTGGAATTTTCCAAGCTGTTTAAAGGCACAGTCAACTTAGTCTATGTAAACTTCTGACCTACTGGAATTGTGATACAGTGAATTATAAGTGAAATAATTTGTCTGTAAACAATTGTTGGAAAAATTACCGACTTGCCAAAACTATAGTTTGTTAAAAAAGAAATGTGTGGAGTGGTTGAAAACAAGTTTTAATGACTAACCTAAGTGTATGTAAACTTACGACTTCAACTGTATATGTCTGTTACTTACAATAAATTCTATTAAAAAAAGGACAGAAAGAGAAAAAAGAGCGAGCGATTAAGAGGCAGACAGACAGAGGAGAGAGTGACGTACATAACACAGCTTGTAACTCTGTTATGGAGGATGAGACGGACACACACACACACAGACAGGCCCACTGAGTAGCATGTGTTCATTAAAAAGTACCTGTTCCAATGTGCCTCTCCAGGATAACGCAACCCCCTTTGAAGTCATGTTGATTGCAGGCAGGCAGGCTCTGGCATTTGATTGGACACAATAAATATGTTCCTGATCGTAATCAGTCTCACAGGGGGTGATCAGTCGGTGGATGGATGGAGACTGTGGAGGGATAGAGGTCCTGTGGTCTTCATACATACATTTAGATGAAGTTTTTTGTCCCCTCTCTATTTCCTTCTTTCCTTCTACCCTTATGTCAATGCTTATTCCTCTTGCTCCACTCTCTCATCCCTTGTCTCACCCCTTTATCTTCTCTCCTCTCCTATTCCCCTCTTCTTCTGTCTCCAGCCCTCAGTGATCCAGTCCCTGTGTGCTGCTCTTTTGCCCCACGTCCCATCCATCCAAGAATCAGTAATCACGTTGGATTCACTGTGGTAACCACACTCTATTTTAAGGAGGGCATACATAATTAAGGAAGACTGGACCTGGAGGGAGAGAGTCACAGGGGAGAAGGAGGATGTGTGTGTACGTGTGCATGTGTGTGCGTGTGTGTCCTGTTTGAAAACGATTGAACTTGCTACACATTAACTTATGTGTCATATCATGTTGCTTGTCCAACGATTGTATGCTGTTGAACTTAAATAATGTACCATAGAAAGAAGGTAAGCTATTTACTTTTCATATGTTGCATAACACCAATACAGTGGGGGAAAAAAGTATTTAGTCAGCCACCAATTGTGCAGGTTCTCTCACTTAAAAAGATGAGAGAGGCCTGTAATTTTCATCATAGGTACACTTCAACTATGACAGACAAAATGAGGAAAAAAAATCCAGAAAATCACATTGTAGGATTTTTTATGAATTTATTTGCAAATTATGGTGGAAAATAAGTATTTGGTCACGTACAAACAAGCAAGATTTCTGGCTCTCACAGACCTGTAACTTCTTCTTTAAGAGGCTCCTCTGTCCTCCACTCATTACCTGTATTAATGGCACCTGTTTGAACTTGTTATCAGTATAAAAGACACCTGTCCACAACCTCAAACAGTCACACTCCAAACTCCACTATGGCCAAGACCAAAGAGCTGTCAAAGGACACCAGAAACAAAATTGTAGACCTGCACCAGGTTGGGAAGACTGAATCTGCAATAGGTAAGCAGCTTGGTTTGAAGAAATCAACTGTGGGAGCAATTATTAGGAAATGGAAGACATACAAGACCACTGATAATCTTTCTCGATCTGGGGCTCCACGCAAGATCTCACCCGTGGGGTCAAAATGATCACAAGAACGGTGAGCAAAAATCCCAGAACCACACGGGGACCTAGTGAATGACCTGCAGAGAGCTGGGACCAAAGTAACAAAGCCTACCATCAGTAACACACTACGCCGCCAGGGACTCAAATCCTGCAGTGCCAGACGTGTCCCCCTGCTTAAGCCAGTACATGTTCAGGCCCGTCTAAAGTTTGCTAGAGAGCATTTGGATGATCCAGATGAGGATTGGGAGAATGTCAGATGAAACCAAAATATAACTTTTTGGTAAAAACTCAACTCGTCGTGTTTGGAGGACAAAGAATGCTGAGTTGCATCCAAAGAACACCATACCTACTGTGAAGCATGGGGGTGGAAACATGCTTTGGGGCTGTTTTTCTGCAAAGGGACCAGGACGACTGATCCGTGTAAAGGAAAGAATGAATGGGGCCATGTATCGTGAGATTTTGAGTGAAAACCTCCTTCCATCAGCAAGGGCATTGAAGATGAAACGTGGCTGGGTCTTTCAGCATGACAATGATCCCAAACACACCGCCTGGCAACGAAGGAGTGGCTTGTAAGAAGCATTTCAAGGTCCTGGAGTGGCCTAGCCAGTCTCCAGATCTCAACCCCATAGAAAATCTTTGAAAGTCCGTGTTGCCCAGCGACAGCCCCAAAACATCACTGCTCTAGAGGAGATCTGCATGGAGGAATGGGCCAAAATACCAGCAACAGTGTGTGAAAACCTTGTGAAGACTTACAGAAAACGTATAGGGTATATAACAAAGTATTGAGATAAACTTTTGTTATTGACCAAATACTTATTTTCCACCATAATTTGCAAATAAATTCATAAAAAATCCTACAATGTGATTTTCTGGATTTTTTTCCTCATTTTGTCTGTCATAGTTGAAGTGTACCTATGATGAAAATTACAGGCCTCTCTCATCTTTTTAAGTGAGAGAACTTGCACAATTGGTGGCTGACTAAATACTTTTTTCCCCCACTGTATGTATGAATGGTGGAGTTGTATTTCTGGACCTAAACACACAACAGCAAATTCTACAGTGTTAAAACATCACCGAAAGAGTGGGACCATATACACACTGGAACCAGTGTAAAGTGTTGGTCCCATGTTTCATGAGCTGAAATAAAAGCTGAAGATTTTCCAATGCGCAAAAAAAACATTTCTCACAAATTTTGTGCACAAATGTGTTTACATCCCAGTTAGTGAGCATTTTTCCTTTGCCAAGATAATCCATCCACGCGACAGGTGTGGCATATCAAGAAGCTGATTAAATAGCATGATCATTACACAGGTGCACCTTGTACTGGGGACAATAAAAAGCCATTCTAAAATGTGCAGTTTTGTCATGCAACACAATGCCACAGATGTCTCAAGTTTTGAGGGAGCATGCAATTGGCATGCTGACTGCAGGAATGTCCACCAGGACTGTTGCCAGAGAATGTAATGTTAATTTCTCTAACATAAGCCGCCTCCAATGTTGTTTGGCTGTACGTCCAACCCGCCTCACAACCGCAGAACACGTCTGCCGTTGTGTGGGCGAGCGGTTTGCTGATGAACCGAGTGCCCCATGGTGGTAGTAGGTTTATGGTATGGGCAGGCATAAGCTATGGACAACGAACACAATTGCATGTTATCGATGGCAATTTGAAAGCACAAACATACTGTGACGACATCCTGAGGCCCAATTTATTTAAGGTACAGTATCTGTGGCCAACACATGCATATCTGTATTCCCAGTCATGTGAAAATGATGAACTGTAATGAACTGTAAATCAGTAAAAATCTATGAAATTTTGTTCAGTATAAATTTAACACAACATATTTAACCCCACAGGGGCCTGAAACTCATACATATGAGTTTCATACCAAAAACACACTCATCATTATCATATTTCCCAGCATGCTCTATTGCAGGTAGATTTTTCTTTTTTTTTCAATATCAATGCTACGCAAATATAAATGACATACATTTTCTAAACTAATCCAATATGTTACTTGGATTTATAGCAACCATTACTGAAATGGTTGTTCCAGTATACATACTTTAGGTAGTCTTGTAATAGTCTTTCTGATCCTGGCTGTCATTCTGAATGCAGATTGCAGGCGATTTTTAAATTCTTTATGTCAGATATCCCAAATCTGCCTGGATTCCAATAAAAATGACAAGTCACTTTACAAGCCAGCACAATGTGACTTGTGGACTGTTAACTATGAGATTTAAGGTACCATATTAGTGTAAAACTAGGTTTCAGGCCTTTATTGTAAGAGTATTGCACAAAAAAGGCTTATACTTGTTCATAAATGGGTACAAACAGTTGCTTTGAGCCTTTAGTTATTGTTCCATAATGCATAAGGTACCATCACAGTGACATACCCAGTTATGCGGCAATATCATATCTCTACCATAGACCACTTAAACTGGTTCAACGCTTCCACTCACAGGTGGCCAAAAATAACTAACTGAAAGCCGCACCCCCACTAAGCCATGTCTCTAATATAATTATCCAGTGTGCCTTGCCTTTTAAAGTGAAATGTAGAGTTACCACCCATGACTGCATTTGTTAGTGACAGAAACACAGTTGTTGAATTCATTCATGTTCAATCCTGTTGCCTTCACCAAGTTAGTTCCTAGGTGAATGGCATCATTCATATTTATGACAATAAATGACATACCTCACAAGGTCTTATTCTGAGGCTTAGTGTAACCCTAATACAGTAGCCTGCCAGTCATGGTACAGGCCACATCAGGCCTGCAAGGAGATTAGCATAATTCCAGTAACTTGTGATGAATAAATTGGCTGTGAACTGTCTTGTGGATGTTTTAAATTGACACAATACCTGTTAGTGTAGGTGTCAGCTAGAGATGACGTGCAAGTGCTTGCAGGGATTTGTAGTTTTGCATTATGTCTACTTTGACGCTAATTAGCATTTTTGAATCTGAGAGTTAATAGATTCGAATATATTGGTAAAAGTCACCTTGTCCGAGATAGATTTACATGGTTACCAAAACGACACACCTGGAAAAGCCTACACAAAACACAGCCCTTATTTGAAGTGTTTCTAACATTTACGATTTATGAGTACTATGACACCGCCACTGTGGGACTCTATACCTGTAATGTCCAGGCCTGAGTGTTCAGGCTGGAGTGTTTAGTTTTGTTTTGGTGTAGGGTTTCTTCTGTTCTATGGTGTGTATTTCTATGTTGGGGTAATGGTTCCCAATTAGAGGCAGCTGAGTCTCGTTACCTCTAATTGGGAACCATATGTTTGGGGTTTTGCACTTAGGTTTGTGGGTTATTGATTATACTGATGACTAGATTGTTCTTCCATCGTGTTTAGGTTCATGCCATCGTGTTTAGGTTCATGCCATCGTGTTTAGGTTCATGCCATCGTGTTTAGGTTCATGCCATCGTGTTTAGGTTTATGCCACAGTGTTTGTTCATAGTTTAGTTAGTTTGTCTAGTTCGGTTCCACGTCATGATCTTCGTTTATTGTTTTGTTCCGTCAAGTCACGTTTGTAAATAAAGGATCTATTCTGGATACTTCGCTGCGCATTGGTCTGTCCCAAGAGATAATCGTGACAGAATAACCCATCACGAAAAGACCAAGCAGCGAGAAGACAAGGAGTCCTGGACATGGAGAGAGATGGCGGAGCATCGTCGTCCCAGGAGGAGGATGAAATCAGCGAAAGCTGAGCGGGGGAGTTACGAGGAGCTATATGGGGCATGGAGCCCGGAGAGGGAGAAATATGTTGGGGCTCGCCTGGCTAGAAGGGCCGAAAGGCTCCCCCCACTTTTGGGGGGGGTACACAAGGAGGTTGGCCGGTTCAGGTTGGACTCCTGAGCCAACTCCTCGTGCTCCTTGGAGGGAGCATTGGAGGGAGCGTCGCACTGAAAAGACGCCGTGCTATGCAGTTTTGCTCACGGTGTCTCCTGTGCAGATTCAGAGGCCGGTGCGCAAAATTCCAGCTCCACTCATCTGTCGGGCTAGATTGAGTGTGCAGCCTGGAGGAGTGGTACCAGCTCTGCGCGCCATGTCTCCAGTGCGCCTCCTAGGACCAAGATATCCTGCACCGGTTCTGCGTGCAGAATCTCCGGTGCGAATCCACAGCCTAGTTCGAGAGATTCCAGCTCCACTCACCTGTGAGGCCAGGCTTAGTGAGCTAGCTGGAGGAATGGTGTCGGCTCCACGCATCAGGCCCCTGTGCGCCTTCAGAGCCCAGCACGTCCTGTCCCTGCTCCATGCATCAGGGCCCCTGTGCGCCTTCAGAGCCCGGCACGTCCTGTCCCTGCTCCACGCATCAGGCCCCCTGTGCGCCTTCAGAGCCCGGCACGTCCTGTCCCTGCTCCACGCATCAGGCCCCCTGTGCGCCTTTAGAGCCCGGCACGACCTGTCCCTGCTCCATGCATCAGACCCCCTGTGCCCCCTCAGAGCCCGGCACGACCTGTCCCTGCTCCACGCATCAGGCCCCCTGTGCGCCCTCAGAGCCTGGCACGACCTGTCCCTGCTCCACGCATCAGGCCCCCTGTGCGCCCTCAGAGTCCAGTACGACCGGTTCCTGCTCCCCGCACCAGTGTCCCAGTTCGCATCATGAGTCCAGTACGGCCAATTCCTGCTCCACGCACCAGAGTTCCAGTGAGCATCATGAGTCCAGTACGGCCAATTCCTGCTCCACGCACCAGAGTTCCAGTGAGCATCATGAGTCCAGTACGGCCAGTTCCTGCTCCCCGCACCAGAGTTCCAGTGAGCGTCATGAGTCCAGTACGGCCCGTTCCTGCTCCCCGTACCAGAGTCCCAGTGCGCGTCGACAGTCCGGAGCCTCCAGAGAAGGTTCCCAGTCCGGAGCCCCCAGAGACGGTTCCCAGTCCGGAGCCCCCAGAGAAGGTTCCCAGTCCGGAGCCCCCAGAGAAGGTTCCCAGTCCGGAGCCCCCAGAGAAGGTTCCCAGTCCGGAGCCCCCAGAGAAGGTTCCCAGTCCGAAGCCTCCAGAGAAGGTCCCCAGTCCAGGGCCTCCGGTGCATGAACTCAAGCCAGCGCGGCCGGCACCGGAGCCCCCACCTGGGACAAAAGGACCCACCTGAAGACCCCCCCACGGACTTTTGGCGCGGTCGGAGTCCACGCCTTTGGGAGAGGTACTGTAACGTCCAGGCCTGGAGTGTTCAGGCTGGAGTGTTTAGTTTTGTTTTGGTGTCGGGTTTATTCTGTTCTATGGTGTGTATTTCTATGTTGGGGTAATGATTCCCAATTAGAGGCAGCTGAGTCTCGTTACCTCTAATTGGGAACCATATATATGTTTGGGGTTTTGCACTTAGGTTTGTGGGTTATTGATTATACTGATGATTGTAGATTGTTCATGCCATCGTGTTTAGGTTCATGCCATCGTGTTTAGGTTTATGCCACAGTGTTTGTTCATAGTTTAGTTAGTTTGTCTAGGTCGGTTCCACGTCATGATCTTCGTTTATTGAAACCTAGTTTTACACTAATATGGTACCTTAAATAAAGGATGTATTCTGGATACTTCGCTGCGCATTGGTCTGTCCCAAGAGAAAATCACGACAATACCATATGTACATACAAATATAATTGTTCAATTACGAGCCTAGTTGGTATGGCCACGGAAAAATACAGGAACCTTCCTGCTAGCCATGATTGGCTGAGATATTGGATGGGCTAGATATGCCGAGAGATGAGTTTGGATTGGTCTGCCATGTACAGTGAGGGAAAAAAGTATTTGATCCCCTGCTGATTTTGTACGTTTGTCCACTGACAAAGAAATGATCAGTCAATAATTTTTATGGTAGGTTTATTTGAACAGTGAGAGACAGAATAACAACAAAGAAATCCAGAAAAACGCATGTGAAAAATGTTATAAATGGATTTGCATTTTAATGAGAGAAATAAGTATTTGACCCCTCTGCAAAACATGACTTAGTACTTGGTGGCAAAACCCTTGTTGGCAATCACAGAGGTCAGACGTTTCTTGTAGTTGGCCACCAGGTTTGTACACATCTCAGGAGGGATTTTGTCCCACCCCTCTTTGCAGATCTTCTCCAAGTCATTAAGGTTTCGAGGCTGACTTTTGGCAACTCGAACCTTCAGCTCCCTCCACAGATTTTCTATGGGATTAAGGTCTGGAGACTGGCTAGGCCACTCCAGGACCTCAATGTGCTTCTTCTTGAGCCACTCCTTTGTTGCCTTGGCCGTGTGTTTTGGGTCATTGTCATACTGGAATACCCATCCACGACCCATTTTCAATGCCCTGGCTGAGGGAAGGAGGTTCTCACCCAAGATTTGACAGTACATGGCCCCGTCCATCGTCCCTTTGATGCAGTGAAGTTGTCCTGTCCCCTTAGCAGAAAAACACCCCCAAAGCATAATGTTTCCACCTCCATGTTTGACGGTAGGGTTGGTGTTCTTGGGGTCACAGGCAGCATTCCTCCTCCTCCAAACACGGGGAGTTGAGTTGATGCCAGAGCTCCATTTTGGTTTCATCTGACCACAACACTTTCACCCCGTTGTCCTCTGAATCATTCAGATGTTCATTGGCAAACTTCAGACGGGCATGTATATGTGCTTTCTTGAGCAGGGGGACCTTGCGGGCGCTGCAGGATTTCAGTCCTTCACGGCGTAGTGTGTTACCAATTGTTTTCTTGGTGACTATGGTCCCAGCTGCCTTGAGATCATTGACAAGATCCTCCCGTGTATTTATGGGCTGATTGCAACTCCACGAGGTGAGATCTTGCATGGAGCCCCAGGCCGAGGGAGATTGACAGTTCTTTTGTGTTTCTTCCATTTGCCAATAATCGCACCAACTGTTGTCACCTTCTCACCAAGCTGCTTGGCGATGGTCTTGTAGCCCATTCCAGCCTTGTGTAGGTCTACAATCTTGTCCCTGACATCCTTGGAGCGCTCTTTGGTCTTGGCAATGGTGGAGAGTTTGGAATCTGATTTGATTTATTGCTTCTGTGGACAGGTGTCTTTTATACAGGTAACAAGCTGAGATTAGGAGCGCTCCCTTTAAGAGTGTGCTCCTAATCTCAGCTCGTTACCTGTATAAAAGACACCTGGGAGCCAGAAATCTTTCTTATTGAGAGGGGGTCAAATACTTATTTCCCTCATTAATATGCAAATCAATTTATAACATTTTTCACAAGCGTTTTTCTGGATTTTTTTGTTTTGTTTTTCTGTCTCACACTGTTCAAATAAACCTACCATTAAAATTATAGACTGATCATTTCTTTGTCAGTGGGCAAACGTACAAAATCAGCAGGGGATCAAATACTTTTTTCCCTCACTGTAGCATGCTTCTGTCTATAACATAAGCTGCTCAGTATGTGTGGATGGTCATTTTTACCACATCTTTTTTTGAAAGATATTATGAAGAACTTAAGTGTTGCTACTGCTCTCAACATTGCTGCCCTGAAGTTAATAGCGCTATCGACAAAGATCAGTGGGGAAAGGTTGGACTACTTTCTGGAGGATGACCGTGGCATGCTGACACGACTGAAAATAAATCAGTCGACGATGAAATCCCTGATTTTGGTAGAAACGTTTTCATTGAACCAGACATTGTAGAGTCTTCTGATGACAGTGATGGGGAAGAAACGCCGATCAACAGTGTGATCACGGTAGAAGTTGACTGAGTTTTTAAATCAGTGCAAATCCCGGTGTAAGCAGAGAGACGATTGCCAAATGCGGAGAGAGTCTAAAAGAGAACACAGAAGGCTGTTGTATAAAACAACGGTCTCTGGATTACTTCTTCAAACTAAGGGCAACCATGGCATCCTTGACAGAGAGGGAGAAGCGTCATCCATGTATACGGGTCAAAGTTGATTTCATTTGTTAGGTTTTGCGTAGGTTCAACTGAGATAGGAACGATAGTAAACCTGAACTTGGTTCAAATAATTGTTTAATACAAAAGTTAATGAATGGCAAATACAATTTCCGTATATACGGGTTCACTGTAACATCTTGCAGGACGAAACAAAGAACTCCCTTTCCGCTGGAAACATGGGTATATTTTCTGACAGAGTTAGTTCCTGCTTCGTAAGCTGGCCTATCAGAACAGTGCCTGGGCGTGGTTTAGACTTGCTTGGCCAATCGTTGTCACACAGGCTGGTCCCCCTTTTTGCGCTTCTTCTTGATTTATCTTCTTTCTTGACATTTCAGTACTTTTCCACCAGCCAGGGTCTTGTAGTAAATACCTCACACCCCCCACTTAACCACAAGTCAGCAACTTTCTCAAGATGTCCGCACAGGGGTTACACATACACAAGTCCCTACTGACTAACCCCCAATATGATTATTAGCAATTAGCAATTGTCAATACTATTATGGTATAAAAATGTCAGAACCCCACACATTGCAAGGTAAAGCATACTATTAGCTAGCTAGCTAGCTAGCTAACGTTAGCTGGCTGGCTCACTAGCTAACATTATGTGTATGATCTGGGTCGTAATATTATGTGTATCTTAGAAAGACATTTGCATTGCTAGTTATACCCTAATGTTCGCTAGCTAGCTAACATTGAAACTAGTTGGTTAACTTTAGCTCCTGCAGATTCATGCACGGTGCATGGTAGTATGGTTAATTGTTTAGCTAGCTAGCTAAATCTAAACAAAAGACTCCACTATGCAAGAAACCATTTCACTGTACCGTTTATACACTTTCTGTGTTCTGTGCATGTGAGAAATACATTTTTTTTGTTATATAGTGTGTGTTTACCAGAGACGGTAATGTGAAGAACACCATGACCTGCATCAAAATCAGATTAGGATATAGGCCAAGGACTACATAAAGTGTATTTTTGCTACTACTTTCACCCCTTTTTGTCTTGAATCTTTGGCTGTTTACGACATTACCTTATTCACTCTGTTTAGCACATGGCCTCACATGTGAATCCTTAAAGAGATGGGTGGGGCTAAGGCTTAAGAGGGTGTGAACGATGCTGAATGGGTGTAGACAAAGAAGAGCTCTCCAGTAGGTGTACCAAAAGATTCATTAACCATTTTCTAAAAAGTGGGGTTACAAGTTTTATCAAATTTCAAAGCCGAATTACCTTCCCATTGTTCCTCAACTGCAATGAGATGCTTTGTCTAGCTCTGTGTCTTTACCTTTATCCAATGTAAAAAATGCCATTTAGGTGCCTTCCGAGTGGTGCAGTGGTCTAAGGCACTACATCGCAGTTGCTAACTGTGCCACTAGAGATCCTGGTTTGAGTCTAGGCTCTGTCACAGCCGGCCGCAACCGGGAGACCCATGGGGCAGCACAATTGGCCCAGCGTCCTTACGGGTCAGGCGAGGGTTTGGCTGGCAGGGATGTCCCTGTCCCATCGTGCCCTAGCGACTCCTGTGGTGGGCCAGGCACAGTACACGCTGACACGGTCACCAGGTGTATGGTGTTTCCTCTGACACACTGGTGTGGCTGGCTTCCAGGTTGAGCATGCATTGTGTCAAGAAGCAGTGCGGCTTGGTTGGGTCGTGTTTCGGAGGACGTGTGGTTTTCAAACTTCACCTCTTCTGAGTCCATATGAGAGTTGCAACGATGAGGCAAGACTGCAACTACCAATTGGGGAAAAAAATGCTGTTTCAAGATGTTCTACATAGGACTGAATCCAGGTGGTTGGTCACCTGTGTATTCAAACCCTTTTTTGTTACAGCCTTATTCTAAAATGTATTAAATCGTTTTTTTCCCCAAATCAATTTACACACAATACCCCATAATGATAAAGTAAAAACTGTTTTTTAGAAACTTTAGCTAATTTATAAAAAAAATAAAAGATAGATGGAAATGCCACATTTACATAGGTATTCAGACCCTTTACTCAGTGCTTTGTTTAAGTATCTTTGGCAACAATTACAGCCTCAATTATTCTTGGTTATCACGCCACAAGCTTGGCACAACTGTATTTGTGGAGTTTCTCCCATTCTTCAATGCAGATCCTCTCAAGCTCTGTTAGGTTGGATGGGGAGCGTCGCTGCACAGCTATTTTCAGGTCTCTCCAGAGAGGTTTGATAGGGTTCAATTCCTGGCTCTGGCTGGGCCACTCAACGACATTCAGAGACTTGTCCCAAAGCATCTCCTGCATTTCATCAAGGATCGCTCTGTTCTTTGTTTCATTTATCTTTCCCTTGATCCTGACTAGTTTCCCAGTCCCTGCTGCTGAAAAACATCCCCACAGCATGATGCTGCCACAACCATGCTTCACCGTAGGGATGGTGCCAGGTTTCCTCCAGACGTGAAGCTTGGCACTCAGGCCCGAAGAGTTCAATCTTGGTTTCATCAGACCAGAGAATCTTGTTTCTCATGGTCTGATAGTCTTTGGATGCCTTTTGACAATCTCCAAGCGGGCTATCATGTGCCTTTTACTGAGGCGTAGCTTCCATCTGGCCACTCTACCATAAAGGCCTGATTTGATAGTGCTGCAGAGATGGTTGTCCTTCTGGAAGGTTCTCCCATCTCCACAAAGGAACTCTGGAGCTCTGTCAGAGTAGCCATCGGGTTCTTGGTCACCTTCCTGACCAAGGCCGTTCTCCCTCGATTGTTCAGTTTGGCTGGGCGGCCAGCTCTAGGAAGAGTCTTGGTGATTCCAAACTTCTTCCATTTAAGGATGATGGAGGCCACTGTGTTTTCTGGGGACCTTCAATGCTGCAGAAATGTTTGGGTACCCTTCCCCTGATCTGTGCCTCGACACAATCCTGTCTCGGAGCTCTTTCGGACAATTCCTTCGACCTCCTTGATTGGTTTTTGCTCTGACATGCTTTGTCAACTGTGGGACCTTATATTGACAGGTGTGCCTTTCCAAATCATGTCAAATCAATTGAATTTTCCACTGGTGGACTCCAAGTTGTAGAAACAGCTCAAGGATGATCAATGGAAACAGGAGGCACCTGTTGGGGGGGTGTCCACAGTGAAAGTTGCACTCCTGATCTTTGCCATTGATGAATAGGGTTAACTTCAAATTTTATTTGCTGACACCTTACGGTCAAATTTTGGCACCAATAGAGTAGCTATCTAGCTACATAAAGCACACCCCTCTGTAACAACACCTTCTCCGATGTTGTTTACGAGGCGGTACTTCTTTAAATGAGGTAAATATGATACCATCGGTGTATTAAAATTAGAGTTAAGGTGATGTCACCTTGTCCCCTTAATAATGAATCCAAGTGTTTGACATGGGGGAGAGGAAAAGTACATTTATGATCAAATTTTGTCAATGTACAAGCAACAGTCATTTTTCATAGGAACTGAGTTCCTTCAAATATCATCCAATTTCATGAAAACATGGTTTTGACTGTTTATGACCTTTAAAGAACATGAGTTTTTAATTGCAACATATTCACTTAGGATCTCACCTGGTTTAGTCAATGTAAAAGAAGTGGATGAATGCAACAACCATGTCTCTGTCATTAACAAATACAGTCATGGGTGCTAACTACACAATTTACTTGAAAGGTAAGGTACTTTTCAAATAAGGTTTTACACTAAGCAGTGTTAATATAACACAGGTTCCAGTGTGTATATGGAAATTGCTACACACACACACACACACACACACACACACACACACACACACACACACACACACACACACACACACACACACACACACACACACACACACACACACACAAACACACAGGTGTGAAAGTGCTGAGTGATTTCCCACCTGCTTGGTGACTGCAGGTTAGGGCTGTGTGTTTGTGTGTGTGTGTGTGTGTGTGTTTGAACCTCTATTCCACCTACTTCGCACACACTGCTTTTCATCTCCCCACTACTTAAATGCATCAGAGCTTGCCCAAGTCCTTTTTTCTCCACTCTGTCAAGCGAATCAAAAGATATTCCAAGGACACTCAAAGCTTATGTGAGTATTAAACAACGTGCTCGTTGATTAGATATGGGATGGTCCTGAAGCGATTGAAAATTCAGAAAGGGTGCTCTACTTCTCTGTACTCTTTCTATACACACACACACGCGCACACACACACCAGAAGAGGCTGGTGGGAGGGGTATAGGAGGATGTGCTTATCATAATGACTGGAATGGAATGTGTCTGACTCCCTTCCATTTTTTCCATTCCAGTCATTACACTAAGCCCATCCTCCTACATCTCATCCCAACGGCCTCCTCTGACACACACACAGAATCTCCTGTTGTCTCTCTCCTCGTTTTTTCTCTCATGCATACATAAACATACACTCTTTCCTTGTGTCTGGGGGATGAGTTGTGAAGGCCCTATTTCTTTCTCCAACTTCTCTCTCTCTCTCTCTCTCTCTCTCTCTCTCTCTCTCTCTCTCTGTCTCTCTCTGTCTGTCTTCCTTCATTTGTTCCTTTGGCTCTCTCTCATGAGCGTCTCTCCCTCTTTCTCTGCAGGATCTCCACTGAGTCGCACTCTCCCAAGCTGCAGATCCGGAGTCACAGCTACCTGCGTGCGGTGAGTGAGGTTTCCATCAATAGAAGCCTGGACAGCTTGGACCCGGCAGGGCTGCTGGCCTCGCCCAAATTCCGCACGCGAAACGAGAGCTACATGAGAGCCATGAGCACCATTAGCCAGGTTGGTGGCATACCTCCCCCTGCTCCGTCCCCTAACCGGCTCCTGTCCTTTCTTACACCCAACGGCCATGCAAGGGGGAGGAAAAACCAACCCCAAATCGTCCATCAAAAAAGCTAAACTCAACTCCAAACCAACCTCATACCAACCCCAAATCAAACCCAATCCAACCCCTAATCAACTATCAGACAACCGTCCAGCAACCATCCCATCTTAGCGGGTACATAAACCAAACCATCTCCAAACATTCAGGTGTTGTTTCCTTCAGGTCTAATGATCACAGTGCTAATTAGACAGGAAGAAACACAGCCCTCCTTTTCCTTGATCCCTCCATCATCCTATCTGTCTGTTACTTCCTCCTCTGTAGACTCCAATGACGTAGAGAGAAATACTCAAATTAGGTCTTTCTCATTAGAGCTGAAACACTGTTTTCATTTTCAACAGCCAGGAAACACACATGGACTACACTGCAGGAATGTATTTAGTACTGAAGTCAGGTAAAGGGAGGATAACTCATTGTAATGTCTGGAATGGAATCAATGGAATGGTACCAAACATATTGAAACCATGTGTTTGATGTGTTTAATACAGTTCCATTCAGGCTCTACTCCCACACCAGCTACCACTGGTCCTTAACAGGTCAGCTAATTCCCAATGCTTGCATCATGTAATACAGCACGCGCAGCCTTCGGCTAGCTTACTTTACAATACAACAGCACAAGAGGTGCTTAATTCTCACAGCACAAAAAACGAGCGTGATTTATGTCTTACGCCACAGTAATGCTTCACAGCCATTGTTTAACAGCATTTACTGCCATGTACACTGGCACACTTCAGAGGTCGATGAGAGAGAGAGAGAGAGAGAGAGAGAGAGAGAGAGAGAGAGAGAGAGAGAGAGAGAGAGAGAGAGGAAAAAAAATAATTAGGAGCACACCTAATATCACACAGGACACCACATAAAACAGGTAAATTATACCAGATATGACAGACTGATCCTAGCCCCTATTGCACCATGAATACTGTAGACTGAGGCAGGGGGGGTCGCGGATCTATAGAAAGGGGGGTTTGAGGCAGGGGGGGCCTGAGGATCTGTGGCCCCGTCAAATCTATGCATTTATATATCTACCACACAACCTCTCTTCTTTTCACATGACATACTGTATCTACCACACATGTTCTGCAGCCCTCTCTCTCCAATCACATGCCCCCAATCCAACATGTTGTCTCAAGCACACAGTCTCAATGTCTTACACCCTCCTCTCCTTCAAATCCTGCCAAACCCACAGTCACAATTCTCCTAGCTAACCAACATCTGCCATAATAGGGAGGTCGAATGAACGGGATGCTGTACAGTCACTATGGGACCTCTTTCTAGAGCCCCTGGTTAAATTGTGCCTAAGACTATTTATGCAGTCTCTTGATATATATACAGTTTGGACACACCTACTCATTGAAGGGTTTTTCTTTATTTATACTATTTTCTACATTGTAGAATAATAGTGAAACATCAAAACTATGAAATAACACATATGGAATAATGTAGTAAGCAACAAAAGTGTTAAACAAATCAAAATATATGTAATATTTGAGATTCTTCAAAGTTCTTCAAACTCTTGGCATTCTCTCAACTAGCTTCAGCTGGAATGCTTTTCCAAAAGTCTTGTTCCCACATACGCATATCCAGGCTGTATCACAACTGGGCGCGATTGGGAGTCCCATGGGGCGGAGCGCAATTGGCCTAGCTTTGTCCGGGTTTGGCGCCGTCATTGCAAATAAGAATTTGTTCTTAACTGACTTGCCAAATTAAATAAATAAATAAAATAACAAATATGCTGAGCACTTGTTGGCTGCTTTTCCTTGACTCTGCAGTCCAACTCATTCCAAACCATCTCAACTGGGTTGAGGTTGCGTGATTGTGGAGCCCAGGTCATCTGATGCAGCACTCCATCACTCTCCTTCTTGGTCAAACAGCCCTTATCCAGTCTGGAGGTGTGTTTTGTGTCATTGTCCTGTTGAAAAACAAATGATAGTTCCACTAAGCGCAAACCAGATGGGATAGCGTATCGCTGCAGAATGCTGTGGTAGCCATGCTGGTTAAGTGTGCCTTGAATTCTAAATAAATCACTGACAGTGTCACCAGCAAAGCACCCCCACACCATCACACCTCCTCCTCCATACTTCATGGTGGGAACCACACATGCAGAGACCATCCGTTCACCTACTCTGTGTTTCACAAAGACATGGCGGTTGGAACCAAAAATCTCAAATTGGGACTCATCAGACCAAAGGACAGATTTCCACCGGTCTAATGTCCATTGCTCGTGTTTCTTGGCCCAAGCAAGTCTCTTCTTCTTATTGGTGTCCTTTAGTAGTGGTTTCTTTGCAGCAATTCGACCATGAAGGCCTGATTCACGCAGTCTCCTCTGAACAGTTGATGTTGAGATGTGTCTGTTACTTGAACTCTGTGAAGTATTTATTTGGGCTGCAATCTGAGGTGCAGTAAACTCTAATGAACTTATCCTCTGCAGCAGAGGTAACTCTGGGTCTTATTTTCCCGTGGCGGTCCTCATGAGAGCCAGTTTCATTATAGCACTTGATGGTTTTTGCGGTTTGACTGACCTTCATGTCTTAAAGTAATGATGGACTGTCATTTCTCTTTGCTTATTTGAGCTTTCTTGCCATGATATGGACTTGGTCTTTTACCAAATAGGGCTATCTTCTGTATACCAACCCTACCTTGTCACAACACTTAACTTCTTAGGGGAGCGGCAGCTGAGGTGTCGGTTTTGGAGAGTCTGGCGTGCCCAAAGTTACAGGCCTGCCACTCAGGCCCGGGAACTAGGATATGCACATAATTAGTACTATTGAATAGGAAACACGCTGAAGTTTCTAAAAGTGTTAAAATATTGTCTGTGAGTATAACAGAACTGATATAGCAGGCGAAAACCCGAGGAAGTTCTGTCCTGGAAAAAGTGTTTTTGACACATTGCCTCATTTTGAACCCCTCCCTATTGAAAACAGCTATATATGGGAGTAAGATTGCAGTACCTATTGCTTCCACTGGATGTCAACAGTCTCTAGACAGTGTTTGGTGATGTTAGGTTGCTCTGGATGGTAATAGGAGAAGAATTTCTACTAGTCACCAGATGTAAACAAAAGAGGATGCGCATTCACGGGGCTTGCGTGCGCTGTGGTTTTTTCCTTTCCTATCATCCAGTTTATAATCTGGTTGAAATATTATAGTAAATATACATAAAAGTGTTCCTAAGGATACATTATCAATGATGTTTGATTGTTCTTGGACAAGTGTATAGGTATAGGTTGAACGAGTTCTCTTCACGGTTCAATGGGCGAGTGGACGCTGTATTTTATGAACATAACGTGCCAACCAAACGGAGATTTATGGATATAATAAATGACTTTTTCTAACAAAAGAACCATTGGATGTCTTCGTTGGACCCTTGGGAAGCCCTCAGCAGAAGTTCTTCAAAAGGTAAGGGATTTGTTTTCACTGTGAAATGGGTTTTGTGTGAACCGCGATGGTTTATGAATTTATGCTAATGTTAATATTGTAGCTGCTATCCTCAAACAATCAAATGTTGTGCTTTCGCTGTAAAGCCTTTTTGAAATCTGACAACGCTGTGATTTTGCCAAGAATCAGAGCTTTTGATGACTATGCGACACTTGTATATTGATGAATGTTTAATAATTCAACTTTTGGATTTAGAATTTGGCGCCTTACATTTCACCGGGTAGTGTCGGGAGTGGCCCGCTAGTTTTAACTCTCAGATTCAAAAATGCTAATTAGTGTCAAAGTAGACATAATGCAAAACCACAAATCCCTGCAATCTCCTGCACGTCATCTCTAGCTGACACCTACACTAACAGGTATTGTGTCAATTTAAAACGTCCACAAGACAGTTCACAGCCAATTTATTCATCACTACTAAAGTTACTAGCTAGCGCCCCACCACTCCCTAAGTAGTTAAGAAGGAAAGAAATTCTACAAATTAACTTTTAACAAGGCACACCTGTTCATTGAAATGCATTCCATGTGACTACCTCATGAATCTCATATATAAAATATATTTTGATTTGTTTAACACTTTTTTGGTTACTACATGATTCCATATGTGTTATTTCATGTTTGTGATGTCTTCACTATTATTCTACAATGTAGAAAATAGTAAAAGTAAATCAAAACCCTGGAATAATTAGGTGTGTCTAAACTTTTGACTGGTAATGTATAAATGTATACCCTATATATATATATACTTTTATATATATATACATATATATATATATATATATATATATATATATATATATATATATATATATATATATATATATATATATATATATATATATATGTCAACACCCTTCATATTAGTGGATTTGGCTATTTCAGTAATGCCCGTTGCCTACAGGTGTAGAAAATCAAGCACACAGCAATGCAATCGCCATAGACAAACATTGGCAGTGGAATGGTCTTACTGAAGAGCTCTGTGACTTTCAACGTGGCACAGTCAAATTCCTGCCCTGCTAGAGCTGCCCCGGTCAACTGTAAGTGCTGTTATTGTGAAGTGGAAACTCCAGGAGTGACAACGGCTCAGCCACGAAATACACAGAACGGGATCACTGAGTGCTGAAGCGTGTAGCGCGTAAAAATCGTCTGTCCTTGGCAACACTCAATACTGAGTTCCAAACTGCTTCTGAAGCAGCACCATAACCTTCGTTAGCACCATAACCTTTATTAGCACAAGCCTAAGATCACCAGGCACAATGCCAAGCGTCGGCTGGAGTGTTGTTGGAGCAGTTGGACTTTGGAGCAGTGGAAACACGTTCTCTGGAGTGATGAATCACGCTTCACCATCTGGCAGTCTGATGGACAAATCTGGATTTTGGCAGATGTCAGGAGAATGCTACCTGCCTCAATGAATAGTGTCAACTGTAATGTTTGGTGGAGAAGGAATAAAGGTCTGGGGCTCTTTTTCATTCCAGTGAAGGGAAATATTAATGCTACAGCATACAATGACATTCTAGACGATTCTGTGCTTCCAACTTTCCGGTTTCAGCATGACAATACACAAAGCGAGGTCCATTTAGCAGGAGCTCTTGTTCTTTGCAACTTATAGTCAGTACATTAAACCAAAATAATTATGTATAAATAAAATGTCTCAGCAAGTTAAACGTTTCTGTAACCATTACTGAACATGTTGTAGTTAATGATACATTGATCTTAAAAATAATTGTAATTACAACAAGATATCTTATGTTATATCTCTGACTATATCTGGATAGTGCCAATACAATACTGAGATATTCACGGTAACTTGATGCCAGAGCAATGAAACTCAATACGATACAGTAAAGGGGTTGTTAAACTGTAAGACAATTATTTCTACAGTATTTTACTGTAATTAAAATGGATCAGATCAGGCAGGTTTGCTATATGCAATTGCATATTACAGCATATTAATGAATACTTGGTGTTTTATATCCCTTGCACTTCTAGAGGCCTAAACAAATGCTTCCAAACTGACCGTGACTGCAGGGCAAAACAGATCAAAATGGACATGGGTAAATATTCAACCATTAAAGGTCCTGAGTAGTTATTCTGATTCCCATGTAAAATAGCCTTTTGTGTGACTAAAATAACACCCATAACATTTGTTTTGGATAGAAATGCTCAAAATTTTAGAAAAAATACTTTTTCTCTCATGGCCAACTCCAGGAAGTTTAAAAAGACAGGCAGAGTGGGCAGGGAACTTATATCCATGAGCTCACCTTGACTGACAGCTCTTTGAAAGGCCTATGTTAAGCAACTTGGAGGCAGTGAACAGCGTTGCAGTAAAATCAGCTCAAGTCAATTTGGTGATATACAAAGCAACATTGAAATTGCATCAATCAAATCATTTTTGTGATACAGTACTTCTTATTTTTCTTTGATATTATGGCGGTCCGCAAACAAATGTTATAGGTGCATGCCGCCACCTACTGTATTGGCAGTGTATCAGCCTACTATTCTGTAGTATCAATTCTTTACACTGTGAAAAAAAAAACTACACCCATTAAAAACCTCACCACTATTCCACTACTTTGGCCGTATCTGATCCTACTCCAGGCCAACAGCCTGGGAGGACGGGACACTATCATTAAAAACACCTTGTAACTCTTCTGCAGTAAAATCTCATACACCCAAGTACTTCTCTGCAGCTACCGCCACAACATCTATCCTTTGTGATTTATGTTCCATTCCTGTGGTTCAGTTGACAACCAAAAAACTAACTTTAATGAAGCACATGTTATTCCTATCACTCTCTATTGGCCTTGGCCTACTCACCCTGTACCAGTATGTGAGCGGAGCTGGAGTGGAGTGTGCCCAATTTGACTGGAGCGCGGAGCGAAATTACCTAAAGATGGAGCATCACGGCTCGTGTACACTAGCACACGGTAAATTGCCGCGTGCCACTTCGGCCGCCCAGAGTGGCTCGCTTGTGGGCGTCCTGGCTGCATATGGCAGCATATAACAGCATGTTCGATTGTGCATTAAGAATTCAGCATAGCAAGTTTGTATGAAAGTCTGGTTATAATATGAGTAAATAGCTTAATCCATTCTCCATTTCATTAATGTATTCACTGGTAAGTAGTAAACCACTCAGGTGACAAACAAACTTTGCTGCACTGTTTCCAAATGTCCACATGGCTGGGAGAACCTACTCAAGTAAGTAAATACATTTAAAAAATGTACAAAAAACTATGTATTATTAGCTAGCTACAGTGCAGGCTAACTCAAATTAGTTGCTAACATAGCTAGCTAGCTATCTAGCCAACTTTACATACTGTATAGATAGCTAGCTAAGTGAATAACATTTTACCTGGTCCTGGGGACTCAAAGGGGTGCACATTTTAGTTTTTGCCTTAGCACTAAACAGCTGATTTAAATGATCAAGTCATCATCAAGCTTTAAGTGGTATTTATGTATTCATTTGTGACGCTATCCTTAATATGATCCTGCTATTGCTATTATGTGTGCGCACATGGATCTATCTATCCAAAGTTATCATGATTTGTTATAAGGGATATTATACTTCAGTAATCCATAATGACCTGGTGATGTTAAAGTCGAATAATGACATTATCTTCCATATACCTACAGATTCCTTGTAACTGGAAATTCCTTCAAAACGATTGCCTACAGTTACCGTGTAGGGCACTGCCAGGTTGGGTGACCAGGGCCATCTGGGACTGCCTCCTGGGGGAATTCTGGCATGTGAAGGCTACCTGTGTCCTTCATAACTTCATGAGGATGGACACGCAGTCCAGGAGGGAATCTGCAGCTTGCCACCATGTGCCAGAGGAGAGGTCTGCTGCTCTGCAGGATGTTTCAAGGATGGAGGCCAACGGGAGGCAATCCATGTGCGGGAGATCTTCACCTCCTACTTCTTCAAAGAGGGTGCTGTTCCCTGGCAACACCATACACTACATAATGCACACGAAATGCTCTTTTAATCCACATTGTAATAAGAGTATTCTTCTATTTACTAAGCTATGTCTACTGCAGTTATTACATTCCCAGTTTCTCTCCTTTTGATTTCTTCTTCTCAGGTAAGGGTGCTGTTCAGGTAAGGGTGATGTCTGTACAAAAATAAAACTGGCTCTTTTAAGTCACTCATATCGAACAAATTTAGAACAATTATACCCCCTGGATTGTGTTGTGCAGTAAGCAGGTTCAGGTTTATAACTGTGGCTCCTTCCACCTTCAAAGAATAGGCAAGAGGGCCAACCATGGAGAATAGTAAGAAACATCATTATTTATATTGATGTAACTACGCTACAGTTGAAGTCGGAAGTTTACATACACCTTAGCCAAATACATTTAAACTGAGTTTTTCACAATTCCTAACATTTAATCCTAGTAAAAATCCCCTGTCTTAGGTCAGTTAGGATCACCACTTTATTTTAAGAATGTGAAATGTCAGAATAATAGCAGAGAGAATGATTTATTTCAGCTTTTATTTCTTTCATCACGTTCCCAGTGGGTCAGAAGTTGACATATACTCAATTAGTATTTGGTAGCATTGCCTTTAAATTGTTTAACTTGGGTCAAATGTTTCGGGTAGCCTTCCACAAGTTTCCCACAATAAGTTTGGTGAATTTTGGCCCATTCCTCCTGACAGAGCTGGTGTAACTGAATCAGGTTTGTAGGCCTCCTTGCTCTCACACGCTTTTTCAGTTCTGCCCAGATTGCGGTCAGGGCTTTGTGATGGCCACTCCAATACCTTGACTTGTTGTCCTTAAGCTATTTTGCCACAACTTTGGAAGTATGCTTGGGGTCATTGTCCATTTGGAAGACCCATTTGCGACCAAGCTTTAACTTCCTGACTGATGTCTTGAGATGTTGCTTCAATATATCCACATCATTTTCCTTCCTCATGAAGCCATCTATTTTGTGAAGTGCACCAGTCCCTCCTGCAGCAAAGCACCCCCACAACATGATGCTGCCACCCCCGTGCTTCACGGTTGCGATGGTGTTCCTCGGCTTGCAAGCCTCCCCTCTTTTCATCCAAACATAACGATGGTCATTATGGCCAAACAGTTTTTTTTCATCAGACCAGAGGACATTTCTCCAAAAAGTACGATCTTTGTCCCCATGTGCAGTTGTAAACCGTAGTCTGGCATTTTATGGCGGTTTTGGAGCAGTGGCTTCTTCCTTGCTGAGTTGCCTTTCAGGTTATGTTGATATAGGACTCGTTTAACTGTGGATAAAGATACTTTTGTACCTGTTTCCTCCAGCATCTTCACAAGGTCCTTTGCTGTTGTTCTGGGATTGATTTGCACTTTTTGCACCAAAGTACGTTCATCTCTAGGAGACAGAACGCGTCTCCTTCCTGAGCGGTATGACGGCTGCGTGGTCCCATGGTGTTTATACTTGCGTACTATTGTTTGTACAGATAAACATGGTACCTTCAGGCGTTTGGAAATTGCTCCCAAGGATGAACCAGACTTGTGGAGGTCTACAATGTTTTTTCTGAGGTCTTGGCTGATTTCTTTTGATTTTCCCATGACGTCAAGCAAAGAGGCACTAAGTTTGAAGGTAGGCCTTGAAATACATCCACAGGTACACCTCATTGACTCAAATTATGTCAATTATCAGAAGCTTCTAAAGCCATGACATAATTTTCTGGAATTTTCCAAGCTGTTTGTTCACAAGAAATATGTGGAGTGGTTGAAAAACGAGTTTTAATGACTCCAACCTAAGTGTATGTAAACTTCCGACTTCAACTGTATGTTGTTTGTCCTCAAGTGTCTGTGCATGTTTTTCAGTATAAAGTACTTTGCAGCCATTTAGTGTGGACACCAGGTGAGACCACACACATAGATTCCTGTTGAAGATTGTCTCTTTAACTACCTTATTTTCTTAATAACAGTCTCTCTCCTTCACTTCATCCCTCTCCCCCCTTCTACCTAAATCCTCTTGGTTATTTTAGCTGTGTCGGTGAACCCCTCCCGCATCTGAACATAGAGGGCACAGCATGATCAGAGGTGAGAGGTCACTTGGTCGGGTCAATAGGAAGTATTATTAAAGAGATGCTTCACATTGAAATACAGATAGAGATGTATTAGTCCCAGAGTTAATGATCCAAGGTCAGTTTTGTATTTCACCTCCTGATGATTGATGACTGACAGCGTTAGAATAAAAAAAATCTTAATCATGCTCTCTCTCTATCCATCTTTCTCGTCTGCAGGTATGTTTTGATGTGAGAGAGGAAGCCAGTCCCGTCATCGCCACCTCATCCACTCTTCTTAGGGAGCGGCAGCATAGGTGACGGTTTTGGAGAGTCTGGCGTGCCCAAAGTAAAATGCCTGCCACTCAGGCCCAGAAAATAGGATATGCACATAATTAGTACTATTGGATAGGAAACACTCTGAAGTTTCTAAGAGTGTTAAAATAATGTATGTGAGTATAACAGAACTGAAAAAGCAGGCGAAAACCCGAGGAAGATCCATCCGGATTTGCCGTTTTTTTTGTAAATGACCTTCTCCATTGTGCCTATTAATTTGTATTTTACCTAGAACTGAGACTGCAGTACCTATGGCTTCCACTAGATGTCAACAGTCTTTATACAGAGTCTGGAAGCTATAGCACTAAGCAAAACGGATAGGAAGAGGAAGTAGTCAGGGGACCACTTTTGTTTACAACGTTTGACTCTCGCGCGCCCCAGTTTATTTTCCTTTCCTATTGTTCACGTTATCGTCCGGTTGAAATATTACAGTAAATATACATAAAAGGATACCTGTTGTGCTTTCGTCGTAAAGCCTTTTTGAAATCTAACAACGCTGTGATATTGCCAAGAAGCAGAGCGTTTGATGACTATGCAACACTTGTATATTGATGAATGTTTAATAATTCAACTTTTGGATTTTGAATTTGGCGCCTTACATTTCACCGGGTAGTGTCGGGAGTGGCCCGCTAAGTAGTTAAGATAACCTTTGGGACAACTGGTGGCCCAAGTCTTTTAGGAGACACCACTAGGGACACTATTATGAAATTGTGATGAACAGAGAGAATGTTAGGGTAGCACTGTAATTCATTAATCATATGCTGTCTTCCCTGCTCCTCTGTTCTTACCTCTTTCCCTTTCTGTCTTCTAAACTCTCTCACACCTCTCTCCCCACCTCCTCTTTCTTCCTCTGTTTTTATAATGCACACCAGATGTGCATTGAAGTACGGATTGATCTTTAATTTATAATATTACAATTATAATATTTGTAATGCATGTATTATGTATTTATAACACTTGGATAATGAACTTCTTTCAATAAAGCGTTTCACATTCTCCACTGGTTGAAATGAAGTCTCTCATTTGATGAAATACTACACCTATCCTGTGTCCTCAGATTAATGAAGGGAGTTAGATATTGAGATGAACCAGTTTTAGAGTATTTACATGATGCATACAGTAGGAAATGTAGTGTACTGTTTTTGAAATGATGTTTCTGTATATATGAATTACAAACCAGCCTTTAACTACTGAAATCATGTTTCTAGTCTATTGCATGGTTACAATGAGTAACCATTGATGTCCCAGGACCAGGATTGGTAAACACTGTTAAAGTGTATAATGGTAATACATACATACAGACACAGCATCATTCAAATAATGGAGTTTGATACAGCTGGTATTGGCTATGACTGAAAAATAATGTGTCACAGACATTCATACCTGAACCGCATCTTTATTTGCCAAGGTAGAGTACATGATCAGTGAATATATATAATGTACAGGCAGGGTTGGGGAGTAATTCGTAAGGTATTACCAAAACGGTAACTGTAATCCGTTACGTTACCAGCTAAAATATTGTAATCAGATTACAGATCATAAAAAAAAATAGATGATTACCTTGAGGATGTCTTTTAAAAACAGAAAGGATGTTTGCAAAAAAATCTTGGACACTTCTCTGTTTTCTCAATGACATTCAAATCAGCATTGAAAAAAGGCACAAGTTTGTTTCATCTGAGCGAGTCTGACCACAAGTCAGAGACCACTATGATGACACACCAAATGGGTTTGATGGATCCCGGGAAAAGAGCAGGAATAGGCTTTTGTAGGCTACTGTCCAAGCTATGTCTTCCAATGGTGCGACTGCTGTCGAGATCCAAAGATTATCCAACTTGAATAAACGCTTGCAGGTAAGGACGACAGCGGTGGTGTAGTCTACGGCGATACGGATATCACTTATTATTGATATCTACATAGCGCATTGATGTGAATCACACTGCTGCTCTCTCATTTAGCTATTTGCGCTTTACCGATTGTGGTTGTTGTGGATGGCTGTTCACAAATCTAAATGTGTATTTGAACCCAATAACAGTTGAATTCAAGAAGTTTAAGCTGCCTATCAATCATTGTTTTTGAAACCAGTGGACAGCTGTCACGCCCTGACCTGTATGAGCCTTTTTATGTCTCATTTTGGTTTGACAGGGTGTGATTTGGGGTGGGCATTCTATGTTCTATTTTCTAGGGTTTTGTATTTCTTTGTTTTGGCCGGGTGTGGCTCTCAATCAGGGACAGCTGTCTATCGTTGTCTCTGATTGGGAACCATACTTAGGTAGCCCTTTTGCCCTCCTTTCTTTGTGAGAATTTAACTTTGTTTGTGTCACTTATGCCCTGTAAGGGTTGTGGTTATGTCTGTGTCATCCTAAATAAAAGGAATATGTACGCTCACCACGCTGCGCTTTGGTCTACTTCCTTCGACGATCGTGACAACAGCCAGTGAAAAATGTGCTCTTGCAGCTGTATAGTGAGGATCCCAGCCTATGGAGTAAAAGTGGGCCTTTTATTGCTCAATCTAATTCATGCTGATAAAAAAAATCCATAGGCCTAATGGACACATGCTCAAACTCGCACAATTTTGATAGACTTAAAATGGACAGTCTGTAGATGCTACATCCATCTTTGGACTAATAAATTATACATAAGTCAAAGTCACCATTATTAGTCAGTTGTACAACCAAATGCCTTCAACTGAAATGTGTCTTCTGCATTTAATCCAACCCCTCTGAATCAGAGAGGTGCGGGGGGCTGCCTTAATCGACATCCACAGCACCCAGGGAACAGTGGGTTAACTGCCTTGTTCAGGGGCAGAATGACAGATTTTCACCTTGTCAGCTCGGGGATTCAAACTTGCAACCCTCCGGTTACAAGTCCAAAGCTTTAACCACTAGGCTACCTGCCACCTGTACAAGTCAAAAGTTAGGACACACCTACTCATTTCTTTATTTTGACTATTTTCTACATTTTTTCAATACTACAAAACCAAATGGTAGGTCCAGGAAGTCACAAAAATGGATGGGTGTTGGTTAAATTGTGATTTTAATGAATGGAGCGAATTTGGAGCAGCAGTTATTTTCCCTGTGAGCACAGATCAGTTTTTAGCAGAGCAGTTGGAAAAGAGGTGGAGTTGCGCAACGCTCCATGAGCGATGAGCGGGATTAACGACCGCTCAACTCCGCTCACATACTCTGCCCTGGATTCATCTTCCTCTACTACTCTCTTCACTGTCTCAACATACGGCACCTTATGCACTACTCTGATCCTGGCAACCTTAACCTGTCTTTCTCTCACCGGACACCTCTGATCTCCGGCACCATGGGTACCCCTACAGTTTACACAGACAACTTTTTCCACCTATACTACACATTCCTTTGTTTTATGTCCTCCTGCACACTTCTCACATCTAGGAATCTCCCTCCTACACACTACTGCCACATGACCATAAGCTTGACACCTAAACACAGACAAAAGCTCTCACGGGATAACTGACACATCCTAACTTGACTTTATCTGGTAAGGACCATGCATCAAAACTCAGTAGTACAGTCTTCTCTGTTACACCATGCTCTTCACCGGATCTGCCTCAACTTCAGTTGACCCTCCTCAACACATAACGCCATTCCAGTTATCACTTCTTTCAACAGCGCCCTGCTCCAGAGAGGAAAGCAAGTTACAGTTCTCGTCATCTATAATAATTTGGCTGCTCTAAATTATTTTGACCAGCAGGTACTATGTTGATCAAAGCCTCCAGTAACGAACCTATTTTCAACACAATTGGCTGGAAATGTTCAATGCTTCAGAATGCTTAGTATCGCCGTCACTAATCACCCTATCCCCATAATAATCCTGCCTCCTGAATCCTAGTGTTTGACACAGGGAAGGGGACCACTAAGTTGTCAGAGGAAGGTCTTAAAAATTGTCAAAGACCCCAGCCACCCCAGTCATAGACTGTTCTCTCTACTACCGCATGGCAAGCGGTACCGGAGTGCCCAACCCCTCTTTTACGCTGCGGCTACTCTCTGTTTATCATATACGCATAGTCACTTTAACTATACATTCATGTACATACTACCTCAATTGGCCCGACTAACCGGTGCCTGTATGTAGCCTCGCTACTGCATATAGCCTCACTACTGTTATTTTTCACTCTTTTTTACTGTTGTTTTTATTTCTTTACTTACCTATTGTTCACCTAATACCTTTTTTGCACTGTTGGTTAGAGCCTGTAAGTAAGCATTTCACTGTAAGGTCTACTACACCTGCTGTATTCGGCGCACGTGATAAATAAACTTTGGTTTGGTTTGATTTGAATTTGCCAGTAAGTTACTGTAGAGTTTCAGGACAATATTTTTTTAAATCCTAAAATACAGTATATTACCATATTCTGTGTGGGTACAGCATTCTCACTCATGGGTGCAACAAATACAGCCTCTTACAAGGCACGCATTAAAATACGTTAATGAGCCAGAGTCTTTCCCACCCACAACATTTTCCACCATGCACCATAATTAATACTTTAAAACACATTTACAGTATTTTACTGTGCATTCTACAGTGTTTTACTGTTGAAATTACTGAAAGGTCTTACAGTGTGCTGTAAAACAAATGTACAGTATTCTACTGTGCATTAGAAGGTAATCTACAGTATCATATTGTTGATTAATACAGAACCTTACTGAAAAAAGTCCAAAGAACAGCTAACAGTGTAAATAAAAATATTGCATTGTTTTTCTATATCTAATTGATTTACAGTATATTACAATACTTTCCAGGATGTGGACAGCACGGCTCTCATAAAATAAAATGCACCCCCCTTATATTTTCCCATGACCCTCCCCTTGTACAAAAACAAAAAACTCCCCAATTTCATGATATACAATTGGTAGTTACAGTCTTGTCCCATCGCTGCAACTCCCGTACGAACTCGCAAGAGGCAAAGGTCGAGAGCCATGGGTCCTGCGAAACACAACCCTGCCAAGCCACACTGCTCGCTTAAACTGGAAGCCAGCCGCACCAATGTGTCAGAGGGAACACCGTACAACTGGCAACTGAAATCAGCGTGCATGCGCCCGGCCCACCACAAGGAGTTGCCAGAGCACGATGGGACGAGGACATCCCAGCCAGCCAAACCCTCCCCTAACCACGACGGCGCTGGGCCAATCCCAGGCTGTGTCTGCCAGTCGCGGCTGGCTGTGACACAGCCTGGGATCGAACCAGGGTCTGTAGAGACACCTCTATCACTGCGATGTATCAGGCAAAGGCTGAAGTGCAAAGGCTGAAGTGTCCGCGGTATGATATTAATATTTTGATAACTATATACAGTACCAGTCAAAAGTTTGGACACCTACTCATTCACAAGTTTTTCTTTATTTAATAATAGTGAAGACATCAAAACTATGAAATGTTATCATATGGAGTCACGTAGTAAGCAAAAAAGTGTTTTATATTTTAGATTCTTCAAAGTAGCCACCCTTTGCCTTGATGACAGCTTTCCACAATCTTGGCATTCTCTCAACCAGCTTCATGAGGTAGTCACCTGGAATGCATTTCAATTAACAGGTTGCCTTGTTTTTTTGGTTTTTTTCACCTTTATTTAACCAGGTAGGCAAGTTGAAAACAAGTTCTCATTTACAACTGCGACCTGGCCAAGATAAAGCAAAGCAGTTCAACACATACAACAACACAGAGTTACACATGGAGTAAAACAAACCTACAGTCAATAATACAGTAGAAAAACAAATCTATATACAAAGTGTGCAAATGAGGTAAGGTGAAAAATATGCCATGGTGGCAAAGTAATTACAATATAGCATTTGAACACTGGAATGGTAGATGTGCAGTAGATTAATGTGCAATGTAGAAAAACTGGGGTGCAAAGGAACAAGATAAATAAATAAATAAATACGGTAGGGGATGAGGTAGTTGGTTGGGCTATTTACAGATGGGCTATATACAGGTGCAGGGGTCTGTGAGCTGCTCTGACAGCTGGTGCTTAAAGCTGGTGAGGGAGATAAGTGTCTCCAGTTTCAGAGATTTTTGTAGTTCGTTCTAGTCATTGGCAGCAGAGAACTGGAAGGTAAGTCAGCCAAAGGAGGAATTGGCTTTGAGGGTGACCAGTGAGATATACCTGCTGGAGTGCGTGCTACGGGTTGGTGCTGCTATGGTGACCAGTGAGCTGAGATAAGGCGGGCGGGGCTTTACCTAGCAGGGACTTGTAGATGACCTGGAGCCAGTGGGTATGGCGACGAGTGTACATTTTTTATTTTTTTTATTTATTTAATTAATTTGTGGAATTTGGTATACAGAAGATAGCCCTATTTGGTAAAAAAACAAGTCCATGATATGGCAAGAATCCCTCAAATAAGAAAACGCAAACAACATTCCAGCATTGCTTTAAGACATGAACGTCAGTCAACATGAAAAATGTCATGAACTTTGAAAGTTTCTTCAAGTGCAGTCGCAAAAAACCATCAAGCACTATGATGAAACTGGCTCTCACGAGGACCGCCACAGGAAAGGAAGAGGATAAGTTCATTAGAGTTACCAACCTCAGAAATTGCAGTCCAAATAAGTGCTTCACAGAGTTCAAGTAACAGACACATCTCTACATCAACTGTTCATAGAAGACTGTGTGAATCAGGCCTTCATGGTCGAATTTCTGCAATGAAACCACTACTAAAGGACACCATTAAGAAGAAAAGACTTGCTTGGGCCAAGAAACATGAGCAATGGACATTGGTCTGAGTCCAAATTGGGTCTGAGTCCAAATTTGAGGTTTTTTTGGTTCCAACCGCCGTCTTTGTGAGACGCAGTGTAGGTGAACGAATGATTTCCGCATGTGTGGTTCCCACCGTGAAGCATGGAGGAGGTGTGATGGTGTGGGGGTGCTTTGCTGGTGTCACTGTCTGTGATTTAGTTATTTATTTATAATTCAAGGCCCACTTAACCAGCATGGCTGCCACAGCATTCTGCAGCGATACGCCATCCCATCTGGTGTGCGCTTAGTGGGACTATCATTTGTTTTTCAAAAAGACAATGACCCAACACACCTCCAGGCTGTGTAAGGGCTATGTGACCAAGATTGCATTTCTTTATGTCACATGGCTACTGCGTCTGCCATATAGCTATAGATGTACAGAAAGAGGGTAATTTGTTCATCTTTGATCCAAATACTTTGTAGAAAGATAATCATTATATTGTTAGATTATAGGAGTAACTCTGGTTGGCCTGAAACACTCTTCCTCACCTGAAGTTCAACTGTCGGGAGTCAGTTGGAGCGCCGAGCCACGCTGCCTTCATATCGTAGGCCTGGAGTAGCAAAAGATTAATAATAGCCACACCACAACAAACCTTCACAAACGTGTATAAATTTTATTAGGTTAATATCAAAAGTAAGTCAAGCCATTGTTTATAGGGAAAATATGAGCAGAAGGGCTAATGTAAACCTGGGAAAAAGCGCACTACCCTCCGCTGTGCCTCTCCAAAAAACACACAATACTCCTTATTTTGGACAGTGCTTCTACATCTGCATTGCTTGTTGTTTGGGGTTTGAGTCTGGGTTTCTGTATAACACTGTGACATCGGCTGATGTAAAAAGGGCTTTATAAATACATTTGATTGATTGATTGATTGACCACCCCTTCCCCCAAGTAAATTTCGATCTGTCCCTTACAGACTTTAATGGCTGTGATAGGAGATACTGAGGTTGGATCAACGACATTGTAGTTACTGCACAATACTAACTTAATTGACAGAGTGAAAAGAAGGAAGTTTGTACAGAATAAAAATGTTCCAAAACATCGACCTGTTTGCATCAAGGCACTAAAGTCATACTGCAAAACATGTGGCAAAGCAATTCACTTTTTGTGCTGAATAAAAAGTGTTATGTTCGGAGCAAATCCAGTACATCACATTATTGAGTACCACTCTCCATATTTTCAAGCATAGTGGTGGCTGCATCATGTTATGAGTATGCTTGTCATCGACAAAGGACTAGGGAGTTATTTTAAATAAAAATGTATTAAATATAACTAAACACAGGTAGAGTCCTAGAGAAAAACATGGTTCTGCTTTCCAACAGACACTGGAAGACAAAAGGACCTTTCAGCAGGACAATAACCTAAAACACAAGGACAAATCTACCCTGGAGTTGCCTACCAAGAAGACAGTGAATGTTCCTCAGTGGTCAAGTTACAGTTTTGACTTAAATCTACTTGAAAATCTATGGCAAATAGATTTTGGTTGTCTAACAAGGATCAACCAATTTGACAGAGCTTGAAGAATTTTTAAAAGAATAATGGGCAAATGTTGCACAATCCAGGTGTGGAAAGCTCTTAGAGACTTACCCAGAAAGACAGCTGTAATCGCTGACAAAGGTGCTTCTACCAAGTATTGACGAAGTGTTGTGAATACTTAAGTAAATGAGATATTTCAGTATTTCATTTTCAATACATTTGCCAAAGAATCTAAAAACATGTTTTCACTTTGTCATTATGGGGTATTGTGTGTAGATTGGTGAGAAAAATGTTTTTTAAATTAATTTAAAATGTGGAATCAGTCGAGGGGTATGAATACCTTCTGAAGGCACTGTATGTGTAGGTAGCACATTTTATATTTTTAATACTGTATATCACAAACTGTTTCTACGTATTGCCTATTGAATTGGACACTACAAACCGTGTTTTGACATTGGGCTACTAAAAGTTATTGTCAACAGGAAGCAGGGACAGCATAATTTTCAACTTATATTCTTGAAATATAAATGGAACTTTCAACATTAATTTCCAATCTACTTGATCAGGTAAAAACTGGTGAATCAGTCCAAAAACATGGTGACATATTATTATTTAACTAGGCAAGTCAGTTAATAACACATTTTTATTTACAATGACAGCGTAGGAACAGTGGGTTAATTGCCTTGTTCAGGGGCAGAACAACAGAGTTTTACCTTGTCAGCTCAGGGATTCGATCTAGTAACCTTTCAGTTACTGGCCCAACACTCAAACCACTAGGCTACCTGCCGCCCATAACGGATATGGCTTGACTACACATAACCCTCTTTCCTCCTCTTTCCATGCAAGTATATTAGGCTAGAATAGCAGTCCACCTTAGAGACTTTGGGTTTCTGTTGGGGACTTTGAAGACACGTGCTCGATTCCAATACATTCACTACACACCCTTTACATTAGCTTAGTTCTACAATGTTGTGGCACTCATTTCCCTCCTGTAGACATGTGTATTGCCAACACACACCTGTAGCACTGCACTCGGATGGCCCGTGAACTTTTACCCCACAACTTTCCTCCCCTCTGCACCGCATACTTTTCTTTTGGATTGATTTCAAGTGTCTTTGTGCCTTCCTCAAAATCACTGAATATACCTTAAACCCTTGTGTACATGGCTCCAGTCCGGTGATGTTGGCCTAGGTTTTTTCAAACCTGTTTTACCTATGCCCCCGTGCGTGCGGTGTCGCCCCTGCAGGTGAGCGAGGTGGAGGTGAACGGACAGATCGAGGCAGTGTGTGAGTCCGTTTTCAGTGAGATGGAGTCTCAAGCGGTGGATGCCCTGGACCTCCCCATGTCAGGCTGCTTCCGTATGCGCAGTCACAGCTATGTCCGTGCCATCGAGAAGGGCTGCTCCCAAGACGAGGAGGACAGGGTCACCATGGTGGGGGGCAACATGAGGGCTATCTCAGCCCCCCGGACCACCACCACCGTTAGGACCATCCAGAGCAGCACAGGTCAGTCACACACGCATACACACACACACACGCACACACACTACGGGCCAATAAAACTAAAACTGTAGCTAACCTGACTTTACTCTGACTCTACACTCTTAAACTAAAGCTGCAAGTTGGAACCAAATAAGGTTCTTGAGTGTGATGCCATAGGGGAACCATTTTAGGGTCTCTGAAGAACCACAAATGGGATGGTTCTTTCCACCCATGACTGTGTTTGCTAGTAACAGGGATATGGTTGTTTTCAGTCCAATACCCTTCACCAAGTGAGTTCCTAAGTGAGTATGTTGTCATTAAAATTTTATTATTTAATACAATACATATTTCATCACTCCTTATTTATTTTTAGGGCCTAGTTTAGAAACCATGCATACCTACATTGTCCATATGTGCATATGTAATGTCTACAATGTATTATACATGTATGTAATGCATTATGTACAGTATGTACTGCTACTGACTACTAATGTAATGGGACATTCATTGGATTAGCATTGCATGTGTAAATACACTGACAGCTTAGTCCACACACTCCTAGAGTGCTATCTAGAACCTAAAATGGTTATTTGGCTTTCCCCATAGGAGAACCCTTTGAAGAACCCTTTTTGGTTCCAGGAAGAACCCTTTGGGATCCAGGTAGAGCCCTTTTGGGTTCTGCTATGGGGACAGCCAAAGAACCCTTTTGGAACCCTTTTTTCTAAGAGTGTACAGTACAGTACATATTTAATACTGTAGACACATCAGCGGGAGGCAGAGGAGTTGTGATTGCAAAGGACACACACACACATACCCAGAGCCTCAGAACATCTCTTTATAAGTATTATAATACATATGACCTATTTTTCTTTGGCGTTACAATATGATAAATATTAGATCTCCTCTGTGCAGAACGGTGTCTGTCTGTATCTCTGCTGGGCCTACCTTTAAGAGCGTGTTCCTGCTGATCAGGTTCTGTATGTGGACTCCTGGCCGGCCCTTATTTGAGCTCTCTGCCTCTCGTCCAGTAAAGCATTGAACTAGAACATTAGTGCATGGGCTGCATGCAGTATTGATGTTGAGTGATGTTGGCATTCCGAGTTAACTGTTTCTATTTTTTCCTCCCTATAAATTCACCATCTTCTCTGACTTACATTGTAGTCCGAGCCCGAGGGCATTCATTTCTTCATGTCCCTCTCCCTCCCCACCCCTCTCACTCCCTCTGTTTAATTATCCAGATTAAAAGGCAGTTATTTCTTTCTTCCAGACAGCCAACGAGGTTACAGTCAGCTAATTAAAATATTGAGCACAAATTGTAAGGATGGCAAAGCGTGTTCAGTCAAGTTTAAGGTGCTCCTCGTGATTCCGAACAAACATTAATTTAGTGCCATTAACAATTCTGCTCCGTTGATTCCCTGAGTTTCCCTACCAAGGCTGCAGAGGATAATGATTTATTTGGCCCTCCGTTCTACTGAAGCCAGTGGGAAGAATATGATGTAAGGGCATCCAGAGATTCGCCACCATCAAGTTTGCGTAAAACAAACAGACAATAATAAAGCGGCGAGGAAAAGGAGGCATCACATGTGTGTGTTTCTTGTTTGGCTAATATTGATCTCTGTCAGCACATCCTAGCCTCTAGGTTACATCCCAAATAGCACCCTATTCCCCACATAGTGCACTACGTTTGATCAGCCCTGGTCAAAAGTAGTGTACTATATATTAGATGTGCCATTTGGGACATACAACTCTAGTCACAGAGGGAGAGGAAGAGGAAGCAAGGTGGAAAAGAGAATTCCTCACATCAAGTGCTATTGGCAAGAACCCTACTGCTGGTGGGCCAGACGTCTGGGCTGGTCTGGGAGCAGGAGACAGATAAAACATGATCAAGCGGAGATGTCCTCTTAAGATGCACGCTTACGTGCACACACACACACACACATGCACGCACACACACTCAAACAAATGTGTGTGCACACACAGACAGAATGAGCGTACACACACACCCTACTCCACACCGCACCCACACGCCTCTGACCCATATCTTAGGAGCTGCCTGGGAGTCGATCAATATTAATTTGCTAAAGGTAATAGGTCCTGCCCTAGACAGACGGACCACATATGGTTGGTAGCTGGGGGCGGAGGAATGGCTATTGGCAGCAGCAACAGCTGTTAGCCATTTAATTCACATCAATTTAGGGGAGTCAGATTGAGACATGTGATCATGTGATAACTGGAAATCTGAAGCACGGCGAGTCTGGAGAGCTTAATGAAAAAGTGGCGTAGTTTGTTATCGACAAGAGCCTTTGATTTAAACTGTGCTCGATGCTTTGAAGGGTGTTTGATTGGTTCTGTGATCGTCAACTTTGATTGGCTGCGTGTCTCGGTGACCCCTGACCTTAATTCACTGCAGGGAATTCTAGGTCAATCTCAGGTGATGAACACGTCGAGAGAGAGAGAGAGAGAGAGAGAGAGAGAGAGAGAGAGAGAGAGAGAGAGAGAGAGAGAGAGAGAGAGAGGTGTCAGTCATAACATTATTAAGCACTAAAAAGCCAGGCAGAGTAGGGGATTGGCCCAGATTACTGTCATGGTGCTGGCACTTTGTAATTCATCACATCCTCACATCTCCCCTCCTGAGTACTCGCTAACGCTAATGAATTCGATGGCACGCACACACACACGTGCACATACACACACAGGTTGCAGAGGGTGGCATGTTGTGAAGCAGCCCCATGCAGGTTCAGATACGATACATATAGTACCAGTCAAAAGTTTGGACAGATTTATTTTGACTATTTCCTACATTGTAGAATAATAGTGAAGACATCAAAACTATGAAATAACATATATGGAATCATGTAGCAACCAAAGAAGTGTTAAACAAATCAAAATATATTTCATATTTTAGATTATTCAAAGAAGCCACCCGTTGCCTTGACCACAGCTTTGCACACTCTTGGCATTCTCTCAACCAGCTTCACCTGGAATGCTTTTCCCTACAGTCTTGAAGGAGTTCCCACATATGCTGAGCACTTGTAGGCTTTTTTTCCTTCACTCTGCGGGCCAACTCATCCCAAACCATCTCATTTGCGATGAGGTTGTGTGATTGTGGAGGCCAGGTCATCTGATGCAGCACTCCATCCATCCTTCCTGGTCAATTAGCCCTTAAACAGCCTGGAGGTGTGTTGAGTCATTGTCCTGTTGAAAAACAAATGATAGTCCCACTAAGCGCAAACCTGATGGGATGGCGTATCGCTGAAGAGTGCTGTGGTAGCCATGCTGGTCAAGTATGTCTTGAATTCAAAATAAATCACCTCCTCCTCCATGCTGCACGGTGGGAACCACACATGCGGAGATCATCAGCTCACCTACTCTGTGTCTCACAAAGACACTGCTGTTGGAACCACAAATCTTACATTTGGACAGATTTCCACCGGTCTAATGTCCATTGCTCGTGTTTCTTGGCCCAAGCAAGTCTCTTCTTATTATTGATGTCCTTTAGTAGTGGTTTCTTTCCAGCAATTCAACCACGAAGGCCTGATTCACGGAGTCTCCTCTGAACAGTTGATGTTGAGATGTATCTGTTACCTGAACACTGTGAAGCATTTATTTGGCCTGCAATTTCTTAGGCTGGTAAATCTAATGAACTTATCCTCTGCGGCAGAAGTAACACTGGGTCTTCCTTTCCTCTGACAGTCCTCGTGAGAGCCAGTTTTTGCAACTGCACTTGAAGAAACTTTCAAAGTTCTTGAAATGTTCCGCATTGACTGACCTTCATGTCTTAAAGTAATGATGGACTGTCATTTCTCTTCGCTTATTTGAGCTGTTCTTGCCATATCATGGTCTTGGTCTTTTACCAAATAGGGCTATCTTCTGTATGCCACGCCTACCTTATCACAACACAACGTATTGGCTCAAACGCATTAAGAAGGAAATCAATTCCACAAATTAACTTTTAACAAGGCACACCTGTTAATTGAAATGATATGAATTCATGAAGCTGGTTGAGAGAATGCCAAGAGTTGTCATCATCAAGGCAAAGGGTGGCTACTTTGAAGAATCTCTAATATAAAATTAATTTAGATTTTTTTAACACTTTTTTCTTTACTACATGATTCCATATGTGTTATTTCATAGTTTTGATGTCTTCACTATTATTCTACGATGTAAAAAACAGTCAAAATAAAGAAAAACCCTTGAATGAGTAAGTGTGTCCAAACTTTTGACTGGTACTGTATGTGTAGACTTCACTCCCCAGTGAATTGGAAGAATGGTAAAAGGTGTTCAAAAAGAAGCTGACCCATGGTCACATCGTGTTGTTGTCAGAACTCCTTCTGGCCGTAGCATACAAAATACGGGTCAACAATTAGAGTGCATTCGTGAAAGTTTTCAGACCCCTTGACTTTTTCCACATTACAGCTTTATTCTAAAATGGATTACACTGTTGTTCTTTTTCATCAATCTACACACAATACCACATAATGGCAAAGCAATTTTAGCAAATGTATAAAAAAATAATAACGGAAATATTACATTTACTTAAGTATTCAGACCCTTTACTCAGGACTTTGTTGAAGCACCTTTGGCAGAGATTACAGCCTCAAGTATTTTGGGGTATGACGCTACAAGCTTGGCACACTTGTATTTGGGGAGATTCTCCCATTCTTCTCTGTAGATCCGCTCAAGCGCTGTCAGGTTGGAAGGGGAGAGTCGCTGCACAGCTATTTACAGGTCTTTCCAGAGATGTTTGATCGGGTTCAAGTCTGGGCTCTGGCTGGGCCACTCAAGGACATTTAGAGACTTGTCCCGAAGCCACTTCTGTGTTGTTTTGGCTGTGTGCTTAGGTTCCTTGCCCCAATCTGAGGTCCCGAGCTCTCTTGAGCAGGTTTTCATCAAGGATCTCTCTGTACTTTGCTCCTTTCATCTTTCCCTCGATCCTGACTAGTCTCCTAGTCCCTGCCGCTGAAAAACATCCCCACAGCATGATGCCACCACCATGCTTCACCGTAGGGATAGTGCCAGGTTTCCTCCAGACGTGACGCTTAGCATTCAGACTAAAGAGTTCAATATTGGTTTTGGCAGATCAGAGAATATTGTTTCTCATGGTATGAAAGTCTTTAGATGCCTTTTGACAAACTCTAAGCGGGCTGTCATGTGTATTTTAGTGAGGAGTGGCTTCCGAGTGCTGCAGAGATATTTGTCCTGGAAGGTTCTTCCATCTCCACAGAGGAACTCTGGAGCTCTGTCAGAGTGACCATCGGGTTCTTGGTCACCTCCCTGACCAAGGCAATTCTCTCCTGATTGCTCAGTTTGGCAGGGCGGCAAGCTCTAGGAAGAGTCTATGTGGTTCCAAACTTCTTCCATTTAAGAATGATGGAGGCCACTGTGCTCTTGGGGACCATCAATGCTGCAGACATTTTTGGTACCCTTCCCCAGATCTGTGCCTCGACACAATCCTGTCTTTGAGCTCTACTGACAATTCCTTCGACCTCATGGCTTGGTTTTTGCTCTGACATGCACTGTCAACTGTGGGACCTTATGTAGACAGGTGTGTGCCTTTCCAAATCATGTCCAATCAACTGAATTTACCGCAGGTGGACTCCAATCAAGTTGTAGAAACATCTCAAGGATGATCAACGAAAACAGGATGCACCTCAATTTCGAGTCTCATAGCAAAGGGTCTGATTACTTATGTAAATAAGGTATTTATATATATATTTTTTTTGTACATTGTCCTAAGTAAAATAAAAAACTGTTTTCGCTTTGTCATCAGATTTATGATACATTTTTTTATTTAATCAATTTTAGAATAAGTCGCTATATTATGTTAATGAATGAGGCCAAATTTGACATAAAATTAAAACTGTATTCCAAAGCAAGGAGTCGGTTCTGTTTCCACCAAAATATGTCAGTTGGAAGGACAGCAGCCTAGGTTATATCACTTGTTGTGTTGCAAATGGCACCCTATTCCCTATATAGAGTTCACTGTTTCAGAGCCCTATGGGCCCTGGTCAAAAGTAGTGCACTATAAAGGGATTTGGGTGCCATTTGGGATGCAGAATGTCTAGCTCTGTATCACTCACTGGGCTCAGGTTGGCTTTGCTCTCAATGTCATTCTGTTGAATTACAGGATTAGGTAGCTGGACAGTCTTTCTCCCTCATTCAGTCTTTTAGACAGAAGCACACAGACACACACACGTAGAGGCAAAATACAATTTATTTATCTCATGCTCCCGCTCTCTCTCACGCTCTCTCTCTCTCTCTTGCTCTCTTCCTCTCATCCTGAGTGCTGTGAGCAGACAGTAAGCAAACATCATGTTGACATCACGTGCCTTTCAGGTGCTGAATGAAAGGTTGGAAGATGTATTTTCCGGACGTCGAAAATCCATCTTATACGTATGTTGAAAATACGTATTTTCTGGATTTTTAACAAACGTTTCTTCTGGAATTTGAAACCAGATGAATTTTAGGTGCTGAATGAAAGGTAAAAATACGTATTTTCCGGACGTTGAAAATGTTATTTACAGACATTGAAAATACATATTTTTTTGGTCATTGATTATATGGCCCAATTTCAACTGCTATACATTTTCAATTAAGTAGTTTTTGCCACCTCTTAATAGGAAAGAAGGGCCAACAATAGATGTATACATTTTCCCATCTATCACATGCACTTACTTTAACTACGTCAGAACCTTTAAAACTGGCAGCAGTTATGTACAAACTTGTCTAACACACTGAATAAACCAACAAACCACTTCAACTACAATAACATTCTGAGTAACAGTTACCGATTTTAGTTTTCTTCCTATGACTGTGATATGTTGTTGTTTATCTACCTTAGTTGAATTAATTGACTGTAAGTCACTCTGGATAAGAGTGTATGCTGAATGACCAAAATGTAAATGTAAAAACAAACATTTGGGTACAAATCTGATCGCCGAAAGGTCCAGATCCAAATCTGAACGAATCATAGACATCCAGGCTATGTTTCACAAGTTTTAACATCCCAGTGCATTACGGCACAGTTTAGTACAGTAGAACACAGAAGACCACAGTACAATATGGTGTGGTACGGGACAGAGTTTAATTCATTAGAGCACGGTACAGTACAGTACAGTACAGTATAGTTTAATTCAGTACACTACAATACAGTAGAGTTTATTTCAGTAGAGTAGAGTACAGTAGAGCAGCTGGTGGGTTGCGGGAGGTTTTGAATGGGTCTCGGATGTCTGAACAAAAAAATATATAATTATGAAGAAATACTCCAGTCTGAACTTAAACGACTTAAACCAGGTAGAAAGTGTGTAGAAATTGTAATGAACTTACATTTATAAATAATAGGGGCAAAAATGTATTATTGACAATGAAAGAGGTGGGAATGTTGTTCCCTTGTCATATAATTGCTACGTTTACTATCAGTATAGCATTAAAAATAGTTTTCCAGATATTATTTTGCCAATTATTTTTCGTGATGCAGAGACAACCTGGTTCAATTTGGGTCAAAAGTAGTTGAGAACCACTGCTGTCGAGTGCAGTGCAGTAGAGTACAGTAGAGTTTAATTCAGTAAAGTAAAGTACAGTGCAGTCATGGCCAAAAGTTTTGAGAATGACACAAATATTAATTTCCACAAAGTTTGCTGCTTCAGTGTCTTTAGATATTTTTGTCAGATGTTACTATGGAATACTGAAGTATAATTACAAGCATTTCATAAGTGTCAAAGGCTTTTATTGACAATTAAATGAAGTTGATGCAAAGAGTCAATATTTGCAGTGTTGACCCTTCTTTTTCAAGACCTCTGCAATCCGCCCTGGCATGCTGTTAATTAACTTCTGGGCCACATCCTGACTGATGGCAGCCCATTCTTGCATAATCAATGTTTGGAGTTTGTCAGAATTTGTGGGTTTTTGTTTGTCCACCTGCCTCTTGAGGATTGACCACAAGTTCCCAATGGGATTAAGGTCTGGGGAGTTTCCTGGCCATGGACCCAAAATATTGAGCCACTTAGTTATCACTTTTTCCTTATGGCAAGGTGCTCCATCATGTTGGAAAAGGCATTGTTCGTCACCAAACTGTTCCTGGATGGTTGGGAGAAGATGCTCTCGGAGGATGTGTTGGTACCATTCTTTATTCAAGGCTGTTTTCTTAGGCAAAATTGTGAGTGAGCCCACTCCCTTGCCTGAGAAGCAACCCCACACATGAATGGTCTCAGGATGCTTTACTGTTGGCACACAGTACTGATGGTAGCGCTCACCTTGTCTTCTCCGGAAAAGCTTTTTTCCGGATGCCCCAAACAATCAGAAAGGGGATTCATCAGAGAAAATGACTTTACCCCAGTCCTCAGCAGTCCAATCCCTGTACCTTTTGCAGAATATCAGTCTGTCAATGATGTTTTTCCTGGAGAGAAGTGGCTTCTTTACTGCCCTTCTTGACACCAGGCCATCCTCCAAAAGTCTTCGCCTCACTGTGCGTGCAGATGCACTCACACCTGCCTGCTGCCATTCCTGAGCAAGCTCTGTACTGGTGGTGCCCCGATCCCACAGCTGAATCAACTTTAAGAGATGGTCCTGGCGCTTGCTGGAATTTCTTGGGTACCCTGAAGCCTTCTTCACAACAATTGAACCGCTCTCCTTGAAGTTCTTGATGATCTGATAAATGATCTGATTTAGGTGCAATCTTACTGGCAGCAATATCCTTGCCTGTGAAGCCATTTTTGTGCAAAGCAATGATGACGGCATGTGTTTCCTTGCAGGTAACCATGGTTGACAGAGGAAGAACAATGACTCCAAGCACCACCCTCCTTTTGAAGGTTCCAGTCTGTTATTCAAACTCAATCAGCATGACAGAGTGATCTCCAGCCTGGTCCTTGTCAACACTCACACCTGTGTTAAGCTGGTCCTTTTGTGGCAGAGCTGAAATGCAGTGGAAATGTTTTTTGGGGATTCAGTTAATTTGCATGGCAAAGAAAGACTTTGCAATTAATTGCAATTCATCTGATCACTCTTCATGACATTCTGGAATATATGCAAATTGCCATCATACAAACTGTCACGATTATCTTCCGGACGGACAGACCAAGACGCAGCGATGTAGCCAGAATACATGATTTAATAAATCCACGGGAACAAGACGGAACAAAACAAAGAACGGAGAACGTAACGATGAACATAACTGAACAAACAAACACAGCTATGAACATACACAACCCACGAAACTAAGGTGCAATTCCCAAACATATAAATGGTTCCCAATTAGAGACAACGAGACTCAGCTGCCTCTAATTGGGAGCCATTAACCCAACATAGAACTAGACACCATAGAACTGTGAAAACCCCTAAACCAAAAATGAACCCAAAGCGCTCTGGCCTGTAAACCCAGGCCTGGGCGTTACAGTACCCAAAGGCGCGGACTCCGGACGCCCCAAAAAGTCTCTTGAGGGGATCTAGGTGGGTTCCTTTTTGTCCCAGGTGGGGGCTCCGGTGCTGGCCGTGCTGGGTCTGATGTCACGCACCGGAGGCCCTGGACCCTTTCTTGGAACTCTGGTGCGTGGAGCAGAAGCTGGCCCTACCGGACTCGTGATGCTCACTGGGACTCTGGTGCGTGGAGCAGGAACTGGCAGTACTGGACTTGTGATGCTCACTGGAACTCTGGTGCGTGAGCAGGAACTGGTCGTACTGGACTTGTGATGCTCACTGGAACTCTGCGCGTGGAGCAGGAACTGGCAGTACCGGACTCGTGATGCTCACTGGGACTCTGGTGCGTGGAGCAGGAACTGGTCGTACTGGACTCGTGATGCTCACTGGAACTCTGGTGTGTGGAGCAGGAACTGGCAGTACCGGACTCATGATGCTCACTGGGACTCTGGTGCGTGGAGCAGGAACTGGTCGCACTGGACTCTCTGAACGCATACGGGGAGCTTGGTGCGCCGGAGCCGGGACAGGGCGTGCTGGACTCTCTGAACGCATACGGGAGCTTGGTGCGCCGGAGCCGACAGGACGTGCTGGACTCTCTGAAGCACGGGGGAGCTTGGTGCGCTGAGCCGGGACAGGACGTGCTGGACTCTCTGAACGCATCGGGAGCTTGGTGCGCCGGAGTCGACAGGACGTGCTGACTCCGGGCGCGACGTGGAGCTGGGTGCCGGAGCGAACAGGGACGTGCTGGACTCTCGGAGCGCACGGGGAGTGCTTGGTGCGGGGCCGGAGCAGGGACGTGCTGGACTCTCTGAACGCATCGGGAGCTTGGTGCGCCGGGCGAGCAGGGCGTGCTGGACTCTCTGAACGCACGGGAGCTTGGTGCGCCGGAGCCGAGCAGGACGTGTTGGACTCTCGGAGCGCGCGGGGAGCTGGTCGCGCGGGGCGAGCAGGGCGTGCTGGACTCTCGGAGCGCACGGGAGCTGGAGTGCGCGGGCCGGGAGCAGGGCGTGCTGGACTCTCGGAGCGCCTGCGGGAGCTGGGTGCGTGGAACAGGGACTGGACGTGTAGAAACCTCTACCCGGACCGGGAACCTGATATGGAGAGCCGACACCATATCTCCAGCTAGCTCACTAACCCTGGCCTCATGGGTGAGTGGAGCTGGAATCTCTCGGACTGGGCTGTGGATCCGCATCGGATTCTGCCCGTAGACCACAGGATAACATGGACCCAAAGGCGCACTGGAGACCTGGCTGCAGAGCTGGCACCACTCTCCCAGGTAGCACACAGACCTCGGCCCACCAATGAGTGGCGCTGGGATCTCTCGCACTGGGCTGCGGACACGTCATCGAGACACCGCACACGGAACTGGAGCAGGATATCCGGGTCCCAGGAGGCGCACCGAGACTTAGCGCAGAGCAGGCACCACTCTTCCTGGCTGAACGCTTCGTTTACCCCGACTGATGAGTGGAGCGGGAATCTCTCGCACCGGCCTCTGACTCCAGATGAAACCGTGGCGCAATACAGCATAGCACGGTGTCCCCTCGGTGCGACGCTCTCCCTAACGCTCTCTCCACAAGGCACGAGGAGTTGGCTCAGGAGTCCTCCTGAACCGCCAACCTCCTCGTGTGCCCCCCCAAAAGTTTCTTGGGACTGCCTTACGGGCTTCCTAGCCCGGCGAGGTTCGAGAAACCTGCCACTCACCGGATCCCATGCTCCCATCCGATCCTCACACCTGCCGCTCACGCCCGCTGCTTCAGTTCCTCTCTGGGTCGAAGCGATACTCCCCAGGCTGGTCCCAAGCACTCCCATAGAATAGCTCCTTCTCCCAAGACCTAAGCTCCCGGGTCTCTCGCTGCTTAGTCTTTGTTTGGTGGGTTATTCTGTCACGTTTCACTTCTGAGGGGACAGACCAAGACGCAGCGATGTAGCCAGAATACATGATTTAATAAATCCACGGAACAAGACGGAACAAAACAAAGAACGGAGAACATGCTTGATGAACATAACTGAACAAACAAACACAGCTATGAACATACAATAACCCACGAAACTAAGGTGCAATTCCCAAACATATAAATGGTTCCCAATTAGAGACAACGAGACTCAGCTGCCTCTAATTGGGAGCCATTAACCCAACATAGAACTAGACACCATAGAACTGTGAAAACCCCTAAACCAAAATGAACCCAAAACGCTCTAGCCTGTAAACCCAGGCCTGGGCGTTACACAAACTGAGGCAGCAGACTGTGAAAATTCTAATTTGTGTCATTCTCAAAACTTAAGGCCACGACTGTAGAGTAGAGTGTTCAGTAGAGTAGAGAACATTACATGAAAGTAAGGTACAATACAGTACACTATACTTTACTTTTCTTTACTGTACTGTGTACTGTAATGTACTGTACTCTGCTGTGATCCAGTGTACTGTACTGTGCTGTCCAAAGTTGTGTAACATAGATGCATATGATTGGTTCGGATTTGGATTGGACCAAAAAAACAAATCTAGACGGGTCTGGACCACACCAGAAAAAATATGTCCAGTGCTTATGTGGGAATAATGTTATTTTTGGAAGGTTACAGAAGGGGAAGAGCACGCACACATGCTATTTGCAGTAAATACCAGTTAATACAACACCCCTGAGCAGTCAGTCAAGTTTTGACCATGACATGATGACCAACACACACATGCACATACAGCATGCATACGTTTGCGCACACTAAGGCTCAGCCACACAGAGACTCAAATTGTATATGCAGTCATGCATTTTTGCTTTTTTGTCCATCGAAAGTCAAGTCAACTAAACTCAAGTCAACTATTTTCGAACTAACTGCATACAATTCGTACACGGAAAATCCGTGCATCCGTCAACGGATGACCCCCATTTGAAAAACCATTGGCTCGCACAAAATCTCTGTCATCATACAGGCATTACGGAACATTCGTTCTTTTTTTATATCCTCGTCCTCCTCTGAGAGTGTTCCAGACGTAATGGAAACCTCTCACACACAGACACAATGGCGTACACGGAACACACAGACTCACAGACAAATGGAACACAAAGCTTTGACATTTCATAAGCTGCTGGGAGGCATATCCCGAAGACCAGGGCCGGTCTGAAATAGTACACTATAAAGGACGCAGGCAGTGAACGACAAAGTTTGGCGTTATAGAGAATGTTGCATGTCAGGGATGGAAGGAGGAGAAGGAAGTTGCACTACAGCAGCAGGGCATTTTGGTTCGAAGTGCAAAAACATCACGCAGATGCTTCTCTGTCTTCAAATGTGATGATTTTGTATTGCAAAGCAGAAGAAAGCAATCCACAATAAGGGTGTATCTTTTTATCTATACTGTTTATTGATGCTCTCTCCCACTTCACTTTTCCCTCAGTAATAGCAGGTATAGTTCCCTGCATCACAAACACCAGCATATTTCCTATGTCGTGCACTGCTTTTGACCTGGGCCCATAGAGCTCTGGTCAAAAAGGAGAATAGGGTGCCATTTGGGATGCAAACCTGGCCTGGGATAAGAATGTTGGTCCTGACATCAGCTCCTTGGGATTGGTTTAATAAAGCTGTGGGGAATCTTCTCTTAAAGCTGCGGAAAATCCATACCAATCTGGTAATGTGAGGATGATTTAAGCCGCCTTAAACCACCATCTCCTTCTACACTGGGTCGCCTCCAGTCAAATCTTACACCATGTACATCCTACATCCATCTTCACTGATCCTGTTTTAGTCCCAAATGGCACCCTATTCCCTACATGGTGCACTACTTTTGACCAGAGCCATATTAACCTTCTTCAAAAGTAGTGCACTATATAGGGTTTTTGGTGTCATTTGGGACATAGTCCTGTTCTTCTGTGTAATCTGGTGGTTTTCCTACTTAGTTTTTCTACTTTGCTACGGAGCCACAACAGTAATTTGAAGCGTAAAATTGCCCATTCTTTTACTGAGAGGTGACCTTCAATCAGAGCTACTTCTTCACACAGGTCTAAAGTAAGGAAATGTGCCACGGTGTATCCATCCGTCTCTTTCTCTCTCTCACTGTCCCCCTCCCTACTCTCTCTCTGTTTACCTCTACCCCTCTCCCTCTCTCTCCTCCCTCTCTCTCACTGCTGTTTAATCCTCTCTTCTAATCCTCTGCTTTCCACCGTTAATTATCGCCTCTCATTTTCCCAGCAACCTCTGTTTTCCAGGCTGATACTGTGAGATTGCGTGGAACGAGCTGTAGGCCTGGGTTTCGTCTCAAATGGTACCCTTTTCCTTATTAACGGCACTACTTTTCAACAGGGCCCTGGTCAAAAGCAGTGCACTATATATGGAATAGGGTGCTATTTGGGACACAGTCTATGACTCATTCACACTATTTTCCTCCACTGGTTCAATGAGAGAATCGTCTTGCTGATTTGTTATTGAACTACCATGGGATTCCTGTGGCCTTGAATTAGTCAGGGGCTCTATGCTGTACTAAAATGGTGAACAACTGATTTTCCATCAGAAAGAGAGCTACTTTGTGACATTTCATAGCCGGACAATGTTCATAACCTTTAAATAAATGATACGTAGATGTTGTATCATTTCAGCCAGTAGTTCTAAAAGCAAGTAGCCGGTGCATGTACCAGTGTGCATGTGTCGTGTGTGTGCCGTGCGTCTGGGCACTGCTTATGTTCTAACATCCCAGCAGACATGTCGACATTGGCACGATGTGGGCCCAATGCGGTTTAAGCCATGTAGGCTGCCCACATTGGCCCCAAGGCAGGCCTTACATCAACTGAAATAAGCCCACCATTCTGTATCAGCTGACTGTGATATTGTATCAGAAAGACAATGAAGTTGTTACTATAAATATATATATATATATATATATATATATATATATATACAATACCAGTCAAAAGTTTTGACATTTATTTACTATTTTCTATATAATAATAGCCCTTACACAGCCTGGAGGTGTGTTGGGTCGTTGTCCTGTTGAAAAACAAATGATAGTCCCACTAAGTCCAAACCAGATGGGATGGAGTATCGCTGCAGAATGCTGTGATAGCCATGCTGGTTAAGTGTGCCTTGAATTCTAAGTAAATCACGGACTGTGTCACCAGCAAAGCAACCCCACACCATAACACCTCCTCCTCCATGCTTTACAGTGGGAACCACACATGTGGAGATCATCCGTTCACCCACAAAGACACGGCGGTTGGAACCAAAAATCTCCAATTTGGACTCCAGACCAAAGGACACATTTCCACCAGTCTAATGTCCATTACTTGTGTTTCTTGGCACAAGCAAGTCTCTTCTTATTATTGGGGTCCTTTAGTAGTGGTTTCTTTGCAGCAATTCGACCATGAAGGCCTGATTCACACAGTCTTCTCTGAACAGTTGATGTTGAGATGTGTCTGTTACTTGAACTCTGTGAAGCATTTATTTGGGCTGCAATTCATGAGGCTTTTAACTCTAATGAACTTATCCTCTGCAGCAGAGGTAACTCTGGGTCTTGCATTCCTGTGGCGGTCCTCATGAGAGACAGTTTCATCATAGTGCTTGATGGTTTTTGCGACTGCACTTGAAGAAACTTTCAAAGTTCTTGACATTTTCCGTATTGACTGACCTTCATGTCTTCAAGTAATGATGGACCGTCTTTTCTCTTTGCTTATTTGAGCTGTTCTTGCCAAAATATGGACTTGGTCTTTTACCAAATAGGGCTATCTTCTGTATACCCTCCCTACCTTATCACAACACAACTGATTGGCTCAAATGCATTAAGAAGGAAACAAATTCCAAAAATTAACTTTTAACAAGGCACACCTGTTAATTGAAATGCATTCCAGGTGACTACCTCATGAAGCTGGTTGAGAGAATGCAAAGAATGTGCAAAGCTGTCATCAAGGCAAAGGGTAGCAATTTGAAAAATCTCAAATATAAAATATATTTTGATTTGTTTAACACTTTTTTGGTTACTACATGATTCTATATGTGTTATTTCATAGTTTTGATGTCTTCACTATTATTCTACAATGTAGAAAATAGTAAAAATAAAGAAAAACCCTTGAATGAGTGGGTGTTCTAAAACTTTTGACTGGTAGTGTATGTATTTTTTTTTTACCAGATAAACTTAATATCCTTTTAGAGTGAACATTATGATGAGTCATGTGTAAGATCAGTTGATATAACGATGAGATTTTTTTGCCAATAGGGTTTAGAAAAAATGCTTTTAATCTGATATGCTGTATGAACATGGAGCTAGGTGTTTAAAGCTTCAAAATATCCTTTTAGAGTGAATGTTCTATCTGAAAAAATATTATTCAAAAATAATTGGCTTTCTAGTTCCGAACCTTCATTGGTCTGAATGGTTTCAGCAATTGATGTCTTGTATTCTTTTTTAACTTAACAACAATAATTGCAAAATTGCAAACCACGCCCCCAAAATGTTGAATAAGCCCTCGCTTCTACATTATGATGTAGCTGTGATTCGTTTGTCTAGCCCATTCTGGACTTTGTGTAGGTTAGCCCGTGTTGGGCTTGGTGTGGGCTAGCCCGTGCAGGGCTTGGTGTGGACTAGCTCGTGTTGGGCTTGGTGTGGGCTACCCATGTTGGGCTGGTGTGGGCTAGGTGTGGGCTGGCCCGTGTTGGTCTGGTGTGGGCCAGGCTGTGTTGATCTGGTGTAGGCCAGGCTGTGTTAGTCTGGTGTAGGCTAGCCTATGTTAAGCTGATATGAGACTGGTGTGAGTTAGCCTGTGTTGAGCTGATGTGGGATTGGTGTGGGCTACCCTGTATTGAGCTGATGTGGGATTGGTGCAGGCTAGCCCGTTTTGGGCTGCTGCGGGCTAGCCCCACATTGGGCCAATGTGGCCATGTTTGCTGGGGACATTCTCCCTTCTGTTTGTTTGGATTGATATAACTGTCGTGCTCTAGATGGCATGGTAGAATTAACTTGACAATGGAGACTGAAGTACTATTACTTTGAGCTTCATATCTGAAGCATGGTAAGAATTAACACTGTGCATGCAGGCACACTGTCACGTCAGCTAGGAGTGGTGGGTGTGGAGTCAGGCGCAGAGAGCAGAGTGAACGGAACAACCAACTTTAATGCGGTTAGAAAATGTCCAACGCCAAAACACACAGGCGAAAAATCAGATACAATATGAGCAGCCCAAACATAGGACATGCGCTACATACCAACAGAACAGAAAACAAGCCCGCACAAAAGGAGGCGGGCTTAACCGGCTTAAATAGCCCTAACAAACACAAAACGAAAACAGGGGCCAACAATAAGAATAATCAACAGAAAGAAAATAGAGGATCGGTGGCAGCTAGTAGGCCGGTGACGACGACCGCCGAACGCCGCCCGAACAGGCAGAGGAGCCACCGTCGGTGGAAGTTGTGAGACACACTTCAACCTGCAAGACCGCTCATTTACATATCCCCTTGACCATCAACCTCAAGAGTGGTAGTGATTGGTAGTTAAACACAGGGGAGTTATGGACTATCATTAGCTCCATATATTACATCCCCCCTCTTAGCTAGAGCTTACAAGTAGACATAACTTTTTAACAATACATGTATTCTTTTAACAAGAACGTAGTATTTTTAAAGGTAGCTGGTGCTCTAGTTTCACATACAATACCAGGCTTCCCCTCTGACTCACTCAAGCACATAGTCCTGTAGCCTCGCTGGTGGTTTAGTACACCTACCTATTCTGGTGCACTGACTGGTGTGAGTCTCTATGACAGAGGGTTCTGGTTCTGTCAGGCCTGAGATGCTTTTTGTTTCTGCGGTAGCCAGCTCCTGCGGGTGTGATGATATCGTACAATCTTGGTTGGTCTTGGTTCGTCTCTGATTCTCACCACTGTTGCTGGCTGCCATCCTCTCCATTTCTCTCTCCCTCCTGAAATGAAGGAAAAGGTGACGACGTTTTGTCATTGCTAGTCTTCTGCTGCAGCTGTCTGCGTTTCAAGCCATGCTGGACATTTTTGGGAGTCACCTGCTTTACTTGTAGGTAGGTTGGAGTCTAGGACACGTCCCATGAGTAACTGAGCAGGGGAGTGCTTCAGATCTGTGACAGGTGTGTTCCTCAGGTTCAGGAGAGCTGCGTGAGGGTCAACACCTGTCTGTTCTGTCAACTTGAGCATGTTTATCACTGTCTGAATGGTCCTCTCAGCCATTCCGTTTGACTGGGGAAACCCTGGACTAGAATGAATGATTTAGAAACCCCACTCTTTTGCAAACTGAGCCGTCTCAGCACTGGTTAAGGGTACATGATCTGCCATCAGATCAGCTGCAATACCATGTCTAGCAAACACAGCTTTAAACTTTGCTATGACAATACCTGATACCTTGTCCGACAGCCTCAGCACCTCTAGATATTTGGAGTGAGCGTCCTTGGAACTCATAGATATCAGCGCCCTTTTTTTGCCATGCAGTGTGTGTGGTAGGAGTGGTTCCTTTTTGGTTGCTGGGCAGTTTTTCTTGACAGGAAGTGCACGATTCAACCAACATTCGTACATCATCAGTGAGGCCTGGCCAATACATGAGAGCTCTGGCATGCGCTAAGGAGTGTTGAATGCCCTGATGTTCATTGTGGAGCCTCTTAAGTACCTCAGCTCTAAAGTCTTTGGGAATGATAATACGTTTGTTTACCATGAGTAGTCCATCTTCAATGTAATTTAACTAGGCAAGTCAGTTAAGAACAAATTCTTATTTACAATAACAGCCTACCAGGGAACAGTGGGTTAACTGCCTTGTTCAGGGGCAGAACGACTGCTTTTTTTTTTTACCTTGTCAGCTCAGGGATTTGATCCAGCAATCCACCTCTCTGATTCAGAGGGGTTGGGTTAAATGCATAAGACACATTTCAGTTTACTACATTCAGTTGGACAACTGACTAGGTATCCCCCTTTCCCTTTCCATCTCTGTGCAGGTTCCTCAGCAGGGCCTGTCTCACTGTCTGCATCTGTGACTGCTCTCAGCTGTTGCATAACAGCGCCCTCCAGTGGCTGATGTGTGGAGACTGCATAAATGACTTTCTCATCACTGAGGTCACACTTCGTGTGTGGCAGTCTGGGGTACAGCCCTTGGAAGCGTGTCTGCTATTAACATGTCTTTACCTGGGGTATAGATGATGTGAATGTCATATTTCTGTATTTGAAGCAGCATCCTTTGAAGACAGGCAGGTGCCTTTCCAATAGGCTTGGTGATTATAGCCTCAAGTGGTTTGTGGTCAGATTGAACTCTGACCGGGACACCATAGTCATACTGGTGAAACCTCTTCAGTGCGAACACGATTGCCAGGAGTTCTTTTTCTATCTGGGCATCATTTTGTTCTGCCCCAGACAGAGCTCTGGATGCAAAGCCTACAGGCTGTTTACCTTGCATCAGAACAGCTCCAAGTCCATCTTTGGATGCTTTTAGTCTCTTCCTGTGGATTGAAGAGTTTCAGCAGCAGCGTAGTGGTGACGGCTTTCCTCAGTCTCTCCAGTGATGCTTGTTGTTCTGGGTGCCACTGCCATGCCATGTCCTTCCTGACAAGCATTCTGAGTGGCGCAGTGAGCGTGGCTTCATCTTGGATATACTGGGTTAGGAAACGTGTCATACCCAGTAACCTCTGTCTTCTGGTGGGGGGAATCTGTGTGATTGTTGACCCCGTCTTCACTTCACTCACCATGTACTGCATCTTGTCAGCATTGAACTTCACATTCAGACGGAGAGCTCTGTCCATCCCCTGCTGTAGAATGCGGTCATGCTCTTCTTTGGTGTTTGCTGCAATTATCATGTAATCTGCTATTTCATATACACCCTCAATGTCACCGAGTTAATCTGCTGAAATACCTCGCTGGCACTTTTTATGCCAAAAGGTAAGCGATTAAACCGGTACCTCCCTCATGGGGTATTGAATGTGCAGAGATCAGCTGATTCCTCATCCAGCTTGATTTGCCAATACCCCTCTTTCTCATCTAGGATAGTGAAGATCTTCTTGCCTGCTAGTTTGCATTGTACATCCTCTGAGGTGGGAATGGAGAAGTGATGGCACTGTATGGCACCACCACAGGCACCACTGCTCAACCCTCCTTCACCCGGTCCCAGTGGGATTAGGCTCGCGCTCCCGAGCGAGTATGATGGGACGGCTGCCGGATGCCAGGGGTTCCTACTCCAGCTGGAACTATACCTGGCGATCGTTCACCCGGCTCCTTCGGGTCGCGAGAGCGTGTCCACCCTCGTCTCCTGCCTCTCAGGGAAAGCCCTGGAGTGGGCCAATGCTGTATGGGGGAAGGAGAAGCGGCTTTGGACCACTATGAGGATTTCACCCGCCGCTTTCGGGCAGTTTTCGACCACCCGAGTTCAGGAGACGGGAGAACTCCACAGGAGTTCGCCTTGGACTTCCTGACCCTGGCTGCCGGCGCGGGATGGAACGACAGGGCCCTGATCGATCACTAACTGTGTAGTTTGTGAGAGGACGTCCGTCGGGAGTTGGCCTGCAGGGACACTACTCTCACCCTTGACCAGCTGGTGGACCTGTCCATCCGGCTGGATAACCTGCTGGCTACCCGCGGACGTCCAGATCGGGGCCTGTCGGTTCCATCCCCCAGCACCACCGCTCCGACGCCCATGGAGCTGGGAGGTGCTGCACTTAGGGCGACTGGAGGAGGGACCGGTCCATGCACCATCTGTGGCCGCAGAGGGCACACTGCTGGTCGGTGCTGGGGAGGTTCCTCTGGGAGTCGAGGCAGTAGGCAGGGCACTCTCGTGTCACCCCAGGTGAGTCGGCACCAGGCTCACCCAGAGCCCCCTGTTGCACACATGTTTTTGTTTATAAACTTTCCTGAGTTTTCCCCGCATTCCCAGCATAAGGCGTTCGTAGATTCAGGCGCAGCTGGGAATTCTTTTGACCGTTCATTTGCCCATAGTTTAGGGATCCCTATTGTTCCAGTGGACATGCCCTTCCCAGTTCACACCCTAGATAGTTGACCATTAGGGTCAGGGCTAATTAGGGAGGTCACCGCTCCACTGGGCATGGTGACGCAGGAGGGTCACAAGGAGAGAATGAGTCTCTTCCTTATTGATTCTCCTACGTTTCCCGTGGTGCTGGGCCTACCCTGGTTAGCCTGTCATGACCCCACTATTTCGTGGCAACAGAGGGCTCTCACGGGGTGGTCACGAAAGTGCTCGGGGAGGTGTTTCGGGGTTTCCGTTCGTGCTACTACAGTGGAAAGTCCAGACCAGGTCTCCACCGTGCGCATCCCCTCTGAATATGCCGATTTGGCTCTCGCCTTCTGTAGAAAGAAGGCGACTCAATTACCACCCCATCAACGGGGGGATTGTGCGATAAATCTCCTGGTAGACGCAGAACTTCCCAGGAGTCACGTGTATCCCCTGTCGCAAGAGGAGATGGCGGCTATGGAAACATATGTCTCTGAATCCCTGGGCCAGGGGTACATTCGGCCCTCCACTTCACCTACCTCCTCGAGCTTCTTTTTTGTGAAGAAGAAGGATGGAGGTCTGCGCCCGTGTATTGACTATCGTGGCATCAACCAGATCACTGTGAGGTACAGTTACCCGCTACAGAGCATGTGTCCCTGGTGCGCAGGGTGCTTAGTCGACTGTTGGAGCATGACCTGTACGTCAAGGCTGAGAAATGTCTGTTCTTTCAACAGTCCGTCTCATTCCTAGGGTACCGCATTTCCACTTCAGGGGTGGAGATGGAGAGTGACCGCATTTCAGCCGTGCGTAATTGGCCGACTCCCACCACGGTAAAGGAAGTGAAGCGATTTCTAGGGTTTGACAACTATTACCGGAGGTTTATCCGGGGCTTTTGTCAGGTAGCGGCTCCTATTACTTCACTGCTGAAGGGGGGACCGGTGCGTTTGCAGTGGTCGGCTGAGGCGGACAGGGCTTTTGGTCACTTGAAGGCTCTGTTTACCTCGGCTCCAGTGCCGGCTCATCCGGATCCCTCTTTGGCGTTCATAGTGGAGGTGGACGCGTCCGAGGCTGGAATAGGAGCCGTGCTCGCTCAGCGCTCGGTTGCGCCACCAAAGCTCCGCCCCTGTGCCTTCTACTCAAAGAAGCTCAGCCCGGCGGAGCGAAACTATGACGTGGGGGACCGGGAGCTGTTGGTTGTTGTCAAGGCCTTGAAGGCTTGGAGACATTGGATTGAGGGGGCTAAACGCCCTTTTCTCATCTGGACTGACCACCACAATCTGGAGTACCACCGGGCGGCGAGGAGACTGAACCCTCGCCAGGCAAGGTGGGCCATGTTCTTTACGCGTTTTGTTTTCACCCTGTCCTACAGACCAGGTTCCCAGAATACGAAGGCAGACACACTGTCCCGGATGTATGACACAGAGGAGCGGTCCATGGATCCCACTCCCATACTCCCGGCCTCTTGCTTGGTGGCACCGGTAGTGTGGAAGTTACGTACAGAGCCCACTCCTCCCCAGTGTCCAGCTGGGCGCCTGTACGTTCCGTCTGCTGTCCGCGACCGTTTGATCTATTGGGCCCACACATCACCCTCCTCTGGTCATCCTGGCATCAATCTGACAGTGCGCTGTCTTAGTGGGAAGTACTGGTGGTCCACTTTGGATAAGGACGTGAGGGTTTATGTTTCCTCCTGCTCGGTGTGAGCTCAGTGCAAGGCACCTGCCCAGAGGAAAGTTACAGCCTTTACTCGTTCCACAATGGCCATGTTCGCACTTGTCGGTGGACTTCATCACGGATCTTCGTTCTGGATCGGTTCTCTAAGTCCTGCCGTCTCCTCCCTTTGCCCGGTATCCCTACGGCCCTACAGACTGCGGAGGCCCTGTTTACACACGTCTTCCGGCACTACGGGGTGCCTGAGGACATAGTTTCTGATCGAGGTCCCCAGTTCACGTCAAGAGTCTGGAGGGCGTTCATGGAACGTCTGGGGGTCTCGGTCAGCCTTACCTCAGGTTTTCACCCCGAGAGTAATGGGCAGGTGGAGAGTGTAAACCAGGATGTGGGTAGGTTTCCGCGGTCTTATTGCCAGGACCTGCCGGGGGAGTAGGCAGCGTTCATCCCCTGGGCAGAGATGGCCCAAAACTCGCTCCGCCACTCCTCCACTAACCTCTCCCCTTTCCAGTGCATACTGGGGTACCAGCCGGTTCTGGCGCCTTGGCATCAGAGCCAGATCGAGGCTCCTGCGGTGGACGACTGGTTTAAGGCGCTCGGAAGAGACATGGGATGCCCCTCATGTGCACCTTCAGCGGGCCGTGAAGCGTCAGAAAGCGAGCGCAGACCGCCACCGCAGTGAGGGTCTGGCTCTCAACCCGAAACCTGCCCCTCCGTCTGCCCTGCCAGAAGCTGGGTCCGCGGTTTGTGGGGCCATTCAAAGTCCTGAGGAGACTGAACGAGGTTTGCTACAGGTTAAAGCTTCCCACAGATTACCGTATTAACCCCTCGTTCCATGTGTATCTCCTTAGGCCGGTGGATGCTGGTCCACTCCAGGAGTCTGAGGTGCGGGAGGTTCCTCCGCCCCCCTCTGGACATCGAGGGGGCCCCGGCGTATGCAGTTCGAGCCATACTGGACTCGAGGCGTCGGGCGAGGGGCCTTCAGTACCTCGTGGAGTGGGAGGGGTACGGTCTGGAGGAGAGATGCTGGGTGCCGGTGGAGGACGTTTTGGATCCTTCGATGCTGCGGGAGTTCCACCGTCTCCATACGGATTGCCCTGCACCTCGTCCTCTGGGTCGTCCCCGAGGTCGGTGTCAGCGCGCTGCTGGAGCCTCGCGTCAAGGGTGGGGTACTGCTGGAGCCTCGCGTCAAGGGTGTCACGACTTCCGCCTCTCCTTGTTCGGGCGGCATTCGGCGGTCGACGTCACCGGTCTTCTAGTCATCGCCGATCCACTTTTCATTTTCCATTTGTTTTGTCTTTGGTTTTTACACACCTGGTTTCATTTCCCCAATTACATGTTCATTATTTAACCCTCTGTTTTTCCCATGTTTGTGTGCGTAATTGTTCCTATTGATGTCAGTCCAGTTGGTGGGCTTGGTATTTTGTTTCTACTTTGTAAGATTTTGAGTTAACTACGTTGTGTTGCTCATCTCTGCTGTCCTGCGCCTGACTCTTATTGCACTACTACACCAAGCCTTGTAATTGTGCTTGTAATTGCTTAACATGGAGGCCCTTTGTTTCCATAGCATGCACAAACTGTTCTGTGCTATTGCTAGTTGACATAGCTTTATTTAAATAAATCTGAAATGGAGTGTGGTTTCTCTCTTAGTCCACTATCTGTGACGCTAAACATCATTTTGTCCTTTAGCAGTGCCTTTGAACTCACAGCTGCATGCTCTCAGTCTCAGTTTGGTTATGAACTTGTCAGTACCTGCCTGTTCATTGAACTTGTGTGACCAACACTGATGTCTCTCGAACACGGTATTCCTGCGTGGTACACAGTAATTTTCAAACGCTTTCATCACATTGGCCATTGTTTTGTTTTCTGGGTCAGCATACGTGATCTCCATCGTGTTGCATATCTCCAGCATGTCTTTGCCGATGCAGTGTAGCAAAACTGCTATTTTCCTAGCCTCTGGCTTGTCATTTAGCCCACTGGCTAAGTAGTACAAGTTCAGTTTTTGTTCCCATTTCTGCCAATTTTCTGCAAGGTTTCCAGTCAATAACAACGGAGATGGTGGTGTATACGACTGCATCGCTGCTAATCCAAAGCTTGATAGCTAGCAACATGAAAGTATGTTGTTTCACTCACCTTAGCATTAGCCTGCTAACCAGCCACTCATTTTAGGAGCCTGCTGGTGAAGTCCACGTTCTCACTCATGCAGCTAGCACTGGAATTCTTTCTGCAATTTTTTTGTTTAATCTTCTGCCGCTTTTGACAACTTGGCGTGCTCTAGATGGCACGGTAGAATTAACTTGACAATGGAGACTGAAGTACTATTACTTTGAGCTTTATATCTGAAGCATGGCAAGAATTAACACTGTGCCTGCAGGCACACTTCAAACTGCAAGACCGCTCATTTACATATCCCCTTGACCTTCAACCGCAAGAGTAATACTGATTGGCTGTTATTTTTTCCACTGTTTTCATCAAAACTCTGGCGCTTCTGTAAGTCGGCTTTAATAGCCCATAATCAGTTGGAATAACAGGTTCCATAATATTTCCCTTTTTTTACTTCAAGTTTACTATTTGTCAAAATGGAATCTATGGCAATATTTAGGATGCTTAAGACAGAAGCTTATACTATTACTAAATACAAAAAATAGTGGAACAACAGTGCCAGTAATAGAGCTCCAGTATCAAACAAAACAACACTAGGTATTTGAGGTCCAGGCTGGTCAGTCAGCGCGGGGAGGGCAGAGGGGAGCAGCGTTGGCACCGCTCACTGCTGCATGCCCAGCCTGAAATCGAATCATAGGCTACAGGAGGAAGAGAGAGAGCAAGCACCGCCACCATATCAAAGAAGCTGTAGTATTGCGAGAGAGCGAACCGCCCTATATCTGATGCCTTTCCCCTTCCCTTTACCGTATTTCTGCAACTTGTTCCGTATGTGTGACCACTGGATACGAGTTTGTGAGTAGACTAATGTCTCTTCTTCTTCCTTTCTACCTATGAATGAGTTGTGTTTCTACTGCTGCGCTTATGTGATTTTGCCAGCCGGAGGTGGCCTCGCGCCCATCCTACAGTGGCTTACTCATGCTTGATGGGAAGAGCATTAACACACTTGTGATATGACATCGATATGAATAATGTTGATATTTGTATACCATGTGGACCTTTTACATGACAACAACATGACTATATAAATATAATATAATAATAATTATAATTATAATAATTATAATAATCATGTTCAAATATTATCCTTGATAATATTTGAATATAATCCTTGATTCGCTGTGTCAATGGACTGCTGTTATACAGTTATTGTCACAGTTATAAGTTTGCCTATAGGTGTGCTGTGTGTTGGTCAACAAATTATGTGTCCCCAAATATGAAAATATGTTATGGGCTTAATGTAAGAACCTTCCATAGTGATTCTGGTCAGCCCAGATATTTCCAGCTCCCAGTCTATTATTGAGACTTTTCATTTGAGCAACGAATATCTGTGTACAACACATGGCCTGGCGTCATTTCACACATTTTGCCTCCATTTTACTATAGAACCATGTACACAGAAACAAGCCCAGGACACGTAGCCCATAGGATCCCCTTTGGCTTCGACATGCATGGAAAGTGACATGGACAGCAAGGGGAGGGGACTTTCCCGGCGTTGCGCTTACATGGAAAGTCCTTATGGGAAACCAGGTCAGCCAGCCCAGCGTCAGATAGATGATGGGTCAAGGGTCCCATCCATGTGTCAGACATGTCGTCTGCACCCCACACCCGGCAGCCCCTCCCCTGTCCCCTCCCTGGGCCATCTGTGAATGAGTCATAGGGTTGTGTCCTAAATAGCACTCTATTTCCTATTTAACGCCCTACGCTTGACCAGGGCCAATAGGGATCTGGTCAAAAGTAATGCACTACATAGAGGATAGGGTGGCATTAGGGTCGCAACCATGCACGTCATTCAGCCTATTCACGGCAGCGATGCCAGGTATGCTGCCAGGGCCAGCCCACTAACCCGCTCCCTCTATCTCTATTTCGGGACAGACCCACTACCCTCCCTCCACACCCAGCTCCACATGCCTGGGTCATCCTCTCATAGACACACATTCCTCACGCTGGCTGATCGAACCTGCTTCTATAGGAGGCAATGGAGCATGTTCCAGTCACATAAGTCCACTATAAATAAGACTGGGAAACACTTTCTATGAAGAACGTACGCACAGTACGCCTGTGTCATAATAACCTAATGTAGCAGACTTAGAAAAGACGCCTGAGTGGAGTCCCCACTTCAATTTTTCAGGGGAAACGGAAGGTAGGTTGAAAATACTGTACCCTTGAAAACCGGCAACATCCGCTTTCTGCCAACGCCGCTAAGGGTGGTGTCATAAAACATTATATACATTTATTATAAGGCATTATAAAGGATGTTATAAAGCATTCTACAACTATGTACTTCATAGAAAGTGTTACTTACGGTGGCAAGAAAAAGTATGTGAACCCTTTGGAAATACCTGGATTTCTGCATAAATTGGTCATAGAATTTGATCTGATCTTCATCTTCATCTAGGTCACAACAATAAATCAAATCAAATTTAGACAAACAGTCTGCGTAAGCTAATAGCACACAAACAATTATACGTTTTCATGTCTTTATTGAACACACCGTGTAAACAATTACAGTGCATTTACAGTGCAGGGTGGAAAAAGTGTGTGAACCCTTGGATTTAATAACTGGTTGACCCTCCTTTGGCAGCAATAACCTCAACCAAACTTTTTCTGTAGTTGCGGATCAGACCTGCACAACGGTCAGGAGGCATTTTTGGACCATTCCTCTTTACAGAACTGTTTCAGTTCAGCAGTATTCTTGGGATGTCTGGTGTGAACTGCTCTCTTGAGGTCCTGCCACAGCATCTTAATCAGGTTGAGGTCAGGACTCTGACTGGGCCACTCCAGAAGGCGTATTTTCTTCTGTTGTTGATTTACTTCTGTGTTTTGGTTTTTTTGTCCTGTTGCGTCACCAAACTTCTATTGAGCTTCAATTGACGGACAGATAGCCTGACATTCTCCTGCAAAATGTCTTGATAAACATGGGAATTCATTTTTCCGTCGATGATAGCAAGCTGTCCAGGCCCTGAGGCAGCAAAACAGCCCCAAACCATGATGCTCCCTCCACCATACTTTACAGTTGGGATGAGGTTTTGATGTTGGTGTGCTGTGCCTTTCTTTCTCCACACATAGTGTTGTGTGTTCCTTTCAAACAACTCAACTGTAGTTTCATCTGTCCACAGAATATTTTGCCAGTAGCACTGTGGAACATCCAGGTGCACTTTTGAAAACTTCACATGTGCAGCAATGTTTTTTTTGGACAGCAGTGGCTTCTTCCATGGTGTCCTCCCATGAACACTGTTCTTGTTTAGTGTGTTATGTAGTGTAGACTCGTCAAAAGAGATGTTAGTTTGTTCCAGAGATTTCTGTAAATCTTTAGCTGACACTCTAGGATTCTTCTTAACCTCATTGAGCATTCTGCGCTGTGCTCTTGCAGTCATCTTTGCAGGACGGAGAGTAGCAACAGTGCTGAACTTTCTCCATTTATAGACAATTTGTCTTACCGTGGACTGATGAACATCAAGGCTTTTAGAGATACTTTTGTAACCCTTTCCAGCTTTATGCAAGTCAACAATTCTTAATCTTCTGAGATCTCTTTTGTTCGAGACATGGTTCACATCAGGCAATGCTTCTTGTGAATAGCAAACTCAAATTTTGTGAGTGTTTTTTATAGGGCAGGGCAGCTCTAACCAACGTATCCAATCTCGTCTCATTGATTGGATTCCAGGTTAGCTGACTCCTGACTTCAATGAGCTTTTGGAGAAGTCATTAGCCTAGGGGTTCACATACTTTTTCCAACCTACACTGTGAATGTTTAAATGATGTATTCAATATAGACAAGAAAAATACAATAATTAGGGTGTTATTAGTTTAAGCACACTGTGTTTGTCTATTATTGTGACTTAGATGAAGATCAGATCAAATTTGATGACCAATTTATGTAGAAACCCAGTTAATTCCAAAGGGTTCACATACTTTTTCTTGCCACTGTAAGTCTGGTTGCATTTCATATGACAGGTAGATTGAGTATTGTCTACAGTCAGTTTAGTGCAGTGTGGGTAGACAAATATTTTTAGGATTGTGTACTCTGGTATTACAAAGGCATTAGATTGGCCTATGGGCGATTGCAGTCTGTTGATATTCTGAGGAAGTTATGCTGCTCTCATTGTGTTGTTTAGGTACTGAGGCCTTACAGTATTGTAAGCAGGAAGCCGTCATATGTCTGTCCGTGTTAATAAAGGGTCTTGTAGTGGAGTATATCCAGAAAATTCAGCCCAAGCCACTGCCTGGTCTGGTCCATCAGTCTCCATGGAGAGTAATGTCTTTAGCCTTGAATGACTTCTTCTGGGTGGAGTGGGCTTGACCTCTCTATAATGCACATCTCTCGATCTCTCTCTCTGCCTCTCTCGTTTTCTTTCTCTCTCGCTCTCTCCTTGTATGTGTCTTTCTCTCTTTCTCTCTCTGTCTCTCTCACTCGCTCGCTCTCTCCCTCCCTCTCTCTCTCTCTCTCTCTCTCTCTCTCTCTCTTGCTCTCTCTCTCTCTCTCTCTCTCTGTCTTTCTTTCTCTCATTCTCTCTCTTGTGCACTCTCTGTCGGTCTCTCCTTGTACTGTACGTCTTTCTCTGTCTCTCTCTCTTTCTCTCTATCTCTCTCTCACTCTCTCTCCCTCCCTCCCTCCCTCCAAACAATCCTCACATATGTGATAACAACTCTACACCGTAGCTTTGACCATGCCTACAAACATCAACAACAACCAAAATGTTTTACTCCTGTCATATATTATAATCAGCATGCATGTTATGCATGGTCATATTTAATGATAGTGATCGTCTGTGTTTGCTTTAGTATTAATATGGTGCATAAATCCGCTATGTCTTATTGATTTCCTCCTTCCTATGTTTCCTTGTGTACATAACATATCTCTGTATACACGGTTCCAGTGGTCCCTGGGGTCTAATGGACTAATGTCTGAGTGTGTGTACTGAGCTCTGACTGTCTAGCCACCACCAATAACATTGCAAGCTTGAAAGACTGGAGGTACATAGCAGGGTTGGGGTCAATTCCTTTTCATTTCAGTCGATATAGGAAGTAAACAGACATTCAAATTATTCTCAGTATTTCTTTGTGACCATGTGACCTGCAAGGAAAAAACTCTGGGCACATTCCACGGTCGAGTCATGTTGATAGACTGATGTCCACCATCGATTTTGAAGCCGTTCCAAAACTATTGCCATACAGCCTTGGTCACTGAGCAGAAAGGAGATGGTGTTGACAGAGGTTGGGATAAGGCGCTGAGTCCGATTTCACAAAGCTTCTCAGAGTAGGACTGCTGATCTCGGATCAGTTTAGCATTTTAGATCATAACGGACCTGATCCTAGATCAGCAGGGGGGGGGGGCACTGCTCCTGTGACAACAATTTTGGACCCCCTTGTGGCCCCCCTAAATGTGGAGTATGAAATAATTTTTGCATAACTAATTTTTGCTATCGTTCTTTTTTTACATCCGTTATTAGACAGTGGCAACGTGGAACACGCACATTTTCTAGAGGGACATGGTCTTTTGCCTGCTAATGCCTGCAATACAGTGAAGAAAAATGATATGACAACAATAACGTCTAATGTAACTGGCCCCTCTAACAGTACAACTGGCCCCAGCTTGGCCCCCCCAGTTGAAATGGTCTAGAACCGCTACTGATCAGAAACAGTTCTTCCTCTGCACGAGTCGCGGCTGAGCTGAGCACTACAATAGATCATCTTTGGATTAGCCAATCAGCTTTTCACCATTGCCTACAATTGGCCGCCTGAGCCATAGAGCAAATTAATACTAGGGTGTGTAAGAATGGTTTTGCACACCAAACAATGTTACCGGCAAATTATCGTAATCCATTGTATAATTTGACAAGTTTCATTTATTTTTTAGATGGTCTGTATAAAAACAAATATTTTACCATTTTATCAATTGTGAAATTGTGTGTGATATGAATGCATTTTGGAACCCCTCTTCCCGCTGTCTCCACAAGATGAATGATTTTGACCACTCTCCACTGCTTTGATTGGTGCAGCTAGAAATCACCAAGTGTCTATTCTATAATGAAAAGGCACCCACAAACTTGTTTATCTATTTTGACCTGTTGCTGTTTGTGCTGTTGCTATATTTGTAATGTTTTTTGTCCGATGCGCTCAGGGTCTTGTTACATATCACATAGGAAAATTCAAAATAGGCGCGGCATTGCCCTCTGGTGGGGGACATTAACAACTGTAATGGATTTGAAGTTACATTAAGTGCTTAATGAACTGCTAAGCCCGTAATGGGTGAGCTATCACCAAACATTGATGGCAGGTTGCGGAGTAGGGATAGGCCTCTATCTAAACCATGGGGAATTCTCCTGTATTTAACCTAACATTGGTATTCTACATGTTATTTGCGGCCTACAAATTACTCATTGGTGACTTCATCCTGAGACTGAGTAATAGCCTGCATCCCAAATGGCACCCTATTCCCGGCATAGTGCACTACTTTTGACCAGGGCCCATACGGCCACAGGGCTCTGGTCAAAAGTAGTGCATTATATAGGGAATAGGGTGCCATTTGGGACAGAACCATAGTCAAACGTGTACAATTATGCAATGGCACGGTATTCATGATTAGGAGAAATACATGTCTTGAATACTGAGGATTTTATGTAATACTTCCCCCCCTTTTGAAATATTTATATGACTGCAGCCTTCTTTGTCACAGACAGACAGTGCAACTCTTATGAGGCGTTTAGTTATGCAGTGCTTTTTAAATGGAATCTGTCATAAGTTATGACTGTATTGCTCGAGGACTTGTATCATATACATAAATATTGTATATCATCTCTGCTTTAAGGCAAAGTCCTGACTGAGATTGCATGTCTAAAGAGACTTCATGAATGCATTTACGCTCTAGGTACATGCTTTTAGTGAGAGAAATCTGAAGGAATTAGGATGATGACTCACGGGATTTCAGAGCAACATTTTGCTTATTGTCATGGTGTGTACAACATTGTGTGCAGTCCATACCTAAATAAACAAACAAAGAAATGAATACAGATCATTCAATTCAGATGTAGATATGGACGCAGATGACGAAATTGAACTTTTGCTGTAGCCCTATGGTTAGCGGGTTTCACCACTAGATGGGACTCACTCTTCTCATTCTGAAGCACGGAACTGTTACTGGTGGGAGCAAGAGTTATTTTACAAGGTGGAAAGGGGGCTACCTAGTCAGTTGTACAACTGAATACATTCAACGGAAATGTGTCTTTCGCATTTAACCCAGCCCCTCTGAATCAGAGAGTAATCGACACAATTAGTAACTGCCTTGCTCAGGGGAAGAACAAAAGAAAAGCTCGGGGATTCGATCCAGGGATGTGCATCATTTGAAAAGTGTGTGAGAGAGAGAGAGAGAGAGAGAGAGAGAGAGAGAGAGAGAGAGAGAGAGAGAGAGAGAGAGAGAGAGAGAGAGAGAGAGATCAAGCAGCAAGTCTATAACGAGCTGTTTCTGGAATGCCTCTTGCGCATCCCAAATGGCACCTTATTCCCTATATAGTGCACTACTTTTGAAACCGCATCCCTTGTGGCTGGGCTTGGCGCTAACCGCTACCGCTAGCAACCCACACACAGCCTCCATCCACCTAGCTACCGCCTCAGTGTTTCCTGTGATTCTAGGCTAATTACAGGGGCCGATAAAGCAGAGTTTTACCGGTGGCGGTAGGTAGGTAATGTCCTCCCTGCATGTGAAATATACCTGTGCCATTGGATCAAAGCTAAGTGGAATCCGTCTATGTGGCATCATTCAAAGACAGACACAAATTAAATGTACAGCCCTGCTGCTCAAGACTGTGCTGTCTCTCTTTCGCTTGTTCTCTCTCTCTCTCACACACACGCACGCACATACACACACGCACACGCACACACACACACAGTCTTGTACAGCTAACCTTGTGGGGACACACAATTCAGTCCCATTCAAAATCCTATTTTCACTAACCCTAGCGCCTAACCCTAACGCTTAACGTAATTCTAAACCTAACACTAATTCTAACCTTAAACCCAAACCCCCTAGAAATGGTCCCCACAAGTGGTCTGGTCCCCACAAGAATAGTTAAACACACACACACACGCACACCTACGTACATAGACAAGAACACTTGTTCAAAAAAGTTCACTCTCTTTTTGTGCGCACACACCTGTGTGCCTTTGGCTTTGATGGTGGGGGAAGGTGTGTCTGACAGGAAATTAGGACTGGGCAGGTCCCAGGCATGTGAAAACAAACTGCTTATCTCCACACACACACACATATATGCAGTACACGCACACACTCCTCTGATGTGGTTACGGGAGTAGAGAGACCTAGCAGTGGGGTCCGGAATTATTGGATCCCTTGATAAAGACGTGCAAGAAATACTATAAAATAAAGATTTCAAATGCTGAGCTATATTGTATGCTCACATTTTTTTGGTAATATATTATTTTATACTAATATTGCTCAGAGAAAGAGATTTCTTTAACCCCAATGCATTTTTTAACTGAATGAAAAGTCAATATTACTTAAAATGTTTATGGGGAACTGACTCAAAATTAAAATATCTCATCAGGCCTTATTTTGAGGTCTAGCTTTACCCTAATACAGTGGTCTGAAACTTATGTTTTACAGGCCACTTCAGGTCTGCAAGTAGGGTTGCAAAATTCCAGTAACGTTCCCAAAATTCCCAGATTTTCTAAACATCCTGGTTTTCCAGGAATCTTCCAACTGGAAATTGACCAGAATGTGGAACCCTGCCTAAAAGTAACATTATGCTGGCATGCAAATGAATGTGTAATTCCTATTAGAATCCAGCCAGAGTTCTGATATCCAACAGTTGACATTTTAATTGACCTGCATTCATAATGGAATAGTGTGAGGAGACTACCTAAGCCATTTAAACTGGAACAGCCATTTCAGTAACAGGTGAAAAAATATCTAACTAAATTATTGGATTAGTTTAGAAAAATGTATGTTATTTATCGTTGTGTAGCTTAAGATTAATCAATGAATCACTCAATGTACTGTACATGCAATAACACAGATATTATAAACTATTCCAAAATGTCTACCTGCAATAAAATATGCTGAGAGAACAGTTAATTTGTTATCCTAACTTCAAAAATGTTTGTTGATGTGACTTCCAATTTAGATTTGAGTCAGTACCACATAAACATTTTAAGTAATAATGACTTTTCATTGACTTTGAGTTCAACTTACTAGAAGTATATGAGTTAAAAATGCCTTGGACATTTTAGGCCAAAACCTGGTTACTCATATTTTTTATTAGAAAAAGGCTGTTTGTTTGTGAGCACGTGTGTGTGTCTCTGTCTCATCTGTGTGTTCACACATGCGTCTACACAAAACCACTCTGGGTCTCTGTGTGGTGTGTGGCTTATCTTCTTGCAGCTGTGGGATCACGCTGTAACTCCACACTCTTTTTGGTAAACTGTGATTTATCTATCTCTATTCCTGTACTGGGAGAGAGACATCTTGCTCATGCTTGTGTGTCAAACACTCAGTAATTACTTCTACCCTGTCACGACTGTCTGAGAATGTGAGCCAGTGGGAACTTGCACTGTCCCTCTCAGATGGCATGATGGGAAACCTTCGCTCTGTGTCTCTTGGATATTCACCCTCAGTGAACTCTATAAATACATCACTGTTGTCTTTTCAAACCACTATTTTACAGTTTAGAATTCATAGTCCTGTTGGTTGATATTCACTCTCTGTGAACTGTAGAAAACATCAATGTTCTTTGACTTTTTATGGACTTATTTCGATTTTAGAATTCATAGTTTGGATTATCTATTGGTACTTGGTATAGTGGGTACACCTAAGACATTCAATTATGTATAACTATTCCAGTTTAAGGGCAATCTGCACATACGTCTGTTTTGGCTAAGACATTATTTAAACATCCAGTACATCAGTCACATCATATGATGGAGGGAAATACTTTTTACAATATATATCTCTTACATTTTGTACATTTTATCAGATAGTGGAGAGACAGCGGGACAAATAGTCCGAGTGTGTCACAAAGGCAGTGGGACGGATTTTATCCCATGCCGACACTGGCATATACCACCACCACATAGAGGGAGGGCATCACCAAGCCAGCAGCTAGTACTGTACATACAAGAAACTACAGCATCATGTGTAACTCACTTCTGTCAGTAGGGGGCGTCAGATACAACAAAAACATCTGACCAATGGTAGTTCCTGATTACGTTCTGAAACATAATATCAGATAAAGTGGTCATGCGTGTCTTGGTTGGTAGAGAATGGAGCTTGCAACACAACGATTGTAGCTTCGATTCCTGGGGCTACTCACATATAACATGTATGCACGCATATCTATAAATTGCTTTGGATTAAAGCATCTGCTAAATGGCATGTGTTCTATTACATATTTTAAAGGAAATTACAGTGTTCCAAGTGCTTCCCAGAATAGTGTCTGTTAGGTGTTTCTGTTTACTTACGACTTAACCATCCGTCTTTGTGTGTGTGTGTGTGTGTGTTTGGAATGCTTTGATTTGGCCCTCTCGAGGCTTTTGGGCATCTCCTGGCACAGGAAGTGAGGATTAGAGAACGTCATTCACCCCTCTCCTCTCTTTCTCAGTCAACAACAGACAGAGATGGAGAGAGGGAGAGAAGGACAGAGCAGGGGGGGCGTTGGGACACAGGGAGGAGATGACGGGAACATGTCAAAGTCAGTGCTGACACAGAGCATGCAGACTGCAGTGCAGACCACCCCCGCTCTCTGCCACACACACGCACGCACACACATACACACACACACACACACACACTCTGAGCCAAACCACATGTTCCCTTCCAGCATTCTCTTCACATTTTGAAGTAACTACTGATACTGGGTACTGCTTTTCCATAGACATGTCAAGAAGTTACCATATTAGCGCCAGTCATGTAGACTGCTTGAATTTTATTGAATTACATTTTACAGTAAAAATAATACATACATGGAACAAGACGTGCTTTGATACCAGAGGATAACACTTAAAAAGCATGATTTGAAATAAGTATTTAAAAAGTGGTCCTCGGTGAATGTCCAGACATGCTGTGTCAAACCTCGCCTGTCTACCCAGCACTCCTCTCTGACCGTGCTGGGCATCAGTAGTTCTGTCAGGTAGCCCTGGATGTCAGGTAGCCCTGGATGTCAGGTAGCTAGCGCTATTGCTCTGCTCTTTGTCTTCCCACTCATCTCCTCTCAGTGTTTTGTCATCAGAGAGCAAAGCCCCTGCAGGATTTCCTGTGTGTTGAGTGGGGGCTAGGGTTCATCCCTCTGG